>OV884059.1:202073802-203323802 GCA_930367215.1 Pollenia angustigena
GGTTTTAAAATCCATTTCTGAAATATAGTTTTAAATTTTCCTTCAGAAAACACTTCAGTTAACGTATATAATATAAAATTTAAAAGAATAAGACTGAAAAGAAAAGAAAAATGTATTTTAAATCCATTTTAAAAGATACTGAAAACGATATTTTCGGTTTCAAATCGTTTCGTTTTTAAAATCGATTTCCATCACGTACCTGTATGTATTTCAATTTAAATAGTTTCCATAATAATAAGTCCCTTGTTGCCCTTGTTATAAAAAATTTTCAAATTTCTCTCTTCAAAATAAGTTTTTTCTTCGCTAAATGAAGATTTTCCTTCCTAATCTACTGGCAACGCTGCTCGTTCTATATACAAGTAATTAGTTACTGTTTTTGTATAAATAATTGAAATTAAAATTGTATGCGACAGTTCATAAACGTTTACTTGCAAATAAGACACGGATTTTCACGATATAGGTATACCTATACATATGAGTGTGTGTTTTTCCCAAACAATTTGTATTATATAAATATAATTTATTTTTATTTAAAAAAAAGAAGTCTCAAATAAACTTAACTTAACTTTAATGTATTTTTTTAAAAATATGAAGTTTATTTTTTGTTATGATTAGTTTTCGATGAAAATAATTTAATAAATATTTTTTGGAAAATTTTCCTGTTTTTAAAGTTGCCCCTTTTTTTCTCAGAATTCCCTTATTTGTGACACTTTTTTTGGAAAATCCTCTTTTTGGGCCCCTTTTTGAAAATTTTGAACGGTAATGCTGATTTCAAGCACGAATTTGGAATTGAATATGGATAAGTTAAGTACATACTTCACGACTAAAAATCAGTACTTTAATCAATCTCTCTGTACTGAATTCAAGAAAATCCGTACTCTTAATGCCGCTTCGGATTGATTTGAGTACGGATGTATGAATTTTTATTTTGAATGCAGCAATACATATAAAAATGTTTGCACAAAGCTACAGAAAAAGGGGATTTCCTGTTTAAGTCTAATTTAAATATGTATGTGAATGTTGTCTGCGATTGCAACTGGTTTTAAATTACATTTGCTGAAGTAAAGTTAAATTTAAATATTATGCAGCAACGAGTCAAAAAAAGCAAATAAGCTTAGAACAAAAATCAGGGGAAAAGGTTGTTGATTTTAAAAGAAACCTTGAACTAGCCCCTTCTACAATAAAATCCATTTGCTGTTCCAGTGACGCTGATAAAATTAAGAAATTTGTTGAAACAATAACATAAACAGGTTACAAAAATTAGAAGTCTCTTAATTAGGGATAGGCAAATTGGAAAAATATATCGATATATATTAAATCGATATTATTTAAGAGTATCGATATTTATTATTTTAAAAATATCGATGTATCGATATATCGAACGTATTACCAAATTAAAAAATTTAATATATATCTATATGCACAAATCTTATTATTATTCCAACTATATATAGGCACATATATTGTGCCAAAACCGCATAAAATAAATCTTTTCAAGTTCGTTTGACTTTACTGTTTTAATTAGAAATCTGCAAGGTGAAACCCCCTCTTCTTTCTTAATTCTTCTTCTTATACATGCAGTCTACAACTGACATGAAATGCTTAACATTAACACTAATGCGCCCCATACACGGTTCAATTCAGTTGTCAACTGAGTCTTTCAACTCAGTTGACAACTTCATCAACTGAATTGAAAGATTTTAAATTTATTTTAAAATTTAATGAAATAAAAGACAATTTTTAAAAAACTTGACTACAAAAATTAATTTTGACAGCTGATCAAGAGACTTGAGCACATACAGTACAATCGAATTGAAAGACTTATAGAGGTTTTCTCATGTTAAAACACGGTTGTTAATGCAAATGTTTTAACAACGCTTTTACAACCATGCTATAAGAGCAAATCATGTCAGTTGTAGACGGGGAGTTATAGATCTTCATATTATATATACAGCCCAATTATGAATACAAATTTACATAGGAAAAATGGGAGATGGGAGAAAACTCCTGGGGAATTTTTATTCATAATTGGGCTGATAATGAAATCACTAATGCATGCAGTAATGCCAATTTTTAAATACATATTGTTTGAAAAAACGGCTTAAATTTTGAGTTTTTAATGAAAACTGGCTTTAAAAAATATCGAATTCGATAGTCGTATTTCAATATCGATACATCGATATATCGGTGATATATATCGATTATTTATTTTTTTTAAATATCGATATTTTGATGTATCGATATTTTTTGCTCATTCCTACTCTTAATGAAAAAAATGGAGCCACTTCTTACTGCACACTTCAATAACCTTCAATTCCGTCGTAAAAGTGTTTGATTTCTATTGAAAATAATTTAAAAAAAAACTTCAAATTTATTCCAACTTTGTTTCACTTTTTGCTTTTATTTTCTTCTTAAATATTTAATTTGAAATCACAAAAATAAATTAATTTTATATCGTTAATTTTCTATTTATATGGCAATACGTATATAGTGGTAGAATTAGATCTGAGTTAACGTACGAAGTAGATGCGCTTTTACTTTTACGTCAGCTATTATGTAGTCTTAAAGCACCCCAAACAAATTTAAAATTTGACAAGCCGGGCAGGGCACATGGCGTTTTAGCATAATTCGGGTACGCTGAATCCAATGGTCCCCACCGTTTTTTTAGGTTTGCTCTTGTTTTCGAGACATCCCGTTATTTCTTAAATTTGGCCCCTGCAGCGCCTAGGATGCCCCTAGAAGGGTCAAATGTATGACCAATCCCACTTTATTATTCATCTCAATCATTTATTTCTAACATACCTACGCGCTATCTCCATTCCTTAAGGGGGCTTGAATACAAAATGTTCAATGCAAACTAGAGATATATTGATGAACAAGTCCCATGTATGACCGACCTCATTTAGTTTTTTATCTTTAACATTTTCTCGAGTTGTATTTTCCCCTTATCACCACTCCTTAGGGGGCTCCCATACAAATATTGCGTTTTATGAAATTCTTAAATTAATTATAATTTGTCGACTTTTGTGAATAAAATCAAAAGTTGTAATCATTTCCAAAAAAAAAATTATATTTCTAAAACGACTGCTCATTTAAAATTTCGGAATTTCGGTTTTTTTAGTAATTTAAATAAACTAAATAAAAGATTAAACTTTTCGTTGGTAGTGCCACTCTGAGAGTAAATTACAAAGTAAGCGTTTTAATCACATTTAACTTATCAAATTTTATTGCAGACACTACAACAACACCACAAAAACAACTAAACAAAACGAAAACTAATTATTTTCATGTTTAAAAAGTAAAATTGAGAACTCTTGCTTCTCATTTAGTTTATATTTTCAGTTATATATGTATGAACATTAAGTTATTAAAGTAAAAGAAACATATCGGGAATGATGCTTGTGTTTTATAATTAAAATTCTGTAAGGTGTAAAACGGATTTTTTCTAAGTTAGCAATACTAAAAAATATATTGTCAAATAGACTGAAAGTAGATACCTGTCAGTCCATGTTACCGCTTTAAATTTGTATCAAAATGACTTGGAAGATTGGATTCCAAGTGATGAATTCACAGAAAAAATTCTCTAAAATTTTTCACCAATTAAAGCATTAATCAAAAATAAAATCAGTTTTAATTAAAAATTTAATCAAGTGAATTATACGTTTAATCATGTAAATTAAACGTTTAATTAATACTATTAACTGATTTAATTGATGCTATTAATTTGTTTACTGGTGCAAATTTAATTAATTTTTTAATTAATATCACAAATTTTTTAATTGAAATCAATTTTTTCTGTGTTGATTAATAAATATAGATTTACGTTTTCAAAAAAACCTGGGGCCTAATTCTGGCAGTCGTGATCGAGTACCTTCTCGACTCGAAAGCAATTTTGTTTCTTATTCTTTCACTCGATACTGAACGAATCGAAATTATTTTTTCAGTATTGAGAAACTCAAATCAACACTGGAAAAATAATTCCGATTCGTTCAGTATTGACTGAAATAATTATATATTAAATCTCTTTCGTATCGAGAAAGTACTCGATCACGACTGCCAGAATCAGGCCCCTGATATTAACTATCCTCCTATCAATACTTTTCCTCGATGTTTTTTCGTAACTTAAATTTTTTGGTAAAAAAGTAAAATAATCCAAGTGTCAAATATTTATGTACATGTACCTTCATATATACATACATATGTCTGTCTATCTTTTTAAATGTAAAGTTTTTTTTTTGTCTCAAATCATATTAGGAATTAATTTTTGTTTTTGTAAGTAGTGTTATTACACTATTTTAAGCTCGTTCTCAGCGTTGCCAGAATGAAGATTTTATTTTATATTTGAAGATTTTTTGACCAAAATATGATTTAAAGATTTTTTTTCACAAATTAAGATTTTTATTAATTTAAGTTTGTTTGTACAAAATAAATAATTTTTTCACAGTTTCTTAAACAGTCAATTTTTAAAACAATAAGGTTTTGTATCAGCTTGTTGTTTATTGGTTTTTATAAAAATTTTTATAAAAAATTTAACTAAAAAATTTTGTATAAATATTATCAGGAATGTGATGAACGATTTCAAAACAAACGTTTTTAAAGGTGTGATGAATTTCGAGAGGTTTTAAAATCCATTTCTGAAATATAGTTTTAAATTTTCCTTCAGAAAACACTTCAGTTAACGTATATAATATAAAATTTAAAAGAATAAGACTGAAAAGAAAAGAAAAATGTATTTTAAATCCATTTTAAAAGATACTGAAAACGATATTTTCGGTTTCAAATCGTTTCGTTTTTAAAATC
Organism: Pollenia angustigena; assembly: GCA_930367215.1. Classification (NCBI taxonomy): domain Eukaryota; kingdom Metazoa; phylum Arthropoda; class Insecta; order Diptera; family Polleniidae; genus Pollenia; species Pollenia angustigena. The sequence goes on from OV884059.1 coordinate 202,078,603, forward strand.
GATTTCCATCACGTACCTGTATGTATTTCAATTTAAATAGTTTCCATAATAATAAGTCCCTTGTTGCCCTTGTTATAAAAAATTTTCAAATTTCTCTCTTCAAAATAAGTTTTTTCTTCGCTAAATGAAGATTTTCCTTCCTAATCTACTGGCAACGCTGCTCGTTCTATATACAAGTAATTAGTTACTGTTTTTGTATAAATAATTGAAATTAAAATTGTATGCGACAGTTCATAAACGTTTACTTGCAAATAAGACACGGATTTTCACGATATAGGTATACCTATACATATGAGTGTGTGTTTTTCCCAAACAATTTGTATTATATAAATATAATTTATTTTTATTTAAAAAAAAGAAGTCTCAAATAAACTTAACTTAACTTTAATGTATTTTTTTAAAAATATGAAGTTTATTTTTTGTTATGATTAGTTTTCGATGAAAATAATTTAATAAATATTTTTTGGAAAATTTTCCTGTTTTTAAAGTTGCCCCTTTTTTTCTCAGAATTCCCTTATTTGTGACACTTTTTTTGGAAAATCCTCTTTTTGGGCCCCTTTTTGAAAATTTTGAACGGTAATGCTGATTTCAAGCACGAATTTGGAATTGAATATGGATAAGTTAGGTACTTCACGACTAAAAATCAGTACTTTAATCAATCTCTCTGTACTGAATTCAAGAAAATCCGTACTCTTAATGCCGCTTCGGATTGATTTGAGTACGGATGTATGAATTTTTATTTTGAATGCAGCAATACATATAAAAATGTTTGCACAAAGCTACAGAAAAAGGGGATTTCCTGTTTAAGTCTAATTTAAATATGTATGTATGTGAATGTTGTCTGCGATTGCAACTGGTTTTAAATTACATTTGCTGAAGTAAAGTTAAATTTAAATATTATGCAGCAACGAGTCAAAAAAAGCAAATAAGCTTAGAACAAAAATCAGGGGAAAAGGTTGTTGATTTTAAAAGAAACCTTGAACTAGCCCCTTCTACAATAAAATCCATTTGCTGTTCCAGTGACGCTGATAAAATTAAGAAATTTGTTGAAACAATAACATAAACAGGTTACAAAAATTAGAAGTCTCTTAATTAGGGATAGGCAAATTGGAAAAATATATCGATATATATTAAATCGATATTATTTAAGAGTATCGATATTTATTATTTTAAAAATATCGATGTATCGATATATCGAACGTATTACCAAATTAAAAAATTTAATATATATCTATATGCACAAATCTTATTATTATTCCAACTATATATAGGCACATATATTGTGCCAAAACCGCATAAAATAAATCTTTTCAAGTTCGTTTGACTTTACTGTTTTAATTAGAAATCTGCAAGGTGAAACCCCCTCTTCTTTCTTAATTCTTCTTCTTATACATGCAGTCTACAACTGACATGAAATGCTTAACATTAACACTAATGCGCCCCATACACGGTTCAATTCAGTTGTCAACTGAGTCTTTCAACTCAGTTGACAACTTCATCAACTGAATTGAAAGATTTTAAATTTATTTTAAAATTTAATGAAATAAAAGACAATTTTTAAAAAACTTGACTACAAAAATTAATTTTGACAGCTGATCAAGAGACTTGAGCACATACAGTACAATCGAATTGAAAGACTTATAGAGGTTTTCTCATGTTAAAACACGGTTGTTAATGCAAATGTTTTAACAACGCTTTTACAACCATGCTATAAGAGCAAATCATGTCAGTTGTAGACGGGGAGTTATAGATCTTCATATTATATATACAGCCCAATTATGAATACAAATTTACATAGGAAAAATGGGAGATGGGAGAAAACTCCTGGGGAATTTTTATTCATAATTGGGCTGATAATGAAATCACTAATGCATGCAGTAATGCCAATTTTTAAATACATATTGTTTGAAAAAACAGCTTAAATTTTGAGTTTTTAATGAAAACTGGCTTTAAAAAATATCGAATTCGATAGTCGTATTTCAATATCGATACATCGATATATCGGTGATATATATCGATTATTTATTTTTTTTAAATATCGATATTTTGATGTATCGATATTTTTTGCTCATTCCTACTCTTAATGAAAAAAATGGAGCCACTTCTTACTGCATATTTGGATTAAAGATAAAAATTAGCGATGAATGCCCTTACAACAAATGGTTATTCAAAAGAAAGCTTTAACTTTATTTGAAGATCTAAAATAAAATTATCCTTTATAAGGTATATCAAATCATAATTTATTTTTAGCTAAAATTATGAATCTCGGAATTAATTAAATGTAAATCAAAACAAATGTATGGAAAATCGTGCTTCGGTTTGCGTCGAGTTTTCCGGTCCCAATTAACGGCGCAAACCGGGGTATTGGTGTATATAAATTACTTTCCAATACATTCAACTTTTCTAATTGATTCTATTTAAAAGTAAATATATAAAACGAATTTACAAATTTCACATAAATTATATTTTTCATTTTTTATGATCAAGTTCTAAAACAACCCGTTCAGTTTATTAAGGTGCCCTCATAATATCAAAAAACCGTTTAGGCTAAAATTTTTAGAAATTTTAATTTAATTTAATTTTAAATATTGTCTGACTATTGCTAGCACCTGTAATTTGTATACCCTTCACCACAGGCGGAAAGGGTATATAAGTTTGTCATTCCGTTTGTAATTTCTACAACATTAATCTTAGAATCTATAAAGGGTTGATTTAACGATGTCCGTCCGTCCATCTGTGTGTTAAAATGGGTTTTCCGAAGACACCAGAAATTATGGTGGCTAAATTGTTCTATATTTACATCTCAGTTTATTTAACGACGTTCGTCTGTCCATGTGTATGTTGAAATAGGTTTTCCGAATACCCTAGAAATAATATGTACTACGCTGTTATACATTTATGTCACACATACTCCGTTAAAATTTGATACTGAAATTCGGCATGATGGGTGCATAAATGGCTGAGATACATATGTATGTGCAAAAAGTTTTATCCATAAGACCCATGCTGTTGTTTTTTTCTGTATATCTGAAGAACGGCAAAAGCAAATGTTTCCAAATTAGGTATTAGCTAAAATAAAATCGAATTTAATAGTTACAAGCATCTTGTTTATCTATACACACCATTCAAAAAAATGTGGGCGGTATTAAAGAAGAGACGGGGCAAAAAATAGATTTATTTACATATATCTAAAGAACAGTATTTATATAACTTGTTCTTATCGTGCCAAAGTGGAGGGTATATTAAATTTTGCATTGCCGAGTATAGCACTCTTACTTATTTATAAATTTATTTATTTTTTTCGAATATAAAAATTTTTATCCTAAGGCCGAATATTCTGTATGTATTTCATTTTTGGTTTAAAGACAACAAATAACCCACGTAGTGTGTTTTGTTTTAAAAAATATTAAAATGCACAGTGGCTTAAAGCGAATATATGTATGTAAAATTACTGAACAGAAGTTAAATCGTTTCTTTTTTATTAAATCAAGTTGATATTTGATAGGAAACATCTTTTTACCCGCAAAGTTTTTTCGAGGTAATTTTTTCATTTCATTTGTAACACATAGAAAAAATTTCCAAAGGCCTTCGATTGTATGAGTTCGTTGGGTTAAATGCCACACTTTATTGCAATGTTAAAACAGCTTTCACAAAGTATCTCATCTTACACGATTTGTCTCAGCTATGTATATGATTGGTCTCCTGTAGCATGTAAGATTGTATAATTGAAATGTCCTAGTTTTTGGAGTATCGTTTAGTCTATTGTTATTTTGCCTTTTATCAGTTTCGGTAATCGGTTGTTTTATATAACTTTACCATAGTTAAATTCCACTCAATATTGCACAGTGTATTAATTAATACAGTACTTTTCGCTTATAGTCACATGCTTTAGTTGCATACCAAACGTGGAATTTATCGCTAATGTGAATATAAGCGGTTGTGACTATAAACGAAAAGTACTGTAGTACACATTTTTGTACTTGAAAAGAACAACAGTTAATGAGTTTATGTAGGAAAAATTATACTTAATATGCATTGCACTGGGAGACAAGATCAAAATATTTGGGAATTTAATTTACCATTTCTAAAAATTTAATCAGATTTTCAAGTTCATGTTTGATTAGCCCTACAGAACAATTAGAACTTGTCCTGATGTATGACATCAGCAACATTTTATGTATAATTGACATTCTTAATTAAAATTTCTAATTTTTGTAGAATATTTCAATATCTTAACCCAAAATTTTATATAAATATACACAGCTGCCGTATTCTGTAATTCGCTTAGCTTAAGCTAAATCTCGATCGCTAAAATTTCTTAGAGAAAAGAAATTAAAAATTTTTAGCGATGGCACTAAAAGCTAAAATTGCGGCAAATTAAATTTGTATTGCATTGCCAAATTTAGCGATGCACGTTACTGAATTACATTTGTAGCCAAAAATTGCTAAATCAACTTTATAGATTTTTAGCGATAGAGATTCAGCTTTAGCGAATTACGGAATACGGCTGCAGGTATTTCTAACCAATGCCAATTTTTATATTTACACAGATTTTTCTAAGTTAAAAATGATAATAATTTTTTTAATTTTCTTGTTATTTTGTTTAAAAATCTTATTTTTTAATTTCTAATTTTATAATTTTTTTTTATCAAAGTAATTTTTGGGAATACAAAATTTTTAATTAATAAGATTTTGTTTGTCGTGCTTAATTCCCAATTTGTATTCTTGATAAAAACACTGAAATTTATTGTTGGGGGATAAGCTATTGCCTGGTTGCTTAGGCCCAGTTTACACTAGGGATATTTATTGCCGGACAGACGAAGTTTGGTGGCGAGGGGTCGAAAAGGTAGAGTGTGTAGTACATGACTATCTATACTGGACATTTTTCATTTCTCTTTCTTACTTTTCGTAGTTTACATACAAGTATTAATTTCTGTCTGACTTCTAATGTTTCATATGTAAACGCTTCAGGTAAGATAAAAAGAGAATTCAAAAAATGTCCGGCAAGAAATGTCCCTAGTGTAAATTGGGACTTAGGCCAGATCATCAGGAAACATTCTAAATTAAAAATTTTGTATTCCCAAAAAATTACTTTGATAATAAACTGGCAAGTGCACGGCTAAAAAACTAAACTGGCAACATACTTTAGTTTTTGCGAGAACTATAACACAGCGTTTACATTTGCCAGTACTGGCAAGACAGTAAGCATATACATATTAGTTGGCAAAACAATGCAAAAACAAAATAGCTGTAAAAGTGTTTATGTATTAGTGAAAAAGTTTGAATGAATTGCTACTGTCTTGCCAGTACTGGCATATGTAAACGCTATGTAAAGCAAGTTGTTTTTGTGTTCATTTTGTTTTTTCTTAACATACTTACAACTACAATTAATGTTGGAAGAATTCTAACCAATTGTAGTGGAGAATGTAAGAAAAGATAAACTACATACATAAATGTTTATTGTTGTTATTGATATTGTTACAAGTAAAGCTGTTGCTTATAATTCTTATACGCTTTATAGTTTTATTTGTATAATATCTTTAGTTTTTCTAAAATCTTTGGATGAAGTTTCCTGACGACCTAACCTAAGCAACCAGTGAAATGCGCATAGGAATAGCTTATCCCTTCAACAATAAATTTCAGTGTTTTTATCAAGAATAAAAATTGGGATTTGAACGAAAAACAAAATCTTGTAAATTAAAAATTTTGTATTCCCAAAAAAATTACTTTGATGTTGGAAAACAACATAAAAAGCGTTAAAAAATTAGACATAATTTTGAAGAACAAACTTTTTGTGTTTGCTTTCCACACGTGTGATTTTAAAAGCACATGTGATTTGAAATCACGGGCTAATTCTGGCAGTCTTGATCGAAAACTTTTTTGATTCGAAAGCAATTTTATTGCTAATTCTTTTAACTTTTATTTTTACTTTTTACTTTTTTTATGTGTATTCAAATTACGCTCTTTTTTTAAAAACGTTAGCTGATGACGAAAGCTTTAAAAAATAATAATTTATTTAAAAACATAAAAAAATGCTAAAATTTGTATCAAATTTTGAGATAGATGAAAAACTTTTTTATGTTTTATTTTAGTTTATTTTTAAATAAAATGCTTAACTAAAAAAGTTTTTGTTGATTTTTTACTTTAAAAATCGTTCCGCTAAAATTTTTTTAAAAAGTTCGTCGAATATGTACCAAAATGAAGAGTAACCTTTCAGAGTTAAGAAAACATGTCTGTTATCACTGTTGCCAGAAGTGCAGATTTCTCTGCATTTTGCAGATTTTTTCGTTGCCAAAATAGCAAAGTGAGATTTGCAGATTTTTGCTGTCAAATTGCAGGTTTTTTAAATTAATTGTGTAGACATTACTTTTCTTTATTTTCCTTTTCGTTTATTCATACATATGTATATATATATGTACATACATACACTTTTGGAAATATATATGTGAAATTAAAAGTTTTGACTCAAGACTTTTATTCCCAAAAATTTGCCTTTTTATTCAAAAAATATTTGATTTGTCACATTCATCAGCTAATGTGGAACGAATATTTAGCCAAGTAAATATTAATAAAACAAAGCAAAGAAATCGTTTAGATAAAGAATCGCTTGAAGGAATTTTGTACACAAAAGACTTTCTTAAATTAAATAAATCAAATTGTTTTAATACTCCGATACAAAATAAAATTTTACGGCAAATGACTTCTGAAATTTACAATAAATAAATGCATAAATTATTTTAAATACGATATATGAACAATGTATTTGGATATACATTTTTATGTTTTATGTAAAAAATTATAAATATTCAGGTATGTGATTAAAATTGATCGATTTCAAAACGATGGTTTTTAAAAGTTGTGATGAATTGCGACCAATTTTTAATTTCATTTCTGAATAAGTCTTTATTTTTTGTTCAAAAATTTATCTAACAAGAATATACAAAGAAAGTAAGAGAAAAATGTATTATAAATAATTTTTAAAAGATACAAAAAACGATGTTATCGGATTTAAATCGTTTTATTTTAAAAATAGTTTTCCATCAAATACCTGATCGTTTATATACTTATATAATGTTTTTCTTTTGTATATACTAAATTTTTATTTTAACGTACCAAAATGTTAAATACACCTTTTAGTTTGTTGTATGAATTCGAAAATTAAAAAAATCAATCCCAAAATAAAGTATTTTAATTTCCCAGATTTTTTGCAGATTTTTACATTTTCTTTTGCAGATTTTCGAGATTTTTTGACCCAATTTTGAAGACTTTTTGGATACATTTTCTGGCAACAGTGTCTGTTATCAACAAGCACGACCGACTTCACATAGAAGCCACACGATCAAGTTTTGCCTTTCACCCAACAAACACGAAGTCAAACCTTTGATATGAAATGACTTTATCATTTGACATCAAACACAATTTTCAAATATGTTTCAATTGTTTGATTTAACATTTAAATTCAAATTCATAATGATTTGAAAATAAACATTTGATATCAAATGTTTTATCAATTTGATGTCAAATGTTAAATTCCAATCAAAAATAATCTTGGCAATACTAAAGCGAAAAATAAATGTGATCATTAAAAATGGCGATTAAAGTTACATTTTTTACTTTGTGTTTTACTATTAAAAATAAATTTTTGTGAAAAATAAAAATTATTTGTGAGTAATGATTAAAAATGCGAAAAAAAGGAAAATAAAACGGGAAAGTGGAAGTTTGTGGAACGATCGCGGGGCTGTAATCCTCAAAATAAAAGGGAGCCAAGTAGTTTGCCTTTCCAAGAATTAAAGGACGGAAAGAACATTATTTCATATTTAAACTATGGTGCCGAATGTTTATCTCACAGTTTATTTAAATAAATAATAAATTTAAATTAAAAAAATAAAGTATTTTTATTTATATTCCACATTGTATAATAATCCACATTTGAGAATTACGTTGGAAAGCAAGTTGAAAATAAAGGCATTTTTCAATTTGAAAATAATTTCCCCTTTTTGTTGAGAACGCTATGATTTTCAAATCATTATCAAAAGTTTGTCGTTTGAGATAACGTTTGATATCAAATCATTTTCAATTTGAAATCAATCCTCCGTGTTTGTTGGGTATCGAATTCGATATTTTTTTTAAGTCAGTCTTCATTAAAAACTCAAAATGTTAGCGGTTCTTAAACGATATGTTTTCTTAAGTATTGGCATCACTGCATTCATCATATGTTTTTTTAAACTACAGTAGAATCCCGATAATGCGTCGTCGCAAGGGACCGGTCATTTCTTACGAATTATAGGGGTGTTCGATTTAGCGGGGTTTTCATTTTTACAGGGTTAAAATAAATTAGAATAAACGGGGTTTTTCAATTTATTTACTAAAACGATAAAAAAAACATAAAAGACAATTGTTTAAAAATAAAATATATAAAAATTATGCAGGTAACAAAATTTTCTTAAGAAAATAAAAAAATTGCGGCAAACAAAAAATCATTCTTTCCATGTTTCTGTTGTTTTTAATACGAATTATAAGTGGTAGTAGAAAACAATTACGATTTATAAGAGGTAAAGAAGATTTTATTAGAAAAAAAATACGAATTAGCGAGGGGACCAAAATGTATAGAAATTTTACGAATTAACGAGATTTTTTCAAGGGACCGACAGTTTATTACGAATTATCGGGAATTAAGATTTATCGGGGTACGAACTATCAAGATTTGACTGTTATATGAATATCTAAAATAATTGGCATTTATAAGAAAAAGAATTAAGAAAAAAACGGGGTTTTCACATTGCAGATTTATAATTATAACAGTAAAGTCAAAGAAACTTGAAAAAATGTATTTTATGCGGTTTTGGAACAAAATACATAAGTGCCTTTAGGTATATATTTGGAATAATATTATTTGTGCATATATCGAGCCCTAATAGCAAAAATGATGTAACCAACAATATTTTAGAATTTTGTTTTTTTATGAAAATCGATCATTTTTTATCATTTGCATCATCGCTAAAAATCTCATATCTCTGGGATGTACCGTTACGAAATAACAGCAAAAGCAATTTCAAACGAAACCCTTGACTTGAAGCAAATATATTTTAAAAAAAACCTTCTCCTGTAAAATTTTATTTTTGTTGGTTACATCATTTTTGCTATAAGGGCTCGATATATATTAAATTTTTTAATTTGGTAATAGTTTCAGCAAAATACGTTCGATATATCGATATTTATTATTTCAAAAATTCAAAACACCTAAAAAATATCGATTCGATATATATCGATATATGTTCGAAACAAATATAATCAACAAAATTTTGACAACCAAAAATAATAAAGCTAAAAAAAAAACTTTAAATACTACCTGTAATGAATTCGCCTTGGGAATGTGAAAAAAACCCATTTTGAAAACAAACCGATATTAGCGTTTTCAGTATCATTAAAAATTAATTTTTAATACATACATTTTCCTTTATACATATATTCTTTTAAATTTTTAATTATATGGGCAATTCCATGTCAAATTGACCAAGAGTGGGACCCGACCCTTTCGACTTGAATGAAATTTGGTGAGAAGTTTCCTTTTATCCTATAAGGAACATATCGTCGGTTGATTATTTAATTGTCGTATGTGGATACAAATTACATACGACATACGACAATTAAATAATCAACCGACGATATATGAACGAAAAAAAGTTTTAACATTTTTTTTTTTTTCGAAAGTTATGTCATATTAAAATGTCTTGAGTTTATTTCTTCAATATATCGATACATTTTATCTGTTTATTTTGCCGCTATAAGTTAATTTAATATAAAGTCCATTTAGCGATATACATAAGCACATTTGCCATATATGACATCTATCAACAGTCAGATAGACAATTTGTTTTTTAATCGATTTAGCGATCTCAAATTAGTTTTTTGTTTGTTTAAAATTTTGCGGTTTTTCGCGAATTTTAGCCATGTTCGCGATAGAAGCGATTTTTTTCAGTTAGTCTGAAATCTGTCTGATTCTTTACAGCTTTAACGATTTATAATAAATAGTAGAATTTGCTATCATGCCGATATTAGCAAATTTTTGCAAATTTAGCCATTTTTACCTCATTTTTGCCAATAGTTTTAGGGACTTTTAATCAATTATTTGGCTGGTTTGAAATATTAAAAATTTACGCGTTTTCTCTATTTTTGCAATTTTTTTTTTTTGTTATTTTCCGACATTTTGTTTTTTTTTACCAATTTAGCGATTTCAAATAAATTTAAGTGTTTGTTTAAAAGTTCGCGAATTTTAGCCATGTTCGCGATAGAAGCTATTTTCCTGTGATTCTTTACAGCTTTAACGATTTGAAAAAGTTTTTTCGAACAAAAACTTCGAATACACAAAAACATGCGGATTTGAGAACACCAATTTATGAATTATGCGGATTCCAAAAATTTTTCGTTTTCAATTCGAGTCGAAACCTAGAACATACTTGATTATTACTATTTTAACAACTCTGTTGCAAGGCTATAAGCCTGATCTCGGTGTAATTTATATGAATTTTTTTATTTTGTATATTCACATACATACAGTGTTGCCAATTTAGCCATTTAGTGGCTAGATTTTGCCATTTTCAACCTGTTAAGCCATTAAAAAATGAGTTTAGCCATTAGCCATTTTTCAACTTGTTTAGCCATAAATTTTTTTTGCCGTTTTTCTTTCAAAAGAATAAATTTTATTTTATTATCAAAATTTATAAAACTAAAATAAACATTTTAACAATAAAACGCCTTGAATTTAAATTACAACTTTTATAAATCCTAAAAATCGCTATAAACTATCATGATGAAACATCTTTCAAAATAAATGAACAGTATTCCAATATTAAATTAATTATATAGATCAAGACAAACATCGGTGTTCTTTCTGGCTGCAAGTATTTCAATAAAGAGATGCAGGCGGCAACAAAATTTTTTTAGAAATTTCAGAATTGACTATAAAGTTTCTGTCACTTTCATGGTCAAATGCTGAAGTAGAAAGGGGATTTAGCAAAGTACACATCGTTTAGGTTACATTTAGCAACCGTTAGGAAGAAAATTCTAGAAAAATGGAAGAAAATTCTAAAAACATGGAGAAAATGGTTAAGGAAAATTCAAGCACCATCTTAACCAAAATTCAAGAAAATTCCAGAATGACAAACGAGAAACTGCAGAAGCTCCAAGAGATTTCTACTTCAATAAATGAAAGAGTAGACGAAATGGAAACGGAGTTTAACAAGAAGCTGTCTGACGTAAAAATAGAAGTTGATGAGAAATTACACCATCTGGAAGTAAAAGTTAATAGTCTTCAGTGCCAAGAGGGAACAGTTCGAGTTTTACCAGAAGTCTCTAGTAGAATTAAAGCCCCGAGTTTTGACGGCAGTTCACCATTTAATGTTTTTAAGTTCCAGTTTTTATTTATTTATTTTTTTTATTTATTTAATATATATAATTAGGTCTATGGATAAATCCTTACAGCCTAATACAAATGAGTATTTAACTTAAGTATAATATTACGTTTAACAATATTTAAATCCAGAGAAAAATCAATAAATTCAAACATTTCATTGAAGCAACAACACAGTTTTCTAAATGGGTCTGCCATAGCATAGTTAGTTCGGAAAGTTTTTATAAATAAGGGATTATAGTACCGTACCGTACGTCGTGGAATGTTAAATGATAAACTACTTAATAAAAAATTCGAGCATACTTTTCCATTTATTAAGTTAATTACAAATGAGACATTTAGCATAACTCTGCGACTTTTCAGTGTTGGCAAACGTATTAAAGATAATCTTGTAGAATATGAGGGGAGATTATCATATCCTCGATATGTATCTCTCAGGCAAAAAAGCAAGAATTGTTTTTGAATGGATTCAATATGATCACTATGAACCATATAATGTGGATCCCATACAATCGAGCCGTATTCCAAGATTGGTCTAACGAGAGATGTGTAAAGTTGTTTAGTGACGAAAGTATCATGGAATTCCTTCGCCCAACGTTTAATAAAAGCCAGAGTACAACGAGCCCTGTTGACAGTCATTGTTATGTGTTGAATAAAATCCAATTTTACATCCAGTAAGATGCCAAGATCCATAATTGTGTCAACTATCTCGATTTTATAGTCACCGAGTTTATAGTTATTTAAAATACTACGTTTTTTAGAAAAGCAAAAGAAAGGTTTAAATCCATTAGGTTATGTTTACACCAATTATAAAAGGTATCCAAGTCTTCTTGAAGATAAATATGGTCTAACGAGTTCGTGAAGTTTACAGTTGCCAACAAAAATTCATGAAACAATGAAGAAAAAGCCATAGAGCTGATTCTGGCTATAAAAGGAACTGCGGCTGAAATTCTAGAAAGTGTACCAGTAAGTTGCAGAAACAATTATGATGACATTATGGTAGCACTGCAACGCAAGTATGGTGATGAACATAGAAAAGAAATATTCAGAATGGAATTACGGGGTAGAGGACAAAAGGCAAACGAGACGCTACAGGATTTCGCGTTAGAGATTGAGCGCTTGGTGCAGCTTACTTATCCAGGTGAAAGTCATCCATTGCTAGATCATTTTAAGACCGAGGCATTTGTAAACGGTATACGGGATGCGGATGTAAAACTAGCGGTATGTGCATCACAAAAGCCATCATTTGCAGAAACGGTATCATTTGCCCTAGCACAAGAAACGGCTAGAATAATTTCAAAACCGCATATATGCAAGGTGCGCTCGATATAACAGCCGAAGACGGAGGAAATATTTTAAAGGAAATGAGAAGCATGAAGGAGGCAGTTTTGCAGGCTTTGGGCGAGAAGCAAGGTAAAAACAAGGTAAAATGCTATAACTGCGGTAAAACTGGCCATATTTAGCGAAACTGCAAAGCACCAAGACGACGATCAAGATCTTCCTCGCCACCAGGAAACAACCAACGTGCTAGTCACCAGGCGTCACAAGAGTCACCTTTATCACCTAGCATGGGCTAGCTTCCACATCTGAGGGCCCCACAATCTCTATATCAGTAGTGCAAAGGAGCAACAGGAATCTTACTGCTTGTGGTTACATTAATGGTCAAAAACGCATTCTTACTGTGGACACTGGGGCAACACATTCTATTATAAGGCCCGATTTAATACAAAAATCAATCGAACCACTAAGCGGGGTAAGTCTGCGAACAGCTACAGGCGAGTCTGCCACTGTCTATGGAAAAGTAAAAGCACAATTAAGTATGGCCAATGCAATCGCCCATCACGTATTTATTGTGGCTGATATTGCAGAAGAGGTAATCATTGGCGCAGATTTCATGATTGAACATGGTATACATTTAAATATGGGTCAGCAAATTATGTATTGGCGTGACGTGGAAATACCCCTTGAAGTTGGATACGAAACCAAGGCCCATGTAAGACAGCGAATCGCCCTTCAACGTGAAAAACCTTAGTATTGGCGCGAATGGAGGGAGATTGTGAGGACAACAGTGAGAGTGAGAGTATTAAATTTATCCAGCAGTGAAAAAATCCTTACGCAGAACTTCAAGATTGGACAATGTACTTCAACAGAGGCAATAATTAATTGCGAGCAGCATCAAGGCGCAGCCAGGAAAATTAGCTAGGACCACGAGTCGCTAGAGGAGCATGTGCGAAAATGGACCGAAAAGCTTACACCGCCTTGCAAAAATAACGCCAAACAACTACTAAGAAAATATGCCTCTGCATTCGCTTTGAAAGGTCAATCGTGAAACACGAAATCAACACAGGCGAAGCTAAGCCAATAAAACAGGCGCCAAGAAGCATTCCTCTAGCAAAGCGAAATGAAGTAAAAGAGCTGGTTAGCGAGATGGAAAAGAACGGAGTTATTAAACCATCATCAAGTCCTTGGAGCTCACCAGTGGTTTTGGTGAAAAAGAAAGATGGAAGTACCAGATTCTGCGTAGATTACAGAAAACTGAATGACGTCACGAAAAAAGATAGTTATCCATTGCCTAGAATTGATGATACCTTGGACACGTTAGCTGGAACGGAATGGTTTTCTACATTGGATTTGCAGAGCGGTTATTGGCAAATGGAAATTTCGGAAAATGATAAGGAGAAAACTGCGTTTAGCGCAAGTGATTGCTTATGGCAGTTTAATGTGATGCCATTTGGACTCTGCAATGTTCCGGCTACATTCGAGCGTTTAATGGAGCAGGTGTTAAAAGGTCTTAACCGAAAGACATGTTTGGTGTACCTTGACGACATTATTGTAATGGGGAAAACATTCGATGAACACCAGAAAAACCTAGAAGAGGTGATGAAACGTATATCAATGGCAGGACTCAAACTAAATGTTAAGAAATGCTCACTGTTCCAGAAGGAAGTAAAATACATGGGACATCGTGTAACCTCCAAAGGCATCTCAACGGACGATGATAAAATAAAAGCTGTAATGGATTGGCCTCGTCCGAAAAATCTACATGAATTACGCAGTTTTCTAGGCTGATGTACATACTACAGGCGCTTTGTACCGAACTTTGCAAGTATTGCTGCAAGTCCACACGAATTGACTAAAAAGGCGCAAAAATACATCTGGGGTGAAGCACAAGAAGCAGCATTTCAACCAATTTTAGCTTGATACCGATGCGAGCGGATACGGAATTGGAGGTGTGCTTTCCCAAGTGGTCAATGGCGTAGAGCGAGTCGTGCGCTATTACAGCCGAATACTTTCGAAGCCTGAGATAAATTACTGCGTGACGCGAAGGGAGCTCCTGGCAGTACTAGAGTGCGTAAAACATTTTCACAAGTATTTGTATGGTCATTATTTTAAGTTAAGAACAGACCATTCTGCACTCAGGTGGTTGCTGCAATTCAAGAATCGGAAGGTCAGATAGCTCGCTGGATTGAGCGCCTACAAAGTTATGATTTTACCATTGAGCACAGAAAAGGTGGAAAACATGGCAATGCGGATGCTCTGTCAAGACGACCCTGCAAACTGGAGTGCAAGCATTGTGTAAAAGCTGAAGTAAAGGAATACAACTGTGAAGTTCGCCTACTGCAGATAGAGTCCAATGAACCCTGGTCAATGGCACAGAAAGCTGACCCTATATTAAAAAAAATTATTAAGGCCAAAGAAGAAGGCAGAAGGCCGAATCGAAACGAAATATCATCTGAAAGTCCTTTAACAAAAGCATACTGGGCCCTATGGAACAGCTGCCTGTACCGTGCATGGAAAAGTACCGATGGAAAGTCAGTTCGGAACCTCATTGTGGTGCCGTCGTCAAAAGTACATGAAGTTTTAAATGAATTCCATAACGGACCTAGTGGTGGCCATCTTGGCGTAACAAAAAACACTAGAAAAATTAAAACAACGTTTCTACTGGTTTGGGTGCCAAAAAGCTGTGGCCGAATGGATATCAAATTGCACCCAATGCATTGCCGCTATAGGACCAACAAAGAGAAGTCGGGGACCGCTTAAACAGTACAATTCGGGTGCCCCATTTGAGCGAATCGCAATGGATATAGCTGGATCTTTTCCTGTGAGTGATGCCGGCAACCGTTGTGTTAGTAGTTATCGATTATTTTATTAAATGGCCAGAAGTGTATGCCATCCCAAATCAAGAAGCCAAAACCGTTGTAGACGTATTTTTGAATAACTGGGTGTGCCACTACGGAGTTCCAATAGAATTACACTCTGACCAAAGCAGAAATTTTGAATCTGCTGTGTTCAAAAAAATGTGCGAATTGTACGGAATAAGAAAAACTAGAACAACTCCTTTGCATCCACAATCCGATGGCATGGTTGAAAGATTTAACCGCACATTAGAGGAACACTTGCTCAAAGTAGTAAGCACTCATCAGAAGGACTGGGATGAACACATTCCAAAGTTTATGTTGGCATATAGATCAGCTGTTCATAATTCCACCTCTCGTACACCTGCCAAAATTGTCTTTGGAACGGAGCTCAGGCTACCTGGAGATCTAGAATTTGGTGTTAAGCCTGGACCAACAGATGAAAACAATGAAGGCTCTACCTCACAGGAACAAGATGACCTTAATGAACTTCATGAGTTCGTGCGAAGCCGGATTAAGCTGTCCAGTGACAAGATAAAAGCCAGATATGATCGAGCGGCAAATTCGGAAGGCTTCAAAGAAGGACAGTTGGTTTTACTGTTTAATCCGCAACGGAAGAAAGGACTATCTCCAAAGCTGCAGACTCATTGGGATGGACCATATAAAGTAATAAAGAAATTGAATGACGTGGTGTATCGAATCCAGAAATATAAGAGCCCAAGATCAAAAATTAAAGTGGTACATCTAGAACGACTACTTCAATATGGAATAGGAGAATCTGAGCCTATTCGGGACGAATATTAAATTTTAATTTCTGTTATATGTTTTATATTCAACTCCTATACGCAACTCCATGTAATCCATTTTCCCGCCCGCGAATAATTTCATCATCATTTTTGGTTTTATTGTTTAGAACTAATTTAAATTAAATGTATTTAAATCAACAATTAAAAAAAAAATAATGTGGGAATTTGAAGAAAACCAAGCAACTGATTGAATAGCATTCAAGAAAACTTTGTCGCCAGTAGCTTTTATACAAGACAACTTATAAGACAGTGTCGCTCATACTGTCCCACATAGAGTTTAATAGGCGACAATTTATAAGACAAAGTCGCTCATACTGTCCCACATAAAGCTAAATAGAAGACAACTTACAAGACAACGTCGCTCAAACTGTCGTGCACGACGATTTCCTGTAAATTGACGATGTCGTCAACGGCAATCTGGCCAACTGGGACAGCATTTTGTTTGTGTAAAATTCCCCGCCGTTGTCAAAATCTTACTACTACATAGCCGAAACAAAAGGAAAAATCCCAGTTGGCCCCGTCTTTAAGACATCCTCGAAGACGGATGCACGACAATGTTAATTTCTGCACGACATGTGAGGGACAGCGGGAACAAATCGTCAACGACATTTTCGAACAAGTGTCGCGAAAATCGTGCACGACACAAAGAAAGACAATGTCGCCTACTTTATCATTAACGACTACCTGCATGACAATGTCGTCTATTTTGACGTCCACGAAAAAAATTATTATATGGTTATCTAATTCAGAAGTTTTTAGTATAGTTTAAATTTTAATTTCTGTTATATGTTTTATATTCAACTCCTATACGCAACTCCATGTAATCCATTTTCCCACCCGCGAATAATTTCATCATCATTTTTGGTTTTATTGTTTAGAACTAATTTGTAAATTTTTTGTAGGATTTAAATCAACAATTAAAAAAAAAGAATGTGTGAATTTAAAGAAAACCAAGCAAGTGATTGAATAGCATTCAAGAAAACTTTGTCGACAAAAACTAAGACAAAGTCGCTCATACTGTCCCACATAAAGCTAAATAGAAGACAACTTACAAGACAACGTCGCTCAAACTGTCGTGCACGACGATTTCCTGTAAATTGTCTTCTAGAAAACCTAAACAACGGGGGACAAGTCTTGCATACATCATCGACGACGATGTCGTCAACGGCAATCTGGCCAACTGGGATGTGTTTTGTGTGCATCTGTGTGTATCAAAAAACATACAAAGCAAAAATATACATGTATAAGGAAAATGTAAACAACTTTTGACATCGTTGCGAGATAAACCAATTAAACATCTGGCTTCTTGTGCAGACCAATTGGATAGACCTTGACTTGGGGCTATAAAACATATAAGTTCATACATATTGGAAAAAAAATGTCATATCTACAAAATATTAAATTTTAAAAATGGACTAAGTCAAAAAAAAACATCCTTTTTTTTTTGTTTGGAAGATTTTTTTTATACAATACCACCAACTATTTTTTTAAAATTCTGCAACTTTGACGAAGGTATTTTTGTTTTCTTTTTTAAAATGATTTTTTTCTTGCGCAACCTTTAAAAAATAATCTTAAAATAAAATTTTAATATTCTAAATTTGAGCAATAAGTACAGTGCTAGTTAAAAAAAAAGCAGACAAGTCGGGCGCTTGGAGTTTTATGTGCTGTTTCCAGGTGACAGGCAATTGATTGTGTAGAAAAAATTATATGAAAATCACTCAGTTTTTTGAGTACTTTTCATATAAATTTTACTAGACAATCAATTGCTTGTCACCTGGAAACAACACATTAACCTAATTCGGGCACGCTGAGTGATGCTAACCGGTTTCTAGGTTAGCTCTTGTTTTCGAGGTATACCGTTATTTCGAAAATGGAGGAGGTTGCACAACATATCGCTCCTTTATTGCAACATGGTCATACCTCAAAAAAAATCAAACTTGGCAAAATGCGATTAAAGTTTTCAAAATGTTCCTTTTTTTACAGATTTAATTAAATTTATTTTGCTAATCCTTCGGTTCATTTTGTTTTTGAGATATGACTATGTTGCAATAAAGGAGCGATATATTCACGTAACGCCAAAACGGTTTAATTTAAAGGATTAAAACAAAAATCGAAATTCTGCATTTGACCCATCTAGAAGCATCCTACGCGCTGCAGGGGCCAAATTAAAGAATTTTATTAAACCGCCATATTTGTATGGATGCTTCTAGATTGCTCAAATGTATGACCAACACCACTTTATTTTCCATCTCCCATACAAAATGTTTAATACAGAATAGAAATATATTGAAGAACAAACCCCATAACTGCCAAGAAGTCGCCCCTAGTGGGATATAATGTATGATCGACCTCAATTAGTTTTTCGTCCTTAACATATTCTCGAGATATGCATACAAATATTGCGTTTTATGATGTATGACGCTAAATTCCAGATTCGGCGAATATTGGCGCAGATATTTGTATTCGCGAATATTAAAAGTTAATATTCGTAACATCACTAGTATGTTTTACCAATCATCTCATTCCACATATTTAAATAAAAACAAGAATGTATTTTAAATTGATTTAAAATTATATTTAAGGGTAAATGTTTGATTTAACTTAAATAAAAAAAAAAAAATAATAACATTAAAATTTAGAATATTTTGTATATAAGATGTGGTTGTGTTTTGTTATTGATTGTGTTAAGAGGCGACAAAAATAAAAACTTTAAATTATTATTTTACGTTATTTAAAAATAAACCATATTTTTCGTAATAGACAATAACTACAGGAAAAGTAATTAAAGTTGAAGATTTAATATTAAAAATAGTCTCATTAAAAGATTCACTGTTTCAAAAATGTTGAACCGGATTTAATTATTGAGTTTCCTTAACAGACGATTTTAACTAAATATAATGCAGTGTTTAGTTGATGTTGTTTTTAGTGAAGTAGGGATTAGTATACGTTTTGCAGAAAAAAAAAAAAGAAAAAGAATTTAATTATTAATATGTAAATGTATAATATGTATAAATTAATATTGGTAACACAACGCCCTAGGTTTTCTTTGTAAGTCAGCGCGCTTTTTTGTTAAAAATGTTGTGAAATTGAGTTTAAAAATTGTTTTGAAACGTTGTGCAAATCAGGGAATGCCACTCATAATCGCTTTAACATGCGTTTTTTTTCTTTAATAAGTTTTTCTTTTTTTTTATCTTGTAATTTCTTATCTACGGCATGTTTTTTTGAACTAGGACCATCATCATCTTTGGAATCTGTAGATTTAGCGGCTAAAGCATGAATTTCTGTCATCATTTTTGCTCGCTGCGAATAATCATCATAACGCTCCAACAACATCTTACCAGCTTCTTCGTTAAGAGCCGATTCAGCATTTGGTACAATAAGTAGACATTTTATGGTTAAAAGGATATGTTTAATGCCCAAATCAGGTTTCCAATCCTTTTTTAAAGTATTAACACAAATTTCGCCATTAGTGGCCACATTGGGATGAAATATTTTCGTTATGAAAAAGGCTTTTGGAGGTGATTGAGGGAAATCTTTGCCTAAAGTAAGTTTAACACGAAACATTCCACCGGCATATGGAGTCCCAGCAGGACCTTCGATAAGCGCCTGAATATCAGTAACATCGGTATCGTTAATTTGTATTTTTATACCCTCCAGGGGATTTTCAACCATGCTTTGCATTTCCTTCATCACCTGTCTTATGGTTTGTGGTGATAAATTTTCTACATTGGATATCTGAAATAATATACCATATTAACAAATTCAATTTTTGGTTTAGAAAAAAATTATTTAGAATTTAGCGGTAAAAGAGAATAATCCTAACTGTTAATATTTAAAATTTGTTGTCAACATTTTTTTATAAATTAGTATTTAAGTTTAGGAAATGAAATAAGTTTACGATATTAATATTGGATTTCACAAATATGCTTGGGAAACAAAATTAGTTTAGGCTTGTTTACACTATCGTACTTTGTATTAATACGTCAAAAACTCAAGTAATCAGCCTTATTCCGGTTGTCGTAATCGATCAAGTCGTTTTTTGTAAGAGATTAAAGAACACTGGTTGTGTTACAACGACAGCGACAACGACAAAGACAACCGAAATAAGGCTGAATATGTAAAAGTGTGATAGTGTCAATGCGATGTGTTATGAAAATGACAAGTATCACGGAAAAAATTTGACATCCCATACGACTTTGAAATTTGTTCTTAACAATTAGCCTTATTCCGGTTGTCGTTGTCGTAATCGATCAAGTCGTTTTTTGTAAGAGATTAAAGAACACTGGTTGTGTATTACCTTATTCTCTTACAAAAAACGACTTGTTCGATTACGACAACCGGAATAAGCATTTTCTTCATGTGTGATAGTGTGACTACAAACTGTAATGTTACAATAGATTTTTTGACGGTCGCAACAAAACTCATTAGATTTCTACTCCATAAAGTGAAACTAGCCTTTACTAAAGCTTCTAAATTCAGTCTAGCGTCCGGCCGAAGGAGGACAAAGCAGAAAAGCGTGAGTTATCGAAGCTGGTGTTTGTTATACCATAGATTAGAAAATCCTTGCTTACGACCGAAGGCTGTCTGCGCAGAAAATCTGTAGTAAGCGATTCGGGATTTTAATGAATAATAATGCATATATAAATTTTTTAAAACAAAGTTGTTTTACTAGATCTTAGAGCTGTTATTTTTTACTATCTCATTGAACAATTCGTACAAGTAAGAAAATAGAAATCGCCGAAAAAATATCCAATTATTACTATAAATAGCCCAAAAAAAATTATATTTCCCTGCAAAATCAACCAAATTTGTATAGATGATTTTTTTTTGGCGATTTTTCATTTATTGCTTTGGGTGATTTTGCTGGCAACCTCTTTTTAAAGCTAATGAAGCAAGTAAGAACGCTGTAGGCATTAACATTTATTTGTTTGTTTATGATTTTTTATGGTATAATATAGAGTGATATATCAAGTGTGACCATTTTGGCATTTTTGGAGCTAAATATAGCATTAAAAATTTGGATTTAGCTGCAAAATTTTTATTTAGCATTTGGCATTTGTTAAAAATTTTTTAAGCTTATTTTTAGCTAAAAATTCATAACTTTTATCTTAAGAAACGTCTTGCCTGTCTTGCAAAAAATTTAATACATATGTATGTATTTAGGAAATCTTAGAAATAGTCATTTCGTGTTAATCCAACGAAATATCTGAACAAAAATTTTTGCTCTAAGCTGCTGAAAAAATAATTTTAAAAATCCAACTTTTCTGAATCTATTAGAAATAAAGGGGTCTAAAATATCTTCTAATATAATGTCTTAAATCAGATCGAATCATGGAAATAAAATCTTCGTATTTTTCTTGTATGGTCTTTCGGCCGGCCTAGATTTAAACTGTGACACAAATATCTGATGTTTTACAGAAATTTACTCACTTGTTAAAATATTACCATTTACTTAAATTTTGTTAAAACTTAGTGCCATTTTCACCAATTGTATTTAAATATCAATTTTTGTTTTTTATGTCAAAACAAAAACAAAATTATATGAAAATCAATATTTAATTTTAAATTGATATTTAAATTTATTTAGTTTTTAATAAAATTGTATGCTGTTTCAAAAATCTTAAAAAAAATTAGCTTTATTTTTAGCATTTTTTAAAATAGAAATATTTATTTTTAGATTGAAATATTTATTTTTAGATTGATCGTTGTACAGTTTATTCAACACAAAAATATACTGTATTATAAAGATACAACGCTTTTAAAATTAAAAACTACAGATATATAAAAGTTAGGGCAAATACTGTATCATAGCTGTAAGATATGAATTAAATACAAAATTAAAATACTTTTTTTTAATTTTAATTTCTATTTTATAAATTAAATTTTAGTTAAAGTTTTTTGTTGAAATATTTGTGGTATTAATTTTTATAAAATCGAATAAAATTCTGATATATTTAGATATTTTTAATTAAAATGTACAATAAAAAAAATTACTTGAACTTTTGAATATTAAATAAGTTGGATTCTCAAAAATATTCTATAATTCTTTTTATATTCAAATATTCTAAGCTGAATATATTCAAATCAATTTAATTCAAATAGAAAAAATTTGATTTGTAGCTTTAGAATTTTTATTCAACAAAATTTATAGAAAATAAAAATATTCAAACAAAAAAATTTTAAATATGTACAAAAATTTCTATTAATTTTTTTTTAAATTTTTCCTTAAAAAATACAAACATTAAGGGGGTAATTTTGTTGTTCACTTCACCTTGCGTTGAGAAAATTTTCATATAAAATTTTTTGAATTTTTTAAAATTTAAAAAAATTATAATAAAAGTAAGACGATTTCGTATTTGAAAATTTAAAAAATTTAACGATATTATGCAGTTACTGGTTGCTTAACTAACACAAGGTTCTTTTCCATGGCATTTAGACATAAATTCGGCGGAAAACTGGCCAGAAACTAAAAGCAATATTATATTCCTTGAATTATGGTAAAGTGCAATTTGTGAGGTTGTTTTGAGGTTGAATTGCTCGAAGCAAATTTATGTAAGACCATGGACTGAGCTCTAAGCACTTTGTAATAAAACTTCCTAGCCATTGTTTTCCAAATAGAAACATACAGTTATGTGCAAGAAATCAGTTTAAATACCACTCTTATTTATTATATAAAAGGTAATAACGTTTATAATTTTTTTTTTCAATTTTGGAATAAATAAAAAAACAAAATAATTCTAATATTGCAATCATTTTGTTGATGTTGAGTGATGAATTAAAATATTCAGCCAGACTAAACATGAGTGACAGTGAAGTTAAAAACATTTTGCACTATTTTCAATTTCATTTATTTCCAATAATATTAATACTATTTACATTTGACTTATAGTGATAAAGAGTTTAGGAGCAACGTTCCTTTTCTACTTAGTTGTATTGTATTTACATTTTTAAAATCTATGTACAAATATATCATATTAAGGGAGGGAAAAAATTTACAAAAACCTTTATGAAACAGGTATAAGATAAAAAGAAAAAAAAAGTTAAAGATAAAAATTACGATGAAATCAGTTCATTAATGTGTGGGTATTGGGAGGATGTACATCTTCTGTTAAAATTTTGAGTTAATCTTTCAATTTTGTCATGTATGGGTTCAAAACCAGCAAGAGTGTGAAGTCGTTGAGTGGAGTAGTGCCAAGGTAGCTTACATATCATTTTAAGTAGCTTGTTTTGTGATACTTGAAGTTTACTTAGATGGCATTTTGCCGACGTGAACCAGACTGGACAGCAGTAAAACATTATGGGATGGAATATTGTTTTTATAATTAGTTTTTTGTTGTCAATGTTCAGCTCCGACTTTCTGTTAATAAGTGGGTACAATATTCTGATGGTCTTATTGATTTTGTCAACTACGTATGGAATATGATTGTTGAAATTGAGTTTTGTGTCCATGATTACTTCTAAATATTTAACATTGTTTTCCCACGGAATATCATGATTCATAAAGCGAAGTGAACTCTGAGGAGTGTAACACGTTTTGCGCCTACGCGTAGAATAAATAGCCTGAGTTTTCTCAGGGTTTATTACAATTTTCCATTTTTGAAAATAGTTGCTCAAACCAATTAGAGCTGACTGCAGATTTGAACTTATGCTAGCTGAATATATATCAGAACTAAGAATCGCCGTATCATCTGCAAATATAGACGAAATGCAGTTTGTGAATGCTGGAATATCGGCAGTAAAGATGTTGTAAAGTATCGGTGACAGACACGAGCCTTGAGGACAGCCAGCAGTAATATTTATTTGTTGTGAACATGTTGTTCCTATGTAGACGTTGAATGATCTATTTTGTAGAAAATTTTGAATAATTTTTATAAGTTCGATAGGAAAATCAAATCTTTTTAATTTATATATAAGTCCGTAGTGCCAAACAGAGTCAAAAGCAGCTTTTATGTCCAGCAAAACCATACCCGTTGATTTACCATCCTGAAAGTTATTTTTAACTAGTTTTCTAATTTTTAAAAGAGGTTGGGACGTATTATGCTCACTTCTAAACCCGAATTGTTGCGATGGGAGTACATTGTTTGCATCGATAAACTGTGTAATATTTTCCTTAATAATTCTTTCCAAAATTTTACTTATGGAAGAAAGTAAGCTTATTGGTCTATATGAAAGAGGGGATTCAACTGGCTTGTTTGGCTTAAGTATCGGGATAGTTTTTGATATTTTCCATGCACTGGGGAAATAACTTAATTTTAGGCAAGCGTTAAAGATGTTCGTGATATAGCTTATACCTTTAATAGGTAAATTTTTTAAACACTTATTATTGATTTCGTCCAATCCTGGAGATTTTTTGTTCTTTAAGTTCTTTATAAGGACAGACACTTTGTCACGAGTAGTGTAATAACTTACTTGAGGATTTGGACTTGTATAATTAATCTGGTTTACAACATTATTTACCTCAGAAATTGTAGTAGAGTCGCTGAGATTAACTGAAATATCATGGTTCATTTTAAAAGAGTGAGCCAGCATTTCAGCCTTTTCAAGCTTTGTGTAACATACTACGTTGTTGTGCTTGAGAATTGGAATGTTGGTAGATTTCTTCCTTAAAATTTTTGAAACCTTCCAAAAAGGGGAAGATGATTTCTCTAAAGAGGATAGCATGTTGTTCCATGATTTGTTTCTGAATTGATTTATTTCGTATGCAATACATTTGTTTAGACGACTCATTGCTCGATGATCATTGACATCTCGAAATCGCTTCCAATTTCTTCTGTATACATTTCTAAATTGTATCAGAATTAGAATGTTATTTGGTAGTGGTTTGATCACTGGCGATGATCTACATTTAGGCACACTTGCATCGATTCCGGTTTTAACTGTATTATTAAAATCAATTATCATGTTGTCGATTTGATTATTGTCAGTAATTTCATTAAAATCGACTGGCATGGGAAGATTTCTGTTTATAAACTTGGCAAACAGATGCCAGTTGGCCTTACCATAGTTGTAGTGCAGATTTTCTACCGATTCATAACTCAAGTTGACAGTACACACGATTGGGAGGTGGTCGGAACTCAAATCATTTACCACTTTAACCGCGGAGATATTTTGCGACACATTAGTTAAAAAGAAATCTAGAGTTGAGGGTTGTTTATTTGGATCAGCCGGTATATAGGTATATTCATGAGGAAATGAAATCTGTGTATGATTTAGTTGGAGTTTATCATGTAAAATGTTTCCCCAGCAATTGTTTCTTTGGCATCCCCAATATCCGTGCCTGCAGTTAAAGTCACCTCCTAGAATGTAGTTGTTATTTGTACTAGTTAGTTTACGAAGATCAGATATAAAGTTTTCTTTTCGAGTATTGTCCCTTCCTGACGATCCACCAGGGTGATAACATGAATAAATGTCTACAAATTCGTTACCAGATTTAGCTCTTACTCCTATATTTTCAATAATCTTTGTATTTTGTGGGGTTAAAAGTTGATGATTTATATTCTTCTTTATTAAGATGGCTACACCTCCCCCTCCTCCATGTTGTCGATCAAGCCTGTAGCAAAAGAAGTTTTGATGTTTAATAGAAACATTATTGTTAAGCCAGGTTTCACAAAGCAAGCATATGTCGATATCAGTTCTTAACAGAAAGTGAAATAATTCGTCTTTTTTAGTTCGGATGCTTCGGGCATTCCATTGTAATAACTTTATGTTGTTAGCCATGATATAAAAATTTATATGCGAGGTTTGTAACAACCTCAAATTGCTCTTCACGAGACTTACATTTTCTTAAATTTAAGATTAATTCGAAAGTTAGATTTTTCAATTCTTCGAAAGAGAACAGGTTATTGTTAGAATTATTGTTGAAGTTATGAGAATAAGGTAAATTATTGTCTCTTCTTGATGTATTTGGTATTTCACCCTGATTAAGAGTATTAGGAAAATTTGTATTGTAATTAGTTTTGGTATTGTAATGTTGACTTTTTTGTACTATACTCTTGGGTTGAGCACGTAGCCGCATTTGATTAAAAGTTTCCCTGCTAGGACAATCGGGAGACATTGCCTTGTGGGGTCCATTGCAATTTGCACATTTTACAATAGTTGCCTCACATTCTGTGGTTTTATGGTTCCCGGCGCAGCGGGCACAGAACGTTTTGACCATACATCGACTGGAACCATGTCCAAACATCTGGCAATTGTAGCACTGAGTCAGTTTGGATTTGTTTGGTTTTTGGTATTCCCATCTTACTTTTATGTAGTTCATAACTGAGTACTTTTGCCTAAGTTCCCTTAGCGTGATTGACTTTTTTTCAAAGTAAACAATAAATATAATTTGTTCGTTATTGCTATCTCTACCTCTTATGACAATTTTAACATCCATAACTTTAAGGTCCATATCTAATAGGTGTGCTTTAATTACAGATGGGTCTTTTTTATCTAGGCCTAACAGCACAGCTTTATATGGCTTTTCATTTTTAGCAGCATATGTAAAATATTCGAGAGCGAATTTTTTAGTGAGATTATCACAAACATTATTAAAATCTTCTTTGTTGGAACAAAAAAGCTTTAAACCAATTGATATTTTACGTATCGAGTAATCATTTATTTTTAGTATTCTGCATACTTCGTGTAATTGTTCTATTTTACATTTTAGAATAGTTATTGGTGGTATGTTGACTTTGACAGTAGGATCGATAACAATTTCGTTGTTATCTTCATCATCTATTGTTTGAAGAGGTGCAAAAAAATTTTGATTTTCAGCTCTCTGAGAACTATTAGTCGCTTTTCTTTTAATCATGTTTTGCCCAGATGAGGCAGTAACATCATCCTCTCTTATGCGTTTAATTGTGTATAGTTAAAATTGTTAGTTTTTTTTTTTATTTTATTTAATGTTGTGAAGAAAAAAAATAACAACAATAAGAAAATAACCGTAAACTTTTAAGTAGAAAAAGGCACAGTAAATTACAACTTTACACATCAGACGATAGTGCAAGACACATTTTGCACTAAAAAAAAAGTTTGATTTAAAAAAAAACCAACTTTATTGCAACTTTTTTTTCTTCACTCATTTAAATGCAACTAGAAATGTTGCACTAAATTTAAAATCAAAAACTTGTTCGGGTCGGAAAGACCCCAACCAATTGTAGGGGGATGTAAGAAAATATAAACTCACTGTTTATTGTTGGTGTTTTGTTTAAGCTTTGATATTGTTACAAGTAAGACTTTGAGTGTTGAAAATTCTTATTCGCTTTAGGGTTTTATTTGTATAATATTTTTAGCTTTTCTAAAATCTTTGGAAAAGGTTTCCTGATGATCTGGCCTAAGCAACCAGTGAAATGCGCATAGAAGCTAGCTTTCCCTCAACGATAAATTTCAGTGTATTTATCAAATATGAAAAAATTGGGAATTTAGCACGTCATACAAAAATCTTAATACATAATACATTTTGTATTCCCGTAAATAACTTTGATTGTTTTTTAATGATTAAAGCCAATAGTTATACCGTAATTGTCAAAATTTTTCATTTGGTTTAAAGAACGTTAAACTAATGCATATCTTCAAAAAATAATCAAAAACCATGCACACACAAAGTTACATTTTTTTTAAATTTAGTGAGACAATATTTGTATGCAGCTTTTTTGATTTAAAGTCCAAATTTTGCACTATGTATTTGAATTGAGTGCGGATGTTTGCATTCAATCGGCGTTTAGTGATAGTGAACAAATTTGCAATATCACTAAATTTTTGAAGTGGTATTTAAAAAAATTACAATCATCACTAATGCTGGTAAAAAAGATTGCAACCTAATTTTTTGCAGTTTTTTTAGTGATAGTGCTGATAGAGCTAATTTACGAAATTTAAGAAGCGATAATTACTAAAGTATCCTTAAAATTATATAATTTATTAATTTATCAAATTACATGCTTACAATGTAATAATAATGCTTATAATATTTGCATAAGCAAACAATGCTTTATTAAAACATTTTTTAATTAATATTTAGTTCAATATGCAATATGTGTCATTTTGTCTTCAACAAGAGTGAAGGGTTGATACTTTTTTTCACAAAAACTTTATTAACATATTTCAGCTTATTTAAAACAAACTGTTTGTAACACATATAAAACAGAGGTTTGTTTGCTCCCCAGGACATGGGAGGGTTAATTTTTTCAAAAGTTTTTCTGAATATTCCTATCACACGAAAGAATCAATTTTACAAATTTCTCGCCGAGCCAGGAAGAAACAGCCAAAATTCTTTATAAATACTTAATGAAAATATGGAATTTACGAAATTTGACTTTTGATCTCTTTGGGGCAAAAATATAAAAAACAATGTGGATTATAAGTGAACATTTTTGCATAAAGAATTATTTTTTGCATAAAGAATTATAAACGCACGCTAAGAAATTGTGTCTTTTAAACGAAAATAGACTACATGCGAAATGGACCTTAGAACAAATAATTTGTATGAAATTTGAAAAAATCTGCTTGTGAATATGGCAGTTTTGGCTTAAATCCGTTTTTGGCATTTAAGCGGAATGGACTATAAGCGAAAAGTACTGTAATTATATTTTCTACACCGATTGCGGCCGTATTTTAATAGAAAAATTAAATTATTTTTGCGTTTTCAAATTGAATGCATATTTGAAATTAATTGTTCCAGCAAGATAATGACCCAAAACATTCCTCATATCTTGTACAGGAATGGCTTATATATCGTTGGTATCATGTAGAAAGGCCCTTACTCACATAAATGCAACTTTACAGGAGAAGGCAAAAACATAATAAGGGTATTCACGTCACAAGTTGCACCCTTGCAAAAGCAAAAGTGCAAAAACATAACAACAACCACAAGGACAATTATTTACGCACAACTAATTGTCTGTGTGGTTGTTGTTATATTTTTGCACTTTTGCTTTTTTTCAAGGGTGCAACTTGTGAAGTGAATACCATTATTATGTTTTTGCCTTCTCCTGTTAAGTTGCATTTATGTGAGTTAGGGCCTTTCTACATGAGACTTGTGACGTGAATACCCTTAATAGAAACTGTATGTATCATAATGTAAAATGGCTTCTTCAATTGCTTGTAAAATTGATATTTCTGATGCTATTGTATTAAATTTTTGTGACGAGGTGTATTTGTGGGAAATGTATTGGAATCACTAAAAAACTCAACTTCGAAAAAAATCGAGTCAGGGGCCTTTCTACATAAGACCGACGATATATATCATTGCAAACAGCCGCAACCCCTCTGCAGTTACTAGATACAAATCTCATAGCACATTTGTGACTTACTGGCAAAAAATACCGGACACATCAGATAACATCCAAATAATCAATCAAAGAAGCAAAGAATGGTAGTAGAATGGAAAAAATTGCATCTGATGAAACAGCAAACCTAGTAAGAAGTATGCTTCGCGGCTTAAAGACAATTATCCAGGCTAAAGGAAATTTAACCAAATACTTGATGTTCCAAAACCACTATACCTAGCATCCATAATTTTCACGTGTGCCTTAACATTTTTTTACCAAAACTTACATGGTTTTTAGTTTTTAAAGCGTTTTTGGTAGTCATATTACAAATAATAAAAGAGGTATAAAATATTTTTTTGATCAACAAAATGATGAAAATAAAAAACCTTCATCAAAAATATTTGCCTAATCTAAGCAGATGTAAAGGTATTGACAGATTGCTTCTGGTAGTCATGTTGTGCCTAAGCTTTATTGAGAAAAATCTATGCACTTACCGAACTCATTTTTTTTTTTTTTTGTTGTTTTCTTATAGGTATTTTTATTAAGATGTTTTGTATGTAAATCAGACTTCCCTCCAAATTTATTTAGTTTTAGTTGCCACTTGTCTTTTACAAATTATTTTTGTCCCCGGGAAAAATTCTGCTGCGGCAACTGGCTTTTTTGTTTTAAATGTTGCCTATGATGTATTAAATGGTACCCTCTTCCAACTAGCGCTGCTGCTGGTTCTCTGACACTTTCGCTTTAGTTTGTTTGTTGACTAATATTGTGAACAGTACTTTTTGTATAATAAACTTCTTGGAAATCCAATACAATTTTATATTTTACTATTAAATATTTGGTTATTGTTGTTTTGAACTAAAACTTTTGTACATTAAATTAAAAAAAGGAAAATTTTTCTTATTCAAATAAAGCAAACAATTCTGAACAGACAATCTTATATACTCGCAGCAAATACACAATTATTTTCGATGAAAATTTGTTGTCGTTTATTACAAATAAAAAGTTAAAATCGTGTTATCGAGACTCGATGTGTTTGATATTGATGTTCAGAGTTGCTCTTGACTGGGGCTGCCAAGCAGGGCTGCCAACTTTCGGGTTTTGACCCCAAATTAGGGATTTTCTTGTCGCTAAAAGGGACAAAAAATTTGATTTGGGTTTTGAGGTTTTACTGGGGATTTAAGAAAAAAATAGGATTTTTTGGGGAAATACACGGAAAGAATTATTTACTAAAGCACCACAAAATATGGCTTGAACTAAAAATATTTTGCACCATTCTCGTCCAAGCCAAAATTTTCTTATGTTAAATTTATGTGTAGCTTGGTTTAAGCAGAAAGTTATGACTCAAAGCGATCTATAATTAAATACAGTTAAAAAAAATTAAGTATTCGTTGCTTATGGCCAATTTTACCAATTCAAATTAAATATCAATTTATATTTAAATATAGTTGTTCCTATTTATTTTTGACATAAAAAACTTGGTTTAAGCAGAAAGTTATGACTCAAAGCGATCTATAATTAAATACGGTTAAACAAATTAAGTATTCGTTGCTTATGGCCAATTTCACCAATTCAAATTAAATATCAAATTATTTTTAAATATAGTTGTTCCTATTTATATTTGACATAAAAAACTAAGTGAAATCGTCTATTAATATTTTGCAAAATACGAAGAAAAGCCTAAATTTTTAATATAAAAACGTATAGCATTATTCTTTTGTATTTCTTGTCCTTAGAAATTTTTGATCATCATATATATTATTTCTAAAGCACTTTTTTTGTCGGTTGCAAATATCTCCCATACCACCGCATCAAATTTAATGAATGATATCTTATTTTAAAGCTTATTCCTAACACTAATGACGAAAAATAATTAGAAATTGAAAAATTAATATTTTCATTGATAAAAATTATATTTTAAAATGTATTGAAGTTACTAAAATTTCTATTAATTATTTTCATTTTATGTTACAAAAATGACAACTAACGGTGCGTAATATTCGCACGGGTCATCTAGTATACCAAAAACCTGAATTTTTGATCATGAGAAAATGTTTGTTTATTCAAGAAAGTTTTACTAAACACGAACAAAATATGTTAAAATCATAAAACTATTATTGGAAAGGAAATTGGTTACTATAGAAAAAAAACTTATTTCCGTATAAATATGAGTTTAATTTTTCTATAGGAGATAACTAAGTTTTATGCACACATAAACATTAGGCTTGCCATTTTTGCAATATCACTTACGGCCATTTTCACCAAGTTCGTTTAAAACTAACTTTCAATTAAAGTTCCGGTTACCAATATGTTTTGACAGCTATAACCGATAGTTAATTATAACCGAACTTGGTGAAAATGGCCGTTAATATCAATTAACACCGGGTAAAAGTTGTTTTTTGTCAAAAAAAAAAAAATATTTGAAAAGTTTAAGTTTGACAAATTACAATAATATTGTTACGTTACTGCCTTTCAATAACGTTTTGGTTTATTTCCTTTATAATAGACCGTTTCGAGTTCTTTTATTGCAATTCAAATAAAACAAATAAACACAACACTTTTGCTACTGTTTACAATTTACACAACTTTATTTAGTACTTAGTTACTTTAACAACCGTAATTTTCTCAGCGTGGTACGTTTTTGACAAAGTCAGAACTTAGAATGCATCATGCCATCTCTTGCGATCCTATTTATACTCGGGCAAATGACCATAGAACGTTCGAGTTCTAAAGTCTATAAAGCTCTATAAAGTTCTAATAACGGCTATTTCGTTAATTAAACTTATTCAGCTATTACTATCTATATGGCTGAATTAATTGAGTTATAATGCTGGGTACACACTATGCAACGCGTTTACGCAATCTAGTGAATTAAATTCATTTCCATTCATTCTAGATTGCATCAACATCAAAACGCTTTGATATTTTGAGGTTGCATTGAAACAGATTGCATGTAGGTTGCATTGTGTGTACCCAGCATTAGGCATCATAAACTAAGGCATATTTTTAGGCGTTGCCATAGATTGAGATAACTTAATAAAGAACATTCTAGTTTACAGTGGGGTTGAAGTACAATTATGCACAACAATTTTAACATTACATCTGTACATTGATTTTTACACTCGAAGTGTGCATAACTTATACAATAACAATTTTAACTAATAAAATAACTAACAAATACTTAATAACTAATCAATACAAGATAACACATAAATTAATCTAATTCTTAACCAATAATTACAAATAATTCTTAACTAATAGTATGTTCACATTTGGGTTTTTAAACGCGTTTAAGCAAAATGTTGATTTAGCTAATCAAAGCCGTTCACATTACATTTGAGATGATTAAGATGACAGATGATTAAGAAAAAACACACACACAAGCACACAAAAAAACAACAAACAAATTTAAATTTCTTTAAAGTATTAAAAATGGATAAAAACACTTTTATAAAATTATCAGAAGATTATTTTAATCAATTTAATGATGAAATTGTGAAAATTTATGAATTATTTAAGGAAAAAAAAAATAAAAATATTAAGCAGACATCTTGGCCGGTTGTACACAATCGAGCGATTCTACATTATTAGGGTATGTTCAGTGGATTCTATGTGGTTTATGAAGTGATTTAGTTGTAATCATGTCGATTTGAAGTGATTAACAAATCACTTCAATGTATGGGTAATCATCTCGATTTTGAAGTGATTAGAGCTTAATCACGTTCGAACTGCTTAAACGCGTTTAAGAAGCCAAATGTGAACATACTATAAAGTTACTTTCGTAACAATATGATTATGTATAATAAGCAGTGTTGCCACTTTGTGGGTAATTACCCGAATTTGGTATAATTTTTACGGTCG
Organism: Pollenia angustigena; assembly: GCA_930367215.1. Taxonomy (NCBI): domain Eukaryota; kingdom Metazoa; phylum Arthropoda; class Insecta; order Diptera; family Polleniidae; genus Pollenia; species Pollenia angustigena. The sequence continues at coordinate 202,112,060 of OV884059.1, forward strand.
TGGGTGGAGCGTGGGTAATTTCTCTTAGGTGTAATTCAGGTGTAATTTGAAATTTTTACTTCAGATGCCCAAATAAAATCAAGATTTGATTTAAGTGATGAAATTTTTTTTTTTTAATATTGTTGCTAAGAAATGCACAGCCTTCTGACCCAAAGTCTAGGTTTCTTTTTAAGAAACGACTTCAATTATTAAACATACATATATTTTCAAATGTTTGGTAATGAATGTCGCAAGATGGACCCTTAGATTTGGACAAAGATGCCTATCATAGTGATTTAGAGCCTGAAGTTTATTGAAAAAAGAAATTCAAACTAAAAACTTGCCTGGGGGAAGATATGTATAATTAATTTTATTTCTATCTTGCTACTTTTTAATGCTTTAGTTTAAAGAATATTTAACACCCTTTACAGTTGTAAAACTGAATTACGAAAGGGACAGTTGTATAAAACTCTGCAGGCATATTGTTTACTAAATAAGGTATAAATGGTATTTTTTAAGACCGTGAAACTTAAAATGTTAGACAACACAAAAAAAATTAATTTTAATCGCAGATTGATACACGGAATAACGATTTGAAACTGATTTAAAACAAATAGAGACCGCGCCTGTCCTGGACGAAACGCGTTGCAGACGTCCAATTTTATTTCTCTTTTTCGAATAAAATGAACAATGTTGACCTCCAAGATACCGATTGTTGCTGGTTTATCAGCATTAATCAATGACTTCACAGCACTACGGAAAACAATCAATAAGTGTCACATCGCATGGCCTTGAAGTCTAATTGACAGTTTATTTTCTCTAAATCAACACATCTCCTTCATTTGTGAAAAAAGTTGCGTCATTTAAATCATGAAGTCACCTTTAAGTTGCGAAAATCGATGGCTGATTTTCAAAGTATATTTGGATAATTTGGTGGCCTGATCAAAAAGTGAAAATATTATGACAGTTCGTTTGACAACTAACCTTTCGTAAGCTCTATGGGGCTAAAAAGCATCCATTATAAAGCAATGACAAGGAACATTTTAAACCTTCCCAAGATATATCAACCAAATGTGGAAGTTAAACTCATTATTTTAGCAGTTTTATTTTATGTTTTATTAATTTTTTTTAAGTTTTTAATGTTATTTTTGTTAATTAAAATAAAATTAACAGTTTGACTAATATTGCTCTTGTTTTAATGAGTTTGTTTAGTTTTTGCTTCTTTGTAAATGTCTTTTTATTAAATAAAACTTAAATTTTATATCAGGTGTAATTTCATGTAAATTGGGTAATTTAGCTTCATCTCAAGTGTAATTTTGAATCTTGCTGGTGGTAACACGGATAATAAGTACAAAGTCCCAATTTACAACGTTGAAATTGAAAGGCAGACATTTTTCTTATTCTCTTTTGAACTTGCCTAAACCTTTCACAATCGCGAAATTAATAGACAGACAGAAATTATTGTTTTCCTTTTTTCTTTCTTTTTCGTTGTTGACGAAGATGAACATTTAACAGGCATTGATACTAAAATTACATTGGTGTGAGAAAAATGATATGAAGCAACAACATGAAAATGCCGAAAAGTGTAAAAGATAAACAAAAAATGTCCAGTACAGATAGTCATGTACTACACACTCTACCTCTACAACCCCTCACCAACAAACTTCGTCTGTCTGCCTTCTACTTGTCACATTGTAAAAGGGGACAAAATTTATATTTTCCTAGAGAAGTTCATGTATGTACATATACTTAGTGCTGGTTCACACAGGTCGAGTTTACTTGAACAGTTTTATTTAAATTTTATTTTGAACTTGCGTTCACGTTCATGCACAAAATTAATTTTTGTTTTCTTTTCCTTCAACTTTGTAGCTTTTTATTATATTACGGATGAAAAAAGAAAATAAAAATACAAAACTGACTGGTACGGTCAAGTATGTACCCCTTTCCATTCTCTTTAACCCTCTCTCCTAAAAGCTCGAGACTTGAAGAGTCAGGCTGAGTTCCTAAACATCATAATACTTTGTAGTCAAAGTCAAAAAAGTATCATAGAGTTTAACTATATCTAGTTAGATTATTGTGTACGCATCGATATTGTTTTTAGTGAACTTTGGTACAGATAAAATTGTAAAATTTTTTACGGTTGCTTGGTAGAAAGCACTTAAAAAAGCGAGTTGCTTTGCAACTGATGTTTTGGAACTCACCCTCAATCTTGACCTGTGTGAACCAGCACTTATTAGAGGTGTTAAAAAAATTTAAATGAACTGTTAAGTCAATGAATGGGCTAATTTTGTTTCTTTGTGTATAAAAACATTAATTATAAACATTAATGGGTAAAGAAAAGTCGATTGTTAAGTTGAATAGTGAATACAAGGCGAAAAAGCTCTTATTTTAGTTTTTGTTAATTTTTTAATTGTCGTAAACTCTTCTTCTAGGTGATAAAGTAATCAAAGTGTAGATACAATTATATTTTGATTGCAGATTCATTATAGGGAAGTTCGACTGTATATATACATATTCGTCAGGTGATTATTCAAGTCGGTTTTGAGAAAAACGATAAAATAGGTTTACAGTAAATTTTCTCAAAAACTACCCGATAGATTTTTTTAAACGCTCCTAATTGATTGCTACGTATGTTTTTAACAAAACTTTACATTTTCATGAATTTACATGCAATAAATCTAAAGTTTTAATGGTTTTTCTAAAATAACATTTTATCGTTTTGTGCTCCATATCAAATTTTATTTCGTATTATGACGTTTTCTTTGACGTGGAGCAAAGTAAGTCAATGGCAAAAACAATGAATTTGATAGTTAATAGAGATTTACAAGGAAAGGCTGGTATGTTTTAGAATGGTGATAATTGCTTAACTCATTTCTATAAGCCCCGAACTACTGATCCAACATAATATGGAAAGAAAATATATGTTAGATAGCGCAAATCAATATTCAACAATTATTTTTGTTGTGGGCTTCATATTCACCTCAAGTTTTAAATTGTGTCCAATAAATTTAAACTACTGTGACGTTTTATTTTGACCTACGTTGTTCATTATTTGAATGGCGCAAAGCAATAGTAAAGTATAATTTTGTTATGTTTGTATGCAAAATTTGCTCCATATGCAAAAAATTGTAATATGTTAGCAATATAATATTCAATAAACCTAAAAAATGTGGATGTAGACCAAAGTCGATACTAAATATCTCAGATTCTATACGAGATATCAAAAAATGGATTTTGGAATATGAAAGAGAACATTGAAGCCATATATAATCCATTTCTAACTAATTTTTTTCAAAAATGGCGTGTAGGCTAAAGCAATAATCACCTGACGATATATATAAGCTATATGTGGCAGCGCATAGAGAAAGGGACTAGTAAGGTAAAGGGAACAATAAAAACCAACTACACAAAACAAGAGGTAGGGACGACCTACGCGCGTTTTCAGGGTTGACCAACAAGGCTGAGATGATGATGTTCAGTGATGGTACACTAAAGATACACGTATTTAAATCTTTAAAGTGGTAAAACCCTTAGGTCCCTTTCTATTTTTCGCGTTAATATATGTTTTTAATACAACTACATATTTCCCTACAATAAAAATTATCTCTTGTAGAACATAGTACAAGTAAAACTCAAGTAAATATTTAAATTATCCGTTAAAAATATTTTTTCCAGGGGCTTATTTTTGGTGATTTTCTCTTTTCTTGGGGGATTTTTGGGGAAATTCTTTTTTAAGTTTGGGGAGGACGAAAAAAAGTACCTGGCAGCCCTGCTGCCAAGGTTAAAGGTCGGTATGAATTTTAAAGGGAAACATGTATAAGCAACTATACGCAAATGCTTCTTTTCTATAGCTGATATTTACATACCTTCCACACCTGACGAGTTTGTCTTAAAATATGATGTTAGAACTGCATATAAAATGTTTACCCCCGATTTCGCCAAGTTCAGTTAAAATTAACTATTACTTTAACTTCCAGTTTACAATATGTTTTGACAGCTGAACTGAACTTGGTGAAATTGGGGGTTAATGTGTAAAGGGTCAAATACACTTGTCAAATGATTGTCCAGCGGGCGAATACACTCGTGTACGTGTGCTGGACGTAATATTCGCCGTCATATCTAAATTTTTTGATTTTCCATTCGTTTTCACTAATACTACCACAATGCTTGATGAGTATTTTGATCAGTGCATTTGAGCCTTTATTAACACTGCGGCCACATGATCAAGTTTTTCTTCATAGTCTTTTACATATGTGACGCGAAAAATAGAAAGGGACCTAAGGGTTTTGCCATTTTAAAGATTTAAATACGTGTATCTTTGGTGTACCATCACTGAGCGTGTTGGTATTGGTCTCATTTGAAAGCGACACATCTCAACCTTGAAAACGCGCATAGGTCGTCCCTACCTCTTGTTTTGTGTAGTTGGTTTCTACTGTTCCCTTTACCTTACTGGTCCCTTTCTCTATGCGCTGTCACATATATTGTTTGTCAAAATTTCCAAAAATTGAAAGTTGTGACGTAGGCTGCATGCAATTTTAAAGCAATTTACTTTCAAGATGTCATCAAGAAAACAATTTATAATGACAAACAAAAAATTTGCTCACTAACATTGAAAGCAGCTGTGTTCTTGAACGTAAATGGTTGTATGCAGGGTGGAATTAACAGGTGGCAGCCCTACGCCAGATGACGATTTTTGCTCTTGCATTCATGGTGGAACAAACAGGTGGCAGCACTACGCCAGATGACGATTTTTTGCTTTTGCATTGTTTGGCTAGGTTTATGTCAAAGTTTTGTTTATGTTTACAAAAAGTCCACGTTTTGTGCTGTGATTATTGTATTTTATTAAAGTTTTTGATAATTTTAAATTAAAATAAATAAGATATTGACCATAATTAAATAAAAATTGGCTAAAATGTATTTATTTCATCACGTTCAGCGGCACGCTTTGATTTTTGTTTAAAGTATTTCTTGACGTAAACCAAGGTATATTTATAGCAGGTAGCCGCGAGATTACAACAATTGTACAATAAAACAAACAACAGGGCTTTTTATTGTTGTTTTGTGATACGAACTGTCAAACAGCAAAAGGGGTTGAAAAGAGACAATAGATAAAGACAAAAAAAATTGTTTACTTGTTTACTATACAACATTTGACAGTTTGTATCACAAAACAAGCAAATAAAAAATAACCAGCTGGCTTTCCGAGACTACCTGCTATAAATAAACCTTGACGTAAACCACAGAGTATACAGAGGCGTCACGACGGTTGTCGTTGTCGTAATCGCTCAAGTCGTTTTTAAAGAAAAAAAAACGACTTGAGCGATTACGACAACGACAACCGGAATAAGGCTGATTGTGTTTTTTCTGTATTTTTCTTCGAAAGCTGCCCTTTTTGCGTTTTTTGTTTTGATTATGCAATTTGTGTAGATAGTAGCGGCCTGTTTTTACGCATTGTCACTTCACTAACAAAAAACGTTTTCTTTCACTTTCTTCGAAAGCTGCCCTCGCAAATGATTTAGGCATTTTTCATACGTCACTTTTTTCATCTCTGCCCAACAAACACAAAGTCAAACCTTTGATATGAAATGACTTTATCATTTGACATCAAACACAATTCTCAAACTTTTTCAATTTTTTGATTTAACATTTAAATTCAAATTGATAATGATTTGAAAATAAACATTTGACTTCAAATGTTTTATCAATTTGATGTCAAATTGGTATCAAATGTTAAATTCAAATCAAAACTAAACTTGGCAATACTTAAGCGAAAATTAAATGTAAACATTAAAAATGGCGATTAAAGTAAAATTTTTGCTTCGTGGTTAAATGTGTTTTACAAGTGAACGATTTATTTTTTGTGAAAAATAAAAATTATTTGTCATTAAAATGATTAAAAATACGAACTAAAAAAAATAAAACGGGAAAGTGAAGAAATTATAAGTTCATTGAATGATCACGGTGCTACAATCCTCAAAATAAAAAGGTGCCAATTATTTCGTCTTTGCAAGAATTAGAGGACGGAAAGAACATTATTTCATGTTTAAGCTATGGTGCCGAATGTTTATCTCACATTTTATTTAAATAAATAATGAATTTAAATTAAGGTTAGGTTAGGTTAAATGGGTAGCCGTCACGAAGACGACTCACTTGGGTCCTTATAGCGGTCCCTTTGTGATACCCCTAGCCAGTGACAAGGGCCAGCCAGTATCCACCAGACTATTCCCCAGAGGTCACCGCAGTCTCGAACCACCCCGATTCCCTGCAGAACAGGGAGATCGATTTCAGTCCCGCATTGGACAAATCGTCCAGACATGGCAATTCCGGTCTCCCAAAATGCCTCAACCTAACGCCCGCCAGACCGGGGCATTGACAGAGGAAGTGAAACACAGTCTCCTCCTCCTCCTCATCATGACAACTCCTGCAGTAGTCATTATACTCAAGACCCATCCTCCTAGCATGAGTCCCTATCACCCAGTGACCCGTGATAACCGATATCACTGTCCTTATCCGGTCCCTGCCGAGACCGAGTAGTACGCGCGTTTTCGCCGCGTCATAGCCAGGCCATAGAGTCCTGGCCATCAAACAGGTATGCTCGCCCTGCCATCTATCCTGAGCCCTTCTGTACGACTCCCGTCTGATGAGAGTCCTGCAGCGGGCCATTGAAGTGCCAATTAGGCCGTCGACGAACATGTCGTCCAAGAGACAGCCTTGTTTGGCCAGACTGTCCGCAGTATGGTTGCCCAGGAGCCCACTGTGTCCTGGTACCCATGTCAGCGTTACACTGGAATGTTTCGCGATCTCATTTAGAGACATCCGGCATTCCACTGTCAACATAGATGTCGTAAAGACACCAGCCAGAGTGTAATGGCAGCCTTGCTGTCCGTAAATATACATATATCCCTCGATATACGATAGTACTTCAGCCAGTTTGCAGCCCGCTTTATGGCAGAGATTTCCGCCTGCAGCACACTACTGCCATCTGGCAGCCTAAAAGAGACCCTGATGTCCAATTCTTCGATGAAGAAACCTCCACCCACTCTGTCGCCCATCCTGGAACCATCGGTGTAGACCCGCAGGGTCGGCTCCAGAGATCGCGTATTATCGAGCAGCTCATCATAGCTACCATGATGAACCGTGAACAAAGCACCGAAAAAGGGTTCCGGAGTGCAATAGTCCAGCCCCGCCAGGTCGTATGACGCGTGAAGCGTGACCCTGGCATGACCATAGTTCCGCGTAGACCACAGGCCCACCGCCCCCAGTCTCATAGCGGAAGTCAAGGCCTGTTGTTCGGCCATGATATCAATCGGCAACCAGTCTAGCATAGTAAACAGTGCCTTCGTCGGTGTCGAGCGGAGTGATCCCGTGATCATCAGCGCAGCCAACCTATATACTTTCTCAAGCATCCTGCAGTACCGTCCCCTTTCCACGGCAGGCCACCACACTATGACCCCATAGAAGAGAATCGGTTTTACCACCGCTTCAAAGATCCATTCGACACCCCTGGGGCCCAGGCCCCAGCTCCTGCCCAAGGATCTCTTGCAGGTGTATAAGGCCACAATAGCCCTATCAACCCTCGTCCGAACGTTGAGTTCCCATGATAGTTTGCTATCGAGAATTACGCCCAAATATTTGGCACTGTTCGAGAGCCTCAGCTCCGTGCCGTTTAGCCTAGGAAGCCTAAAGTTGCCAACCTTGTACTTCCTGGTAAAGAGTACCAACTCAGTTTTCTGTGGATTGACACCAAGTCCACAGGAAATGCTCCAAGAGCTTAGAATCTGCAATGCAGATTCCATACAATGGGACAGTGTGTCCAGGTGTTTACCCGCGACCGCCACCGCCACGTCATCCGCATACGCGACGGTTTTTATCCCTAATCTGTCGAACCGACCCAGCAAAGTGTTCACCGTCAGGTTCCACAGTAGAGGGGAGAGAACCCCACCTTGCGGGGTGCCCCTGTGCACAAATCTGCAAACATTAGTAGCACCCATTGTGGATTCAATGATCCTATTATCGAGTAGATTACCAATAAATCTACAAATTACATCGTCAACCCCAACCTCCCTCATCGACTCCAAGATGGAGTTGGGTTTGACATTATTGAAAGCTCCCTCAATGTCCAGAAAGGCCACAAGTGAGTATTCCCGAAATTCAAGGGATTTCTCAATGTAGCCGACCAGTGAGTGGAGCGCCGTCTCTACAGACTTGCCCTTGGTGTAGGCATGCTGCGATGAAGAGAGCAAATGTCTAGGAATAGACATCCTCAGATGAATATCAATGACCCTTTCAAGGGTCTTGAGAAGAAATGACGACAGGCTAATTGGCCTGTAGTCCTTAGGTCTGGTGTGGGATGCTTTACCTCCCTTTGGGATGAAAACAACCCTACATCTAGTCCATCGGATGGGAACGTACGAGAATCTAATACATTCCGTATAAATAGCGGACAGCCAAGGAACCAGAAGCCCCGCGTTCTTTTGAAGGTCGGCCGGAATAATACCGTCCGGACCAGGAGCCTTAAAGGAGTCGAAGCTCCTTATCGCCCAATTGAGCCTATCATAGCACAGAGAAATGGACACGGGTCCAGGCTCTGATAGGCAGTTGATCTTCCGTGGTGTTGGAAGGGAATTGCCAGGAAAGTGCGTGTCAATTAACACCTCCAGCGTCTCCTGACTATTCGTAGTCCAGCTACCATCAGCTTTCTGAATGTAGCTAGGGACAGTCGGGCAAGAAGCCATTATTTTGCGCAACCGGTTTGTCTCAGAGGAGCCTTCCACGCCGCTGCAGAAGTTCCTCCAGGCATTCCGTTTCGCCGATCTAACCAAATTCTTGAACCTATTCAATGCCGACTTATAATCCGCCCAGTTTCCCAGTCGTTTAGCCATATTGAATAACCTACGACAGTCTCTGCGAGACTGTGCAATCTCAGGGCTCCACCATGGTGGCTTGCCCCCCTTTTTCCTAACCACTGGCCTACAGGCCAGTGCCGTTGCCTGACGCAGTGCCCCCGATAGGAATTCCACTGCCATTTCAGTCTCCGTAATGCCACTAATGACAGGGACTGAGCCCAGAGAATCAGCGAGTAGACTAGCCTGATAGTCCCACCTCGTTCTCCTCCTATTCACAAAAGTACACACCCCCAAGGGGGGTGGACCTAATTGAAACTCAACATACCTGTGGTCCGAAAAAGAACAGTCATTTGAGACCGCCCAGTTACTTATTAAGTCGGAGTGTTCCGAGCTGACCAATGTCACATCAAGAACCTCCTGCCTATTAGCTACAATGAACGTAGGTTCCGCGCCTATGTTTGCTATTTCCAAATTACTGCTACAGATAAAAGAAAATAGCGACTCACCTCTAGAGTTGGTGTTGGTGCTGCCCCACGTGATGTGGTGCGCATTAGCGTCAGCACAGATAACCACCGGGGTACCCATGGAGCCGGCTTTGGCTACCAAGCCACGAACAAGCCCATTAGGTGGCTCATTGTCCTGGTCATGCGCCATATAGCCCGAGACGATCCAGATCGGCATGTCGCCCATCTCTAGGGCCGCTGAAGTTGTGTCTTCATCACTGAAATCAGAAAGAATGAAGATATCCAGCGTGTTTTTAGCCAAAATACAAGATCTAATTTTACCTGTTGCTTTGGCATATAGGAGCTTATAGCCCTTGAGGTTTAATCCGCAAACCCGATCCTTGTGGATCCATGGCTCTTGGATCATTATTAGCTCCTCCTCTCTCTCTACCACCCGGAGGAGCAGTGCAGCGGATGCTGCCTTAGAGTGGTGAAGGTTTATCTGTGTCACCTTCACCATGTCCAGTATTAACGACCGTGACATTGGCGTCCTCCTGATCTGATTCCAGGAGGGCGTCCTCATCAGCCAATTCACCCATGCGTTCAAAGAGGTCACCCAGCACGTCAGAGACGGACGGGGTGTCTTCTTTGTCACATGAATGAACGGAAGCGTCATTCGTGCAGTCCGCAGACTGCGTAGGCTCCACAACCTTCGGAGCGGGATCGCCCTTGTCATCACCTCGGTAGACACGGAGCAAGATGGTACTGAAACCATAGTAAATCTTGCCCTGTTTCTCCCTCAGTGGCTTCAAGGAGTCCTGATTCAGGACTACGATCGCCGTTCTTGAGGATCCTTCAGCTGCTGAAACCTTGACAACTTTCCAGTTATGAGTGGGAAGTTGGGGGTTGCAGCACTGAATAATCTTCAAGATTTCCTCCGGTGCAGAGGGTTCCGCTGGGATGGTGACGATGGATCTAGGTCTCCGTGGTATCTCACTCATCAAAACCACGTCGAGCCTAGCACCTTCCCATATTTCGCCAATCGCTCCAATGGCAAGCTTCAGCAGAAGTGCAGAGCGCTCGTCCACACACGCCATCAGCTTAACGTGACCCTGGTACCAGCCAGCATCGTCGCATTGCGGGGGTGCTCCTGGATTCTCACTAAGGATCTTCCAAAAGACACCCATCATTTGCTGCTTCACCAAGTCCCACCTAGAGTGGGAGATGGATCCATCAGCAGCACTTCTGTCTATAATAGCCCTAACAAGATGGTCTTTCGCCACCTCGCTGTAGGACCTATTAGTCGACTTTGGTGCGTACTTGGGACGTTTTGTCCCTGGTTGCTGTCTAACGGCTGTCGCTTCTTCCTCCGAACGTTGCCGTTTAGGCATTGCCTTTGCAGGGGCGGGAGGTGAAACGCTTTGAAGCCCAGCAGTAAGGGCCTTAGCCCATGCCAATGAAGCTTCCTGTTCTGCAGAAAGCTCATTGGCATCTTTGGAGCCGAATAGCTCGATAACACGCAAGGCAGCACGCCTTGAGTTAGATGCCCTCTTGGAAGGATTTTTATGCCGAGGTGTCTTCTTAGTGACGCCGGACTTGGCGGGGGGAGGTGCAGAAGTGGGACAGGATGTAATCATCTCCGTCCCTCTTTGCACAATAGGCATATGGGAGGCTGCTTTGTTGGACGACTTTGTCATTTCCAACTTTGCAGTACCCGAAGCATGGGCTTTATCCGCTCTGGCGGAAAGGGCTGATGCGGCTTTTGATGTACTTGGCGCGAAAGACAGAGGTACATCGCCGCTGTTAGGTGTCGAGGCTGATACAGCCACCGACGGGATCGTCTTCGTCTCATTGTCCTTATCATTGGTCCTTTTCGTGTCCTGTTCCGTGCCATTGTTAGTTTGTTGTTTGTTTTGTTTTTGATTTGTTTTAAAAAGAGTCGTCATTTTGTTTTTGGTCCCACGAGTGTAGGGGATCTGGAGGTCCGCCACGTCATAGCCCCCGATAACGCGGTAAGGGCGTAGTCTATTTGCTGAGGTGCCCAGGTATCAGCAAAGCTCCGTGATAATACAGTCGGTAACCCCTGACTGCAAACCAACCGATAGGCACGGGTCGCATAACACCTCGGTTTAGGGGATGGATAACCTTTCGTTGCCAAGGCCTTTAAGTTCACTGCCCTCATCTCGGGAATCACCAGATGCTGGCAAAATGCCCGGATCAAGACACGAACCACAGCCAAGACATAAGCCACCACATCGCTTCAAGATTGTTATCCATAATAGTGGTGGAATTTAAATTAAAAAAAAAATACAATATTTTTATTTATGTTCCACATTGTATTATAATCCACATTTGAAAAACATTTGAGAATTACGTTTGAAAGCAAGTTGAAAATAAAGGCATTTTTCAATTTGAAAATAATTTCCCCTTTTTGTTGAGAACGCTATGATTTTCAAATGATTTTCAAATCATTATCAAACGTTTGTCGTTTGAGAAAACGTTTGATTTCAAATCATTCTCAATTTGAAATCAAACCTCCGTGTTTGTTGGGTGTATACTTTGTGACGAAAACTGTGATATAATTTCCATTTTTGTTGTAATGTTGTATTTGTTGCCGTAACGATGCCACCTACTTATTCCACCATGCTTGCATTGTTTGTCTAGGTTTATGTCAAAGTTTTGTTTATGTTTACAAAAAGTCCACGTTTTGTGCTGTGATTATTGTATATTATTAAAGTTTTTGATAATTTTAAATTAAAATAAATAAGATATTGATAAAAATTGACTAAAAATTTATTTATTTCATCACGTTCAGCGGTACTCTTTGATTTTTGTTTAAAGTATGGGTGAGTTCCAAAACATCAGTTGCAAAGCAACTCGCTTTTTTAAGTGCTTTCTACCAAGCAACCGGGAAAAATTTTACAATCTTATCTGTACCAAAGTTCACTAAAAACAAACTAGATATAGTTAAACTCTATGATACTTTTTTGACTTTGACTGCAAAGTATTATGATGTTTAGGAACTCAGCCTATGTTATGACTTAAACGGTGATATACATAATTTCCATTTTTGTTGTAATGTTGTATTTGTTGCCGTAACGATGCCTCCTGCTTATTCCACCATGGTTGTATCCTTTCTATGAGGTGTATTAACTCACTTTTCTTTTCAATAATAAAGTTTTTAATTATAGCCGTGACCAGAACTACCAACAATTTTATTATTGTTATTACCCAGCATTTTTCAATCAATTCAATTACGACTCATTTAGGACAGTTTGTGCTACAACTTTGACATTACTTTTTTATTTCAAATTTTTATGTAAAACCACAAATTAAATAAAATTTTATATCAGTTTTATTCCTTAAGGTGGAAGTACATAACACGCGTTAGTTCGTCGACGAGTATCGTGCGTTTAAAAACTTTAGCGCGTAAAAAATTGCAAGTTACACAACACGCGTTACAAAAGCCATTCCTGTCAGCTGTTTTTTATTTGTTTACTTATTTGTGCATTAAAAACGGGTTCGAAAGTATATCAAGATTTTGTTATTTTATTGAATTTATTCCTTTTATATAAATATTGTATGTTTTTTAAGCTATTCAATAAGTTTTTCTTTCATGATTCATAAATTTGTTAAACTATTCTTTTTATTGTCAGCTGATTACTTGTCAAAAATACACAACGCGTTAAAAAGTTCAAAGTTAACCAACTTTCTGGCGCAAACGCGTCAAAATATTTTGCATGTAGCTTGTTCTATGAAAATACACTAGTTTAACTTTTTTTGACAGAAGACGACAGAGCGCGCGCGCACTAACGCGTATTATGTACTTCTACCTTTACAGCATGAGCTGACTGACATAAATAAGCATAAATTTACGAAGCTCACTTGCTTCGAAATGTGTAAAAAAAATGGTCCCGTTATAAACAGAAACAATACCAAAAGAAAAATAATGCTTTAAAAAGTCACATTTCGATCATCTTCATGATCAATTTATGATTGCGCACATTCTGAACATTTTGTTTTTTAAGGAAGTCCCTTTCTAAGCATTTGTAGGAATCGTTTTCAAGTCTTCTTTTAAGCGCAGAACATATTAACCAGTTTTTGATCATCTAAGGTAGTCTTAAAAACTCAGTTTGGTGATTCGACCTTCCACAAGCTGACTGGGTAATGTTCGGATATTATAGTAGCTTATAAAGTACAAACATACATAAGTATATGTACTCGTATCCCTGTAGAAGCCTAAGATTAAGTGTCCCCAAATCGCAACTTTTGTCGATTGTTTTGGTGACACTATCAACCAAGTGTCTACATAATTGTCTGCCTGTGAGAAAATGAGAAATAGACAAACTTTTGCTTCTTAATTTTTATACCCACACCACGATAGCGGAGAGGGTATGCGATTGTGCTGATGTAAATAACACTGCAAAATAATACTTCCTGAGCAGATTTAACGATGTCCCTCCTTCCGGCTGGCTGGTTGTCTGTTCATGTAACCTTTTGCGTAAAGTACAGGTCACAATTTTACGTTAATTCGAATAAATTTTGAACATGGTGAGGATCGGTCTATAAATTCACATGTCCCCATACAAACTTTTTCCGGAATAGTGTTAGCGCCTATAAGCCATACTATTAAGTTGGCATTTAGAACAGAATTTGGAACAGACTTATTTTATTACAATCTAAATTAACTTACCATTTTTTATTGGAATCGGTCCATATTTGACGACTACCTTATAAATGTTGGTATTGATATTAAAATTGGCGACAATTACTTTTAAGATAGCCACTTTTTCAATACACAATATTGCGCTAGAGGGCCCAAAATTACTCATAGGTCCCATATAAACCCTTCCTAAAATCACTTAAAGGCTAACACATCTCATATATGTAGATGAAAACATCTACATAACAGTCGACACAAAAACTTTTGCATAAATCTTAACTTTATGGCGGGTCCATGAATGCCCATGGGTCTCACTCTCGCAAATGTGTCTGTGTATACTGTGGTGTAGAGTATCAAATTCTCGGGCTTTTTATTTAATAAAAAAAGTTTTATGAATATTTACTATGTATGCTTTATTTATTTTATAGTGAAATTTCAGTACAATTTATGTCAATTTGGAACAATTTTGCCATTGAGCTGGTACAGTTTAAGAATTGTCAGAATAAGGCTGCTTTCAAAACATATGCCATTTTGTCAGTGACGCCACAATTTTTAATATAATTTATTGCCACTATTTTAGTCATGACACTAATAACCTTTTCACACTTGCCAACATTTAACATCACTTTGGGAAGATGTTGCAATTTGCCCATAATAGCCTTTTCACACTTGCCAACTATTAATATCAATTTGAGAAGATTTTGGAATTTTTCCATAAGAAATACATAGGGCTAAAAATCAAAAAATTATAACATCCTTATAGCCTTTTTACACTGATCAGCATCTAACTTCTACCATCAATTTGCGAAGATGTTAACATCTTTCCATAAGAAATATGTACACAGAGGGAAAGATCCGGTATAAAAATACCAAAATTGACACCATCCGTTGTCAAAAGTGAGCCAACTACGTTTGTGTTCAATTTGATAACGGATGGTGTCAATGTTTTTTAACCACCTCGTTGTCATTTTGTCACCATTTGTTCTCAATATGACATCAAATTGGTTATATAGTATCACCATAATGGTACCATACCGACAACATGGTGTTGTCATTTTTGACAACACACTGTTAATATATTGAAAACATTCGGTTGTCCTTTCTATAACACATTGTTCTGATTGTAGTATGTACTTAATAACCCATTCTGAACCCAAGTAATAAAATGGAATAATGTAAATTTATTAATTTATTTCACATTTTTTAAATAAAATGCTTATAAAAAAATACATTAAAAATTCACACTTTTAATTTTAAATAATAATTAAAGTTTACAATAAAAATTAAAAAAAAACAGGTACTTCATTGTTATATAGATTTAGTATAAATCAAATTTATTCCTTGTCATCTACGCCATCATAATTATTTTCCAATTGGATATTTCCGCTGTTGCTTAGATTTTCATCAAGAAGAAAGTCATAATCTAGGAACACAAGGCTTTCCTCACTATTTAAATTGTTTTCTTCACTCATTTTTAAACTTTTAATCTTAATTTTATTCTTTTAATTTTATTTAACTTTTCACTTTTTACTTTTAACTTGCGAATACAAAAGTTGTTTGTGGGATAACTTGTATACGTTGTTAATAATGACAACAGGGCCCTACCTATTTGAAAACAGGGTGTTATCAATTTGACAACAATAGTACGTTTTTTTTATCTAACAGCACAATTTGACAACATTTTGTTGAAAATTTAACAACAAATGTTGTCGAAATATTGACAACAGTTTGTTATCAATTTATTACCATTGGTTGACAGTTTTTTAACGTTTTTTTTCGCTCTGTGTACATAGGGCTAAGAACCAACATCTTTCAACATCTTTAAAAGATGTTCCTTTCTCATTTTATTCCATTCTACATCTTTCGATTATTTTAGTGTCATCACTATTCTGAACAAAAACATTTAAATTTCTTGTTTTTTTGTTGTTGTAAAATACAATAAATAATAAAAATATTAAAGCAAAGCAAAACGGTGAAAAACAAAAACAATTTGCATGAGTACGAACAGTGAAACAACACTAAGACAAAATGAAAGAAACGTTTACGTTTTAGTTCAAGCAAACGAAAATAATGCAGAAATAAATAAAACTAAACAAAATAATATAAACTATTTAACGGCTAAGCCAATTACTCGAACACGTTCCCTATCGCCCTCGGTGTTTACAAAAATAGTGGATAGTGACTCATTAAAAAAACTACAACTAGATTTTATGACAAGTATTGCCAGGCCAGCAAGTATTGCCGTGACGTCAAAAACAAACTTAGTGGGAAATGATACCATGAACTTAAACACAAATGCAATGGAAAACCCCCCTGTAAAAAGCTGTCAAAAGCCTACAGTACAAGTTGGTATGGACAGGTACATAACAGTGCTTAAACGGGGACGCAGCCCTACCTCTGCAGCAGTTGCTTCGGCCTCAAAAGTACCATCTTTTGATAAAATAAATCGTTTTGCGATTCTGGAGGATGATTCGTCTGAAGCACAAAACGTCATTAAATCGTCTAAGCCACCCCCGATATACCTTAGTGCTGGTTCACACAGGTCAAGTTTACTTGAACAGTTTTATTTAAATTTTCTTTTGAACTTGCCTTCACGTTCATGCACAAAATGAATTTTTGTTTTCTTTTCCTTCAACTTTGTAGCTTTTTATTATATTACGGATGAAAAAAGAAAAGAAAAATAAAAACTGACTGGTACGGCCAAGTATGTACCCCTTTCCATTCTCTTTACCCCTCTCTCCTAAAAGCTCAAGACTTGAAGAGTCAAACTTGACCTGTGTGAACCAGCACTTAGAGAGCAAAACTCTAATGAGTTAATAAAAAGTTTAATTTCGGTGATAGGTAATTACAAGATTTGAGACTCTGAATAAAAACTTTTATACTTATCAACTGAAGAGCAGTAAAGGTCTTCAGGTAGTAATCAAGGGCATAGACTCATGCGTAGACCCAGGGGAAATTAAAGCTTTTTTAAAGAGAAGGGCTTTAAAATCAAAAACGTAACAAATATCAAAAATAGGGAAAAAATCCCCAACCCAAGCTAGAACCCGGCGACGTTAAGCTAAAAAAAAATGAAACGCATCCAATTTATAATTTAAAATATATTCTGTACACTATTGAGTAACTATTGAGGAGCCGCACAAAAGAAATGGTCCTGTGTATAAACTGCCAGGAATTTGGCCATACTAAGGCATAGTGCTACTTAACCGTTGTTTGCGCAGTATGTAGACCCCAACGTAAAAAAATTTAGCAACTGTGGCGGTAATCACACTGCCAATTATAGAGGATGCCCTGTATATACTATCGTCAAGCAGTCGGTCGGACCGACAACTAATCCCCCTCAAATGCAGGTAACAAATCAGGTAAACACAAATGCAATTCAAGCCCCCAGCCTAGTAATAACAGAACCTCTTACGCTAACGTCCTAAAATCAAACCATCAGCCAATGCAAGGTGCCTCGCCAAGTAATGATGAAACTCCAGTTTCTAATTTAAGTCGTTTAGAAAAAACCATGGAAACATTAGTGCAAACAGTAAATAATTTTACGAACACAATGGGTAATATGATGCAGGAAATGCTTAGAATACAATCGATGTTATTGCAAGCTGTACTTAACAAACCATGAACTGTTTAAAAATTTGTTTTTGGAACGCAAACGGCATCCGCCAACATAAAAATGAATTAGAATACTTTCTTAAAAATAAACAAATTGATGTCATGATGATTTCTGAAACTCATCTGACCTCAAGAAATACGTTTAATATAAATGGTTATATACTATATGATACCAAGGAAGCTCGAGATAGAGCTTGTGGAGGTTCTGCCATTTTAATAAAAACCCGAGTCAAACACTAACTAATGTGTGATCATCGTGAAGATTATCTTTAAGCAACGAACATTTGCGTTGAGGAATTAAATAGAAACCTAGTAATTTCATCGTTATACTCCCCGCCTAGATTTTCAATATCGGAGGACCAATATTATAAATATTTTAAATCATTAGGACCGTGTTTCCTAGCCGCTGGCGATTATAACGCTAAACATACCTTCTGGGGGTCGCGACTTATAACACCAAAGGGTCGTGTTTTATTTAACACAATTTCTAAAATGGATTTAAATGTGGTAGCGAGCGGACAACCAACATATTGGCTTACTGATCATCAAAAAATTCCAGATGTCATCGATTTCGGCGTGGTTAAAAAAATTCCCATAGAAACGATTCATGTTGAAGCCTCCCTAGATTTATCTTCCGACCACACACCTACAATTGTTACTATAATGAACCCCAATAGAATTTTACCTCCGACGACAGCTACGCAAATTAATTGGTTAAAATATAAAAAATATCTCAGTACCCATTGCACAGAAAATATTGCTTTTGGAGCTACCCAGCATTGCAAGGAAAATTATTCTTTTAATTTTTAATGCTATTTTACGCCTTGAATACTATCCTCAAAAGTGGAAGGTCTCCTTAGTGACTACCTAAACCTGGAAAGGATCACACAAAAGTTGAGTCATATAGGGCTTTAAACTTACTTTCTAATATATCAAAGCTGTTTGAGAAGCTGTTAGCGTCAAAATTAGCCCCAATTTTAAATGAAAATAGATGTATTCCTAACCACCAATTCGGCTTTAGAAGAGAACACACCACAATTGAGCAAACCCATCGTATAGTAAACGCATAAAGAAAAGCCTTTGAAGAAAAAAAATATTGTTCCGCTCTCTTCATCGATGTTTCTCAAGCTTTTGATAAAGTCTGGCATGAAGGCTTATTACATAAATTGAAGCTCAACTTACCAGTAAACACACACAAGCTGTTAGAAAGCTACTAAGTCGGTCGAAAATTTATTATTAAAGAAGGTGATTATTTAAGCTCTCCTCAGCAAATTGACGCTGGAGTCCCTCAGGGAAGCATCCTGGGCCCACTTTTATACTTAATATATACCTCGGATATGCCAACAAACAACTACACAAAAACTTCAACATTTGCTGATGATACAGCTTTTTTGAGCGTGCACGAAAACCGTCAAGAAGCATCTCGATACCTACAGGATCATATATTTCAACTCGAACTATGGTTAAAGCAATGGAGGATAGCGGTCAATGAGCAAAAATGCGTACATATAACATTCACCTTGCGTCGGGAATCATGCCCCTATTAAAATCAATAATCAAATAATACCTCAAAATTCGCATGTAAAATACCTCGGTATTCATCTAGATCGCCGATTAACGTGGAAAAACCATATAGAGGCAAAATTAACTCAAATGAAACTAAAAGCCATCCAAATTCATTGGCTTATTGGAAGAAACTCTGTCCTTAGTCTCGACTGCAAACTTTTTCTTTACAACTCCATCTTAAAGCCAATCTGGTGCTATGGTATTCAGTTATGGGGCACTGCCTCGGCCTCTAATATCGAAAAAATTCAAAGGCGCCAAGATAAACTACTTCGAATAATCGCAGCTGACCCTTGTTAAAAACTCAAATATTCACAAGGATCTTAATGTTTCATTAGTTAAAACTATGATTACGAAATATGCAGTAAAATACTTAAAAAGGCTCGAATTGAACCCGAACCCACTAGCACGAAATATTTTAAATGATAGCGGCCACACTCGCTTAAGAAGAAGAGACACTTATCCAATTAGATGGGCGATAAACACCTATAAAAGTGAACAGAACCCGCGATGAAGAAAATTTTTGTCTGGCACTGGCAGGACAAAAAATAACGTATTAGGTTAAGATTTGAATAATTATTGTTAGTTCATATTATATATATGAAGATTCCATAAATAAATAATGAAGAAAAAAAAAAAAAATAGAAAAGTGGCAATAAGTTCTATTATTATTGTGGCATCACTGACAAAAAAAAGTTTGTTTTGAAAGCAGCGTTACCATTTGTCAAGTTTTATTTTTTATTGCAATATTTTATTGTTAAGTATTTTTTACATTTTTAAACAAATTGAACTTCATATACATTTTTTTGTTTTCTTTTTAAATTATGCAACTTATGTAAGAAAAAAACTGTTTTTATTTAATTTTTTTTTTTCAAAAATGGTGACATTTTTGTTTGATGGTTGATGTTATAGCCTTTTCACATTTGTCAACATTTAACATTAATTTGCGAAGATGTTGAAATTTTCCCACGCGTGTGAACAAATCAATATTTGAAATCAGCCGCAAAATCAATATTTTGTTTGTGTTGAACACGTGCTATTGTTATTGTTTTGAAAACAACAACACGTGCGTGACAAACAATAACAATACAACCAAAAATATATCAGGAAACATTACGAGTGCTATATTAACCATAAAAAGTAAAGAAATTAATAAAAATATGAAAAAAATCTTAAAACTTTGCGGCTTAAAATTTTTGAAAAATTTTCCAAAAAGTTGTTATGTGAATAAAATCCTTAAATTTGTGTGTTTTTAAAATCTGATAAGTGAATTCAAAAGCCCTCAACCAGGGCTATTAAAGCCACCAGCTGTCACTTTTCAAATTAAAAGTTTAGGGGGCGTTCTGTATTAAAGTCAAAAAATTCAAAAAGTTGTTAGTTGAATAAAATCTGTAAATTTGTGTGTTTTTAAAATCTGATAAGTGAATTCGAAAGCCCTCAACCAGGGCTATAAAAGTCACCAGTTGTCACTTTCGGGAAATTAAAAGTTTAGGGGGCGTTCTGTATTAAAGTGAAAAAATTTCCAAAAAGTTGTTAGTTCAATAAAATCTGTAAATTTGTGTGTTTCTAAAATCTGATAAGTGAATTCGAAAGCCCTCAACCAGGGCTATAAAAGCCACCAGCTGTCACTTTCGGGAAATTAATAGTTTAGGGGGCGTTCTGTATTAAAGTCAAAAAATTAAAAACATTTCCAAAAAGTTGTTAGTTGAATAAAATCTGTAAATTTGTGTGTTTCTAAAATCTGATAAGTGAATTCGAAAGCCCTCAACCAGGGCTATAAAAGTCACCAGTTGTCACTTTCGGGAAATTAAAAGTTTAGGGGGCGTTCTGTATTAAAGTGAAAAAATTTCCAAAAAGTTGTTAGTTCAATAAAATCTGTAAATTTGTGTGTTTTTAAAATCTGATAAGTGAATTCGAAAGCCCTCAACCAGGGCTATAAAAGCCACCAGCTGTCACTTTTGGGAAATTAACAGTTTAGGGGGCGTTCTGTATTAAAGTCAAAAAATTAAAAACATTTCCAAAAAGTTGTTAGTTGAATAAAATCTGTAAATTTGTGTGTTTCTAAAATCTGATAAGTGAATTCGAAAGCCCTCAGCCAGGGCTATAAAAGTCACCAGTACTGAAATTCTGTAACTTTTTAACGACAAAAAATTGTCGTTAAATAGTCAAAATTCGTTAGCTAACGAAAGTTGTCGTTAAGAGCTATTCTGTAATGAAATTTTAACAATTTTTATCGGCAAAAAATGTCGGTAGCTAACGACACAAAAAAAGTTCTTGTTAAATAATAACGACAACAAATGTACTGTTAAAAGATTAAAAATATAGAGTGAAGTAGCCAATTTTTAACACAAAAAAAGTAAGAAAGTATAATCGATCAAGTCCGACTCTACATTGCAGTATTTGGGCGATCATGTTTCCGCCAAAGAGTATGTTGTGAGGTTAATATTGACATAAGACATTTTTGTGCCAAATATTATCTAAGTATCTATGTACTACCATTAGTGTATTCGTATGGGAGCTGTGGTCAAATATGGACCGATTCTAAAAAAATTTGTTCTGGTGATTTATGTAGGTTGCGACAAAATATTTTTGGATCTTATTCAACTCAAATGTTTATAAAACAAGATGGCTATTAATAGGCACAAAACCCTATTCCGGAAAGAAGTTTTCATGTGGGCTATTAAAATTAAATACCTGTTTCTCACCATTATAAAATAGCTTCGACCTTGTGACAATAAACATATATGTGCCAAACTTTATAAAATTATTTTAAAAATTGCGACCTGTAATTTGCGAACAAGGTTATCTTGGACAGACATCCTGAAAGAAGGACGGGCTTCGTTAAATTGATTCTGAGTCAATCGGTATACTAAAAGGCAAGCCCAGAACCTTTATTTAAATGTGTTACATACAATCGTACAAACACATAATATCCTCTTTACATACAGTAGTGTAGGTATAAAAAGTAAGAGCAGAATGTTGAGCTAGAGGTGATCAGTTACCTACAAATTTTTCCCTATGTATAAAAATATTTAAAACCAACATATTTGTTTAGAAATATAATCAATATTTACACGTTTTCATTCATGTTTTGTTCAAATAAATGCAATAAAGCAAATTTATTTTGTTTTTTTTTTTAATTTTAAAAAATTTTCACTTTGACGTTCTTATATTTTTACCGATATTTGTCGTCAATATTTCTTAACAAAAATATTTGTTTATTTAAAATACAGAATAACAAATTCGTTAAAGTAACCGAGATTTCTCGTTAATTAACGATATCGGTAGATAAATTCAAAAAGTTACAGAATTGAGGTACAGTTGTCACTTTCGGGAAATTAAAAGTTTAGGGGGCGTTCTGTATTAAAGTGAAAAAATTTCCAAAAAGTTGTTAGTTCAATAAAATCTGTAAATTTGTGTGTTTTTAAAATCTGATAAGTGAATTCGAAAGCCCTCAACCAGGGCTATAAAAGCCACCAGCTGTCACTTTCGGGAAATTAACAGTTTAGGGGGCGTTCTGTATTAAAGTCAAAAAATTCAAAAAATTTCCAAAAAGTTGTTAGTTGAATAAAATCTGTAAATTTGTGTGTTTCTAAAATCTGATAAGTGAATTCGAAAGCCCTCAACCAGGGCTATAAAAGCCACCAGCTGTCACTTTCGGAAAATTAAAAGTTTAGGGGGCGTTCTGTATTAAAGTCAAAAAATTAAAAACATTTCCAAAAAGTTGTTAGTTGAATAAAATCTGTAAATTTGTGTGTTTCTAAAATCTGATAAGTGAATTCGAAAGCCCTCAACCAGGGCTATAAAAGCCACCAGCTGTCACTTTCGGGAAATTAATAGTTTAGGGGGCGTTCTGTATTAAAGTCAAAAAATTAAAAACATTTCCAAAAAGTTGTTAGTTGAATAAAATCTGTAAATTTGTGTGTTTCTAAAATCTGATAAGTGAATTCGAAAGCCCTCAACCAGGGCTATAAAAGTCACCAGTTGTCACTTTCGGGAAATTAAAAGTTTAGGGGGCGTTCTGTATTAAAGTGAAAAAATTTCCAAAAAGTTGTTAGTTCAATAAAATCTGTAAATTTGTGTGTTTTTAAAATCTGATAAGTGAATTCGAAAGCCCTCAACCAGGGCTATAAAAGCCACCAGCTGTCACTTTCGGAAAATTAAAAATTTAGGGGGCGTTCTGTATTAAAGTCAATAAATTTCCAAAAAGTTGTTAGTTGAATAAAATCTGTAAATTTATGTGTTTCTAAAATCTGATAAGTGAATTCGAAAGCCCTCAACCAGGGCTATAAAAGCCACCAGCTGTCACTTTCGGGATTTTAAAAGTTTAGGGGGCGTTCTGTATTAAAGTCAAAAAATTCAAAAAATTTCCAAAAAGTTGTTAGTTGAATAAAATCAGTAAGTTTATGTGTTTCTAAAATCTGATAAGTGAATTCGGAAGCCCTCAACCAGGGCTATAAAAGCCACCAGCTGTCACTTTCGGGAAATTAAAAGTTTAGGGGGCGTTCTGTATTAAAGTCAAAAATTCAAAAAATTTCCAAAAAGTTGTTAGTTGAATAAAATCTGTAAATTTGTGTGTTTCTAAAATCTGATAAGTGAATTCAAAAGCCCTCAACCAGGGCTATAAAAGCCACCAGCTGTCACTTTCGGGAAATTAAAAGTTTAGGGGCCGTTCTGTATTAAAGTCAAAAAATTCAAAAAATTTCCAAAAAGTTGTTAGTTGAATAAAATCTGTAAATTTATGTGTTTCTAAAATCTGATAAGTGAATTCGAAAACGTAAACAAAAATAAGAGCAAACTTTACCTTTCAGATGCGACTGTCCACTCTGAAATGATGACTCTTCTGAAGGAAAATAAAGTAAACTCCTATTCTTTTACACCTAGAGAACTCAAGCAAATATCTTTGGTATTGCGTGGCTTGTATCACGGTACAGACATTGAAGAAGTAAAATTGTATTTATGTAGATCGTTTGCAAGTCTATTTCACAATGCAAAGAATGAAAAAATTCCAAAACGTTCCGTTATTGTTGAAACTTTTTTAAAACTTGCGCATTTCTTTCTGGAGCCGGAAGAACTCACACTAGAAGAGGAGCTTAATAATTTCTTGAAGGTCTACAAAAATAAGCCAAAAGCAGACGCCAAAGCAGAATTCCTACGTCTACTTAAAAAAGTACAATCTGTTTATGGGCCTTAGAATGATTAATTTTTTAACTTTCAATATAAGGTCTCTCTTAGAGAAAAGCCGTCAAATTGATCTTCTCAACACCCTAAATTTTAACGCAATAGATATCTGCTTTCTTCAAGAATGTCACCTTCGAAGGTACAATAAAGTTCTTTTAAAGGACTACAACTTTATTTCTGACAACTCTTCTGTCGGTGTTGCCATTGCTCTAAAGAACCACATTGCATATAGTAGAATTACTATTGATAACTTAAGCATTCTGGGATCTTTTGTAGAGATTCAAATAAAGACAGGCGTTGCTAACAAAAGAATCTTGGTGGGTTCGTTATATGTAAAATGTAATTCAGCATCCAGTTCTCTTCGGAACAGCTTAGATAAAATACTACAAGTAGCGAGTGGATTCGATCACTTCCTCCTGGGAGGTGACTTGAATTGTAGAAACCCAGCCTGGGGCGACAATACTAATAATAAAACGGAAATATTCTTCAAAGTTGGCTGCAAGACCACTCATTGGATGTCACAAGGATTTGTAACAGTAGCCCAACCTTCCCAAATTCGAATTCTTTTCTGGACCACTTCCTTATAAGCACACCTTTATTGAACTATAAAACAACAAATTATAGAATCTCATCCCTTCCAACGTTCTCAGATCACTTTCCACTTAAACTAGAAATCAATATGGATTCCTCTGACTTTATGGTAAAAAGTCCCCAGTACTACTCCTCGTACAAAAACACCAACTGGAACCAATTTCAGCACGACTTAAATTTTATTTCTGGGGCTTTAATGCCCCCGGCAGACAGAAATCTAGAGAATATTAAAATTGACAAAATTATTGGTAATTTTAATGCAAACTTCAAATCTATTCATGATCTTCACTCTGATAGAATCGAACTGAAAGGTGGGAGAATAGTTTACTCTGAAAATATCAAAAACTTTTACAGAATTAAATATGTGGCAAAAAAAATTAAAACAAATATACCATCGATATGGAAACAGGAACAGTTATGAATATAATTTACTATCCAAGCAAATACAGCTATTAAAAATTATTATAAAAGACCTAGTGAATATGGAACAAGCTAAAATTTTTAACAAATAGCAAAAATATATTAAACCCGGACCCACAGCATTTAAGCAAGTTTATAATCTAATTGGTAAAAACAGCTCGGCTTTTTGCCAACAACTTTGTATGAATGGCTCAACAATAACGAATAGTGATATTTGTACTGAACCTTTTAAAGAATATTATTTTGAAGTTTATAGGGAAAAATCTCTCAACTCTTTAACTCCGTATTTACTTCAACGTATAGAAGCTCACATCAGTAATATACCTCAACATATATACTCATTTAATAGTATGTTTCATGCTGTAACAAACAATGTCTTGTTCCATTTCACCAATGTATCTGAGTTAAAAACCATAATCAAGAACATAAATAATAAAAAATCTAGTGGCCTCGATGGGATCTCAAATTTTCTGCTAAAATTATTTCTAGATAACTCCCTAAAGTTATTAACTATCATCTTTAACAACTGCATTAATAATTGCTATTTTCCACGAGCATGTAAACTAGCCAAAATATTACCGATCAGAAAGAATAAATGCAACAATAGAGCTGAAGATTTTCGCCCAATTTCTCTACTGTCGAATCTTGGTAAAATATTAGAGCACATAATCAAAACTAAATTAGAAGATGAATTCGTGTTTGACCCAATCCCCCCATCTCAATTTGGATTCAAAAGAAGTCACTCCACCCAACACGCTCTTTTGAAATTTCACGACGATGTGGCTGTAAATCTCAGGAAAAGGTGCTGCACAATAGCTATTTCTCTAGATATTGAGAAAGCGTTTGACTATGCCTGTCATTAGGGTATTTTGTACAAATTAGTTGAGCTTGATGTAGATACTTTTTTAGTGAAAATTTTCTCAAGCTTTTTTACAGACCGCGAATTTTGTGTTCAATAAAAAATAGTTATTCCTCAAATGGACCAGTGAACAGTGGCGTTCCCCAGGGCAGCATTCTCGCCCCATATCTGTTTAATATTTTCCTGTATGATTTCCCACATAATACAGCTAATTCCAAGGCAATACTGTATGCTGATGATTGCATGATATATAGTCACAATGAATCTCCATTACAAGCATTAAAAAATGCGGCCTCACATCTCGGTGCTATTAATAACTTTTCTGATAAATGGGGAATGAAAATTAATGCCGCAAAATCTAAAGCTATATGTATCAGAAACGCATCTGGAAAATGTGCCAAATTCGTGGTCCCACATAGTAAATGTCTACGTCTCAAATTACATGGAGTCGAAATACCAATCATTAACAACTTAACGTACCTTGGAGTAACTTTTAACAATCTTTTCAAATTCAACCCCCATCGGCGAGCTCTCCTGATAAAAACCACACGCATTGCAGTGATGTTCTCTAGGTTGTTTAATAGTAATCATCTTTCTGAGAAAACGAAAATCCTTCTATACAAAGTGTCAATAAGATCAATTTTAACATACGCTTTTCCAATATGGTTCACCATTTCCCCGACAGTGGCAAAAGAATTTGAAATTTTTGAAAGAATAATTTTACGAATATGCATAAACAGGGGATATAGGAATCCAACTAAAAGATTCTCTAACACATTTTTTTATGAACATGCATTTATTGTTCCATTATGCAAATACTCCCTACATCTGCAAACAAAATTTGTTGAAAAGCTCGCTGTACACGAAAACCATTTGATGAACGATATTTATGAGGCACAGAGGGACTTAGATTGGCATAGCCGCACATATTTATCTCCCATTGGTGTACTGAACGAGGGGTTTGTTTATGACGACGTCCCTTATGATCTGCCGGACTTCTACAGGAAGACTGATCCAGACACACATAGGGGCTGATTTGAACTTTTTCATCGCAATATGTTTAATAACCTGTGATATTTTAATTTATAGTATAAGGGTATAAGCTAATTTGATCTCTCAATGAAATTTAACCTTCCCCGCGATTTACGATCACACCTATCTTATCTATACGATTACCTTAACCAATACTAAAAACCATTCGGTTTTGTTTCCTTTCGTATTAAAATTTCTAATTATTAGTATTGTGGTTATTTTAATGAACTATTTATGGTTTTTAATCCAAATTTTTAATATTTTTAATTAGGCTTAAGTTCATGAAATTTAATTTTCATTAAATTATTCTTATGAAGAAAGGAATTTTACAACTTGAAAATTAATTAAAATTGTTATTGATAATCTTTCATTCTTGACGTGGCTCGGGATCGAGTGGTTGCGATCGAAACATGTCATGGTAACCTGCCGGCCAGGGTTCGAGCCCGAGCCACGTCAAGAATGAAAGATTATCAATAACAATTTTAATTAATTTTCAAGTTGTAAAATTCCTTTCTTCATAAGAATAATTTAATGAAAATTAAATTTCATGAACTTAAGCCTAATTAAAAATATTAAAAATTTGGATTAAAAACCATAAATAGTTCAACAAAATAACCACAATACTAATTATTGTTAAAGCTAAGGCACGAGCTCTATGTGTACATTTGTCCTTCAAGTTGTGCTGAAAAAGGTCAACAGAAAAGAGAAAGACAAAATGAAAAAACAAAAAATGTACTTGGACTTCAAGAAAAATTCTTGACAAAAGTACGAAAAAACAGAAGTAAGGAAAAAACATGTAAAATCAATTAAAATGGATAATCATTCAGGAAAGCAAATTTCGATCTACCAAATCTTAAAATACAATTTGGTTTAAGGATTGATGTTTGACTATTGACGTCAGCAGTCGTCGATGGCTGCGAGTGTAAGACGGCAAATCCATCTGAGGAGATCGAGTGGTTGCGATCGAAACATGTCATGGTAACCTGCCGGCCAGGGTTCGAGCCCGAGCCACGTCAAGAATGAAAGATTATCAATAACAATTTTAATTAATTTTCAAGTTGTAAAATTCCTTTCTTCATAAGAATAATTTAATGAAAATTAAATTTCATGAACTTAAGCCTAATTAAAAATATTAAAAATTTGGATTAAAAACCATAAATAGTTCAACAAAATAACCACAATACTAATTATTGTTAAAGCTAAGGCACGAGCTCTATGTGTACATTTGTCCTTCAAGTTGTGCTGAAAAAGGTCAACAGAAAAGAGAAAGACAAAATGAAAAAACAAAAAATGTACTTGGACTTCAAGAAAAATTCTTGACAAAAGTACGAAAAAACAGAAGTAAGGAAAAAACATGTAAAATCAATTAAAATGGATAATCATTCAGGAAAGCAAATTTCGATCTACCAAATCTTAAAATACAATTTGGTTTAAGGATTGATGTTTGACTATTGACGTCAGCAGTCGTCGATGGCTGCGAGTGTAAGACGGCAAATCCATCTGAGGAGATCGAGTGGTTGCGATCGAAACATGTCATGGTAACCTGCCGGCCAGGGTTCGAGCCCGAGCCACGTCAAGAATGAAAGATTATCAATAACAATTTTAATTAATTTTCAAGTTGTAAAATTCCTTTCTTCATAAGAATAATTTAATGAAAATTAAATTTCATGAACTTAAGCCTAATTAAAAATATTAAAAATTTCTAATTATTGTTATATGTATACATTATGTATGTGTTCACTGCCTTGACACCGTAAAAAGGCAGTTCGATTTTGTATATAATTTGCGTGTTGTTTAATTTTAAGTGTTGATTATTTGTTAGTTTTAACAGTATATGCGCTGTTAGTCACTTTAAATTCCGCGAGCAAGCATTGCCATTCTTTAAAGATATTTGTAATATGCTATATTAACTACATCATTTGCAGGCAAGTAGCCTTTTCATTTCACCGTGTATTTAAACAAGACAATTATAGTTTTAAGATTAACATGTTTTATTTTCGATTGTATACATTTAACGTATTGTCAATAAGTTAAAGAAGACTCAATAAAATACTACTACTACTACTACTACTACTACTTTGAAAGCAGCATTACCATTTCTCAAGTTTTTCCTTTTTTGCAAGCCTTATTTTGCTTAATTTTGCTACAATTATTAAACGAAATGAATTAGAAATACATTTTGGTGTTATCTTTTGAAATGTTGGTTCTTTTGTAGAAAAAAAGAATTAAAAAAAAATAAGTTTTTTTTCAGAAATGGTGACATTTTTTATTGATAGTAGATGTTAGATGTTAGAAGTGTGAACGCGTTTTTCACATTTTCAACATCTTCCATGCGTTTCTCCGAAATGTATGCAAGTGTACAAAGGGTATTAGATGTGAGCAATGTAAACGAGTCTTTCAGATTTTATACATCTTTGATGGTAGATGTTAGATGTTGATCAGTGTAATAGCCTTTTCACACTAGTCAACATTTAACAGTTAACCTCAATTTGCGAAAATTTTGGAATTTTCCCATAAGAAATACATAGGGCTAAAAATCTAAATTTTTAAAAATTTTTACAGAATGTTACATGCAGTCTACAACCAGGGTGGCCGAACTTGGTCTTTTCCGACCAAATTTTGTCGGATATTTTTCCTTTGGTCGGATGGTAGGCTAAACCGAATTTTGGTTGGTTTGAGAAGGCAACGCTATTTATTTTTCCGGCAACACTATTTACTTTTCAACAGACGAAAAACAAACAAAATTTCCCATTTTTGCTAATGGACTAGTTGCCAGCCTTGTTTTAGATGAGTGTTTCCTAGATTTAACCATAGCAAAACTTATTAAATGTGGTAGGAAAAAGTCAGTTGAAGCAGTTGCCTATATCGCAAAGCAGGCAAGTGAAAATATTAAAAAAAAAAACAGAAGATTATTTTTGATTGCTGATGAAACTACGAATGTAGCAAGGACGAATTGTTGGACGGAATTAGTTATATAAAGGATAGTTTTGTACCCTAATTCGAGCTAACCAAGTCAGATGGCGCGTTGTCTCAATTTTTTTTCTTTTAAAACAAATGTATATCAACAAACAATATTCCTTTAAAAATATTGATCGGATTGGTAACAAACGGCGATAACGTCATAGCTTTTAAGATAAGTGGGCTAAAAACGTTACTTAGCAATGAAGTTTATTTATTTTACATAAGGTGCACGTTTCACTCTCTTCACCTTTGTTTAAGTTACGCATGTAAAATGATGCCAAAATTATATTGAGGTTCTTTGTCGTAATATTTACAGTTCTTTTTTTTGAACTTGGAGTTGAGTTTTTTGTACCGGAGTCGGAGTCAGAGTACCTACAAAAACTCGCGAATCCACGCGATTCTTCGATATGGGCGACGCAATATTTCGCAGATCACTATAAATAAGTAGGTATATTTAAATTTATTTTATGAGAGTTAGTTCATTCAAGTACTTTACTTTAATATTATAAAAGTTTGTAAAAATTAAAATTTTTAATGTATATCATTTAACAAGATTTTCCTATTCTTGTAGATTAAAATTTTGAGTTAATACCCTCTTGTTGATTAAGTAGGATAAGTACATGGGTATTTGTTTTTATCGAAAAGTCTACTTCTTGTCACGTTACGCCAACAAGCTTTTTAACTTGTTTATAAAAAAATAATTTATATATTATTGTTTTTTTTTTTATTTTGGTGTAAAGCGCAATTTAGTGAAAGAGAGAATTTGAACAACATGGTCTAAAATACAAACTTAATTATTTGTTGACGAGACGATTCTGTGGAAGTGCCCATATTGGTTTTTAAATATATAAAAAAAATTGGTCGGTTCCAAAGGATTTTGGTAGGTTTTGTAGACAATTTTGGTCGGATAAAAAATTTTTAAACGGCAACCCTGTCTACAACTGACATGAAATGCTAAACTTTAACACTAATATGATGTTAGTGTTAGGTATAGACTCATCATGTTAGAAGTTTTCTCATGTTATAACACGGTTGTTAATGCAAATGTTATAACAACGCTTTTATAACTTCAAGTTATAACAGCAAACCATGTCAGTTGAAGACGGGCAGTTACTATCTCATTTTGTTCCCTTTTACATTTTTCGATTCTTTTAGTGTCATCACTAGAAAAGTGGCAATAAATTCTCTTATTATTGTGGCATCACTGACAAAATGGAATTTGGTTTGAAAGCAGCGTTACCATTTCTCAAGTTTTTACTTTTTTACAAGCCTTATTTTGCTCAGTTTTGCTAAAATTATTAAACGAAATGAACTAGAAATATATTTTGGTGTTATCTTTTGAAATGTTGGCACTTTTGTAGAAAAAGAGTATTTAAGAAAAATAAGTTTTTTTCAGAAATGGTGAAAAAAAAGAAACAAATCTATCAAATTCCCAACATAAACCCGAATGATTTTTTTTAATCTAATTTGAGATTATAACTAGGCTTGCCAACCGTACTTTATAATAAAGTATTGTACGTTATTGGGAGTAATTATACTCTATACTTTATGAGATTAATAAAGTACGCGAGAATACTTTATTTCGCATGACAAGATTTATCTAGAATTCAAAATAGATTCAGGTTATATTAGTCAGGGTTTTATTAGTCATAAAATTATAATTCTTATTGTACAATTTATATTAGTCAGGGCCATTTGTTGATGTTTTTTTTTATATTGGCAGGACGATTTTTCGAAAACAAAATAATAATTTCATTTCACTTGTTTGTTTTGTTTAAGTTCAATAACTGCCTGTTTTTAAAACACGAGTGCCAAACTCTTTGAAATTACTGTCTGCTTTTATATCGCGAGCACAAAAGTGACTCGTTTAACTAACATTTAAAACAAATTTTCCATTCCTTAAAGGTGCTCCCATACATAATGCTTAATACAGACTAGAAATATATTGAAGAAAACGTACCATAACAGCCAAGGAGTCGCCTTAACAATTTCTCGGGACATACTTTCCCCTTATCACCACTTCTTAAGGGGGCTCCCATACAAATATTGCGTTTTATGAAATTTTTAAATTAATTAAAATTTTTCAAAATTTGTTAACAGATTTTATTCATTTATAGCTTGTTTTGTTTGAAGCTTTGGTTTTTATATGTCTGGAAAAAATTAGAAGCATAGCTGTAATTTTTTATAGATTTTTAACAAACAAAAATTTCGAAAAAAATATGTTTTTAAAACGACTGCGCATGTTAGAAAAAGTTTAACGTTTAAATTAAATTTTACTGCAGATTTTCGTTTATTTTTTTAGTAATTTCAATAAACTGAACCGCTTTTGAACCGGTATTGGTACCCGAATTAGGTTAAAGCGCCAGTTGCCCTGCTTGTCTCAAAAAAAGTGTCAGATTCTAGCACAGTGTGATTGTGATAAAACCTGAGAAAAGCAATAAAAAAAGCGTTTTTAAATATTACAATAAAAAGAAATTAATTGTACTTTATATTTATAATGTGTACTTTTTTTTCTTAGCCTTTAAAAATCAATGTAATTTAATTGCAACAAAAAAAGTTGGGAGCCCTAATTATAACCCACAATCTGGTAGCCCTATTTTAGTCAACGGTTTTATATATACCCTACAAGAAGACTACCGGTAATTTTGCTAGTTATATGACCGGTAGTGTTGACCAATATATTAGTTAACCCTACAAGAAGGCTACCGGTCATTTTGCTAGTTATTTGACCGGTAGTGGTGACTGATATATTGGTTAAAGTTTCTATTAGTTTATTAAGAGCAAAATGAAAAAACTAACCGATACTCTTGTGTACATGTGTTCTTGCCTCTCTCTTTAACTAACAAATTTCACGCGTCTACGGAATATATATCTGTACTTCTTACTCTGCTGCTTTTTATTAGTCAATGATAACCTAAATAATGGTTATCGCTAACTAGTTAGTATTTACGTAAATATTGGTTAGCACTAACTAGTTATTCATAACGTAAATATTGGTTAGTACTGACCTTTATAAAATACACAGTATATTTTTTTTTATTTTAACTTTAAATTAAATTTTTTATTGGAAAAATTATAATCAAATACATAGAAAAAGTATATACCGTTATTTCTGTGGCTGGTTTATGACGTTCCACTTCTTGCATGGGTCTGAAAATGATGGTAAGTGCTGGTTCACACAGGTCAAGTTTACTTGAACAGTTTTATTTAAATTTTCTTTTGAACTTGCGTTCACGTTCATGCACAAAATTAATTTTTGTTTTCTTTTCTTTCAACTTTGTAGCTTTTTATTATATTACGGATGAAAAAAGAAAAGAAAAATAAAAAACTGACTGGTACGGTCAAGTATGTACCCCTTTCCATTCTCTTTACCCCTCTCTCCTAAAAGCTCGAGACTTGAAGAGTCAAACTTGACCTGTGTGAACCAGCACTAAGCGTACGTGTGACCAATTAATTGTGATAAATAAATCAAATACATACTTGAAAAGTTATCAGGGTTTTTAATAACATTTTTTGTCCTATTATTATTACGGGAAATCTTAAACGATTATCCTGGCCAAATCCACCACCCACATGGCCGCTACCTGTTGGACAACCACTCCTTTTAAAGCTACCGCTTTGTACATGATCTCTATTGTTTCGAGAGAATCGACCACCACGTCCTTTGAAGCCGCCATCAGTACCTTACCACTAGCATTATATCATTTAAATTGTTTCACAATTCACACATTTTTACAAGTGTTTGACAAAAATATTTAAAAAAATGGCTTTATTTATAAAATGTTAGTTGTTCCACTCTAACATATATGTTAGAGTGAAACAACTGATATAAAATTGTTGCAAGTGTGTTAGTTTATGCATTTCTTGTAGGGTAAAGTTTCTATTAGTTTATTAAGAGCAAAATAAAAAAACTAACCGAAACTCTTGTGTACATGTGATTTTGCCTCTCTTTCTAATGAGTTCCACTCGACTACGGAACATATATCTGTACTGCTTACTCTGCTGCTTTTTATTAGTCAATGATAACCAAAAAAGTGGTTAATGCTAATTAGTTAGTCATAACGTAAATATTGGTTAGCACTAACTAGTTATTTATAACGAAAAAATTGGTTAATACTAACCTTTATAAAAAAAAATACTTTTTTTTTAATTTTCATTTTAAATTAAATTTTTGATTAAAAAATTAAATGGAATTTTATTAATACCTAACAGTCGGAAAATTAGATTTCAGTAAAGTAAATACCACGTACCATTATTTCTATGGCTGCTCTTTAAGGTTCCACTTCTTTCATGAGTCTGTAAATGTAGGTAAATATACGTATTTCCAATCAATTAATAGTAGATCTTAAAAAGACATTTTATTTTGTTAACAATTTGTGGCAAAAAGTTATATACATACTTGAAATGCCATCAGGATTTTTAATAATTCTTTTTGTTTCTTTATTATCATCGCCAAATCTTAAACGATTATCCTGGCCAAAGCCACCACCCGAATGACCACTACCTGTTGAACGAGCACTCCTTTCAAAACGACCTTTTCGCACATGACCTCTGTTGTTTCCTGATAATCCAGCACCACGTTCTCTGAAGCCGCCATTAATACGCCCTCCTTTACCACTATCATTCTGATTACATCTTTTTGGCGGTGTTCTTTTAAATAGTAATTTTTTATCTCACTACTTTAGTCACAAATTATAAATTTAATTTAATTGATTTTTTTCTTTAATACCAATCGCAAATATTTACACGCGTATGACAAAAATATATTAAAATATTTCCATTATTATAAATGTTAGAATGGTACAACTAATCTAAAATTGTTGCAAGTGTTTTACAGTACTTTTCGCTTATAGTCCACTACTCTAGTTGCACAACTTTTGTGAACTATAAGCGAATTTGGACTATAACCGATTTTTTTTATAAGCCATTTTATGGATAATAAGTGATATCTATTATAATCCACATTTTGGACTATATAAATATTATTTTCTTCAATAAAACCATTATTTTTAAACAAAAGAAAAGTTTATTTAAAACATAACCAAATATTGATTTAGTTGAAATAAATTGTTAAAAATAATAATTGCGAGAAAGGTAAATAAAAACATGTTGCCTGTTGATTAAAAAATATAAAAAACAGAGTGGACTATAAGCGATCATTTTTGCATAAAGAATTATAAATGCGTGCTAAGAAAATGTGGCTTTTAAACGAAAATGGACTACAAGCGAAATGGACCTTAGAACAAATAATTTGTATGAAATTCGAAAAAATGTGCAAGTGAATATGACAGTTTTGGCTTTAATCCGTTTTCGGCCTTTATGCGAAATGGACTATAAGCGAAAAGTACTGTAGTAATGTTTTTAGTTTTGGTTATGCATTTCTTGTAGGGTATTAATTCGCCTTGTTTTTGACACTACATGAATGAAAAACAAGACACCATGCTGTTTTTTGTGTTGCTGACTTGTTGTAGTCTCGCCGCCACCTACAGCTAATTTGCCTATACCAGAGAATAATATCCTGTAGCCTATACCATGTTCACACTAAAGACCTGCACGAGTGTATCAGTAAGTATTGTTGAAACAGATACACCAGATATATATCTGTTACTAATGATATAAATGAGAGAATGAGTGTAACTGATATTGTATGGTTTTGCTTTTGCCCACTCACCACTTAAAAACAAAAACAGATGCTTATTGTTTTGGATTGAGTGTGTCATAACATTTTTTTTTTTTTGCTTACAAACATCTGTTGTCACCATAAGTATTTCTATAATATCTGTGGTAATCTGTTGTATTTTTAAATATTGTTGGCGAGTTGATGAAAATAAGAGAGTTTGTAAAAATTTGTATAAGATCTCAACCAGGGTTGCCAGATGGTTTTAGTCAAAAATCGGCATATTTTCAAAAACAAATCGGAAATCAAATTATGAAAAAACGGCAAATTAAAATTACTGTTTTAAACACAATAAAACATATTTTTAATAACAAAAACAACAAAGCAAAACCATTAACCATTACATAATGCTTTAAAAAAAATAAATAAAAATAAATGTTTTATTAATAAATTTTATTTAATTAAAAAAGTACGGGGTATCTGATAGCAGATTTATATTTTCAAACTTAAATAAAAATGTTAATAATTGACACAAAGTTTTATTAAAAGCATTGAACGGTAGAATGGAAATGCGGGTTTTATTTTTTAAAGAGTATGTCATCCACATGTCTTGTGTCGACTTGAACACACTGTTCAAAACGGAGCCTTGTTTTGCGAGAATTTAAAAAAATAAATGACCCAATTTTCTCATGCGGGGATAAGGCACACCAAACATTTACCCTGGGGCAATGTAAAGGTATTTGATGTTTCAATCGAAGGTTTTAGGTTCTTGGAGACCAGTTACGGTAGATTTGTTTGTTGACGTGGCTATTTAAGTGAAAATGAACTTTGAACAAAATTGTCGACGAGCAATTACGTAAGAATCATTACCCTTAAAAAATGTCTCCTCAGCGAACTGTGACTCACAAATCCTCCCAATCGATAATTCCAACGGCGCCGACCTTCCTCCGCACCGTTTATTACTATTTGAAATAATCGCATTTAAAAATATAATTTTGCTACCAGAACCCTTTATATGAATAGATTTTACTTAAAGGTAAATTGCAGGGACCGTTAATAAGAGTGATGCATATAATTTTAGCTTGAAAACTCTCCATATTAGAGTCAGCGGAGACCTTTACTGTCTTATACCAAGGTTCGTCTCATTAAGAACCTATGGTGATCTAGAATAAACGATCTTAACTCCACAGTTAAAAATAATTTTTCAATGCAAAATAAAAGTAGGTATGGATGAACTCTTAAAAAGAGAGTTTTATTTCGCAGTCATAAAATAATGACAATTAGTTTAATTGCAGTGCAAGCTGATTAGATAACAATGCTTTACAAATTGTAGTGATCTGACCAGCTACAAGCTTTGGGTGTCCAAGTACAAAATATGAATTTAATTAAATGTCGGTTAAAATCAAACTCCTGAAATGAGTTTTAATTTATGACGGCTTAATAAAACTCTTTTTTTAAGAGTTAAATTCGACCTTTTATGTTTACGTTGAAAAATAGCTGTTTATATGGACTTTTTTGTTTTTATTCCAAAAATAACTCAGGGACTAAAAATAATTACTTTTATTATTTTTTGTAAAGGTTACGAGAAAAAATTCCTTTATTTTCAATTGGAGCCTTTAACCATTATCGTTATATATATTTTT
Organism: Pollenia angustigena; assembly: GCA_930367215.1. Taxonomy (NCBI): domain Eukaryota; kingdom Metazoa; phylum Arthropoda; class Insecta; order Diptera; family Polleniidae; genus Pollenia; species Pollenia angustigena. The sequence goes on from OV884059.1 coordinate 202,149,470, forward strand.
TTTTGGTTGTGGTAACCAATTAAAGTAAAATTTATTTATTTTTGGTTATTAATAACCTAAGTAATTTTTTGTTTACAAATATCTATTGGAAAAAATTATTTATTTTTCTGGTTACAATTCTTAGCTTAAGTAAAACATATGTACCACATTTCTTTAAGCTTCTCATATGAAGTTGTATATTTTTCAAAATGTGTTTGTTGGGTTAGACGCAATACAAACACTGCATATATAAAATAAATATGTATAACCATTTTTTCCTTAAGTATCAGCGCTAAATTAATAAAAGTTGTCTCTTTGTGTAACAAGTTACCCAAAATTAATAATTTGTATAAAACAAACCAAAAATTACCGTGCTGTAAGTGTTTATCAAAAAATATGCACTTTGATAATTTAGAGGAAAAAAATCGTCAAAATGAAGATTTATCGGTAAATATGGTAGGCCTGATTACAACGCTTCCTGCTAGTTTTTATTTTTTACAAACACAAAGTATGTACACGTGTTTAGTTCTTTCAGAGTTTTTTTTTCAATAATTTTTGTCTACTTGGCACTTGAACGAAGAAAACGCAACCTTTCAATTTCATGAAAGAATTTTTTACACAAACAAAATACATATCGGTACCGAAAATTTCAGAAATGTTTGCCTTCCAAAAAAACAAGCAACACATTTTGTTCTTGTAAAGTTTTTTTGTTTGTTTTTTTTTGTGCTCGAACCACATCACGCAAAAATGATTGAAAAAATAACTGTTCATGTGTACATATTTTGTTTTTGTAAAAAATTATTTTTTAGCCAGCCAAAGGGTCGGCTCTTTTGCGTTCAAAAATAATTGAAAATAACGGTATCGTACAATAAGTAACTTATTGTATTCCATTAGCATCCACTAGTATCTGCTTTCGCGAAACAGATATTAGCAGATATGATACTCTCTTTCGCTTTTGTATAAACTTACATCCACTCTTTTACAAATCATATCAAGATCAACTTATATCAGAAACACAAGAGCACTCATCCATACGCATCAACTTTAGAAAAAACACAGAAACAGATACAAACAGATGTATCTGTGCAGGTCTTTAGTTCACACGGACAGCAATATTCGTGTTTAGCTCTCTTATTCTTGTTTCGCGCCCCAAACATGATTGAAACGACTTGTTTCCCCATACAAAATTTTGAGAGCGAAACAGGTCGTTTCATTTTGAAACAGGCTGCGAAACAGGAAAAATGTACTATCACCTCCAATTTTGATAGCAGTTATCGTTAGTTTATCTGAACTAGCTCTCAAAAAAAATCAAAACAAAGAAAAAAACAAAATAGAAATTGATGTTTTATAAAATAAAGTGATAATAACAAAAAAATATTATTAAAAGTATTAAATTTTTAAGTTTTATTTACTTCTTATCTATTTTAAAAAGAATCACACTAACAACACAAAAAAAAAATGTCAAAATGAAGCAAGAACGAATCCAAGGTATATTTATAGCAGGTAGCCTCGAAATTACAACAATTGTACAATAAAACAAACAACAGGACTTTTTATTGTTGTTTTGTGATACAAACTGTCAAACAGCAAAGGGGTTGATAAGAGACAAAAGATAAAGACAAAAAACTTGTTTACTATACAACATTTGACAGTTTGTATCACAAAACAAGCAAATAAAAACTAAACAACTGGCTTTCCGAGACTACCTGTTATAAATATACCTTGAACGAATCGTACGAACAGCATGTTTGGTAATCCAGTTTCAGAGAGCGAAACCAGTGGCTTATATCGTCGTATGAACATAGCACTGGCTCCCTACAGATAATATTGGACTACGTGGTCCATTGTGGCTTAAATGGACTACTAACAAAATGGACCAATGTACTGTAGTACACAGAGCGAAAAAAAACGTTAAAAAACTGTCAACCAGTGGTAATAAATTGATAACAAACTGTTGTCAATATTTCGACAACATTTGTTGTTAAATTTTAAACAAAATGTTGTCAAATTGGGCCGTTAGATAAAAAACGTACCATTGTTGTCAAATTGATAACACCCTGTTGTCAAATAGGTATCGCCCTGTTGTCATTATTAACAGCGTATACAAGTTATCCCACAATCAACTTTGGTATTCGAAAGTAAAAAGTGAAAAGTTTAAGTGCTGTGATTAAATTAATAAATAAAAATTTAATAAATAAAATAAAAAAAATTTCTAAAATTTGTTTTTGTTTTCAATTTAATTTTCTATGCGAACGTTAACGTGTGACATCGTGGGCCTGGCTGTAAAAGTGTGAATTTTTTATGTATTTTTTTATAAGTATATTATTTAATGTGAAATAAATTAATAAATTTACATTATTCCATTTTTTTACTTGGGTTCAGAATGGGTTATTAAGTACATACTACAATCAGAACAATGTGTTATCGAAAGGACAACCGAATGTTGTCAATATATTAACGGTGTGTTGTCAAAAATGACAACAGCATGTTGTCGGTATGGTACCATTATGGTGATAATATATAACCAATTTGATGTCATATTGAGAACAAATGGTGACAAACTGACAACGAGGTGGTTAAAAAACATTGATACCATCCGTTATCAAATTGAACACAAACGTAGTTGGCTCACTTTTGACAACGGATGGTGTCAATTTTGGTATTTTTATACCGGATTTTTCCCTCTGTGTATGGACCATGTTATAAGAAATTAACATGCAGTGCTGCCAACAACTGCATGATGTGTAATTTTCTATAGTTTACAGTATTACTCATTGGTGGCCCTGATGGTGTCCATTATTAATTGTTTATTTAAAAGTGAAAGTTTGTGAAATTTATGGAAAAAAGGTAAAAAAATTAAAAATACCAAGTAAATATATTTAAAAATAGCAATAATAGACTACAGTACACACAATAAAAGGCGATTAATAAAAAATGAAAAAGAAAAATGCTTAAACTACCCCTTAAGTGTACTCCATACTTTAGTAACATGGAGTTCTTTTAAAACTAACCCACTTTAGTACTCCATGGAGTAGTTTAGGGACTACTTCGGTGGGTTATATGGTCCCCTCCTAGGACATCGTAATGTTAATTGGACCACCTTTTACCCATATATTTGGAGTACTCCTACTCCATTATGGACTACTCTTAACATGCATGTATGGACTAGTCTCGTTATCTGCAGGACTATCTCATTTTGTTCCCTTTTAAATTTTTCGATATTTTTAGTGTCATCACTAGAAAAGTGGCAACAAGTTTTGGTTTACCCCAACAGCATAATCGTCAAATGCTCAAATTATTTGGCATCAACAAATTTTTATTTTTTTTGTGTGTATTGTACACCAATATAAAGCTTGGACGTTTTTCTTTTAAAATATTTCCTTAAAAGTGAAGAAAATCGTGGTTTTTGACAAAGTTGTGAAGGAAACTTAAAAAAGACCGGCAGACACGATATTTGGAAAAAATTCGACTTGAGCGTCCTCTAAACCTAGGGACACACTAGTGTACATAAGGGCATAGAACCATGAGGTCTACCATGTCCTAGTAACCACAAAAATTATAATCTTTTGTAATTTTTCTCAAAAAAGTTCACGCACTTATTGGTTTTTCTAAACGTTGTTTTTTATTCATTTTATTTTTTTTTTTCGCTGAAGATGGTTAAAGATACGTTTTGGATTGCAAAAAAATCTGTTGCCATCTCTAAATATTAATGTAATTTCATTGAGCTATTTTTTGTTTTAAATAAACATATTGCTACGTTACTGCCTTTCAAAAACGCTTTGGTTTATTTCCTTTATAATAAACCGTTTCGAGTTCTTTTATTGCAATTCAAATAAAACAAATAAACACAACACTTTTGCTACTGTTTACAAATTTACACAACTTTATTTAGTACTTAGTCACTTTAACAACCGTAATTTACAGCTTTTATTTATTGCTCACTATTTGATCCACACACTTGAAAGTTTAAACTAAAACTCATTTGGCAACGTCATTTCGCAATTATTTATACTCAATAACATTTATCTAGAAAGCTCCAGAATGTTTCTGGTATGTTTGAGCTTTTACTAATTGATGTTAACGACTAATACATTGACTATGTTATGTATTTTAAACTTAACAGTTAAAAAGTGATAACTAGCGACATCTATGGTTAAGTAGTCGCATCACTTAAACTATAGCTTTATTTAACAGACTTTTTAACATCAACTTTTTCTAGTAATGATAACACATTTTAATTACAATGTAAACTAATTAAATTACTACAAGATAACTAGTAAATACAATTTAACCAATAAATACAACTAATTCTTAACTAATAATTAGAACTAAGTCTTAACTAAAGTTACTTTCGTAACAATATTACATATTAATTTTTCTTAACCAAAAATAAAATTAATAATTTTCAAAACTTCATCGCGGTTGGTGTGTGAACTTTTTTGACCTTAACGATAAAATAAATATAAGTTCCCTTATAGTTTTTTATGCTCTATCGGACTGTGCTATGCCGATTTTGATATTTTCAAAAATTGTTAAAAAGTTATATCTCTAGTGTATATACTTTATATTTGTATTAATAATTAAATTTTTTGTAAATAGTTTGGTCCAAGGCCCATCTATCAGGTCTGCTTACTTGTACAAAAACAAAAAACTTTTTCTTTTAAGCTGTCAAAAACTTACTACCACATATACAAAGCAAAAGGAAAAAACGTGTATGTAAACAACTTTTGAAAGCTCAAAAGAACGAAAACAATGATCATCAGGCTTCTTGCGCAGAACTTGTCTTTTTATGATAAAAAATTTTTTTTATAATAAGTAAAAATTTTTTTTCTTAATTATGAATACATTTTTTTGATTTTTTTGATTTATTTTACTATTTTTTATATTTATAAAATTTTTATTATTGTTTATTAATTTTTTACTTCAGCTTTGCGTTATTATATGATTTAAATTAAAATGTCCTATTTTTTTCGAACCCCTAATTTTTTAAATTTTGCATTCCGAAGAGCAAAACTACCATTATCATTTTATTTCCCAAAGCATTAAATTCCCATTTTCAATTCAACCCCCAAAAACACCAATTCAATTTTGAGTTTTTGTGAACAACTATCGACGCTATCTTGGCCCACGTATATGAAGACAGTGAAATCGTTGTTGCTGGTGGTTTTAATGTCCACAATTCTTCTTGGCTTCACCACTCGGGCCGTACAACTTATGAAGGCCAATATGTAGCACCTCTCGGCAACTCGGATCATTGCACCATTTCCTCCTCTTTTCCGTTCTCCGAACTTCGGAACGTTTCACGACGGGCTACGAAACGATCAATATTTGTTTACGAAAAAATACGTTGGGCTGAGCTCAATGACTTTTTTCGGCATTTCAATTGGAAACTCTGTTTCCTGGACAATGACGTCAATGCGATGGCGAAAATGGTTGAAAATGTAATAATGCTAGGAATGAAAATCTTCATTCCAGTTAAAAAAGCTGCGAATAAACCTCGATCCAAATCTTGGGGTCTAATCACCGCATTCGATATCGAGCAAAATTGATCGAAATTATTTATTTTGGTATCATAAAACTCGATATCGAATGAAATGTATTGAATTTGAAATAATAGCATTTGATATCGAGTAACTCGACATTACATTTATCGAGTTTTCATTCGATACGTCAGTGTCTATCGTTTGCAAAAAAATTCGATAGTTTATTCGATACGATAGTATCGAATGCGGTGATTAGACCCTTGGTTTAATCAGTCGTGCAAATCAGCAGTCAGATCCAGACAGGAAGCATTCTGAAATTGGCGTGAAAATAAAAACGCTGATACTGAATTGCTACGCAAAATGGCAAGACCTTCGTGTGCCAAAGTACTTAGACGGGAAAAACTCTTCACGAGCAACGTCTTCGTACTGAAGCTCTTGCTGCTCCCCGGGGTAGTAAAAGCTTCTGTTCATTCGTTAAAAGAGTAAGGGTTAATGCTAGTTCTTCAATACCAACTCTTTTAAAGGATGACCGATCATTCACGGAGCCGGTTAAAAAGGCCGAATTATTTGCTAATAATTCTTACCTACCAGCTAGCAATCAACCACTACCCGAACTCGAAGAAGTATCCGTAACTATACCTAGAATATTTTTTCGGGGTCGAGCTGTTAAAAGGGTTCTTGCGGATCTCGACATAACCAAGCCCCCTGGGCCGGATGGTATACCTGCAGTGGTCTTGAAGCAGTGCTTTTCGACGCTAGCTCGTCCCTTAGCAAAGCTTTTCAGCACTGTATACCGTGTCGCGGAATTTCCAGTCTGCTGAAAAGTTGCTAACGTTACGCCAATTCCTAAAAAGGGAACCGCTAATAACCGTGAAAATTACCGCCCAATTGCAATTTGTTCGGCACTTTCCAAAGTTATGGAGAGTATGGTAAATTACCATATTGTGAAATATTTAATAGAGTCAAACTACCTACTAAGCGACCGCCAGTATGGCTTTCGTAGAGGTCGCTCTACTGGAGACTTACTAGCTCTGTTATCGGAAAAATGGTGCCGTTCCATTCACCATTTTGGCGAAAGTAAGGAAATTGCTTTAGATATTTCCAAGGCGTTTGACAGAGGTGGCATGGTGCACTCTGTCAAAACTTGCTGCATTTGGTGTCAGTGATAATTTCTCTCGATTTATATCGAGTTCTCTCAGAGATCGCGCTATACGAGTTGTTATAGATGGGGTTTCGTCAAACGAGTTCAAGATTCATTCAGAGGTGCCGCAAGGATCCGATATTGAGGAATCAGAATCTCTTGATGTTCTGGGCATGAGAATACAATGTGATGTCCGATGGACAGAACATATATTCAAGGTGTCGAATGAAGCATTCAAGTGCCTCGGTTTTCTAAGACGGTGTAAGATATACTTCACTCCATCTGATCTCCTTACTATTTATACCACCTATATCCGACCGCGTATGGAACACAACTCTCATGTGTAGGCCGGTGCTTCAAAGTTTTTTTGGAGCTTCTCCACCGCGTGCAGGAGAGGGCGAAGGTTCTCATTGGTGACGGTAGGGTATCCAATTCTATTGACCCCCTTGAGCACCGCCGCAATGTGGGTTGTATTTGCCTGTTTTATCGTTACTTTAATGGGATGTGCTCTGACGAAATTAGGGATCTGGTTCCCACGTTTTTCCTCAAGAGCCTATCCTTATGTGGTCGATTGGCAGGTGAATCGTACAACGCATTACAGAGAGAATTTTTTTCCCGGACTGTTCGTATGTGGAATAACCTTCCTGCAGAAGTCTTCCCTCTCACTTACAACATGATTAAGTTCAAATCAAATGTTCACAAACACTACTCCCTCTATCCTCCTTCCTATTTTCCTAGTTCCAACACAATGCAATGCATTAGTAGGGGTCATCCCCTGAGTGCTGGTCCTAACAGAAAAAAAGACAGGGTGGCGCATAAGCAACGTTATGATTTATTAAAAGAATTACTTTTTTCGTTTTTATTTTATTAAATATTATTTAACATAAATATCATTTTATACAATTTTTTAAAAATAATTTTAATAGAGCAAAGAATGTGAAAAGGTTACAAAAATGGCACATTCTCACTCATTAATTTGTACTTGTATATCGGTTTTTTGCTGCAAATACAAATGTGATATTCGATTCTGTTTGTATGCTATAATGAAATTGGTGACTTCTCCATTCTGTTTTTTATGAAATTTCTTTAAATGTTTAAAGCAGCTTAGAAAGAAAATAAACATAATTATTAAAAACAATAATGCTTAGCTGGCCACACACTAGTGATTTGTGCGTGCTCGACTTTTTGTTACTTGTTAATGGGGCTATGTGCGCAAAAATCGCAATTAATTGAACATTTTAAATTTTTTGTGATTTGTTTGATGTGTTAGTGGGCTTCTGCACGAACCTTTCAATATTTTTTTTTTATTTTAGTGCACAGCAAAACGTCTAATTGTTGCTATTGCGGAGTTGTTTAGCATACAAAAATTTTTTGAATCCTTCGATTTTTTTTTGTGTACACAAATAAATTAGTAAAAGTGCAATTGCTGTGAAGAAATGGTACGCTAACAAATCTCACGCACAAATCACTAGTGTGTGGTCAGTTTTACCGAGGGCTTTTATTCAAATTCGCCTAAGGTTTTCAATACTGAGATTAAGATTTGAAAATTTTAGGAAGTCGTGATTTTTGCCATTTTGGACCATTCTGGCTAAATTTAAATATACATATGGGGGATTTCATGTCAAGTGACCCAATTACAAATCGATATCTTCCGATTTGGATGAAATTTGCACCAAGGTTATTGGATAGTAGTTTAGACACAAATTTTCAACAAGATCGGTCTCAAAGTTTCTGAGTTAGAGGGGATCAAAGTCATACAGGTGTTCTTTCTTATCCATGTAACTTATTACCTATTGGTGTTAGCAAAATTTGTCCAAAGTAGCTTCGATAGCTATTTGATTCATCTTTTAAAAATTTTTTTATTTGTTTTTTTCAAACATTTTTAAAAATTTTTTTCTTAATTTAAATTTAAAATTTTATTTGTATATTTTTTTTTATCCGGAATGTTGTTTTTTTTTTTTTTTCTCAAAAGAAAGCTTATGTCTTTTCCTTTTAGGTAGTTTTGGTCGCTTTTTGGGATGAGAGTGGCTTATGTATAAAAAAAAATACTTTCTAACTCTAGACGAGGGTTTTTCAAGTTTTAGCATATGCACTATTTTGAATTTTTTCCTATTTGTGTTTAAGTGTTTCTAAAGCATTAAACATAAAACGTATGCAAAGAAACTAGACAAATTAACCTTTCCGACGGTATGTTACAAACCCAACTATTATTTTATACCTTCGATACTGTAATGCCCACAATATGTTATTCCCAGGAATAAAATCACTTTTTTTCTGTAGAAATGTTGACAAATAATTCTTTTTTTTAATTTTTCCTACATAAAAAAATATACAGTTTTGAGCGCACATAATACTAAATGTGATTTTTGTTGTCAAAATATCAGGTGCCCGAGAGACAAGTTTTTAAATCAGGTGGAAATATTAATTTATTATTTTATGACACTTGCCCTTAAAATGTGGGTGGAGAGATAGAAGTTAACAGGTAGTTTTTTAATATTATGTTTAGAAGGTCAAAAATTTACAGGTGACAATTTTTTGACCAAATGAATTTGACACCTAGTCTTTGTGTAAAATTTTCCGCTGAATCCGAATATGAAGTCAGAATTGTCAAAAGTAGAACAGTTTTTTATTCCAGTTTTATTCCAAAATAACCGTTATTTGTGTTTTTAAAAAAGAGGCTGTGACTGTCAGATTCATTTGGTCACGACTTTGTTGAAATTTTGTCTCGTAGTGTAATTGGTTAAAAAAGGTACTTTATTATTTTTATTATGTAACATGCGGTTAACCCACACTAAGCCCTTCTTCACCCTTATAAAAAATTAGACACCTTCATTAAAATGCACTACCTATATGATCTTAAAAAAACTATTTATTGTCATTCTGAAGACTTTAGGTATTCAGTTTTTTTTTTTGAAACAGCGTTACAGCTTAGACATGTGTTATTAACATAATTAATTTTTACAATATCTACAGCTCCGAAAAATGCCAAGCTTCAAAGTGATATATTTGCTTCTTTTTGTTTTAATCCCTTTAACAAAAAAGTTCACAGATCATCGGATATGCGAAATATTTCCGACGGCTTATTTAATAAATTCCCTTCGCTGTCAAAACTGTGGGAAATTTGTGGATCATGCAGGAAAGAGCTGATGAAGTTAAACGAATAACCGGATTTGAATAGTAATGAGCCTTGCGTTGAAGTTATCCCAGATGAAGACAAAAGTAATTTTGAGAATTCTAACTTTTCAGTAGAAGGTATGAGTGTGAGTGAGAAGTTCTGGAACAAATAAAAGAGAAATACAAGATGTCACAGAGCAGAGCTGAAAGAGTTCAACTTCTTACGATTGCTCCATCGACATGGGGTTGTGCAAAAATAATGGCTGAGTTTGGAACGTCTCAACGAAAAGCAAAAATTGCTTAAAAAAAAAATTGGTTGCTGAGCATGGTATTCCAACTGTAGAGTGCGAAACTGAAGCTCTAGTAACTTAGTTTTATCAGCGAGATGATACGAGTCGCTTGATGCCAGGGATGAAAAACTGGATGTCCGTACGAATCGATGGCAAGAAAGTTCAAATGCAAAAGAGAATGGTTCACTGCAACCTGAATGAGTTATTCGCAACATTTCAAACAGAACACGATGATGTCAAAATTGGCTTCACAAAATTTACCCAACTGAGGCCAAAACACTGTGCTTTGGCAGGAAGCAGTGGAACTCACACAGTATGCGTTTGCATTTACCATGAAAATGTTAAACTGATGTTAAAGAAAATTTACTTAAGGTAATTAACAGATGATTCACCAGAAGAATTGCACGATTACCGCGATTGCCTTAAATTGACTATGTGTCCTAAAGCAACAACTTCTTTCCACTTAGGCGAATGTTCAAATTGCCCGGAAACAACATTCATCAAAGAGAATTGTATTAACTCTTTTGAGCGAGAATGTATTGAGGAGGTAAAATTTGAATCTTGGCTTCAGACTGAAAGATGCACATTGAAAACAATCATTTCAAATGTAGATGATTTTGTTGAAGAAATGTGTAGAGGATTGCTAAATTTAAGAACCCATGACTTTTTAGTCAAAGAGCAGTGGTCATTCTTCAAGGATTTGAAGTCTGGTGAATTCGTTATTTCGTTTGATTTCGCAGAGAACTATAAATATGTTCTTCAGGATGCCATACAGTCATTCCACTTCAATAACGAACAAGCAACTATATGCACAGTAGTTATTTACTACATGAAAGATGAAAAACATGATACCGTTTCAGTTTGTGAATACCCTAAGATAATACTAAATTATCTTAAATGTAATTTTACAGTAGAGAAGGTATACTACATTTCGGACAGAGCTCGTTAACATTTTATTCTTTAGATTTTTTTAGCCTAGTAAGCTGTTTAGAGTTCCATGGTGGTCCAACTGGAGTATAAACAAATTGTTGAGGTATACAAATATCAAAAAATTTTTTTATAAAATATAGAAACCATCACATCAATATCCGAGCTGTTGTTTAATTGAGAAGGTAAGACGTTGCTCCAGCACGTATTTCTTATTAATTGCTTTAATAAGTTGTAATTAGTCCGTTTGAAACAAAAAACTTTATCGACCTTAAATGGCTTTAATTTGACTTCTGATGGAATTGAAAAAATCACTTCAATAGTGGGGTGATAACGATCTTCAGGCAATGTTATAGGTTCTGAGCCAAAGTCATTGAATACGTTATTCATTTGAAAAAGAGATAAAACAAGAATTTCATTCAAGAAGTCATCGTGACAGTTTTTATTTTTGACTGAAATTAAATAAGGTGTATCAGACGTTTTCATCCAAGATGTTGAGGGCCAGTTGAAATCACCAACAACAAATATAGAGTCATCATTATAAACATTTAGCATAACAGAATTAATGGCTTGAACATGTTTTAAATAAATAGCGCTATCAGAATCCGGAGAACCTTAGAACAGGTGAAGTAGATTTTTTTATTTTTCAATTTAACCACAACAGCAAATTCAATTCCACGGGTATCAGTAACTACAACTTCAGATGGATATAAACAAGAGACAACAATCATAACTCCACCACCTCTACGTGCATTTCGATTACACCTTAATATTTGGTATTTAAAAACAAAAGTAGCTTCGCAAATCTTTTAGCTCATGAAAAAGATTTTGGAATGAGTGGCATTTTCACCCTACTGCTCATGGTAAGGGAGCATGTGACGGTGTTGGAGCAAACCTCAAAAGAAATGCAGCGAAGTATAGTCTCCAGTGCTCTCATCAATATCGCTTTATTCCATTGGGCAAAGAATTATTGTAAAAAAACTGAAATAGTTTTTAGTAGCAAAGAGGATCATGCGGAAACATTGAAAACACTGAAGAGCAGATTCGATGCTGCTGGAACAATCAATGGCACCGTTTAATACCATGCTTTTATACCGCTTGACGATGGAAGACTCAAGTTGAAAAAGTTTTCTGCCTCTACTCAATGCGATTTCTTTCCAAACCCAGCAGCTAAACGATGTAACGCCATGGAAGGATTGGCAAAAAAAAGCAGAAAATAAGGGCGATACATAGGGAGGGTGAAAGGCTGGGTATTTGAAAATATGCAAACTTAAACACTTCATCAGCTACAACAAATGAAATGTAAAAAAAATTAGGATATAAAAGGATCTAATATGATTAAGATCAAATTGTATTTAATTATTTATCTTTTTATTATTATTATTAGAAATTATTATTATTATAATTATATATTAATTTAATTATTATTACAAATTAATAAAAAGAAATTAATATGTCAACATTTCTACAGAAAAAAGTGATTTTATTCCTGGGATTAACAAACTGTTAATCCAAAATAGTACATATGCTAAAACTTGAAAAACCCTCGTCTAGAGTTAGAAAGTATTTTTTTTTTTTATACATAAGCCACTCGTATCCCAAAAAGCGACCAAAACTACCTTAAAGGAAAAGACATAAGCTTTCTTTTGAGCAAAAAGAAAAAGGAAAAGACATAAGCCATGGTATAATAAGTACCAGGTAGGTTCATTAGAGAGAGTTGTCAATTTGTTTACCCATGTAATGTAAAACAAGAGAAATAGAATAAAAAATAAAACAAATTACCGAATGACATACAGAAAAATTTTGTTTATTTAAAAAAATTAATATTATAAAGGAACAAATGAATAAAAAAAAATTTACCGGAGAATTTCTTAGCATACATCAGAAATTCGTCTATTCCTTTTACAGGAATGACAGATGGTTTAGCACAGGGCATCAAACTGGCACGTTTTGATTTTTGATTCAGATAAAAAAATCTGTCTTTTTCAAATGAAACATACAGATTTTTTAATGTTTTTTTTTTATCAACACCGCATGAATCACTCCACAATTTCGTTTTATTTTCGGGACATGTATAAAATTGTACTTTTTTTATTCAAAAGAACAATTGCTTATGCAACATTTTTTAGTAAATTTTTTTTTGTTGGATCTAAAAAATTATTTCAGTAACTTTTTTATTTTAATTTTAAATTTATTTTACTTTTTGGCATTTTCTTTTGTTTGAAATTAGTTTGACATTCTATGGGTTTTATAATTGATGACAAAATTTCTAATAACTAAACCTTGTATTATTCTACCATGAGCAACATTCCGGATAAAAAAAATATAAAAATTAAATTTTAAATTTAAAAAAAAAAATTTAAATTTTTAATTAAGAAAACAAACAAATTTTTTTTCAAAATATTTATCAAATAGCTATCGAAGCTATCTGGACAAATTTTGCTAACATAAGTTACATGAATAAGAAAGAACACTGCATATGCTAAAAATTGAAAAACCCTCGTCTAGAGTTAGAAATTATTTTTTTTTTATACATAAACCGCTCGCATCCCAAAAAGGGACCAAAACTACCTTAAAGAAAAAGATACAAGCTTTCTTTTAAACAAAAAAAAAAAAAACATTCCCGCTAAAAAAAAAAATAAAAAAAAATTTATAAATTTTTTTTTCAAAAGATGGATCAAATAGCTATCGAACCTACTTGGGACAAATTTTGCTAACACCAATAGGTAATAAGTTACATGGATAAGAAAGAACACCTGTATGGCCACTAACTTAGAAAATTTTAGACCGATCTTGTTGAAAATTTGTGTCTAAACTAATCATAAAATTCCGAAAATGCATGAAATTTTTATTTGAATCGATAGTACGGTTCATATAATTTAATGTTTGAAGATTATTTCATGCAAATGTTGACCGTGTTTGCGCCTAAAATGGTCCATCCGCTTAGTACAATTTTGGCATACTCTTTCCAACATTTCGGCCGGTATCTCATGAATAAATGCTTCAATGTTGTCTTCCAATGCGTCAATTGAAGCGGGCATGTGTGTATAGGCATGAGCTTTAACATAACCCAACAAAAAATAGTCTAAAGGCGTTAAATCGCACGATCTAGGCGGCCAATTGACCGGTCCCGAACGTGAAATAAAATGTTCACCGAACTCGCCTCTCAATAAGTCCATTGTTAAGCGTGCTGTGTGGCATGTAGCATCGTCTTGTTGAAACCACATGTCATGCAAGTCAAGCTCTTGCATTTTGGGCAAAAAAAAGTTGGATATCCTCTCACGGTAGCGCTCACCATTCACAGTTACGTTACGATTCGCATCATCTTTGAAGAAGTACGGTCCAATGATGCCATCAGCCCATAAACCGCACCAAACTGTGACTTTTTCTGGATGCATTGGTAGCTCATGCAATGCTTCTGGCTGATCTTCACTCAAAAATCGACAATTCTGCTTATTAACGTACCTTACTGCAGTAAGTTGATTATTTTTTTTTGATAATAAATTTTAATAGTTTACAAGCGTTGTTCGTTTGTAAGACGATTCATGGTTAAATTATAGACCAAACTGAAGATGTTTGACATCTTCAGCTGTTGAAACCAGTGTTGCCAAAAAGATAATAGCTAAAAAATCCCCCGATACTATCCCATAGGACTAACCTTGGTGCAAATTTCATCCAAATCGGAAGACATCGATTTCAAAATTGAGTCACTTGACATGAAATCCCCCATATATTACAGACCATATGTGATATAAAAAAACAAAAATTAATAGGTGTGTTCATTTACTTTACTAGAAGAAACATGCAACGAGGGAGTAAATTTAAAATGTACAAAATTTTTCTTCCAATTAGTAAAAAAAAAAAAAAAAAAATGCGAATATGTACAAACATAGCGCCGTTTTAACATATTTTATAATTATAAGCTCTGGGGAATTATTAACTTACATTTTGGGAAATATTTTTTAAGCTAAAAAATGCTAATTTAACCAAAAATACCGAAACCAAAAATGTTCACTAAGTATTTTAAGATACAATTTAATATATATACATGCTGAAACATAATATAGACAATGTAGAATATAAGCCCTCATAAATATATAACTTGAGTACTTACCTACCCCTCTGGAAAAATTCTTTATTACAAATGGAGCATTTAAATAAAGGCTCATTCATGTGCACTGCTTGATGAGACCTATAACTGTCGCTAGGTACGATTTTACCACAATCCTTGCAGCGAACGTAACATTTAGTCTAAAGATTTTTCAAAATTGTTATTTTAAAATTGCATAAATTTGTCACGTAAAATATAAAAGGTCATATCAAATATTTCAGTTGTATTAATTACAATTTTTTAACCCATAACATTGCGGACAGGCAGAAGGGTCGTGCGACTTGAGCGGTTGCATTGGGCGTCGAGTACACATTTAAGGCCGCTAAATGGTTTATATATTACCAGTGTTGCCCTTTTTACGCTTTGCTTGTATTTGTTGACGTTTTTTGGTCTTCTTACCCTTTTATTAAAAAAAAAAAAAATGGTATTTTTTAAGCTTTCTCCATTTCTTTGTTGCGCTTCTAGTGCTTTTTGTAATAACCATGTGATTTTGGTTTTTTGCAATTTAAGTGTTTTTTATAGCAAAATATTCCCTTTTCGAACTTAGAGGTAAACTTTCTTCAAATTTAAAAACATTTGGGGAAAAATCTTTTTCAAGAACTGCCTAATTTTATTATTCGTATGCATATTTTCATTTCCTTACTCAAATGCTAAAGTCGAATAAACATTTGGCTTAATAACTTTAGGCGCATTATTGCATATTTAATACGGTCTAAGACAAGCAAAAGTTTGTTGTTACAATTACAAATTGCCTTTAAATGTTTATCTAAAAATTAATTAAAGTCACAATTATAAAAAAAGATCTAAGTATTTCATTAAAACCGTTTTACGGTCCGATAATGAAGATTATGACACAGTTATACATACAAATACATATGGCAATACAACAAAATAAGTATTCGCACTAAGCTTAGAATCTTCGAAGCAAATGTCAAATCGGTACTTCTCTACGGATGCACAACCTGGAAAGTTACGAATATCATTACCCACCGCCTACAAACATTTGTCAACCGATGTCTCAGAAGAATTCTTCGCATTTTCTGGCCTCGGACAGTCTCTAATGCCGACCTGTTAGTGCAGTCAAGACAGATTCCGATAGAAATTGAAATACGGAAGCGCAAGTGGCAATGGATTGGTCATACACTACGACGAAACAACGACAACGTCGCCAAACAGGCACTTCGATGGAACCCATTTCAACAATCTGGACGGCAACCTGGCAGACCACGTACAACGTGGCGACGTTCCACCGAAACTGACATGAACAGTCTTGGCCTATCTTGGAACGAGTTAAGATCAACGGCACAAAATCGGGTCCGCTGGCGATCAGCTGTTATTGGCGCCCTATGCTCCAATGGGAGTTAGAGGAACACATATATATATATATACATACATAGTACATATTTGCAGTTTTTAAGAAATTGCAATATGTTTGATTTTTATTTAGATTGACTTCTGCTTGTGCTTCTGAAAAAACGGCAGTTTCAGTCAAAGCAAAATCACAAACGTGGGTCTAAAAACTGGACAGACTTATCAAAAAACGACAAAAAAAGGATGAATTAATAGAAGTAAGTGTACGGGATATCGCTGACAATGACAACTCAGGATGTTCGTTGTTAAAAATGTAAAAAAATAAAAAATTTTTAGTTAATACCCTCTTAAGGCCTAACCAGAATGTGAATAACGTGGCTTAAGCAACTGAGCGAATACATGTAAATCATATGTGTAAAACCATGTTGAACTTAAGGGAACCTTTTGTTAAATTTTATGAAACTGTAATTTGCTTAAGCAAAGAGCGAAACTAATCGCACATTCCGTACGGAATCAAATGTTTTTTATTTTGTTTTTGTTTTTTTAAATGTATTTGAGAGGCTTTTTCCTTTATTTTTGACAGTAGCTTAAGTTTGTTTATCTGGTTGGGCCTTAAGTGTTCGAGTGCGATATGTTCATATAAATATATATCTGTGGCTTGGTGCTAAAAGGGCCAATGTCAAAATTTTTACTTTTGAGAAAATTTAAAGAAAATTTTAATTAAATTGTTTTTAGAGAATAGTTCTTACTGAAATTTGCTAGCAAACCCCTTATGAAGCTGTTCTGGGCTAAAAACATTGGATGTTTCAACAAAAAAAAAAGATGTTAAGAGAAAACACCTAATGCAACGATTAACTCAAAACAGAAAAATATTGACATTGGACCTTTTTGCACCAAGCCACAGATATAAGCTAATTTATTACTTACCATTATATTTGTTATTGAATAAGAAGTAATGGTGTTTTCTTTTCTGACAATAATGTTTCATATATGCTACCATTCGTGCGGGTTTTTGTTCCATTCTAAAAATATATGCAAAAATGTGAGAAGTTGTCGTTTTCCTTTCTAAACATGTTGCAACAATAAACGGCAAATTTGTTCCATTTCTTACCCGCAGTTAAAACTGAGTGTGAGATAATACCCTTTTTTGCATCTGCGTAAAGTCCTTTTTTATGCAAGCAAATATTTTTTTCTTTTGTTTGCGGACAATTTGCGTTATATTGTGATTTTTAGGTATATTGTGATGGATATAAAAACTTTTTGTTTTTCGTTTGTTTTACTTTTATTATATTTTTTTGTCGCAAAATTTTTAACAATAGCTGACATTAATTATTTAAAATCAGTGCTGTTAACGCTTATTGGAATTGTAAGAAAATTTAATGTTGAAAATTGCTACAAGCGTGGTGAATATCGCTTTTAGTACAAACTTTGCATTCAATATTTAACACGCTAAATACACATTAGTGTTGAGTGTAAAACGTAGCTATTATTTTGTTTCATTGTAATTTAGAAAAATGTATCACTTTGTAAGGGTTCGTGTAACCTAATAAATATATAACACAACCATAATGCATCATTATTTTTTAGAAAAGAAAACACCATAAGTTTTATAACAATGACTAAAATTTCAACAAACTTAAAAAGTGTAATTGTTACTATTTGTTATGGACCTCCTCAGTTTATTGTACTGTTTTTTGAACACAAAATTAAAGCTAAGATCCCACTATCGGCGCAATGTACCAATTTTTAGCATATTTCATGTGCCGATAGTGTGAACGGTCAAAATGTTTTAGTATGCGACAATCTGTGCCGAAATTGTGCTGACTGTGGACAATCAAAATTAACCTAGATGCGCCGATAATGTGAACACTATTTTGCACAATGTGGAGCAATCAAATTGTTTAATATGTACCGATTTTTATCGGCCACTTGTGTGCCGATCACAGTCGCCAATTAGGCCTAGATTACACTATCTCACAAGTCTTACGTATTCCATAATACTTTGTGAGATAGAAATCTAATGAGTTTTGATGCGACTGTCAAAAAATGTAATGTAAAATGACAGTTTGTGTTCACACCATCACAAAAAGTATAAAGACTCACACATGAAATAAAATGCAACCCTGATCCAATTAAAAGTATTATTGTTTAGAAATTTTTCAAAAAACGATGAAGTCGTATGGGATGTCAAACTTTTTTCGTAATAAAAATAATAATAATAAATTACTTGTCATTTTCGTGGCACATTGCATTCACACTATCACACTTTGTCATATTACTTGAGTTTTTGACATGTATTAATACAAAGTAAAATAGTGTAATCTAGCCTTTATCGCCGATACAAGGGATGGCAAAACGAAATTTTTAAATTGCACAAACTGACTACTAAAATTTTACTTTTTTGAGCTTAATTGTGCCAAAATTACATTTGTTTTATCTATTATTTATGTATTGAAACGTTAAATAGTACATTTGTACTACTTAATGAAAGAAAACCATTCGCTTTAACCAAAACATTGCAGTTGTATCGATGTTGCCATCCCTGGTTTGTAAACATCTGTTTAAGGCGCCCGTACACGACATGTATTTGTCATCTGACATGTCAAATTTTCAAGTCACATGTAATTGTTCATGTCTGTCAAAATTTAAGTTTTACATAAGGTTTATAATATTCGGTCACAAACGTACATGTAATTTGCTTCTGACATTGTCTCTGTTTTTTTCGCATTGTTATCGCAGAAACCAAAGTAGTTCTCGGTTTCAAAATAGCTTGCTGCCGCCACGAAAATATTTATTTACGCCGTAAAATAATTTAGCCATCTTAACATTTTTTCTTATTTTAAAGATACCAATTTAGAATTTTATAATTAAACGGTTTTTATGTATATATTTACATAAATTCTATTCAATGGTGAGATGAGCATACATATCTTGGTATTGTAAAATATTAACTTCAGCCGGCTTATGATTCCTTCAATCGTTGACGCCGCTGCTAGTTTCTTCCCGGCATAGATTTCTGATGTCAGATGGTTTGTCAGAAGAAAATAGAGCACGCTCTAATTGAAATTTTGTCAGATGACTTTTCGTCTGACTTTTACAGAAGCAAAGTTAAAAAGGTAACACACGACATGTATGTGTTTTGCAGTGGGAAATTTGACATGTCAGATGACAAAAACATGTCGTCTATACGCTCCTTTACAAAACAACAATTGCAAAAAAAAAGAACAAGTGCAGTAAGTTTGAATGAAATTGAATATATTTTTTATTATACATATGTATATTAACTTAAAATTGTTAATTTAAAATTGTTAAGGAGCATATAGACGACATGTTTTTGTCATCTGACATGTCAAATTTCCCACTGCAAAACACATACATGTCGTGTGTTACCTTTTTAACTTTGCTTCTGTAAAAGTCAGACGAAAAGTCATCTGACAAAATTTCAATTAGAGCGTGCTCTATTTTCTTCTGACAAACCAGCTGACATCAGAAATCTATGCCGGGAAGAAACTGGCAGCGGCGTCAACTATTGACGGAATCATTAGCCGGCTGAAGTTAATATTTTACAATACCAAGATATGTATGCTCATCTCACCATTGAATAGAATTTATGTAAATATATACATAAAAACCGTTTAATTATAAAATTCTAAATTGGTATCTTTAAAATAAAAGAAAAAATGTTAAGATGGCTAAATTATTTTACGGCGCAAATAAATATTTTCGTGGCGGCAGCAAGCAATTTTGAAACCGAGAACTACTTTGGTTTCTGCAATAACAATGCGAAAAAAACAGAGACAATGTCAGAAGCAAATTACATGTACGTTTGCGACCGAATATTATAAACCTTATGTAAAACAGCAATTTTGACAGACATGAACAATTACATATGACTTGAAAATTTGACATGTCAGATGACAAATACATGTCGTGTACGGGCACCTTTAGGAAACATAATTTAATATTCGGACGTAGAATTTTGCGAATTTCTAAAGTAAAATTATTTCTGCCAACAAGTAAATAAACAGAAACATTTGATTTAATTTGCCCAAATAGCACGATAGTGTGACCGCATTGTACCGATTATTGTAATTGAGTTTTGGCCGATATGAACCGAAAAAAATTGTCACAATGTGCGACGATTATGGGACCACCTAAGAAAAAATTGTGCAATGTTTTCAAATGTGTGCCGATATAGCACGATAATAATCGTCACAGATTGTGCTATTTGAGCCGATAGTGGGATCTTAGCTTAAGACTATAATTTGAAAGTAGATACTGTTTATGACTTGGCTCTCCGATATTTTTTGTGGTTTTTTTTTCTTTAATATTATTATTATTATGTGGGACATTTGGAATAGATATTAAAGCATATTTCATTTCGGGCGTACAATAGGGCAAAAAGGGTTAAAGCTCCCCCTCCCTATATCTTCCTTAATAATCAACATATACAATTTGGAATGCAGACACTTTAACATCTAAAGGAATTCAAACGCGTTAAATTTACTATTTGATTGGCATTTGCAATGACAATCAATAAGTCGCAAGGCCAAACGATGTGTGGTTGTAGATTTGGACACACCATGTACGGACAATTCTACGTGGCATGTTCTCTTATTGTGTTGGTTAAGGACGGACTGAAAAATAATATCATACACGCAATTGCTTATCCTAATGAAAATGGATTACCTCTGTTTGATTTTCATGCTTCAGAAAAACAAGTAAGAAAGTATAGTCGGTCAAGCCCGACCATATGATACCCTACACCACAGTATTCAAAAACACATCATGCTTATTAAAATCGGTTTAAAAGTTTGTGAGAGGCAGAAATTGCCCCCTACCTCCCCTTGTGCTCCTATAAAGATATGGTTCGATCTATGTTTTAAATTTCATTAAATTCGGATTGATAGTTTCTGAGAGGAAGAAATTTCCCCCTATCTTCCCTCGTGATCCTACGATTTGGACCATTTTCAATAGGCTTGGTCCTTGTACCAATAAGAAGCTATGTCCCAAATTTTATCAAATTATCTCCAAAATCGCGACCTGTACTTTGCGCACAAGGTTACATGGACAGCCAGCTAGCCGGACGGACATCGCTAGTTTGACTCAGAAAGTGATTCTGAGTCGATCGGTATACTTTAAGGTGGGACCAATATTTAAAGGCGTTACACACATAAGCACAAATGCATAATAAATACCCTCTCCACTATTGTGGTGTGGAGAGGGTATCATTACTTTAGGAGTTATTGAGGTTTGCCAAATATACAAAGCTGCGTTATCGTACGATAGCTTCATGTGTATAAAGCATTTTATTCGATTCGACAACGGAAATACTCGACAACAGCGACTCATCAACAGCAAAACTGCGGCTATTGACGATATTTGGCAAATGTTGCAACATAACTTGGCAGCAGCTTACACTCCTCATGAAGCACTAACAGTTGTTCCCTTACAGAGGCCGCACCCGCTTCACACAATATATTCCGTCAAAGCCAGCTAAGTATGGTTGGAAAGTATGGTGGTTATGCGACTCACAGAGTAATTATCCTGTGAAGGGAATGATATATTCTGGAAAACTGCCAAACCAACAACGGGAGATAAACCAAGGGCAGAACGTAGTGCTGGATCTTGTGGAAAAATATTTAGATGCTGGCCGTACTATATACGCGGATAATTTCTTTACCACTCTTGACTTGGCGCGTATTTTGTTGATTAGGAAGACCGCATATGTTGGTACTGTGCGCTTCAACAAAACATTCATTCCACAGGAGTTCAAGAAGAACCCGAAACGCACCATCAATAGTACATTATTTGGGTTCAACGAAGGGGATATAGCGTTATGCTCATACGTGCCGAAAAAAATAAAATGGTGAACGTGCTCTCCACAATGCACTACACCTGCCTCGTTGACGAGCAAACCGAGAAGCGGAAGCCCTATGCCATATTAGATTACAACGCCAACAAATGCGGCGTTGATACCATGGATCAAATGCTAGGCACTTACAGCTGCAAAAGAGCAACACAACGATGGCCGTTGGCCATGTTTTATAATATGCTGGACGTCGCTGCATTGGCTGCTTTTACGATTTACAAAGAAATGAAGCCTATAAAAAGGAGTGACAGACGGCGGTCGTTCTTGTTACTGCTAACGAAACAATTGGCCACACCAAATATCGAAGAACGTGCCCTGAACAACCATATAACCTCATATCCAAGGATACGCAATGCGATGGAAGCATTCGATGTCAGGGTAAGAAAAACATCTTCAAATTCAAGAATAGAATATATATTTATTTGTTTTTTCTTTTTCTTTTCATTTCAGGTATTACCAAGACCGATGGAAGGCAATGCACCGTCGTTTGCGGCTAAGTCAAGTAGACCGTCATGTCGCCTTTGCCGTTCTGAGTACGGTTGGCAGCGGAAAACGCGGGCATACTGCTTCGTCTGCGGCAACGCTGTTTGCGGAGAACATAGCACACTTTTACATCGCTGCAACACTTGCGCACAGGGCGGGGGACAATAAGTACACGCTCAACAACAATAATTTTTAAACTTTTTTATAATAGTCTTAAGAAAATTAAAGCAAAAAAAATTTAAAAAATTGAAAAAATTATTTTTGTATGTAGAATTTAGTTATAAACAATAAAAACAAAACAAAAATCAAAAAAAAAATTTTTTATATGAAAAAACATGATTTACAAAAAAGGTCCGTAGGGACCTTTTCACACGGCCGTGAAGTTCAGAACTGTCACTCATCGGAGGGTTAAAGTATTTTTTAACGCCGATCATGATATAAAGCACTTTATTCCTCTCATTTTCACTAGAAATAATTTATGTTTTTTAACCATATTAATAGCAGAATTAAATTTTTTTGTTTAAATAAATTTTTAAAAAGTTCCCTTCTCAGTCAAGGCTAGATCCGTGCTTGCTTGCGCGGGAAGAGAATAAGTGAAGAGTACATCAATACTCATTGTTTGGCAAGATGCGACAGAACAGGTCAAATCGGACAGCCGAACGAGCTACGGAAAGCCAAGAGTGACGTGAGAGCCTCCTTACCCTTTCTAGAAAAAATAGCCAAGAAAGACTCTTTGCCATACGATGTGTGCTTCCTCAGTAGATGCGGATAAGCACGGGATGGGGATAGGCATCGGAAGAAAGTTGCTAGATTCGAACGAATCCACGTGGTGCCATCCTCTAGGGCATCCCTATCCTGCGGGATACATTGCAAAGGCTGATGAGAAATCAACTGTAATTAAGGACAATAGATCCTCAGAAGTCCCTACTAATGAATTCTCAAATAAGAAAGCAGGCATCCGGAAAGAAGGTAAGAGTATACTAGGGATTGGTAAATGGATTCCACAATAGATTTTCGATCGACTTTTTTTTATTTCGGTTTTTGAAATCGATTAATCGAACCTCAAAATCGATTTTCAAAATTGTTTAAGATTAACTTGCGAACTTATTCCTTATATCACAAAGGGGGATACACCAGCATTTTTTATACCCTCCAGCACAATTAGTTGTGAAGAGGGTATATTTAGGGATAAAACGATACGAGTAAATACAAGTACATATTCGATACTTTCATATAAGTACCAAGTATTTTTGTAATCGATACTTAGCAACCGAGTACCAAGTAGTATCGGTAAAAAAATACTCGGTATCGGTCAAAAGTAATCGTTTCACCTTATTATGGAAATTAATATAAGATTTTTGATTATATTCCAAATCTAGAGCAGCAGTAACGGTATCAAGAACCCGTTTGAGCAGCAAACACCTTTAAACCAAATATTGACAAGGCCCATTTCCTCAATTTCTGGCTATAGGAAGTTCGTTACCATCTCGCGATATCGAACACCATTCACCGTAATTGAACCTCATTTTCGAAAAAGTACGGCCGAGCATGCACATATGTTTTCCCATTTCCTACAGACCCGGTTTGCTGAAATTACGCACAATTCTCCCGATTGTGGAAACATGTGTGCCCCGGTAGTCTAGCTGGTAGCGAGCTAGTCTATCAGCGCCGGGGTTGCGGGTTCGATTCCCGCCAGAGGCTCTGGTTTCTTTCCTGCAGACACGCATAGAGCTTCGCGGGATTAGCTTAGGAAAAATAAAAAAATTTGGTTGATTATGCTGACCAAAAAAATCAAGATGTGCACGAAATGCATTTCGATTGAACGCCCATTTTCGTAAAAGGCTTTATCAATCTTAACGCGCTGCTCAATTGTGTACCTCTCAATGGAAGAATTTGTCAAATACTGAAACAAAGAAAAGTGGCGCAAAAAACTTTGACGAGGATTATCGTTTTACCACCCTTTATTTTATATTTATCAATTTAAAAATAAAAAAAATATTTACATTTAAAATAAATACATAGTGACATTGTTAATTTCTGGAATAAAAGGTGAATGAAGGTTGTTATCCTGAACGTTCTATAAAATTTTGTTTCCAAGATAAAAGATTTTTTGAAAGAAAATTGGTACTAGGTGGTAACTAAAAGTGGTCTCACTTTTTACACTTCGTTTTGCACAAAAATTCTTATGGGTCGTAGTTCTTATTGTATTGTATAGTATGTACTAAAACACTTAATAGAGAGTTTATAAGTGCTTATTTCTATTATTTTATCATATAAAATGTTACATGTACCGATACAAGTATCGATACTTTTTTTTCGATACTGAGTAGGTATCGATACTTTGCGAGCGATACCATATCGAGTAAAAGTATCGATACCTTAGAGGTATCGTTTCATCCCTAGGTATATTAAGTTTGTCATTCCGTGTGAAACTTTTTTATTATTCATCTCAGTATATATATTCTGGGTCTTTGAGTAATTCTAAGTCGATTTAGCCATGTCCGTCTGTCTGTCCGAACTAAACAAACTGGGTGTCAAATTGCTTGTATTTATCCTAAGCAGTTTGGGATTTGGGCAGAGTTATGAATCAAAATGTGGAACCACCACCTAAAAAAAATAGATAATTTTGTTACAAAAACTAACATAAATGGTGGAATAATGCACAGAATGACATAAGATTTTGCAAGAATTCGTCTTATTTAACAGGAAATCACGCTGTAAAATTTCATGAAGATCGATTTATAATTTACCCTAGGCTCCATATTAACCCTACTCCCGGAAAACAGTTTAGTACGCCTAAGACCATAATTAATAATGTTATCATAACAAAATTTGGCTCGGTACAGTTTTATAGGACTAGAATTGATACTATGAAGTTTCGTGAAGATCGGTCCATAATTTACCCTAGGCCCCATATAAACCCTACTTCCGGAAAACAGTTAAGTACGCCTAAAACCGTAAAAAATAACGCTATCATAACAAAATTTGGTACAT
Source organism: Pollenia angustigena (assembly GCA_930367215.1). Lineage (NCBI taxonomy): Eukaryota > Metazoa > Arthropoda > Insecta > Diptera > Polleniidae > Pollenia > Pollenia angustigena. The sequence goes on from OV884059.1 coordinate 202,175,175, forward strand.
CAAAGTTTTATAGGACAAGAAGTAAAACTATGTAATTTCGTGAAGATCGGCCCATAATTTACCGTAGGCCCCATATAAAAACTACTTCCGGATAACAGTTAAGTACGCCTAAAACCGTAAAAAATAATGCTATCATAACAAAATTTGGTACGTCAAAGTTTTATAGGTTAAGAAATAAAACTATGTAATTTTGTGAAGATCGGTCCTTATTTACCCTAGGCCCCATATAAACCCTACTTTCGGAAAACAGTGTAGTAAGCCTAAATCCGTAAAAAACAATGCTATCATAACAAAATTTGGAACATAAAAGTTTTATAGGACTAGAAATAAGACCGTGAAATTTCGTGAAGATCAGTTCATAATTTACCCTAGGCCCCATATAAACCTTACTCCCGGAAAACAGCTTAGTAATATTATAATAATAAAAAGACATCATACAGATATTACTCCTTAAACATTCGAAGTGTCGGTGGAGGGTATCAAAGATTCGGCACAGCCGAATATAGCACTCTAACTTGTTTTTTTTTTGCAAACTACTAGAGAAATTGAATTAAGATTTTTACAGTGGGTAGATATGACTACCGTTTATTATTTTCCTGCAAAAAGTGAAAATGTGTAAATTTTGAGATGGCCTTAAGAGGAGCAAGTGCGATATGTATGTAAATTTCTTATTAAAATTGTGTTCTTGTGTAGTCGATCAGACCTGTCACATAAATCAATTCCGGTCGAAAGTGATTTCGTGTATTTCTTCACATAAAACGAAATCACTTTTGATCGGAATTGATTTCTGTGACAAGCTTGAATGTGTGGATAGTATTTCAAAGGATTATGACAATAGTTCCTGATCAGTTTTTGCCAAGTTCGTATTAAGCTAGATTTAGAAAACAAACGTTTGCATGTCGTTGATGTCGGAAAGATGCAGATTTATTTCGTTGTAATTTCGTATTTGTTAGCAAAAATTACATACTTTTTGTTTTTCACTCTGCTTATAACTAGATTTAAATAACGCTCTCACACTGGTCTGTGTGAATATTAGCGTATTTCCAGATTGCCTTGGTTGAATTCACCTGGTTTTCACAAAGCTGACTATCAGTGTTTGGTTTGGACTCTTTTGTTCACTTTTAATTTCTGAAGAACAGGAGCCCCTATATTAAAGTTGAAAGTATACCAAGCGTACTAATAGGTAAATACGTAAAACTACAACTTTGAACTTAGAAAACTGCATAAACATACCACCTACACACGTCTGTACGCACAAAAAATCACGTTTTTTTTTTGTGCAAGCCCATAATTTATCGATTTAATTAAGATTAAAATTACAAATTGCTAAAATTTTGAAAAATCGATTTACCATTCCCTAGAGTATACCACCCGGTCTTCTTAATGGTGACAGCAAGGTCACAATTAAGGGAGCTAGGACTTGAGACCAATTACCCACTACCAGCCGCACTACCAAAAAGGGATCACTAAAGGAGTTGATACCGGGACAAACCAGTCCATATCTGCAAGGAAATCGGGTGATCACTGGCATAACTCAGTTTAAGGCCCCAATGAAGGGTGAGTTAAGACAGTGAGGTCTGGTGATGACCAAACATCTCCAGCGGCTAAGAGGACTGGTCAGGCTGCGTTCTTTTAAGGATCCCCGCAAGCAGATCATTAAGAGTCGAAAAAACTGAGGGCGTCATCGAGAAAAAGTGTAAAGAGATGCGAGCTGCTGGAGAACCAACTACTCGCCGAAATCTGCAGTGTGAAAGGCAGGCCGGACGAAATAGCGTTTAAAGGGGCTGAATGGGCAAAAGGTGGCAATTAAAAACCTTTGAATTTTTAAAGACCGCCATTGGCAGGTGTGGCAGTGCTTGTCCTGAAGCCGATAGTCACAGTATGGAAACCTCCACCTCTTTAACCGGTGGAAGTCATACTGGGAGTACTGGCCAACCAGAACGGAGGACTCGATACAAGCCAGTGGAAGCTGAAAGCTTCACTGGGTTGTACCTAGAACCAAGACAGAGACTTCCGGTTCAAAGTAGACCAGGGGTCTATCAAAAAGCAGGAGTCAATAAGATTTTTGGGCTGGGGTGCATCAGGTTTAGGTCGTGCAGATAAACTACCTTAATCAGGTAAAACCGGTCACTCGAAACTCGATCTACATTTGAGGACGAAGATTGACATCGGCATCAACAGCGGCGCTGAGCACGCTTATCTTAAGGGTAGGTCTGTATATAGTGGGTTTCATGATGTAGTGGGTTACATAGAGCTGGGATTGCAATACAAGGAATACACCTTGGCGGCATTCCTGGATATAGAGGGTGCCTTTAACTATTTGAGGAAAGAGATTTTCAATAGTTGATTTATTATTATTATGGATCTTGGCTGTCAATGTCGTTTTAAGACATTTTGACAGGATGGGACGGAAGGTCGTGGCCTACGCAAATGACAAAGTAATACCGGTATCAGGCAAGTTTCTGACGACAATTGGTGAACACATGCAAGTGACGCTGGGCTAACTGCCAGCATGGGCGACTGATAAGGGTCTGGGAGGCAATCCGAAGAAGACAAAGTTGGTTTACGTGGTGGTATAAAGTGAAGAATTTTAGGTTAGGCTGCCAATACTAAGGAGAGTAGAGCTTAGGCTATATGCTGTCTTGAAAAACTCTTAAGCGGCCCATACTCTTGCAATATTATTGTATATGATATTCGCCATATTATTTCCATTTTGTCCTTTATTATGCAATAAGTCGCACAATGGTTTCAATTTAAATATTGCACAGCTTTCATTCAATAAAAAGGTGAACATAATCAATAGGGATAACATAAACAGCATTGTGCAATGTTGCCAATACATATCACTTTCATTTCGCCAAAAGTCATTTGATTGTTGTCGATATATTGTGCCATCTTCGAATATCACATACACATTGGCGATATAATTGTGTAATACGTAAAGTTGAACAATTTTAGTGCAAGTGTATGAGCCACTTAAAGACAGCAAGCTGTCTATTTTTGATTGCTGATCATCGATACGTAGGAGCTGGGGAATCCGGGCGTCAGCGGTGCGAAGGCTGTACACATCGGTGGTAAGACCTATTCTTACGTATGGATGCTGTTTTTTAGGAGGCATTGAGGAACCTGTTGTCTAAGGTTCATAGGTGTATAAGTGGGGCCATTTGCTGTTTTCGAAAGATTCTGAGCAGGACTAATCCGCTGTCGGGGAACAGAATGGACTGCAGAGTATAGCGTACGCTGTGGCCGGTGCTTAGGAAGTCCGATTTTAAATCGCTGTTGGGCAGGAGTGAGGTCTGCGTAAGGATCTTGATAGGTATTATTACGGACCACTGTTTAATAGGCAGGCTGGCAGTGAGAATGAGTTCTGACTTGTCGGATATTTGGTGTTGTGTGAGGACCCAGACCTGTTGCAGACAGTTGAGCACTTTCTATGTTACTGTCTCAGGATACAAAACAGCTGGTTGGAAGACGTCTCGGGCTGTGAGCCGGAGAATCTGACGGCGTTCATTATGGGAATGACCTGACTGCGTAACGGGTATTTATTGATGGGTTCAAGTTCTTTTTTTTCTCTTAAAACTTTTTATTCATTTTTTTCTTAATTTTTTACCCTTTTTACTGGTTTCACAATACATTTGAGGTTTTTCTTCATTTCTAAAATGGCAACAATGTAATTTACGGATAATAAAATTTCTTTTAAGAAAATTTCTTTGCATAATAAGTTTTATTTTAAAAAAAAAACCTGTCTCTGATACAATAAAGTAAATATTCTAGGTTACTGTGATATTATTGGGTGTCCTCCTGTTGGAGGTTTTGTAGGTCGTGTAAAATTGCCATGGTGATAAACTTTTTTTAATCAGATAAGGATATATACTTTTAAAGAGATTTTTTATTTTTCTGTCATATTTATAATTTTATAAATTAACAAGCTATTCAGAATCTTACATACCCTTTACCAAGGTGCGATAAGAACAGAAGTTAAATGAATAAAGCAAAGCCGAGAATAATGTTGTAAAAGTCACTTTTTGCAAACCCTGTTTTTAAAGATTACCGTTAACATTGATATTATGCACCTTATCACTATTAAAATGCAGTTAGAACGTGTCAGTCGGTAGAAGAACATTATAGCATACTTATTTTCGAAACTCTTGTTGGCAGCACTTGTGAAGAGAAGTGCGTTTTTAAGCAGTGTTAAAACATAACATTTTTGAAATTATAAATTTGCTCTTGTATTACATATTTAAAAAAAAAAAGCAATTTTAATCAATTCAACTCAATTTGTAAATATGTACATCAAAATGCTGCAGTGATGCAAAATTTTTTACTACACAACAGCTGTGAAAAAGTTTGAATTTATATACACGAGCTAAATTTTAAAAGTTTTATAAGCGAACATAAAATAATAAAAAAAGGGTATCGACAATAGCGATGGCAAATTTTATTTAAATTATTTAACCTTAAAGTAATAGTTTGCTTATAAATTACAAGAAAAAGCATCAAAACAGAAAAATAAAACGATTTCTTTTATAAAGGTATTCATTTCAGTTTTTTTTATTTGTTGGAAAAGTGGAAGTGGAAAAATTTAATATTTGTTACAACAACCACAAATAAAAAAAATTCCACCAAAAGTTAAATTTTTATCAAACTATAACATAGGGGGTTCACCTGACAATTTTTTGTCATAATTAACGTCAAACTTCATATAAAAAAAAAAAAACGCTGACAAAAATTTTAAAGTTTTTTTTTATATGAACTTTGACGTTTGGTATGACAAACAATTCTCAGGTGAAGACGCCATGTAACCAAGTGTAACAAAATCACGTTAAAACGCTATAAAAAAATTGTTAATTGATAATACAAAGTACGAAAAATTACATCTCTTTTTAAAAACTCTTGAATTGTACAACTCTGATTTTAAAAATTATTTTTATAGTTACAACCATGGTGGAATAAACAGGTGGCAGCACTACGCAGATGACGATTTTTTGCTCTTGCATTGTTTGTTTAGGTTTATGTCAAAGTTTTGTTTATGTTTACAAAAAGCCCACGTTTTGTGCTGTGATTGTTGTATTTTCTTAAAGTTTTTGATAATTTTAAATTAAATCAAATAAGATATTGACCACAATTAAATAAAAATTGCATTGTTTGTCTAGGTTTATGTCAAAGTTTTGTTTATGTTTACAAAAAGTCCACGTTTTGTGCTGTGATTATTGTATTTTCTTAAAGTGTTTGATAATTTTAAATTAAATCAAATAAGATATTGACCATAATTAAATAAAAATTGGCTAAAAATGTATTTATTTCATCACGTTCAGCGGCACGCTTGGTTTATTGTTTAAAGTATTTCTTGACGTAACATAGCGTCTTCACCTGACAACTTTTTGTCTTACCAAACGTCAAAGTCTATATAGAAAAAACTCGAAAATTTTTGTCAGCGTTTTTTTAATATGAAGTTTGACGTTTGGTATGACAAAAAATTGTCAGGTGAAGACGCTATGTAAAGAAGCCTGATGATCATGGTTCATGTTCTTATTAGATGTCAAAAGTTGTTTACATTTTGCTTACATGTGCATGCATACGTTTGTTTACGTTTATGGTATGCCACACATACAGGTTTTTTCCTTTTGCTTTGTATATGTGGTAGTAAATTTTTGACAACTAAAAAGAATCGTTTTTTTGTTTTTGTACAAGTAAGCAGACCTGATAGATGGGCCTTGGTTACAACATTTCAAAGATAACTTGGAGGGCTCAGAGCTGAAGCGAACCAAGTCAAAAATGAAAATTCGATAATATTTTGAATTTGAGTAAGTGAATTTCCATTAATTTCTGGAGCCATTGACATGGGTTTATTACCGCTACCTTTGGAACGAAAAACTTTTCGATTTAGTCCGTTACAGAACTCGATAGAGTTAAACTTTGCGAAGAATTTCACACCAGTTTGGAAATACATACAAATATGCATTTTATTTTATAACTTGGTTCGGTTCAGCTTTGAACCCTCTCATTTAATCTTTCAAAAAGAAAAATTCATGTCAAGGCGAATTTATTACAGGTGGTCTTAAAAGCCCTGCTGATATTAGCCAAACTCACCGTTGGTGTCAAAATTTTGTTTATTCTCTTTTATTATCTTTGTTTCTGTTTTGTTTTATTTCTGTTTTTGACATTGTACAATGATTTTACAAAAACAAATTGCTTGTGGTTTTTGTACGAGTTGTACTTGTTGTAGTACCGAGATTACCTGGGATGAATTCGCCTTGGTTCATGTTAAGAATATGTTCAATAAAAAGTTATTAAAAAAGAAATGGGGTCAAAAAAATGGATATAATATTTTTATTGGCCTTGATAGGCTTTTGTATATTACTTTTATTAAATAAATAAATAAATAAATAAAAATAAATAATAATATGATGAAAATAACACCATTCACTTCGTTTTAAATTAAATAACCAATTAATTCACTTTAACACTTTTATTCGACATACTGAAAAATATCAATTACTACCACGAATTATTTGACAGATTTTTATACCCTTCACCACAGGTGGAAAAGGGTATACATATATTAGTTTTTCATTCCGTTTGTAATTTCTACAATAATGATCTAAGACTCTATAAAGTATACATATATATTCTGGATCCTTATGAGAAGAGAAGTTGTTATAATGAAGTTTTTAGTGTTGTAAATATGTATGTATATGTTAAAATTATTTAATTTTTGTCTGGTAGCTCTGTATTCTGCTCGCAAAATGGTGAAAGGTATTGAAGATTCGGGGGGCAATATTGGAATGTTGAACAGCTAGTTTGAGAAAACTGTCAATAGAGCGATCTACATAATCCGTTGTACTGAGCGGAATATTTTCTGTGCAATGGGTACTGAGATATTTTTTATATTTTAACCAAATAATTTGCGTAGCTGTCGTCGCTAAGTAACCAGTCGGAGGTACAATTCTATTGGGATTCATTATAGTAACAATTGTAGGTGTGTGGTCGGCAGATAATTCTAGGGAAGCTTCAACATGAATCGTTTCTATGGGAATGTTTTTAACCACGCCGAAATCGATGACATCTGGAATTTTTAGATGATCAGTGGGCCAATATGTTGGTTGTCCGCTCGCTTCCACATTTAAATCCATTTTAGAAATTGTATTAAATAAAACACGACCCTTTGGTGTTATAAGTCGCGACCCCCAAAAGGTATGTTTAGCGTTATTATCGCCAGTGGCTAGGAAACATGGGCATAATGATTTAAAATATTTATAATATTGGTCCTCCGATATTGAAAATCTAGGCGGGGAGTATAACGATGAAATTACTACGTTTCTATTTAATTCCTCAACGCAAATGTTCGTTGCTTGGAGATCATTTTCACGATGATCACACATTAGGTAGTGTTTGACTCGGGTTTTTATTAAAATGACAGAACCTCTACAAGCTCTATCTCGAGGGTCCTTGGTATCATATATGGGGGATTCACAAGGTGTCATAAAGTCATATGTCTTAAAATAATAACATGAAAAAATACGACTGTTGTGAACAACCCCTCATAATTTTGTATGCTAATTTGAATTTAAATCAGCTGATTTAAAACAATTATAAAAAATAAATAATTACCTAACATAAAAATATTTTTTAATTCTTTTCAATGAATTAATAAATTAAATTAGATTTTACCTGACTATTTTCCATTTTGCAAATCAGAAATAAATTTTATTTCGTTTGTTTACCAAACAGCAGAGTCATAAGCCGATCTTATTTGACGCCGCAAGTGATTTTAGAAACTGGAGTTTCATCATTACTTGGCGAGGCACCTTACATTGGTTAATGGTTTGATTTTAGGACGTTAGCGTAAGAGGTTCTGTTATTACTTGGCTGGGGGGCTTGAATTGCATTTGTGTTTACTTGATTTGCAACCTGCATTTGAGGGGTATTTGTTTTCGGTCCAACCATCTACTTGACGATATTATATACAGGGCATCCTCTTTAATTGGCAGTGTGATTACCGCCACAGTTGCTACATTTTTTACGTTGGGGTCGGTTTTAGACTTATCGCAAGAAACTGTACCGTGTAGTTCACCACATACTACGCAGACAGGAGGTAAGTAGCAGTATACCTTGGTATGGCCAAATTCTTGGCAGTTTAAGCACTGAACAGGTCCATTTTTTTTTTGTGCGGCTCCTCAATTGTGAGTTTTCTGTATAGAATATATTTCAAACTATAAATGGAATGCGTTTCGTTTTTTTTTTTTAACTTAATTTCGCCGGGCTCTAATTCTACTCGAAAAAGTGGTTGTGGATTTTTGTCCCTATTTCTAATATTTACCACATGTTTTATCTTGAAGTCTTTTTCTTCCAAGAAAGTTTTAATTTCCTCTGGGTCTACGCATGAATCAATTCCCTTAATCACCACCTGGAGACCTTAACTGCTCTTGAGTTGGTATGTATAAAAACTTTTTTTAAGTGCCTCAAATTTGCTAATTATTTTGCGAAAGTCATTTTCATGATTTACTTGAATTTTAGTTTAATTTATACTACCTCGCTTTATTGCGGCAACATAAAAAGAATTTTCACCAATCAACGAAATTAAACTCTTTATTAGATCATTTGAGTTATGCTCCCTAAGATATATCGGGGGAGGCTTGGAGGATTTTATGACGTTTGGTGCTTCAAAGGATTCATCCTCCAGAATTGCAAAGCGATTTTGGGAATTTATTTTATCAAAAGATGGCACTTTTGATGCCGAAGCAACAGCAGAAGTAGGGCTGCGACCCCGTTTAAGGACTGTTATATACCTGTCCATACCAACTTGGACTGGAGGCTGTTGACAACTTTTTACAGGGGGTTTTCCATTGCATTTGTGTTTAAGTTCATGGTATCATTTCCCACTAAATTTGTTTTTGACGTCACTGGCAACACTTGTCACCAAGTCTTTCTGACAGTTTTTACTTTTTACAAAATAAACACTGGCCGTCAAAAAAATCGTTTTAAATAAAAATTTATGAAAAACAAAGATACTACTGCGCTAAATTCAAATCCGTTTTCAGTTGTTTCTATCATGTCTTGTTCTTTTATGGGCTAGTCTTATATTTTGACCGAAATAAGGCATTTATGTGCTACATATATTTTATCATAACTTGAGAACGATATTGATATTTTACAAATAATTATTTTATATTTTATATTATATTTTTCCATGCAAATTAGTATTTTTATCATTTATCAGAAATCCAGGTATATTATGAATAAAAAAAGCAAGAAATCAGTAAACAAAATGTTAACTAGACGTGATTGAATAAACTATTAGCATTTAGCACGCTAAAGTGAATTAAAATCACATAATCAAGTTCTCTAGATCGACTTTTTTTTAGTTTTTTGCCGAGCAGTGTTAATAAAACTTTAATATTTTTAAAAAGCCTTTTCTGATATTTAAGGAAGCTTAAAGTAATATAATTTCAACTATACACGAAAAGAATTATTTACTAATTCACCAGAAAATATGTCTTGAACCACGAAAATTTTGCACTATTCTCGTCCAAGTCAAAAATTTCTTATTGTATATAAACATAAGCAAAAAGTTGTGACTCAAAGCGAACTAAAATTTACTAAAATACAGCTAAAAAATTAATTTTAATTCTATAGTTGCTTAAATCAAGTTTTCTTTGCTTTTTATTTTACAAAATCAGAAGCAAGGCCCATCTATCAGGTCTGCTTACTTGTACAAAAACAAAAAACTTTTTCTTTTAAGCTGTCAAAAACTTACTACCACATATACAAAGCAAAAGGAAAAAACGTGTATGTAAACAACTTTTGAAAGCTCAAAAGAACGAAAACAATGATCATCAGGCTTCTTGCGCAGACCTTTTCAATGGGCCTTGATCAGAAGAAAAGCCTAAAATTTTTCCATAAAAACGTATAGCACTAGTTAGTTTATTAAAAAAAACGTTGTTTCTTGATTCTATTTTAAAATCAGACTAATATTAAATAAATGCTTCTTGAAATTTTTGATCATATACCAAAAACGTGAATTTTTTAATCATGAGAAAATGTTTCTTTATTTAAGAAACTTTTACTTAATACGAACAAAATAAGTTAAAATCAGTTATTTAGTTTTGAATTTTCTTGTTTTAAGAAACGAAATGGATTTCTTTAGAAAATAAACTTCTTTCCTTGTATAGAATGCTTTTCAGAGTAAAGTAGTTTCAAAACGGAAACAAATTTTGGTTTAATGTGTCTTGATTTTAATGTATGCAAATAAAAGTAAAAAAATGTTGGGTATCAAAAAAGTGCTAATTTAGCGCTCTTTTTAAAAAAAGCGCTAAGGACAAAATATGCGCCTTTTCGACAGTTAAAAAGCGCTTAATCTAGCGCCAAAGGCGCTAAATTGGCAACTCTGGTGAGATGTTTATATGTCATATTTGAAAGGAGGAGATGAAGAGTTAAAAATGAATTATCTGCGATCAAAAAAAAAACTAAACAAATAAGATCAGCTAACAGATATTCAAGAATTAATACAATTTATGTCTAGACAGAGCTTGAAAAAAATAAAACATGAAAAAATGAAATTTCAGATTTAAAAACTTCAGTTAAATTATTGAATAATCAACGAGTGAGTTATGGCTGCATTGTCAATGGTTTAATTGTAGAGGAAGGTGTGACAGTTGTGGATTATGTTCTTAAACTTACTAAAAAGGTGGGTGTTGATATAAGCATGGTGGAATAAGCAGGTGGCATCGTTACGGCAACAAATACAACATTACAACAAAAATGGAAATTATATCACCGTTTACGTCAAAAAATACTTTTAACAAAAATCAAGAGTGCCGCTGAACGTGATGAAATAAATGAATTTTTAGCCAATTTTTATTTAATTATGGTCAATATCTTATTTATTTTAATTTAAAATTATCAAAAACTTTAATAAAATAGAATAATCACAGCACAAAACGTGGACTTTTTGTAAACATAAACAAAACTTTGACATAAACCTAGACAAACAATGCATGAGCAAAAAATCGTCATCTGGCGTAGTGCTGCCACCTGTTTATTTCACCATGGATATAAGCCCTAATAACATCGATGATGCATTTGTTATTCGTAACAAAACTGTTTCTAACCAAGTAGGAAAAGGAATAAAAAGAAGTGCCATCGTGAAGTTTTTTCTAAATCAGTACCCATGTTCTGTAAATTTAGTGAGAACTTCTTGCATCGAAAAGATGTGAAACAAGATATTCCATCGTTTCTCGAAAAGTGAGAAAAAATATGTGTCTGTAACCAGGCCTGCCATTTTTGCCGATTTTTTGCCCCTAAATTATCAAAGTGCCGATTTGCCGATTTTTGCTCTAAAAATGCCGATTTTTTGACTAACACTTAAAAGGCGATTAATTTTTGTTTGTTTGATAATAAAACATTTAAGCGATACTGAAACAGTTGTAACATTGAAAAGAGACAACTGTTATTAAGTCAGCGCTTCTACTAAAGAAAAAGGTGTTAATTTTATTTAATATTAAATGCAGTGTTTGTAATGTGTGTTGGGTTAATACATTTTTATTTGAAAAATATTCCACTATGAAGAATTAAAGGCCAAAGTTAAAAAAGAAATAATTTTTAAACCTAAAATAATTCAGTTAAAATTTCTTTTTCTATTAGGAAAATATAAAACACTTTATATTTGTGTTTGAAAATGGATAGATAAATACTTACAAAAGAGTAAAGGTAAGATAAATTTATATTCACTATCAATGAATATAATTTAAATAATAATTACTTTGATAATTAAATAATTTTTTTTAAGATTATAACGCAATTGAGGACGATGTTAGTACATAAATTAAATAGCCAATTCTTATGTAAGGAAAATTAAACAAATTTGCAAACTTTTTGGCAAAAAATTTCAGATTTATAACGTGAACATTTTATGGCAGCATTTGGTAAAATTGTTGGTCCTTCCACATTCTTCCGCAAATGTGGAAAGAATTTTTTAATATAACAGAGTTTTGATGTTCACTGGAAAATTTATCTTTGCAAGTTATTCGTTTTTTAAAGATTATTTAAAAATTAATAATTTAAACTGTTTTGATATTAATATTAAAACGGATTTAATAAAAATGTCAAACTCAAATATTTGTATATGGAATATATTCAATTATAAGAAAGTTAAAAAAAAATTATATTTAACTACAATTTCTTTGTAAAACGTTTATTTTGATTGATTCTTTTGAAATTTCATAAGTTATAAACATTAGATAATTCTGAATTGTTCTTATTTGTAAGTAAGAATAGGTTTTATTGTATTTAAAATAGGTATTTTTAATTTGCCGATTTTTTTATATCAAAGTGCCGATAATGCCGATTTTTTTTTTTTAATATGCCGATTTTGTATCAAAATTATCTGGCACCCCTGTCTGTAACTCATGTCGAAAACTATCAAAAGAGATTACGTCGTTACGTTATAAATGTCATAATATTGCACTCGAAGCCGATGTGACATTGCAGACGTTCAGAACGCCAGTACCACATATCGTTGACGGCGACCAAAATTTACTAAAATTGAAAATTTTTCAACGAAGGCGGCGAAAATACAATCGTCGGCTATACCAAATTGTGTAAAGAACGACTTTAATGTTTGTCATTTGCAAACGAGCTTTGAAGACATTCGTATATTTTATAAAAATGTTCAAAGCAAACTAATAAAACAATGAAAAATGTGCCAAGAACAAAATGTTATTATTATTATTATTCTTTGCATTTTGCATTTTTAGTTGTTTTTTAGTGTTAAACATTTTTCTCGCCCCATTTTTATTCGGGAGTTTATCTGACAGTTCAAAGCGGGAACTTTTCTCACGAAAATGTTACAGACACACTTTTTCTGTAAATTGGCGAGTAATTTCCTTACGTGACAGCTTGTACTCGCCAAAAAAAGTTACAGACACAGTTAAGTGAGAAAAACAGCTGTTTGTTTCAATTTATGGCATTTTTGTTTCATTTTACACATTTCAATCGAAAACTTTCTCGACGCGAGAGTTACAGAACATGGGCACAGCTAAAGACAAGCTTATGTCCATAAAATCAAAATTGAAAGAAAATTAAAATACGCACAGTTTATTTGCAAATGATTTGTTATGTAAAGAGACTTTAAATCTGCTTAACTATGCTAGAGCGTTAAAGAAATGGCAAAGTATTTTATAAAAGAAGCCAAATATCGAGACCTCAAATGATTAGTACTGAAAAGGACGTTGATAAATTGTTAATGACTGCCACAACTGGAAAACCTTGGAAACGATGATCCATAGTGTCTGATGCTAATGCTGATGGTCCGGTAACAAATTATAATGGTGAGCAAGCAGCATATGTTTCACCCTAAATTATGTTTTATGTTTCTCCCCCTTTTTTTAATACCATCAGGGGTGTTCTGGAAATCGAAAACGCAAGAATTTGAAAGTTATTTTTAATACACTTTTAATGTAATTTTTATAATTTTTGTTATGAAATTCTGTTTAATAGAGAAATATTTGGCATTAAATTCTTTTATTACAGAAATCTTATTAAAAAACGACGTTTAAAATTCTTGCGTTTTCGATTTCACTGTATGATCAAAAATCAATATTTTTATAAAATTTCTTAATTTAATGATTATATTTATCAATTAGAAGACTAAATTTTAATTATTATTTCTGTAAATATTAGAAGCGTTGCATCTATTTAAAAACTTGATAAATTTAAATCTGAATTAGCGACACTGTTAAGGTTACCGGATGTTATTGCAGTACAGGAAACTTGGTTTTCATCAAACGCAACAAATCTATACGGTATTCTTGGGTATACTCAAGTTAATTGTACTAGATTTGATGGTTACGGTGGAACTTCTTTGTATATAAGAAAAAAAAAAAGATTTGCCGTCAAAAATTGTTGTAGTTTGGACTGCATTTCTATTACTTCACATAATTGCTATGGCAATAGAAAATCTTTAAGAATTATATCATTTTCTCAAAAATGTAGCATAAGGGATTTCTTATGGTGATTCCTTTTCTACATAAAAATATGACATTTTATTTAAAAAAAAAAATGCAATTTGGTGTCTGTTTCTTAAAAATTTTACTCCCGAAAAAGGGTGAGTTTTTTTTAGAATAAAACAAGCAAAAGCAAGATTTTTAAGAAACAGACACCAAATTACATTTTTTTAAATAAAATGTCACACCATTAGATAAGATGGAAAGAATTATGAATACAAATACACAAAATTTAATGATTATTGTTGGAGACTCAAATATAGATTTATTTAAGAGTTCGAATTTTTCGGATTTATCCGATTTTTTTTATAACTATGATTGCCACAGTTGCCTTAATTTGATAACAAGGCCTAGTACTAAGACGTGTATTGATCAAGTTTTTAACAATATATACGGCCAAATATTTATTGATTCTGTAGAATGTAATTTGACAGATCACAATATTATATGTTGTAAATTAAAAATATAATCGTATTTTTAATCGCAACATTGAAATAACCAAAAACCAATGTGATTATTACAATGTTAAGTATTATTTAATTAACAACTTAATGGATGGTAATTTGAAGACTAGTTCAACAGAACTAACGAAACGTTTCCAGTATCAGTAATGCTATTACCTTTTCAAATACTACAAGCAACTATGAAAAAAATCTAGATTCGAACTTACTCCCTGGGTAAGCATCAATCTACAAAAATTAATACTTTTAAAACGTAAAATTCTAAATATGCGGAGAAAGCTTATAGATAATTTATATGATAATATACTAAAAAGAGTAAGTAAAGTTATAAAGTTTTAAGTCGCTTAGAGACAATTACTATTATAATAAGAAGAAATTAATGGTGATTCCATGAAAATCTGGCAGTTTATAAATAAAATTCTTGGGAAAAGTTTCAAATAAGGATATAAATATTGTTAAATTACTTAACATAAACTTATTTCGTTTAATCTATTACCAAAAAAAAAATAAGCAGAGAAATAAATTTCTTGGATATAATGAAATGTTAGATACAACCTTTTATAAATTTCGGTATAAATACATACATACATACATATGTATGTATATTTTTTTCACACTTACCCTTTTTTTCGTATTAGAATTTATTCTTGCGGCTGAATGGGAATGCATGTGCTTATCCAAGTCAACTTGACGGAAAAATTTTTTAGTACATAAACTACAGGATATCATCTGACCCAAATGTATCCGCCGGTGTACATTAAGGCCACCTTTATAGTAAAAGGCTTTGTCACAATACTCACACTTATGAGGTTTTTCTCGATTTTCTGAGTGTGTCTTCATATGTGATTTAAGGATAATTTTACTGTAAAATTTTAGGCCGCATACATCGCAAGTTTCATTTCGTTCTCGATTTTTAATATGTGTTTTTTCGTGTAGGAGTACCTTATATTTACTAGTTAATACTTTAGCTTTAACAAACATTTTTATATAAGAGGCTTTTGCAATTATAATTTCCAAATTATGAATTAAATTTACACCTGTAATTTATACTTACAACAAATAGAACAACACATTGGTTGTTCAGACCTTTTAGAATTTTTATTGTCATCTAGTTGATGCGGATTTTCCATAATTTCTATTTTGAGATCTTTTACTATTGTATTTGGACCACAATATTCATTTTCTAAATTATTGAATTCTTCTATTTCATTTGGCGCTTCCATAGATTTTACAGTTTTCATTTTTTGTTTTTGCAATTTGCCTTTAGATCTTCTGTTATGCTTAATATTTTTAGCTATTGTGGGTAACTCTTCATTAGAGTTTTCATTCATAGAGAAGCTTTCTATTTCGGGTTTTGTTTCCTGCATTAATATTTTCTCAAATTCAGGTGTTTTTTGGTCCATCTCATCATCAACTTTTATTTCTATACTTAAGCGATTGTTACCCTGCAATACTAAGTAGGTGTCTAAGGCTTTCGAAATAAAAGTATCAACATATTCTAAACCATCTGAACAACTATGGCATAACATTTGTGAAAAATTATCTTCATCTATAAAAAAAAAACTTTTTGGACGTATCCTTTATGTGGTTCATACATACAATATACAAACCGAAACATTCCAACTGAGTATATTTGTAGTAACAATCTTTGTAGGTCAGATTACTATAATCATATAGAGCATTATTCCAATGAATATCTACACCATCTTTCAAGCAAATACGACATTTATTTTCGAATTCCAGGCAATTCATTTTAAATTTTTATTTAGAATCTGTTTTAATAATTAATTTTAGTATATGTGGTAGATGTTTTCTTTATTTTTTTATTATCTTTTGTTTTTATTTGACAATCGAGTGAAGCGTTGCCAGAGCGATGATTTTAACAGCGTTGTAATCGCCAGCAGCCAGAACAGTACCTCAATTCTGAAACTTTTTGAATTTAACTACCGATATCGTTAATTAACGAGAAATCTCGGTTACTTTAACGAATTTGTTATTCTGCATTTTAAATAAACAAATATTTTTGTTTAGAAATATTGACGACAAATATCGGTAAAAATATAAGAACGTCTAAGTAAAAAATTTTTTAAATTAATAAAAAATAAATTTACTTTATTGCATTTATTTTAACAAAACATGAATGAAAACGTGTAAATATTGATTATATTTCTAAACAAATATGTTGGTATTAAATCTTTTTATAACTAGGGAAAAATTTCCAGGTGACTGAGCCACTGTAGCACAACATTCTGCTCTTACTTTTTATGCTGGGTACACACAGTGCAATCTACATGCAATCTGTTTCAATGCAACCTCAAAATATCAAAGCGTTTTGATGTTGATGCAATCTGGAATGAATGAAAATGAATTTAATTCACTAGATTGCGTAAATGTGTTGCATAGTGTGTACCACAAAGTATACAGAGATGAAAAAAGTGACGTATGAAAAATGTCTAAATCATTTGCGAGGGCAGCTTTCGAAGAAAGAGAAAGAAAACGTTTTTTGTTAGTGAAGTGACAATGCGTAAAAACAGGCCGCTACTATCTACACAAATTGCATAATCAAAACAAAAAACGCAAAAAGTGCAGCTTTCGAAGAAAAAGACAGAAAAAACACAATATTTTCTGTCTCGTGACGCCTCTGTATACTCTGTGGTGTGTACCCAGCATTATGCCTACACTACTGTATGTGAAGAGGATATTATGTGTTTGTACGAATGTGTGTAACACATTTAAATAAGGGTTCTGGGCCTGGCTTTTAGTATATCGATTAACTCAGAATCAATGTCAGAATCCATTTAACGAAGCCCGTCCTTCTATCAGGATGGCTGGTTGTCTGTACAAGATAATCTTGTGCGCAAATTACAGGTCGCAATTTTAAAAATAATTTTATAAAATTTGGCACATATACGTTTATTGTCACAAGGTCGAAGCCTTTTTATAACGGTGAGAAGCATTTATTTAATTTTTAGCCCACATGAAAACTTCTTTCCGGAATAGGGTTTTGTGCCTATTAATAGCCATCTTGTTTTATAGACATTTGAGTTGAATAAGATCCAAAAATATTTTGTCGTAACCTACATAAATCACCAGAACAAATTTTTTTTAAATCGGTCCATATAGTAGTTACTTAGATAATATTTGGCACAAAAATGTCTTATGTGAATATTAAGCTTCGTACAGACGATGGTCAGATCTTACAATGTTGTCATTTTTCTGACAATGGTGCCATTGTCAGATGCATTTATTTTACACATCTGCCAAATGAAAATGAGCTTACAATGTTCAGACAGTTGCAAGACATTTTTAGGCAATTTTAATGACAACATTGTAAGATCTGACCATCGTCTGTACGAAGCTTTAACCTCACAACATACTCTTTTTGGCGGAAACATGATCGCCCAAATACTGCAATGTAGAGTCGGACTTTTTTTTGTGTTAAAAATTGGCTACTTTCTCTATATTTTTAATCTGTTAACAGTACATTTATTGTCGTTATTATTTAACAAGAACTTTTTTTGTGTCGTTAGCTACCGACATTTTTTTCCTATAAAAATTGTTAAAATTTCATTACAGAATAGCTCTTAACGACAACTTTCGTTAGTGCTGGTTCACACAGGTCAAGTTTACTTGAACAGTTTTATTAAAATTTTCTTTTGAACTTGCGTTCACGTTCATGCACAAAATTAATTTTTGTTTTCTTTTCCTTCAACTTTGTAGCTTTTTATTATATTACGGATGAAAAAAGAAAAGAAAAATACAAAACTGACTGGTACGGTCAAGTATGTACGCCTTTCCATTCTCTTTACCCCTCTCTCCTAAAAGCTCGAGACTTGAAGAGTCAAACTTGACCTGTGTGAACCAGCACTTAGCTAACGAATTTTGACTGCTTAACGACAATTTTTTGTCGTTAAAAAGTTAGGGCACTGCTACACGTTCAATAAATATCGTGATATTTGGATCACGATCCATTTTAAAATATTGATGGATCACGAGCGTATGCTACATGTTCAATATTTATCGCGTCAGTATTTATGTTATTTTTGTGCTGTGCGGGTTGTTTATCAATGTCGCGAGAAAACCAAAAGAAAGCCTGTTTAGCTATTTTGCTCGATTTCACTGTCTTCTGCCATTACCCTTTATTTCAATAAACTTTTCACAAATTTTGTCAATTGTTTTACTTTTTATTTGTTTAATTTGTTCCACTGCGTATTTAATTTCTTTTATTTTGACACTTTTTACTGACGTATTAATTTTTATTAATATTATTAAATATCATGAAAATGCTACACGTTCAATATTTATCACGCGATCCACGATCCGCGATCTGGATTTCATATTTTAGGCCATTCTGCGATATGGATCGCGATTCATCAGTATTGCATGCTACACGTTCAATAAATATCGTGATACTAGAAATATCACGATATTTATTGAACGTGTAGCAGTGCCCTTACAGAATTTCAGTACAGGTTACTAACCCCAGTAGTGCGATTCTCTATTCAATTTTAACATAATTTAAATTGTTAAAAATATTTAACAGCAAAGTTAACGTAAATTTTATTCAGTAACTTTTTTAACAATAACGTTCACTGCTAAGTTCTATCTTAACGTCAGGTATTTAAGTTATCTTAACGGCAAAATATTTTTCATTGTTTATTTTTAAATTCGTAGTTATTTAAAAAAAAAAAACAAACAAACAAAAAATTTGGCGAATAAAAGCCTCATTAACATTTTTAAAATTCACGTTATTTACATAAATTTTGCAAAAATAATATTAAACAATTTGGTTTTTTTTTGCGAATTTACCAAAAAGCATTAAAAATATTACATTTTAGATGCAGCTTATGGAAATCACTAAAAGTGTTTTCTTTTCTACACAAAAAATAAGTGGTAGACTTTCCAATCATGTTAGCTAATTTTTGCAACTTTCCACTAATTTAGCAATTTTTACCGAATTTTTGCTATTCCTTATAGTTTAAGTGACTTCAAATCAATTTTATGGTTTGGTTGAAGTATTAAAAAATTTCGCGAATTTTCGCTGTTTTGCATTTTTTTTTTTTTTTTGTTATTTTCCGACATTTTTTTTTAACCGATTTAATGATTTCAAATAAATTTTTTTGCTTCTCTCCAAGTTTGCAATTATTCGCGAATTATAGCCACGTTCGCGGTAGATGCTTTTTATTCCTGTAAGTTTTCTGATTCTTTACAGCTTGAACGATTTTTAATAAATAGTAGACTTTGCCATCATTTCGCTGTTAACAAATATTTGCGAATTTCCCCTAATTTAGCAATTTTTACCGGATTTTTGCCATTCCTTATAGTTTAAGTTAAATAAATTTTATGGTTTGTTCGAAATATTAAAAAATTTCGCGAATTTTCGCTATTTTTGCAAAAAAATTTTATATATTCCGACAACTTGTTTTTTAAGCGATTTCAAATAAATTTAAAGGTTTTTTTTTCCAAGTTTGCAATTTTTCGCGAATTTTATCCATGTTCGCGTTATAAGCGATTTTTTCCTGTGGTTCTTTAGAGCTTTAACGATTTTTAATAAAAACCCGCTGTTTGCAAATTTTTGCGAATTTCCGCTAGTTTAACAATTTTTACCGAATTTTTGCAATTCCTTATAGTTTTAGCGACTTTTAATATATTTTATGGCTTTTTTGAAATGTTAAAAATTTTCGCTATTTTTGCAAATTTTCCGATTTTTTGCAATTTTCGCTAGACTATCAAATCCTAAATGGGGTTTTGTTAGTCTACTTTCACACGTTTCATCTTTTGATGCTCAACTCTTATGTTTTTAGGTGAGAGAAGAAAGAAGAAAGGGGGTTAGTACAGAGATGCCTGTACTCGGTCAGTACGCTTTGTGTTCTTATTCGTTGGTATATGCCAGCAATGGCTGCATGTAATTTTTTTCTTTTCTTTTTCTCTTTGATTCGCTGTTAATGAAATTGTTGTTGTTTTGAACCGAAAAAAGTTGAAACCGATTGCTGCGTGTGATTATGTTGGCATCTTTAAAAGGGAATTGAAAAGAAGTTGAGCATCAAAAGATGAAACGTGTAAATCTAGACTTAGTTTCGAAAGTACTTTAAGTCGTTCCACACGAGAAGTAGTTTGCAGTGTTCGTTAAATATACTAATTAATTAACAAAGATGCCACTTGATTGATATTTTTAGCTATGTTGTTTAAATTGAGTTACTGAATTGCTGTATTGTTACCGTAAGCAATAAACTGTGCCGGTAAAATTAACGTTAACGTTAGTTGTTAAAAGTTAGAGAATTCCACTACAGTAGTGCGATTCTGTAATTAATTTTAGCAATAGTTGTTATTGTTAAAAAAATTAACAAGCAAATTAACGATTTTGCTATTCTGTAACATTTTAAAAAGCACTTGTTATCGTTAAGTCAGCTGCTTGTGTTAAGTAAACGACAACTTTTTTAGTGTTGTTTATTTATTGTTAAATGTTGAAAAAATTAAATATATTTAGTTAAAAGAAATAATATAATTTGAAAATGGCAATTAAATAATTTGCATTTAATTTAATAGTAAAATGTTTGGCTTATCTTCTTAAAAAAAAAAACAAAAAACTAAAAAAAATTCTGTTTAGTTTTAATAATTTTATTTGTTTTTTTTTATTCCTCTTTGTGTTTTTCGTTATTTTGCCCTTTTTTTGACAGTGATGCCACTTGACGTTAATTTTTATCTATGTTTTTAACAACAATTTACAGAATCACATAATCGTTAGTGCAAACAACAAAACATGTTGACAATTATAACAACTGTTGTTATTGTTAAAAGTTACAGAATCCCACTACAGGTCTACATTACATGTTTCGTTTCAAGATTTAACTTCAAAAATCTTTATTTGATAGTTGTCGTCTATTTCCTTGAGGTCTTTCATTATTTCTCTTACCAAAACTTAGAACTATGTATTCAGCTTCTGACGATGACAAACTGTAGCCATTTGTTGCTTCTTACTGCACTAAAAAATTTAAATACGTATCCATTTATTGACTTTAGATCGGATATACCTGAGGCCCAATCTACGTCTGCATATCCAATTACTGGTTCATTTTTGTTGCTTGAAAAATTTCAAATGTTGCCAATGTGTCGTTTAAAACTTTGTTGAAATCTTCCTAGGTAGCCGGCATGATAGCTTTTATCTGATCGTGAACACAACACACAGGTATGTGATGAAAATCGATCGATTTCAAAACGAACGTTTTTAAAAGGTTTGATGAATTTCGATGGATTTTAAAATCTATTTCTGAATTAAAATCTTAAATTTTCGTTCAGAATATACATCAGTTAACGTATATAATATAAAATTTGAGAGAATAAAGACTGAATATAAAAGGAATATGCATTTAAAATCCATTTTAAAAGAAACGGAAAACGATATTTTCGGTTTCAAATCGTATCGTTTTTAAAATCGATTTCCATCACATACCTGATTATGTACATAAAGCTACCTGAAAGTTCACGATATGGTTGGTCCGTACCTTGGCGGTTCTATTAATTTCCACGTGCAATCCTTTTTCAATTGGACCCTTTACTAAATTGCACTCCGACGATCCAAAAATCATGTTAATACTCGATTCCTTCGATATACATAAGCTTCCATCACTTAACTTTATTTTCATTCCTAAAAAGTATTTGAAATCGCCACAATCTGACATTTCAAACTTTCTTTTAAGGTAAACTTTTAACTTGTTTATGCTCTCGATTTTACTTCCAACAATAAGAAGATCATCCACATACGAAATTAAAAATAACGCATCAGTTTTATTTTTGTCGATTTTAACATATAACCAGTAGTCGTGTTTTGATCTTGAAAAACCAAGTGAATTAATGAAGTGATTGAATTTTTCATTCCAGCATTTAGCAGCTTATTTCAAACAATAACGTGATTTCACTTATTTGCAACAATCCTCGTTATTTTCTTTTACACCTTTCGGACGAGCCATGTAAATAGTTTCCTTTAATTGTAGGAATGCCGTTTTAACATCCAGTTGGTGATATCTATAACCATAATGAAGGCTAATAGCCAGCAATATTCTTATTTTGTTTAATTTTGAAAAAATCCTTTGACAACTAATCGTGCTCTTAACTTTATTCCAAACATGATTTACTTTATTAGAATTTAATTCATCTTTAAAAGCACTCTCCCACTGCTATAAGTCTTATCTATTAAAAATGTCAGCATATGTTTGACGTTCTTGATTTTTAATCACTTCAGCATCGAAAACAGTTATATAATCCAAAAATTTGCTTGGCAATTAACTTATTTGTCCACTCCTTTGTGATTCATTTTCCGAAAGCGATATTTCTTGGCTAGTTTCGGCTATATCCGCAACATCGGACCCAAGGGCTGGAGTAAGTAAAACATTTTCATCTTCTGTTATGTAGAATTTAGAAGTGGAAATATAAATTTTGATTGGAATCAGATACAGCAACATATTCATTTTCTTCCCCCTATTTTGAGCTAAAATTTTATTGTGGGTTCCGTCCACACAGCCAATTACACCTGGAAATGCTGCTTTTCAAAGAAATACAACTTTAGTTTATCCATTGTGGACAAAGTTCTCTCTCCATGGCTTCCAGAGTATCGGACAAAATGTTTAAACTAGTGGCTGGGACAGTCCAAAGTTGAAATAATTTCCAACGCTGAGCTGGTACGACCACGGGGTCAAAAACGCAATGTTGCTGCAAATTATATTGTGTTTGAAACAAACTTTCCCTTTTTTTAAATGACGCTCTATTATTTCCAACACATGCCTAAAAAAGATTTATTCAGCCGAAAATAACTTTCAAATCCTAAAAAGTTTAAAAAAAATCCATTAGGCACATGGGAAATTTAATTTAACTAGTGTTCGCCTTATGGTCACAATTCGACCATGATTTTTTTTTTTTTTTTTGTAAATATGAAGCAAACATAATTCATCTAAGTATATATGAATTTATTTGTTTCGAGCATTTATTTTTTCCTTCAAAGTGTATCGATTTGGCGGGGGACCAACCTCCGGTTCATATTTAATCTTCTGCGTGAGTAATTTAATTTTGTAAGTTCAGTATAAAAAATACCAATTGACAAAAAAGTATCGAAAAGTTTCCCCTTACATGTTCTTATTCATCCAGTTTAATATATAGTGTTCTTAACTGTTTTGCCTTAGCCGATTTATATATGTATAGATAAAAAATTTTTTTATTTAAACATCATTTTTTTACAAACAAATTTTTACAGTGCTTTTCGTTTATAGTCACTACGCTTATATTCACATTAGCGATATAGTCCATTTTATCTGTTATTTTGCAGCTATAAGTTGATTTAATATAAAGTATTAACGTTATAGTCCATTTAGCGATATAAGCACATTTGCCATATATGCCATTTATCAACAGTAGTCAAAGGGGAAAGTAAAGCAAATTAATGGCGTTATAGTCACATTAGCAAAATTTACTAAGTTCTTTTTAGTTTTCGAATCAAAAATCCATCCAAAGAAAGAATGAATTAAATCCTTTAATTTTTGTCATCAGCTCTCTACTCGTAAAAAATTAGTTTTTGCCGTTGGTATCAGCTATGAAATATCTTGTTAATTTGTTAACCATTTCTTATACAGGATGCAACTCTGTTGTAAAACTATAAGCCTGCTACGGTGTTATTTATATGAATTTTTTATTTCCTTTATTCACACAACTTGATTATATTCGAACTCGGTTATATGCGTCATAGTGGCATATATGTGAATTATCCTTATAGTCACATTAGCGATATAGTCCACGTTATGGTTGCAACTAAAGGATGTGACTATCAGGCCTGTTCTGCAAATCACTTTTACTCAAATCACGTGATTTCAAATCACATGTGCCTACTAAAATCACACGTGTGATATTTTAGTGTTCCGTTTTTGTGTGCTTTGGTGTGATCTTCAATTGCCGAAAGCACACAGAGAAACACAAAAACGGTATGACTTTCAGAACACCAGAAAACCGCACGTGTGTTTTCAAAAACACGTAATTTGAAATCACGTGATTTTCACAACAGGCCCGTATAAGCGAAAAGTACTGTATTTAACTTAAAATTTCGCACAAACAGTACAGAATTTTTTTTCTTATCAAAAAACAGTAAACAAAATGAATCAGCTGATTCTTATATTAGAGATGTGTTCTGGGGGGTTACCGCGTATTTCGATTCGAAAGAAATCATTTACGGATTCGAACAATTTGTACTGTGAATTACGATTTTCGTAATATTTGTTTCGAATAAACGGACGTTTTTCACACTTTATTGAAAACAAAAAATCACTTTCTTAAAAGAGACTCTCTATTACGAACAAAAATTGTTCATCAAATTTCCCATTTTTTAAAAAATACAACCTTTGTCATCGTTTCGAACGATTACGAAAATCGTAATACACAGTACAAATTGTTCGAATCCGTCAATGATTTCTTTCGAATCGAAATACGCGGTAACCCCCCTGTATTTTATTAACATTATCGATAAATAGTCAACGGCGTTATAATACTCTTACAAAATACCAATTTAACATAGAATTGATGTTGTCTTTGATAAGAATTGCTGTTTCCTTAAAATTGCCGTTGTTATTGCCGACGCCAAATAGAATAAGGGTGATTGCTCCATTAAATTTGCGACGTATAGACCGCAAATTGCCCTGAGTGGCAATCCATTGCGCAATGATTGCTTTTCTGATTGCTTGAGCAATTATTGCTTAGCAATCTGCTGTCAAATCAGTTGTAATTTATTTGTCATTTAATTTCTCTGTACGGTCGTTTATTTATAAGTTTGTTTATTTATTAAAAAAGCAATCAAGAAAAAGCCGCCAAGTAAAAAAATACTTCACCAAAATACAGAAAAAGTTTTTATATATTAAATTTTTAAATAAACGTCAATATCAACAAAAGCAAACGCAAATAAACAAAACACAGCTACGACAGTTACAATTAATTATTTTTATTAATAAAATTTATTAATTTAAAAAAGAAAAGTAAACAACCACTTCAAAACACAACATAAAACATTTGTTATAAATACAGCCACAAAACTTTATACAACTACACGCGGTGAAAATTGCAAATTTATGACAAAGCAATAATTGCAAAATCAGCAATTATTTCTCCATTGTTCTGTCATTGTTCTGCTGACGTTATTGCTTGTACTTAGTGCTGGTTCACACAGGTCAAGTCTGACTCGGCAAGTCTTGACCTTTTAGGAGAGGAGGGAAAAGAGAATGCCATTTCTTCTCCCCTCTCTCCTAAAAACTCAAGACTTGATGAGTCAAACTTGACGTGTGTGAACTGGCACTTAGCAATAAAATTGCTACGTGGAGACCCAGCATTAGGAGAGGAGGGAAAAGAGCATGCCATTTATTTCACCTTGACGTGTGTGAACCGGCACTATGATATATTCCAATGTATTACAACCAGTGTTGGCATATCGTAACATTTACTTGTTTTTACAAGTTTTTGAGATGCAAAAAAGTTCTGACAATTTTTTCTTAAATTTACGAAGTTACCATTAATTTAATTATACATAATTTGTAATAGTTTGCAACATTGTAAAATATCAGGATTTATGATGTTTATTTTTATTTATATTTTTTGTAGTTATTTATAAGTTTATACCTGCATATGTTTCTGTATTATTAATTTATATATGCCACCTGATTCAGAATAAAAAAATTTAAATTAAGCTTTAGTTAGCGAAGCCGGTCTTTGTTATACCATAGAGGAAAAAATCCTTCAAAAACAAAATATTTACAATCGTAAGCAAAACACCTTTCATTCGAGTACCCACACATAAGTAGTTATAAGGTTGGGAGGGGCAATTTGTTTACCTCCAGAGGGACTCAGAAGTCCTGCCCGACCTAAATTTTATTTCTTTCGTTTTTTCACACAATTACCTTTAATTTGAGTACCCACACTTACTGCCTCAGGCCCCTTAAATTTTAATTTTGGTATTTTTCTTTTTTTTATTCCAGAGGGGGTCCAATTTTTTTTCGTACGCCCCGTAAAGTGCACTTTTGCCTTTTCGTGTGTCCCGCAAACTGAATTTTTGCCCAAATTTCTTCTCCTGATCCGACCTTACCTCTTGACATATACAAACAAGGAGTTGCGAAAGAGACTAGCCGAGTCTAAAAGGGGTATATGTTAATATTAAAAATTGTTGGCTACTCATTTCGCCCCATTGTTCATTTTGCTTACTTGAGGGCTACAAGTTTTGCCTATCAAGTTTTAATACACTCACACTTTTTTACCAATACACTCATACTTTTAAAAATTGATACGAACTTGCCTCTAAAATTCTCTTGCCAGTGAGTGTATCCATTTTCGTTCAAGAAAACATCTTATTTGTTTTTTTTCACAAATATTTTGCCGGCAAAAGCTGAAGTTCTTTTTTTTACAAATTGTTGCGGGAATTTTAAAATTTTAACTAAAAACCTAAAAAAATAGTGAAATATGTTTATTAATAAAATTTATTTATAAAATTAATAAGCAAAATGATGTTCTGCGATTCATAGAGCTGTACAGAAGCCATGAAATTTTATGAATCTTTCATCATACAGGCGAAATGATTTGAAAATAAAAGCCTACGAGTCTATAGCTTCTGAAACAAAAATGCCAGTGGAAGAAGTAAAGAAAAAAATAAAGTCCCTTCGAACAGCCTACAGTGCAGAAAAATCAAAAGTGGAAAATAGCAAAACATTTTGAGTTGTTTTCTCGGCGACGACATCTTGAAAAAGTAAATTGCTTTCAACTTGCGCGCAGCCTACGTCACAGCTGCCAATTTTTGCATATTTTGACAAACAGTATATGTAAAAGACTATCAAGAAAAGCTCGATCGTGTGGCTGCAATGTTACAAATGTGTTTCTCGTGGCAACGCTGATTGCAATTTTATGTTATCATTTATTTGTGAATAAATTGTTTATATTTTATACGAGGCAAAGATATTAAAAATATTTACTTCAAGGCAAAAATGAATTCCACAGAGTTTAAAAATACTATTTGTCGAATTTGTTTAGATGAGGATGTTATTTTGGATTGGAACAACGTACTATTTGAATATGGTGATATAACCTACAAAGATTGCTATTACAAATATACCCAAATAAACCGTCTTGGTTTGTATATGGACAATTCAAACGCGCTTATAATGAAATTAATCAAATTTTTTTTTTGTAGATACGGATCCCTTTTCATCTATGTTATGCCTTAACTGTTCAAATGCATTAGAGAATATCCACACAATAATTTTGAAAGCACACGATTCTTACAAATTTCTACTGAGTTGCATTAGTTCTGAAACAGACGATTCAATCGTTGAAGACAATGAAAATTATGAATCAACAGATTTTGAGACAGTATTAGTGGAAAAAACTGATACAGAATCTGAAATACAAGAGGAATTTGAGAATGAAAATTTCGACGATTTTTTAAAGAATTCACAAGAAATAAAGGAGGATGAAACTGAAGAAGTAACATTAGTTGAAATGGAGTTCCGAGAAGTTTTCGAAATTGAAAGTAATAACGAAGAGTGTGATATTGAGCAAGCCTTACAATTAGATTTAACTAAAGATAGTGTATCACAATCTATGAACTCAGTAACTAAAAAATCTCAAAGAATTACTGCAAACAAAAGTAAATTACAGACTCAATATGTCGATTACGAAGAAAGCAATATTAAGGAAAAATTTAAAACGGCTCCTCAAAGTTCTCGACGCAAAAAAAAAGCAGAAAATGATGAATTGGAAAGCACATCTGTTAAGAATACTAATAGAGATTTAAACACGGCTAAAAAACGTAAAAAGGGTACCAAATATGTCCAGCAACACACTCCTTCTATGTGTTCTTTTTGTTGTAAGTATTATACTTATAAAATTATTTTTCTACAATTATGAACCTATGCTAAGGCCCGTTTTCACAACTTACCGATAGCTAAAAGTAGACTTTAAACTGCCTTATAATTATATAATTATTATTCCACTATTAAAACTTTACTTTAACCTAATGTGAGCGATAAAGTAAATTAAGGTTCATCC
The DNA here is from genome assembly GCA_930367215.1 of Pollenia angustigena. Lineage (NCBI taxonomy): Eukaryota > Metazoa > Arthropoda > Insecta > Diptera > Polleniidae > Pollenia > Pollenia angustigena. Next base: position 202,203,697 of record OV884059.1, read on the forward strand.
AACCTGGTAGGTAAAAATAAAGTTGTAACAATGGAACACTTTTTATACGGCCGATAAAATCCTACCTTTAGCTATCGGTAAGTTGTGAAAACGGGCGTAAATGGAATTAATGGTAGGTCATATTGACCACAATCTAGAAATACGAGCATTTTCTAGAAATCGAATTAAAGAAAATCTACTTGCAAGTAAATCTAAATGCAGAAAATTTTAATGACGAACCGGTAAAGAAAGTTCATCAAAATATTAACTCTTGAAACCAAGAAAAACTACGGTCATTTCATAAAGAATTAAAATCTCGTTCAACTTAAATTTTACTTTATTTCGATTTCTACAAAATGCCCGATAAATATTTACAAATTAATACATATTCTTAAAGTCTTCCTACAAATATATCAAAGTTTCTATGCATAAGTAAGAATTTCTAACGTCTATATCGAAAGTATATAGACGTATATATAACTAGTGTCCGCCTAATGGTCAAAATTCGACCATACATTTTCATGTTCATAAGAAGAAAACAGAGTACATCTATGTATATACGAATTTAATTTTTAATTTTTTCCGTCTTAGTGGATCGATTTGACGAGGGACCAACCTCTTTTTCATATTTTAACTTCCACGAGATTAATTTTAATTTTTAAGTTCAATATCATCAGAATTGATAAAACAAAAAAGTAGCAAAAAATCTCCTTAATAGATTGTCAATCTTTGTCAATTGCAAGTTTAATTTTATTTTTTAATGTCTAATATTAACGATAATTAATCAATGTAACAGATGTTGAACGAAAAAGTACCAAAAAGCTCTCCTTACATGCTCTTATTCCCCCAGGACCATGCATTTTTAATTTTATCTTTATAGGTCGAATATTAACAAAGATTCAAAACATACCAAAGAAAAAACATTTTTAATCTCATAGGGTTTCATTCACTCAGGGCCATGCACTTATAACATAACGTTTCAAAGTTCAATATTATAGAAAATTTAAAAATGATCACATTCCATTTTCCGACTTTATATAGTCGAAATATTCGAAAACCGGTTTCCAAAAAATATAGAAAAACCAAATTTTTTTGTATTTGTGTTAGTTGCAAATTTGAACGTCTATAACACTGAAATTATTGAACAGATTTTAATAAAATATATATTGTGCACTTCTGTAAGTAAATATCTTTCAAATGGTGTATATTTTGTTCAAATCGGTTGACATACAGAGGAGGAAAGTGTTCTTAACTGTTTTGCCTTAGCCGATTTATACATAGATAGATAATTTTAAATCCGACATATTATGTAGGCGTAAAAGGGATATGAAAAATACTTTACCTATTAATATTAAATGTTATTAAAACTATTTCGTTTCAGCAAAAATTTTACACAGCAAATATGCTTTACAAAAGCACGAACAAATACATATCGCTAATCGGGAACGCAAAGAAACTTGTCCAATATGTGGCGTGAAGTTCTTTACCCAACATAACCTTAAGTTACACATGCAAATTCACAACGAAAATAGAGTAAAAAAGCATAAATGTGAATTTTGTGGTAAGGCATTTTATGAAAGAGGTGTTTTAAACGTACACCGTCGTATACACTTGGGCCAGATGATACCCTGTTCTTTATGTTCAAAAGAATTTTATCGCCAAATAGATTTAGACATTCACATGAATAGTCACTCAACCTCATCGGCAAACGGCTCAACGAAAAAAAGAGTAAGTAAATGAAATTGTAAATAATTCCACGAAACTTAATAAAAAAATAAAACTTATAGTCTAGATATTGCGTTCGCTGTAAATATTGCAATAAAAACATTATGAGTACAAGCTTTAGGTCTCATACGGCTGCTCACTTGAACGAGCCTTTGATGAAATGTTCCATTTGCAATAAGGAGTTTTTCCGACGTGATAGGTATGTGATCTTTTTTTTTATTTAATTTATTAATATTTTTTTTTATTTTTAGCTGCAGGCAACATTTAAGATTGGTACATGGCAAAACAGCAGAAGAATATAATGATTTAATAGTCGTATATAATAAAAACCGGCTATCACATTTATATTTAGAACAAACGGCAGATATACTAGTTAATGAGGAATAATATGTAGTACATACTTGGAAATTTTAAATATAATATATGTACATACTAAAGGGCTGCGCAAAATATTCTTAATGTTCTATGTTCTACTTCACACAACTATCAATTATATTATTTCACTGTAAACATACATAGCAAAACAAACATAACAACACATTACTTCCACCAAAACAAAACAAGCATAACTTGAAAAGTTTTTCTCTTCTGCTTTGTTACCCCACGTCTCCACGCGCTTTAGATTAGAACATGACATGACCATAACGCCGGCAGAGTAGCGGTATTAATTTGTTCATGTTCTTGTATGTGGGGAATACGTGTTGATGTTCATGTTCTGATTGACCACAATTTTTGTTGTTGTGCGTTTGGTTGTATACAGAAAATACATTGTATGGCCAACATCATGGCGCACATGGATGCTAAGACGAATGTTTAGGCAACGATGGCAGCACATGGACGAAAGATGAACATGAACAGTCTACACGAGTAGAATTCATGTGCGACATGATGTTCTTACCAAGTTGATGGATGGTGGAGACGGGTAGTTAGTGCTTGTATTATCAAAACAAACAGAATATCAACACAAAAACAGACAATGAAATAAAGAAACGGTAAATTATAGTAAAAGCATCGAGTGCACTAGAACATTAAAAAAAATAAAAAAATTGATATTTTTGAATTATTTCCTAAATGTACATATATTTTATTTTAGTCGACCTTTATTATTATATTATGAATAACTAAATTATCAAGCTTGAGGTCTCGTTTTATTTTTATATAAAACTTTAAGAGCCACTTTTTGGGTTAGAGATTAGCGATTAAATTAACTTTAATCTTCGTATTTACTTTTTGATTTGTGTTTTTTAACTTTTTTTTGCTAGTTTAAGCGGCCAACGGTGGTGGTTTAAACCTAAACTTAAACAGTCAACATACACATGTTTAACATAAAGAACTTGCAAAAATATAAACAAAAAATACATTGTAAAACATTGCTTAGCACTTTTATATAATTTTTCCATTCTATATTTTTTCTGTAATATATTTTTTCTTTAAACACAAAAAAATTTCTACCTTGTAAACAATATTAAATTCTCGCATTGTCTTCTTCTTCTTTGAAAACATCCATATTGCTTGATAAAAATTTGATATTTGCACAAATGTTGCCATTTATTTGTGCTCAGTATGGTAGCGCTACATGGTTTAAGCCACCACCCAAAAATATCAAATTCAATTAATACTAGATTAACTTAATTCTCAGATTAGCTAATTATAGAATAAAATTAACTTTAATCTCAAACCCAAAAAGTGGCTCTAAACGTTTATTTAACCAATATTTCTAATTCTAGTTAAATAATTATTAATATTTTGTTGCTACATATCAATTTTCCCAAAAAATTGTGAAACACACCATTAGATTTTATTTTTTATATCTATGAAAATAATGAATTCTTCTTAATTTTATTTAAATATTAGACCTAAGTACCTTTATATGTATGTAAATAATAAACAATAAATTTTTGCAAATAAAAATTAATATTACATATAAACTTTTTTAAGCTTTTTCATATTCATTACAAAACGAAAATGTTTCTCACTTTGCAATTCTCTTTGGTATATGTTTACAATCAAAACATTCAAACATGCTTGGAATGTTCTATTTCTGTTTTAATTTTCTACTTCATCTTTGTTCTAATTCAGCTTTATTTTAGTTCAGCATTGTTCTAGTGCAGTTTTGTTCTATTCTTCTATATTTTGATCGTAAAACAAAACAATTGTTTTTGGAAGTATGTGTTTTGTAATGACCCTGCAAATAAAATTGGACCACCTGACCCATTTTGATAAAATGGACTACTCCATGGACTAGTCCGATGTAATGCAAGCATAGACCATGCCATTGTTAAAAAGTGTTTGTAGTGAGACGACATGTCTTCGTTTTTTAACGACATGCTTTCGTTTTTAAACGACTTCAAAACTAATCCTCTTGAATATACCATGGAGTAGTTTTAAAACTACTCCTTACTGGTCCAAAGGTGGGTTATATACCATGGAGTAGTTTTAAAACTACTCCTTAGTGGTCCAAAGGTGGGTTATATGGTCCTCTCCTAGGACATCGTAATGTTAAATAGACCAGGTTTTTTCCATACGTTTGGGTTACTTGTGGACCAGTCCTGGTCCCTTGTGGACTACTCTTTACACGCGTGTTTGGACTGGTCCTATTATTTGCAGGGGAGAGAGTAATAAACACACACTATCTAAATTCAATGAAATTGCTTGTAAGCCCAGCGGGAAAAAGAAGGAGTACGGAGGCCTTCCAGAAGGCCTCTGTACCCCTTCTTTTGGATAAACAAGCCCTTCTCGCTCCATTCCATACTCATATCTTTTTTACACGCGTTGTCATTGCGGAGAAGGCCTTCCGCTTTCCTTTCTTCCCCAGAGCTTCTTAAAGGCCTTCAAATAAATGGCTTTTAGAAGGCTTTCCAGAGAATGACTGTCAAAAGGCCTTAGCAAAAAGGTTATCTTGAAGGGTTTTTAAGAAAGGTATGGTAAAAGGCCTTTCAATTAATGGCTCTTAAAGGGCCTTTCAGACCATCCTTATACAAATGCATTAAAGGTCATATTGAAGGGCTATCAGTCTAAAACATTAAGGAATATTTCCTTACAAATGAAATTAGAAGACTGAAAAGGTTTCATGTACATATTAGATGTGATACCTATTTTTTTATTGAAATAATTGAATTTGCTAAATATTGTAAAATAGACACGGGCACATGCAAGTACTATATTATCAAAGTTATTTACGGGAATACAAAATTTACTATTAAGATTTTTGTATGACGTGCTAAATTCCCAATTTTCCATATTTGATAAATACACCGAAATTTATTGTTGAGGGAAAGCTAGCCTCTATGCGCATTTCACTGGTTGCCTAGGCCAGATCATCAGGAAACCTTTTCCAAAGATTTTAGAAAAGTTAAAAATATTATACAAATAAAACCCTTAAGCGAATAAGAATTTTAAACACTCAAAGTCTTACTCGTAACAATATCAAAGCTTAAACAAAACACCAACAATAAGCAGTGAGTTTATCTTTTCTTACATCCCCCTACAATTGGTTGGGTTCTTTCCGACTCGAATTGTAGTTGTAAGTGGGTAAAAAGAAAAAAACAAAATTAAAAAACAAATTGCTTCATTCTATTGTCTTCGCAAGAAAACAACAAAAAAAAAAAACCAATTTGGCAATTCAGTTTTCTGCACGGGCACATGCAAGTACTATATTTTCAAAGTTATTTACGGGAATACAAAATTTACTATTAAGATATTTGTATGACGTGCTTAATTCCCAATTTTCCATATTTGATAAATACACCGAAATTTATTGTTGAGGGAAAGCTAGCCTCTATGCGCATTTCACTGGTTGCTTAGGCCAGATCATCAGGAAACCTTTTCCAAAGATTTTAGAAAAGCTAAAAATATTATGCAAATAAAACCCTAAAGCGAATAAGAATTTTAAACACTCAAAGTCTTACTCGTAACAATATCAAAGCTTAAACAAAACACCAACAATAAACAGTGAGTTTATCTTTTCTTACATCCCCCTACAATTGGTTGGGTTCTTTCCGACTCGAATTGTAGTTGTAAGTGGGTAAAAAGAAAAAACAAATTGCTTCATTCTATTGTCTTCGCAAGAAAACAACAAAAAAAAACCAATTTGGCAATTCAGTTTTCTGCACGGGCACATGCAAGTACTATATTATCAAAGTTATTTACGGGAATACAAAATTTACTATTAAGATTTTTGTATGACGTGCTAAATTCCCAATTTTCCATATTTGATAAATACACCGAAATTTATTGTTGAGGGAAAGCTAGCCTCTATGCGCATTTCACTGGTTGCTTAGGCCAGATCATCAGGAAACCTTTTCCAAAGATTTTAGAAAAGCTAAAAATATTATGCAAATAAAACCCTAAAGCGAATAAGAATTTTAAACACTCAAAGTCTTACTCGTAACAATATCAAAGCTTAAACAAAACACCAACAATAAACAGTGAGTTTATCTTTTCTTACATCCCCCTACAATTGGTTGGGTTCTTTCCGACTCGAATTGTAGTTGTAAGTGGGTAAAAAGAAAAAACAAAATTAAAAAACAAATTGCTTCATTCTATTGTCTTCGCAAGAAAACAACAAAAAAAAACCAATTTGGCAATTCAGTTTTCTGCACGGGCACATGCAAGTACTATATTATCAAAGTTATTTACGGGAATACAAAATTTACTATTAAGATTTTTGTATGACGTGCTAAATTCCCAATTTTCCATATTTGATAAATACACCGAAATTTATTGTTGAGGGAAAGCTAGCCTCTATGCGCATTTCACTGGTTGCTTAGGCCAGATCATCAGGAAACCTTTTCCAAAGATTTTAGAAAAGCTAAAAATATTATGCAAATAAAACCCTAAAGCGAATAAGAATTTTAAACACTCAAAGTCTTACTCGTAACAATATCAAAGCTTAAACAAAACACCAACAATAAACAGTGAGTTTATCTTTTCTTACATCCCCCTACAATTGGTTGGGTTCTTTCCGACTCGAATTGTAGTTGTAAGTGGGTAAAAAGAAAAAACAAAATTAAAAAACAAATTGCTTCATTCTATTGTCTTCGCAAGAAAACAACAAAAAAAAACCAATTTGGCAATTCAGTTTTCTGCACGGGCACATGCAAGTACTATATTATCAAAGTTATTTACGGGAATACAAAATTTACTATTAAGATTTTTGTATGACGTGCTAAATTCCCAATTTTCCATATTTGATAAATACACCGAAATTTATTGTTGAGGGAAAGCTAGCCTCTATGCGCATTTCACTGGTTGCTTAGGCCAGATCATCAGGAAACCTTTTCCAAAGATTTTAGAAAAGCTAAAAATATTATGCAAATAAAACCCTAAAGCGAATAAGAATTTTAAACACTCAAAGTCTTACTCGTAACAATATCAAAGCTTAAACAAAACACCAACAATAAACAGTGAGTTTATCTTTTCTTACATCCCCCTACAATTGGTTGGGTTCTTTCCGACTCGAATTGTAGTTGTAAGTGGGTAAAAAGAAAAAACAAAATTAAAAAACAAATTGCTTCATTCTATTGTCTTCGCAAGAAAACAACAAAAAAAAACCAATTTGGCAATTCAGTTTTCTGCACGGGCACATGCAAGTACTATATTATCAAAGTTATTTACGGGAATACAAAATTTACTATTAAGATTTTTGTATGACGTGCTAAATTCCCAATTTTCCATATTTGATAAATACACCGAAATTTATTGTTGAGGGAAAGCTAGCCTCTATGCGCATTTCACTGGTTGCTTAGGCCAGATCATCAGGAAACCTTTTCCAAAGATTTTAGAAAAGCTAAAAATATTATGCAAATAAAACCCTAAAGCGAATAAGAATTTTAAACACTCAAAGTCTTACTCGTAACAATATCAAAGCTTAAACAAAACACCAACAATAAACAGTGAGTTTATCTTTTCTTACATCCCCCTACAATTGGTTGGGTTCTTTCCGACTCGAATTGTAGTTGTAAGTGGGTAAAAAGAAAAAACAAAATTAAAAAACAAATTGCTTCATTCTATTGTCTTCGCAAGAAAACAACAAAAAAAAACCAATTTGGCAATTCAGTTTTCTGCACGGGCACATGCAAGTACTATATTATCAAAGTTATTTACGGGAATACAAAATTTACTATTAAGATTTTTGTATGACGTGCTAAATTCCCAATTTTCCATATTTGATAAATACACCGAAATTTATTGTTGAGGGAAAGCTAGCCTCTATGCGCATTTCACTGGTTGCTTAGGCCAGATCATCAGGAAACCTTTTCCAAAGATTTTAGAAAAGCTAAAAATATTATGCAAATAAAACCCTAAAGCGAATAAGAATTTTAAACACTCAAAGTCTTACTCGTAACAATATCAAAGCTTAAACAAAACACCAACAATAAACAGTGAGTTTATCTTTTCTCACATCCCCCTACAATTGGTTGGGTTCTTTCCGACTCGAATTGTAGTTGTAAGTGGGTAAAAAGAAAAAACAAAATTAAAAAACAAATTGCTTCATTCTATTGTCTTCGCAAGAAAACAACAAAAAAAAACCAATTTGGCAATTCAGTTTTCTGCACGGGCACATGCAAGTACTATATTATCAAAGTTATTTACGGGAATACAAAATTTACTATTAAGATTTTTGTATGACGTGCTAAATTCCTAATTTTCCATATTTGATAAATACACCGAAATTTATTGTTGAGGGAAAGCTAGCCTCTATGCGCATTTCACTGGTTGCTTAGGCCAGATCATCAGGAAACCTTTTCCAAAGATTTTAGAAAAGCTAAAAATATTATACAAATAAAACCCTTAAGCGAATAAGAATTTTAAACACTCAAAGTCTTACTCGTAACAATATTAAAGCAAAGACTATAGATTTATAAAGATATTGCACGACCATACAAAGTTCATGCATTTTTCTCTCTATATTAATTTTTCTGGTGGATTTAGCCGCTAAATCCACTTGTGAGAGTAAATTACAGTCTTTATTATTACTCTCAGAGAACTTTTCTCACTTATCAGCGTATATGTATGTGCACATGAGTGTGTGTGTTTGTATGTGTATACATTGCATTAAAAAAATAAAAACAAACTAAAAGAAGTCTGGTTTTCTCGTTGAAAAAACATTTAAATAATAAAAGATGTTTTGTAACAAAACTTTTGTTTGCATTCCATTTCTGTGCAAATAACCTACGTTAAACCAAATGTGACAGATTATAATTGTAGGGCAATAATATGTGTTTTATTGTTGTACAGATGAAATTATATCGATTCGCACCGAAGTTCAAATGCTGTTATTGTCTAATTTTAAACAATTGTAGGCATATAAAAAATAATTTTTCTGAAAGAATAAACTGCTTTGTTCATAAAAGATATTTTATATTTTCTAAAGCGACATGGCCACACATTAACATGCCTCATTAAACTCACAATTTTGTAATAAAAAACTCACAAGTATGGTTCAATGTGAATTTGATGATAATCAAAATACTTTTAATTTTCATAAAAATTTGCCACCAGTTTGATGTGTATGAACGTAATTTCTTTAAATTTTATTTTTATTAAAATTGTATTATTTGAAAAATTATTAAATCGTTTCCGCCGAAAAATCCAATTTTATTTATTACTACAACAAATTATTATCACAAATTATGCAACTGATTCAGGCTTTGGAAGTTTGTGTGCTCCTTCCGTCTTACTTTTTGAAGTTTGTAAAATTCTTTTAAAGGTCTGCAAATATGTTTTTACAAGATAAAGCAAGAAGCACTACCAACTATCCCCGAATATTGCGTAGTCTACTGCACAATTTGAGGAACTAAATTGCATTATTTTAAAAGATAAAAGCTTGGCCATTGCGATGTTGAATTCGTGAACAGAAGGGTTTTTGCAATGGCCACCTTTGGCGCTTACATATGAAAATACGTTTTCTAATGGGTCTTGGTTAAAACGGCTGGTTAAAATGGTAAGTAAATTAGAATTTTCTTGTAACATTTCCTCGGTTAACGATAATATACCACTGGTGGTTTCGATTAGTCCACTGATGCAGAATATTTTGTTACCGAGATATTCAACTTGCCGTATGTACGAAACTAGCTCTTGCAGTACTTCCCAAGTTTTATTATTAAGCCTTAACCCACGCTTCAGCGGGTTGGGATCATTGAAATTTTTACTATTAAAACAGTCAAAGTAGCTATCGAGTTTTTTTAGAAGATATCAAAGTACTGGTAGTACATCAGAGAGTACTCACACCCCTTAAATAGAAATCGCAGATATGTATAAACAATGAAAATGAAGAATATTTTAATGAAGATGCTGATTCTTTTACATCCAACAATGTGCCAATAGAATTAACATCGAGTCGATATTTTGTTGGTTACTTAGTACAACGAATATCATGAGTTAAATGTCGTATGGATATAATAAAACCAGCGCAAATTTTGTCATATCCTTCAGAAAAGTTTATTCATGCAAAAAATTATCAAAAATAATCCGACTTTGGAGGTTTGTGTGCCCCCTCTGACTTATTTTTTGAAGTTTGTAAAATTCATATACATAAAGGTCTTTGAAAAAATATTTTTACAAAATAAAGAAATGAAAGGCATAAAAAAATTTATTGTTGAGCAATGCGTGAGTTGTACCAAAAATTCAATTTATTCTTTTTGGTTTGAGGAGAATGACGTATGTATGTTATAAACACGGGATGGAGATGCTTAATTTACTAGTTCTAATTATTATTACGGAAGCATTAGTTCTAATTATTATTACAAATACAAATTATTAAGTACTGAAAAAGTTAAAATTTTAAACCATTAAACTTGTAAAGAGCTCATACGTAAAATTAATATATACTCATAGTAAATAGTAAGAAAAAACTCTCTTTTTATACCCTCCACCACAATTAGTTGTGAAGAGGGTATATTCAGTTTGTCATTCCGTGTGAAACTTTTTTACTATTCATCTCAGACCCTATAAAGTATATATATTCTCGGTCCTTGAGTAATTTTAAGTCGATTTAGCCATGTCCGTCTGTCTGTCCGTCTGTCCGTCTGTTGAAAACACGCTCACTTTCGAAAAACTCAAAAGAAATCAACAAACTTGGTGTCAAATTGCTTGCAGTTATCCTAAGCAGTTTGGGATTGAAAATTTTGTTACAAAAACTAACATAACTGGTGGAAGAATGCACGGAATGATATAGGAGTTTGCAAAAGTTAGTTTAATTCGACTGGAAATCACGCTGTAAAATTTTCGAGACGATCCGTCTATAATTTACCCTAGGGACCATATAAGCCCTACTCCCGGAAAACAGTATATTAAGCCTAAAACCCTAACTAACAATGCTATACTTACAAATTTTGGCAAGTCACAGTTACATAGGACTAAAAATTAAACTGTTAAGTTTCGTGAAGATCGGTCCATAATTTACCATAGGCCCCATATAAAACCTACTTCCGGAAAACAACTTAGTAAGCCTAAAAACGTAAAAAATAATGCTATCATAACAAAATTTGGTACATTAAAGTTTTATTGGACAAGAAATAAAATTGTGTTATTTCGTGAAGATCGGTCCATAACTTACCATGGGCCCCATATAAACCTTACTCCCGGAAAACAGTTTAGTACGCCTAAATCCGTAAAAAATAATGCTATCATAACAAAATTTGGTACATCAAAGTTTTATAGCACAAGAAATAAAACTGTGTAATTTCGTGAAGATCGGTCCATAATTTACCCTAGGCCCCATATAAACCCTTCTACCGGAAAACAGTTTGGTTGCCTTAAACCATAATTAATAACAAATCGTCACAGTTTAAGATTATAATAACATCATACAGATATTACTCCTTAAACATTCGAACTGTCGGTGGAGGGTATCAAAGATTCGGCACAGCCGAATATAGCACTCTAACTTGTTATTTTTAAATTCGTTTGATATATGTATGAAGCAGTGTTACCACCAGAAAAATTCTAAATTACACTTGACATGAAGCAAAATTACCCGATTTAAATGAAATTACACCTGATATACAAAGAAGCAAAAACACAACAAACTCATTAAAGATCAATATTAGTTAAACTAGAGTTTGCTAAAAACCGTAAAAATGTAAAACCGCGGTTTCGGTTTAAAATGATTAAAACCGGCCGGTTTCGGTTCGGTTTTCGGTTTTGAAAATATCAAAGTTAAATTCATACATAAACATATATATTTTTTTTGCAAGTTTTTTATTTGTTTCAATTCAGGTACTTTTATTGGCTCTTAAGTATATACCTGGGCCTGGCCAGGCATTTTTTGACTTTTTTCTAGTTTTTTTAATATAATTATTAAGTATATTAGAACGAAACTTTATGTATTCCTCAATTCCGCAATTGGCCAAATGAAAATTTTGTGCATATTGTATCCACCTGGGCCTGGTCAGGCCCTTCCCTATAATATATGTACTGCAGTAAATAAAATCATATTGAAACGTTTCAAAAAGCATACACAACACATAAGAATTCTTCCTTTTCTGCTTTTTCGAAAAATTATTTTATTTTCCAACAAAATGTTCCTGCTATAGACATAAAACTCCATACATATAAAAGTAGTCCCAGCCTTGCCCAGGGGTTCGTAAGTGTGAGTTTTTTTCTACAGCCATAAGGTGTGTACTTAAGAGTTATAAAGATAACATTTGTTCTTCTTAGTACTTATTTTGAATTTTAAGAATTTTGAAATACCTTGTCATTGTTGAAGGCTGTTATGTATAAAGTTTTTGTATATTAAGTACGAGTATGATGTTTAATTTGCCATTTCTTAAAGCATAAATACATTGTTAAAGTTAAAGCTAAAACCGAGGTTTTTTTTGTCGGTTTTCGGTTTCGGTTTTTAGGCATTTAAAACCGCGGTTTCGGTTTCGGTTAAAACCGAACAGCAATCCCTAAGTTAAACTGTTAAGATTCTTATTGTAATTTTAAATAAATTAACCAAAATAAAATTAAAGACTTAAAACAATTAATGAAACATAAAATAAAACTCCTAAAATAATGAGTTTAACTTCCACATTTGGTTGCATATATCTAGGGAAGGTACAAAATGCTCATTGCCATTCCTTTATAATGGGTGTTTTTAAGCCCCATAGGGCTTACGAAAGGTTAGCAGTCAAACGAACTGTCATACTGCTTTCACTTTTTGCTCAGGCACATCATCATGAATAGATTCATTCTTGAACAACGCCACCAAATCATTCAAATTTACTTTGAAAATCAGCCATCGATTTCGATTAAACTGAGGCAACTTTTTTTTTAAGAAATGAAGGCGATGTGTTGATTTAGAGAAAGTAAACTGTGAATTAGACTTCAAGGTCGTGCGATGTGACATCTCTTATTTTTTTCCGTAGGGCTGTATATTTACTGGTTTATGCTGATAAACCAGCAAATAATTGACGTCTTGGAGGTCAACATTGTTCATTTTATTCGTGACATGCAGCCAGCAATGCTCGAAAAAGAGGAACAAAATTGGACGTTTAGAATGCGATTCGTAAGGACCTATTGCCTATATGCCCATTTGTTTGAAATCAGTTTCAAATGGTAATGCCCATTAAAACCATTTTTTTTTTTGTGTTATCTACCATTTTAGTTTTCATTGTCTTGAAAAAAAACCTTTATACCTTATTTAGTAAACAAAATGCCTGCAGGGTTTTATACAACTGTCCCTTCGTAATTCAGTTTTACAACTGTAAAGGGCTTTAAATATTTTTCCAACTTAAGCATTAAAAAGTTGCAAGATGAAGATAAAATTAATTACATATATGTTGGAATATTGGAAACATATCTTCCCTCAGGCTAGTTTTTAGTTTGAATAACTTTTTTCAATAAACTTCTGGTTCTAAATCTCTATGATAAGCATCTTTATCCAGTCTTAGGATCCATCTTGCGACATTCATTACCAAACTTTTGAAATAAATATTTTATGAGTGAAGTCTTTTCTTAAAAAAACCCGAGACTTTGGTTAAGAAGACTGTGCATTTTTAGCAACAATATTTAAAAAGAAATAAATGTCATCATTGAAATCGAATCTTGATTTTATGTGGATATCTGAAGTAAGAATTTCAAATAACACCTGAATTACACCTAAGAGAAATTACCCACGCTCTTCCCACGACAGTAAAAATTATACCAAATTCGGGTAATTACCCACAAAGTGGCAACACTGGTATGTAGACTAGGGCGGGTCGATTTTTTTTTTAAATCGTATAGCAAAAACGTAATCTACATAAAATTTTAAGAAAATTCTCCGAAGAAAATTATATGCCCGCCTTTGCAAAAAAAAAAAATTTTTTTAAAAATAGTTTTTTCCAAAAAGAAATCGAAAAATTATACCAAATTCGGGTAATTACCCACAAAGTGGCAACACTGGTATGTAGACTAGGGCGGGTCGATTTTTTTTTTAAATCGTATAGCAAAAACGTAATCTACATAAAATTTTAAGAAAATTCTCCGAAGAAAATTATATGCCCGCCTTTGCAAAAAAAAAAAATTTTTTTAAAAATAGTTTTTTCCAAAAAGAAATCGAATTTTTTGAATAAAATTGCTTAGTAACGTAGTTCTTTTGCACTTTTTATTTTTTTACACTCAAAATTTTTTTTACATTAAAAAAAATTTTCAGCCAAGTAAAAAAATGTTTAAGTCGAGAGGCGCGGATTAGGATTTTATTTTAGACCCATGGTTTCTTCGGAGAATTTTCTTAGAATTTTATGTATATAACGTTTTTGCTATACGATTTTTAATTTTTTTTTCATCCATACAAATCAACCCGCCCTAATGTATACATACACACATGGTACGTACGTAATTAAATAATCTAAAAAATGGAATAATAATTCGGTGCAAATCGATATACATAGTTTAATTTTTACAAAAATAAAACACATACTGTTGCCCTACAATTACGCAATTGGTCGCATTCACTCTTACGTAGGTTATTTGCACATAAATTGTTTGAAAACAAAACGAAATCAATTAAAAAAAAATACCAAAAACCGGTTTCAACGAAAAAAAAAAACACAAACACACACACACTTTGGCTGGCAAAAACAGCAAACATGTGTATGTATTAATGCATGTGGTTTCTTGCTCTCTTTAGTTCTCTGAATGTGAGCACGAAGTTTTTGCTTTCTTGTTACTTCCCCCCCTCATCATTAAGAAGCACAAAATTTTTGAAAATTTCAAATGTACTAAGTGCAACATCTTTATATATTTATAGTCTTTGATTAAAGCTTAAACAAAACACCAACAATAAGCAGTGAGTTTATCTTTTCTTACATCCCCCTACAAAATCTTTGGAAAAGGTTTCCTGATACAGTATTTATCGGATATAAGAACATCTCACATTGCAGCCACACGATCAAGCTTTTCTTGATAGTCTTTTACATATACTGTTTGTCAAAATATGCAAAAATTGGCAGCTGTGACGTAGGCTGCACGCAAGTTGAAAGCAATTTACTTTCAAGATGTCATTAAAAAAAAAAATATATAAAGAGAAACGAAAAATTTGCTCACTAACCTTGAAATCAGCTGTTTTCTTGAACGTAAATTGAAACACTCACTGGCAAGAGAATTTTAAAGGCAAGTTCGTATCAATTTTTAAAAGTATGAGTGTATTGGTAAAAAAGTGTGAGTGTATTAAAAATTGATAGGCAAAACTTGATCGTGTAACCCTCAAGTCATATAAGAACAAAACGCCTTTAAGAAACAATTTCAAAAACACCATGTCTTTTTAGTGATTTTTCTAACAAAAAAGGTTTCATATAAGAAAAACGCTTATAAGAAAAAAACTGATTAAAGAACATTTTTCTTAAACACCAAAACCACAAAATGTATAGAAAAAAAATGTATATAAGAAACTTCCAACAGCAACACAGAATTTATGTAGTTTGCATGGACAACGCTGTTTTCTGACATTTTTAAAACAAGAACAAAGTTTTTTTTTTACTTTTAGTTTTAGATGAGCGAGCTGATACTCATGAGAAGCTTTGTGTTTTTTTTTTCAATAAAAACAAAAGTTAACTGCCGGTTTAACGATGTCGAATGTCAACGTTCGCATAGAAAATTACATTTAAAACAAAAACAAAATTCTAAAATTTGTTTTTGTTTTAAATGTAATTTTCTATGAGAACGTTAACGTTCGAAATCGTTGAACAGGCTGTAAAATTTTAAAAGAAATACAAAACGGTATAAAAAGAAGCGAAATTGCAAAAAAAATATAATATTGGACTTTCAACCACAGAGGCGTCAAGAGACAGAAAATATTGTATTTTTTGCTGTCTTTTTCTTCGAAAGCTGCCCCTTTGCATTATTTGTTTTGATTACACAATTTGTGTTCATAGTAGCGGACTGTTTTTAGACATTGCCACTTCACTACCGAAAAAAACTTTTCTTTCTCTTTTTCCGAAAGTTGCCGTTGCAAATGATTTAAGGCCCAACCATAATGTGCTTAAGTTGGCTTAATCAAATGTGCGAATACATGCAAATGATATGTGGCAAACCATATTGAACTTAAGGAAACTTTTTGCTAAGTTTAATGAAACTGTCATTTGCTTAAGCAAGGTGCGAATCTAATCGCACATTCCGTACGGAATCAAATGTTTTTTTATTTGGTTTTTGTTTTTTTAAGTACATTTTAGAGAGTTTTTGATAATTTTTGACAGTGGTTAAGCAAGGCTATGCATATTATGGTTGAGCCTTTAGGCTCTTTTTCATACGTCACTTTTTTCATCTCTGTATGCTTTGTGCTTTCAACGTTATCTAAAATAGTGAAAAACCCAAAAGACATAGAAAATAATTATTCAAAAGTTAGAAATGTTAACAAAAAAAGGGACAGAAAACCAAAATATGAAAGTCTTATGGCCATAGCTACTTTATAAGAAATAAGTTTCTTATATAAAATAATTGTATATAAGAAAGAAACGCTTATAAGAAACTTTTTTCGTGGATTTTTTAAGTTTCTTATATCCGATAAATACTGTAATCTGGCCTAAGCAACCAGTGAAATGCGCATAGAGGCTAGCTTTCCCTCAACAATAAATTTCGGTGTATTTATCAAATATGGAAAATTGGGAATTTAGCACGTCATACAAAAATCTTAATAGTAAATTTTGTATTCCCGTAAATAACTTTGATAATATAGTACTTGCATGTGCCCGTGCAGAAAACTGAATTGCCAAATTGGTTTTTTTTTTGTTGTTTTCTTGCGAAGACAATAGAATGAAGCAATTTGTTTTTTAATTTTGTTTTTTCTTTTTACCCACTTACAACTACAATTCGAGTCGGAAAGAACCCAACCAATTGTAGGGGGATGTAAGAAAAGATAAACTCACTGTTTATTGTTGGTGTCTTGTTTAAGCTTTGATATTGTTACGAGTAAGACTTTGAGTGTTTAAAATTCTTATTCGCTTTAGGGTTTTATTTGTATAATATTTTTAGCTTTTCTAAAATCTTTGGAAAAGGTTTCCTGATGATCTGGCCTAAGCAACCAGTGAAATGCGCATAGAGGCTAGCTTTCCCTCAACAATAAATTTCGGTGTATTTATCAAATATGGAAAATTGGGAATTTAGCACGTCATACAAAAATCTTAATAGTAAATTTTGTATTCCCGTAAATAACTTTGATAATAAAAAAATTTATTTAAAATTAATAAATTAATTAATTAAAAAATTGAATTAATTAATAAATTAAATTAAAAATAGTTTTGCTTCTACCGAAAATGTTTAGATTTCGTTGATTTAGTTATCATTTATTTGTGAATAAATTGTTTATATTTTATACGAGGCAAAGATATTAAAAATATTTACTTCAAGGCAAAAATGAATTCCACAGAGTTTAAAAATACTATTTGTCGAATTTGTTTAGATGAGGATGTTATTTTGGATTGGAACAACGTACTATTTGAATATGGTGATATAACCTACAAAGATTGCTATTACAAATATACCCAAATAAACCGTCTTGGTTTGTATATGGACAATTCAAACGCGCTTATAATGAAATTAATCAAATTTTTTTTTTGTAGATACGGATCCCTTTTCATCTATGTTATGCCTTAACTGTTCAAATGCATTAGAGAATATCCACACAATAATTTTGAAAGCACACGATTCTTACAAATTTCTACTGAGTTGCATTAGTTCTGAAACAGACGATTCAATCGTTGAAGACAATGAAAATTATGAATCAACAGATTTTGAGACAGTATTAGTGGAAAAAACTGATACAGAATCTGAAATACAAGAGGAATTTGAGAATGAAAATTTCGACGATTTTTTAAAGAATTCACAAGAAATAAAGGAGGATGAAACTGAAGAAGTAACATTAGTTGAAATGGAGTTCCGAGAAGTTTTCGAAATTGAAAGTAATAACGAAGAGTGTGATATTGAGCAAGCCTTACAATTAGATTTAACTAAAGATAGTGTATCACAATCTATGAACTCAGTAACTAAAAAATCTCAAAGAATTACTGCAAACAAAAGTAAATTACAGACTCAATATGTCGATTACGAAGAAAGCAATATTAAGGAAAAATTTAAAACGGCTCCTCAAAGTTCTCGACGCAAAAAAAAAGCAGAAAATGATGAATTGGAAAGCACATCTGTTAAGAATACTAATAGAGATTTAAACACGGCTAAAAAACGTAAAAAGGGTACCAAATATGTCCAGCAACACACTCCTTCTATGTGTTCTTTTTGTTGTAAGTATTATACTTATAAAATTATTTTTCTACAATTATGAACCTATGCTAAGGCCCGTTTTCACAACTTACCGATAGCTAAAAGTAGACTTTAAACTGCCTTATAATTATATAATTATTATTCCACTATTAAAACTTTACTTTAACCTAATGTGAGCGATAAAGTAAATTAAGGTTCATCCAACCTGGTAGGTAAAAATAAAGTTGTAACAATGGAACACTTTTTATACGGCCGATAAAATCCTACCTTTAGCTATCGGTAAGTTGTGAAAACGGGCGTAAATGGAATTAATGGTAGGTCATATTGACCACAATCTAGAAATACGAGCATTTTCTAGAAATCGAATTAAAGAAAATCTACTTGCAAGTAAATCTAAATGCAGAAAATTTTAATGACGAACCGGTAAAGAAAGTTCATCAAAATATTAACTCTTGAAACCAAGAAAAACTACGGTCATTTCATAAAGAATTAAAATCTCGTTCAACTTAAATTTTACTTTATTTCGATTTCTACAAAATGCCCGATAAATATTTACAAATTAATACATATTCTTAAAGTCTTCCTACAAATATATCAAAGTTTCTATGCATAAGTAAGAATTTCTAACGTCTATATCGAAAGTATATAGACGTATATATAACTAGTGTCCGCCTAATGGTCAAAATTCGACCATACATTTTCATGTTCATAAGAAGAAAACAGAGTACATCTATGTATATACGAATTTAATTTTTAATTTTTTCCGTCTTAGTGGATCGATTTGACGAGGGACCAACCTCTTTTTCATATTTTAACTTCCACGAGATTAATTTTAATTTTTAAGTTCAATATCATCAGAATTGATAAAACAAAAAAGTAGCAAAAAATCTCCTTAATAGATTGTCAATCTTTGTCAATTGCAAGTTTAATTTTATTTTTTAATGTCTAATATTAACGATAATTAATCAATGTAACAGATGTTGAACGAAAAAGTACCAAAAAGCTCTCCTTACATGCTCTTATTCCCCCAGGACCATGCATTTTTAATTTTATCTTTATAGGTCGAATATTAACAAAGATTCAAAACATACCAAAGAAAAAACATTTTTAATCTCATAGGGTTTCATTCACTCAGGGCCATGCACTTATAACATAACGTTTCAAAGTTCAATATTATAGAAAATTTAAAAATGATCACATTCCATTTTCCGACTTTATATAGTCGAAATATTCGAAAACCGGTTTCCAAAAAATATAGAAAAACCAAATTTTTTTGTATTTGTGTTAGTTGCAAATTTGAACGTCTATAACACTGAAATTATTGAACAGATTTTAATAAAATATATATTGTGCACTTCTGTAAGTAAATATCTTTCAAATGGTGTATATTTTGTTCAAATCGGTTGACATACAGAGGAGGAAAGTGTTCTTAACTGTTTTGCCTTAGCCGATTTATACATAGATAGATAATTTTAAATCCGACATATTATGTAGGCGTAAAAGGGATATGAAAAATACTTTACCTATTAATATTAAATGTTATTAAAACTATTTCGTTTCAGCAAAAATTTTACACAGCAAATATGCTTTACAAAAGCACGAACAAATACATATCGCTAATCGGGAACGCAAAGAAACTTGTCCAATATGTGGCGTGAAGTTCTTTACCCAACATAACCTTAAGTTACACATGCAAATTCACAACGAAAATAGAGTAAAAAAGCATAAATGTGAATTTTGTGGTAAGGCATTTTATGAAAGAGGTGTTTTAAACGTACACCGTCGTATACACTTGGGCCAGATGATACCCTGTTCTTTATGTTCAAAAGAATTTTATCGCCAAATAGATTTAGACATTCACATGAATAGTCACTCAACCTCATCGGCAAACGGCTCAACGAAAAAAAGAGTAAGTAAATGAAATTGTAAATAATTCCACGAAACTTAATAAAAAAATAAAACTTATAGTCTAGATATTGCGTTCGCTGTAAATATTGCAATAAAAACATTATGAGTACAAGCTTTAGGTCTCATACGGCTGCTCACTTGAACGAGCCTTTGATGAAATGTTCCATTTGCAATAAGGAGTTTTTCCGACGTGATAGGTATGTGATCTTTTTTTTTATTTAATTTATTAATATTTTTTTTTATTTTTAGCTGCAGGCAACATTTAAGATTGGTACATGGCAAAACAGCAGAAGAATATAATGATTTAATAGTCGTATATAATAAAAACCGGCTATCACATTTATATTTAGAACAAACGGCAGATATACTAGTTAATGAGGAATAATATGTAGTACATACTTGGAAATTTTAAATATAATATATGTACATACTAAAGGGCTGCGCAAAATATTCTTAATGTTCTATGTTCTACTTCACACAACTATCAATTATATTATTTCACTGTAAACATACATAGCAAAACAAACATAACAACACATTACTTCCACCAAAACAAAACAAGCATAACTTGAAAAGTTTTTCTCTTCTGCTTTGTTACCCCACGTCTCCACGCGCTTTAGATTAGAACATGACATGACCATAACGCCGGCAGAGTAGCGGTATTAATTTGTTCATGTTCTTGTATGTGGGGAATACGTGTTGATGTTCATGTTCTGATTGACCACAATTTTTGTTGTTGTGCGTTTGGTTGTATACAGAAAATACATTGTATGGCCAACATCATGGCGCACATGGATGCTAAGACGAATGTTTAGGCAACGATGGCAGCACATGGACGAAAGATGAACATGAACAGTCTACACGAGTAGAATTCATGTGCGACATGATGTTCTTACCAAGTTGATGGATGGTGGAGACGGGTAGTTAGTGCTTGTATTATCAAAACAAACAGAATATCAACACAAAAACAGACAATGAAATAAAGAAACGGTAAATTATAGTAAAAGCATCGAGTGCACTAGAACATTAAAAAAAATAAAAAAATTGATATTTTTGAATTATTTCCTAAATGTACATATATTTTATTTTAGTCGACCTTTATTATTATATTATGAATAACTAAATTATCAAGCTTGAGGTCTCGTTTTATTTTTATATAAAACTTTAAGAGCCACTTTTTGGGTTAGAGATTAGCGATTAAATTAACTTTAATCTTCGTATTTACTTTTTGATTTGTGTTTTTTAACTTTTTTTTGCTAGTTTAAGCGGCCAACGGTGGTGGTTTAAACCTAAACTTAAACAGTCAACATACACATGTTTAACATAAAGAACTTGCAAAAATATAAACAAAAAATACATTGTAAAACATTGCTTAGCACTTTTATATAATTTTTCCATTCTATATTTTTTCTGTAATATATTTTTTCTTTAAACACAAAAAAATTTCTACCTTGTAAACAATATTAAATTCTCGCATTGTCTTCTTCTTCTTTGAAAACATCCATATTGCTTGATAAAAATTTGATATTTGCACAAATGTTGCCATTTATTTGTGCTCAGTATGGTAGCGCTACATGGTTTAAGCCACCACCCAAAAATATCAAATTCAATTAATACTAGATTAACTTAATTCTCAGATTAGCTAATTATAGAATAAAATTAACTTTAATCTCAAACCCAAAAAGTGGCTCTAAACGTTTATTTAACCAATATTTCTAATTCTAGTTAAATAATTATTAATATTTTGTTGCTACATATCAATTTTCCCAAAAAATTGTGAAACACACCATTAGATTTTATTTTTTATATCTATGAAAATAATGAATTCTTCTTAATTTTATTTAAATATTAGACCTAAGTACCTTTATATGTATGTAAATAATAAACAATAAATTTTTGCAAATAAAAATTAATATTACATATAAACTTTTTTAAGCTTTTTCATATTCATTACAAAACGAAAATGTTTCTCACTTTGCAATTCTCTTTGGTATATGTTTACAATCAAAACATTCAAACATGCTTGGAATGTTCTATTTCTGTTTTAATTTTCTACTTCATCTTTGTTCTAATTCAGCTTTATTTTAGTTCAGCATTGTTCTAGTGCAGTTTTGTTCTATTCTTCTATATTTTGATCGTAAAACAAAACAATTGTTTTTGGAAGTATGTGTTTTGTAATGAGAGAGTAATAAACACACACTATCTAAATTCAATGAAATTGCTTGTAAGCCCAGCGGGAAAAAGAAGGAGTACGGAGGCCTTCCAGAAGGCCTCTGTACCCCTTCTTTTGGATAAACAAGCCCTTCTCGCTCCATTCCATACTCATATCTTTTTTACACGCGTTGTCATTGCGGAGAAGGCCTTCCGCTTTCCTTTCTTCCCCAGAGCTTCTTAAAGGCCTTCAAATAAATGGCTTTTAGAAGGCTTTCCAGAGAATGACTGTCAAAAGGCCTTAGCAAAAAGGTTATCTTGAAGGGTTTTTAAGAAAGGTATGGTAAAAGGCCTTTCAATTAATGGCTCTTAAAGGGCCTTTCAGACCATCCTTATACAAATGCATTAAAGGTCATATTGAAGGGCTATCAGTCTAAAACATTAAGGAATATTTCCTTACAAATGAAATTAGAAGACTGAAAAGGTTTCATGTACATATTAGATGTGATACCTATTTTTTTATTGAAATAATTGAATTTGCTAAATATTGTAAAATAGACACGGGCACATGCAAGTACTATATTATCAAAGTTATTTACGGGAATACAAAATTTACTATTAAGATTTTTGTATGACGTGCTAAATTCCCAATTTTCCATATTTGATAAATACACCGAAATTTATTGTTGAGGGAAAGCTAGCCTCTATGCGCATTTCACTGGTTGCCTAGGCCAGATCATCAGGAAACCTTTTCCAAAGATTTTAGAAAAGTTAAAAATATTATACAAATAAAACCCTTAAGCGAATAAGAATTTTAAACACTCAAAGTCTTACTCGTAACAATATCAAAGCTTAAACAAAACACCAACAATAAGCAGTGAGTTTATCTTTTCTTACATCCCCCTACAATTGGTTGGGTTCTTTCCGACTCGAATTGTAGTTGTAAGTGGGTAAAAAGAAAAAAACAAAATTAAAAAACAAATTGCTTCATTCTATTGTCTTCGCAAGAAAACAACAAAAAAAAAAAACCAATTTGGCAATTCAGTTTTCTGCACGGGCACATGCAAGTACTATATTTTCAAAGTTATTTACGGGAATACAAAATTTACTATTAAGATATTTGTATGACGTGCTTAATTCCCAATTTTCCATATTTGATAAATACACCGAAATTTATTGTTGAGGGAAAGCTAGCCTCTATGCGCATTTCACTGGTTGCTTAGGCCAGATCATCAGGAAACCTTTTCCAAAGATTTTAGAAAAGCTAAAAATATTATGCAAATAAAACCCTAAAGCGAATAAGAATTTTAAACACTCAAAGTCTTACTCGTAACAATATCAAAGCTTAAACAAAACACCAACAATAAACAGTGAGTTTATCTTTTCTTACATCCCCCTACAATTGGTTGGGTTCTTTCCGACTCGAATTGTAGTTGTAAGTGGGTAAAAAGAAAAAACAAATTGCTTCATTCTATTGTCTTCGCAAGAAAACAACAAAAAAAAACCAATTTGGCAATTCAGTTTTCTGCACGGGCACATGCAAGTACTATATTATCAAAGTTATTTACGGGAATACAAAATTTACTATTAAGATTTTTGTATGACGTGCTAAATTCCCAATTTTCCATATTTGATAAATACACCGAAATTTATTGTTGAGGGAAAGCTAGCCTCTATGCGCATTTCACTGGTTGCTTAGGCCAGATCATCAGGAAACCTTTTCCAAAGATTTTAGAAAAGCTAAAAATATTATGCAAATAAAACCCTAAAGCAAATAAGAATTTTAAACACTCAAAGTCTTACTCGTAACAATATCAAAGCTTAAACAAAACACCAACAATAAACAGTGAGTTTATCTTTTCTTACATCCCCCTACAATTGGTTGGGTTCTTTCCGACTCGAATTGTAGTTGTAAGTGGGTAAAAAGAAAAAACAAAATTAAAAAACAAATTGCTTCATTCTATTGTCTTCGCAAGAAAACAACAAAAAAAAACCAATTTGGCAATTCAGTTTTCTGCACGGGCACATGCAAGTACTATATTATCAAAGTTATTTACGGGAATACAAAATTTACTATTAAGATTTTTGTATGACGTGCTAAATTCCCAATTTTCCATATTTGATAAATACACCGAAATTTATTGTTGAGGGAAAGCTAGCCTCTATGCGCATTTCACTGGTTGCTTAGGCCAGATCATCAGGAAACCTTTTCCAAAGATTTTAGAAAAGCTAAAAATATTATGCAAATAAAACCCTAAAGCGAATAAGAATTTTAAACACTCAAAGTCTTACTCGTAACAATATCAAAGTTTAAACAAAACACCAACAATAAACAGTGAGTTTATCTTTTCTTACATCCCCCTACAATTGGTTGGGTTCTTTCCGACTCGAATTGTAGTTGTAAGTGGGTAAAAAGAAAAAACAAAATTAAAAAACAAATTGCTTCATTCTATTGTCTTCGCAAGAAAACAACAAAAAAAAAACCAATTTGGCAATTCAGTTTTCTGCACGGGCACATGCAAGTACTATATTATCAAAGTTATTTACGGGAATACAAAATTTACTATTAAGATTTTTGTATGACGTGCTAAATTCCCAATTTTCCATATTTGATAAATACACCGAAATTTATTGTTGAGGGAAAGCTAGCCTCTATGCGCATTTCACTGGTTGCTTAGGCCAGATCATCAGGAAACCTTTTCCAAAGATTTTAGAAAAGCTAAAAATATTATGCAAATAAAACCCTAAAGCGAATAAGAATTTTAAACACTCAAAGTCTTACTCGTAACAATATCAAAGCTTAAACAAAACACCAACAATAAACAGTGAGTTTATCTTTTCTTACATCCCCCTACAATTGGTTGGGTTCTTTCCGACTCGAATTGTAGTTGTAAGTGGGTAAAAAGAAAAAACAAAATTAAAAAACAAATTGCTTCATTCTATTGTCTTCGCAAGAAAACAACAAAAAAAAACCAATTTGGCAATTCAGTTTTCTGCACGGGCACATGCAAGTACTATATTATCAAAGTTATTTACGGGAATACAAAATTTACTATTAAGATTTTTGTATGACGTGCTAAATTCCCAATTTTCCATATTTGATAAATACACCGAAATTTATTGTTGAGGGAAAGCTAGCCTCTATGCGCATTTCACTGGTTGCTTAGGCCAGATCATCAGGAAACCTTTTCCAAAGATTTTAGAAAAGCTAAAAATATTATGCAAATAAAACCCTAAAGCGAATAAGAATTTTAAACACTCAAAGTCTTACTCGTAACAATATCAAAGCTTAAACAAAACACCAACAATAAACAGTGAGTTTATCTTTTCTTACATCCCCCTACAATTGGTTGGGTTCTTTCCGACTCGAATTGTAGTTGTAAGTGGGTAAAAAGAAAAAACAAAATTAAAAAACAAATTGCTTCATTCTATTGTCTTCGCAAGAAAACAACAAAAAAAAACCAATTTGGCAATTCAGTTTTCTGCACGGGCACATGCAAGTACTATATTATCAAAGTTATTTACGGGAATACAAAATTTACTATTAAGATTTTTGTATGACGTGCTAAATTCCCAATTTTCCATATTTGATAAATACACCGAAATTTATTGTTGAGGGAAAGCTAGCCTCTATGCGCATTTCACTGGTTGCTTAGGCCAGATCATCAGGAAACCTTTTCCAAAGATTTTAGAAAAGCTAAAAATATTATGCAAATAAAACCCTAAAGCGAATAAGAATTTTAAACACTCAAAGTCTTACTCGTAACAATATCAAAGCTTAAACAAAACACCAACAATAAACAGTGAGTTTATCTTTTCTCACATCCCCCTACAATTGGTTGGGTTCTTTCCGACTCGAATTGTAGTTGTAAGTGGGTAAAAAGAAAAAACAAAATTAAAAAACAAATTGCTTCATTCTATTGTCTTCGCAAGAAAACAACAAAAAAAAACCAATTTGGCAATTCAGTTTTCTGCACGGGCACATGCAAGTACTATATTATCAAAGTTATTTACGGGAATACAAAATTTACTATTAAGATTTTTGTATGACGTGCTAAATTCCTAATTTTCCATATTTGATAAATACACCGAAATTTATTGTTGAGGGAAAGCTAGCCTCTATGCGCATTTCACTGGTTGCTTAGGCCAGATCATCAGGAAACCTTTTCCAAAGATTTTAGAAAAGCTAAAAATATTATACAAATAAAACCCTTAAGCGAATAAGAATTTTAAACACTCAAAGTCTTACTCGTAACAATATTAAAGCAAAGACTATAGATTTATAAAGATATTGCACGACCATACAAAGTTCATGCATTTTTCTCTCTATATTAATTTTTCTGGTGGATTTAGCCGCTAAATCCACTTGTGAGAGTAAATTACAGTCTTTATTATTACTCTCAGAGAACTTTTCTCACTTATCAGCGTATATGTATGTGCACATGAGTGTGTGTGTTTGTATGTGTATACATTGCATTAAAAAAATAAAAACAAACTAAAAGAAGTCTGGTTTTCTCGTTGAAAAAACATTTAAATAATAAAAGATGTTTTGTAACAAAACTTTTGTTTGCATTCCATTTCTGTGCAAATAACCTACGTTAAACCAAATGTGACAGATTATAATTGTAGGGCAATAATATGTGTTTTATTGTTGTACAGATGAAATTATATCGATTCGCACCGAAGTTCAAATGCTGTTATTGTCTAATTTTAAACAATTGTAGGCATATAAAAAATAATTTTTCTGAAAGAATAAACTGCTTTGTTCATAAAAGATATTTTATATTTTCTAAAGCGACATGGCCACACATTAACATGCCTCATTAAACTCACAATTTTGTAATAAAAAACTCACAAGTATGGTTCAATGTGAATTTGATGATAATCAAAATACTTTTAATTTTCATAAAAATTTGCCACCAGTTTGATGTGTATGAACGTAATTTCTTTAAATTTTATTTTTATTAAAATTGTATTATTTGAAAAATTATTAAATCGTTTCCGCCGAAAAATCCAATTTTATTTATTACTACAACAAATTATTATCACAAATTATGCAACTGATTCAGGCTTTGGAAGTTTGTGTGCTCCTTCCGTCTTACTTTTTGAAGTTTGTAAAATTCTTTTAAAGGTCTGCAAATATGTTTTTACAAGATAAAGCAAGAAGCACTACCAACTATCCCCGAATATTGCGTAGTCTACTGCACAATTTGAGGAACTAAATTGCATTATTTTAAAAGATAAAAGCTTGGCCATTGCGATGTTGAATTCGTGAACAGAAGGGTTTTTGCAATGGCCACCTTTGGCGCTTACATATGAAAATACGTTTTCTAATGGGTCTTGGTTAAAACGGCTGGTTAAAATGGTAAGTAAATTAGAATTTTCTTGTAACATTTCCTCGGTTAACGATAATATACCACTGGTGGTTTCGATTAGTCCACTGATGCAGAATATTTTGTTACCGAGATATTCAACTTGCCGTATGTACGAAACTAGCTCTTGCAGTACTTCCCAAGTTTTATTATTAAGCCTTAACCCACGCTTCAGCGGGTTGGGATCATTGAAATTTTTACTATTAAAACAGTCAAAGTAGCTATCGAGTTTTTTTAGAAGATATCAAAGTACTGGTAGTACATCAGAGAGTACTCACACCCCTTAAATAGAAATCGCAGATATGTATAAACAATGAAAATGAAGAATATTTTAATGAAGATGCTGATTCTTTTACATCCAACAATGTGCCAATAGAATTAACATCGAGTCGATATTTTGTTGGTTACTTAGTACAACGAATATCATGAGTTAAATGTCGTATGGATATAATAAAACCAGCGCAAATTTTGTCATATCCTTCAGAAAAGTTTATTCATGCAAAAAATTATCAAAAATAATCCGACTTTGGAGGTTTGTGTGCCCCCTCTGACTTATTTTTTGAAGTTTGTAAAATTCATATACATAAAGGTCTTTGAAAAAATATTTTTACAAAATAAAGAAATGAAAGGCATAAAAAAATTTATTGTTGAGCAATGCGTGAGTTGTACCAAAAATTCAATTTATTCTTTTTGGTTTGAGGAGAATGACGTATGTATGTTATAAACACGGGATGGAGATGCTTAATTTACTAGTTCTAATTATTATTACGGAAGCATTAGTTCTAATTATTATTACAAATACAAATTATTAAGTACTGAAAAAGTTAAAATTTTAAACCATTAAACTTGTAAAGAGCTCATACGTAAAATTAATATATACTCATAGTAAATAGTAAGAAAAAACTCTCTTTTTATACCCTCCACCACAATTAGTTGTGAAGAGGGTATATTCAGTTTGTCATTCCGTGTGAAACTTTTTTACTATTCATCTCAGACCCTATAAAGTATATATATTCTCGGTCCTTGAGTAATTTTAAGTCGATTTAGCCATGTCCGTCTGTCTGTCCGTCTGTCCGTCTGTTGAAAACACGCTCACTTTCGAAAAACTCAAAAGAAATCAACAAACTTGGTGTCAAATTGCTTGCAGTTATCCTAAGCAGTTTGGGATTGAAATTCAGCAAAATCGGTTCAATAGGATCTGAGCTATGAATCAAAATGTGGAACCACCACCTAAAAAAAATTGATAATTTTGTTACAAAAACTAACATAACTGGTGGAAGAATGCACGGAATGATATAGGAGTTTGCAAAAGTTAGTTTAATTCGACTGGAAATCACGCTGTAAAATTTTCGAGACGATCCGTCTATAATTTACCCTAGGGACCATATAAGCCCTACTCCCGGAAAACAGTATATTAAGCCTAAAACCCTAACTAACAATGCTATACTTACAAATTTTGGCAAGTCACAGTTACATAGGACTAAAAATTAAACTGTTAAGTTTCGTGAAGATCGGTCCATAATTTACCATAGGCCCCATATAAAACCTACTTCCGGAAAACAACTTAGTAAGCCTAAAAACGTAAAAAATAATGCTATCATAACAAAATTTGGTACATTAAAGTTTTATTGGACAAGAAATAAAATTGTGTTATTTCGTGAAGATCGGTCCATAACTTACCATGGGCCCCATATAAACCTTACTCCCGGAAAACAGTTTAGTACGCCTAAATCCGTAAAAAATAATGCTATCATAACAAAATTTGGTACATCAAAGTTTTATAGCACAAGAAATAAAACTGTGTAATTTCGTGAAGATCGGTCCATAATTTACCCTAGGCCCCATATAAACCCTTCTACCGGAAAACAGTTTGGTTGCCTTAAACCATAATTAATAACAAATCGTCACAGTTTAAGATTATAATAACATCATACAGATATTACTCCTTAAACATTCGAACTGTCGGTGGAGGGTATCAAAGATTCGGCACAGCCGAATATAGCACTCTAACTTGTTATTTTTAAATTCGTTTGATATATGTATGAAGCAGTGTTACCACCAGAAAAATTCTAAATTACACTTGACATGAAGCAAAATTACCCGATTTAAATGAAATTACACCTGATATACAAAGAAGCAAAAACACAACAAACTCATTAAAGATCAATATTAGTTAAACTAGAGTTTGCTAAAAACCGTAAAAATGTAAAACCGCGGTTTCGGTTTAAAATGATTAAAACCGGCCGGTTTCGGTTCGGTTTTCGGTTTTGAAAATATCAAAGTTAAATTCATACATAAACATATATATTTTTTTTGCAAGTTTTTTATTTGTTTCAATTCAGGTACTTTTATTGGCTCTTAAGTATATACCTGGGCCTGGCCAGGCATTTTTTGACTTTTTTCTAGTTTTTTTAATATAATTATTAAGTATATTAGAACGAAACTTTATGTATTCCTCAATTCCGCAATTGGCCAAATGAAAATTTTGTGCATATTGTATCCACCTGGGCCTGGTCAGGCCCTTCCCTATAATATATGTACTGCAGTAAATAAAATCATATTGAAACGTTTCAAAAAGCATACACAACACATAAGAATTCTTCCTTTTCTGCTTTTTCGAAAAATTATTTTATTTTCCAACAAAATGTTCCTGCTATAGACATAAAACTCCATACATATAAAAGTAGTCCCAGCCTTGCCCAGGGGTTCGTAAGTGTGAGTTTTTTTCTACAGCCATAAGGTGTGTACTTAAGAGTTATAAAGATAACATTTGTTCTTCTTAGTACTTATTTTGAATTTTAAGAATTTTGAAATACCTTGTCATTGTTGAAGGCTGTTATGTATAAAGTTTTTGTATATTAAGTACGAGTATGATGTTTAATTTGCCATTTCTTAAAGCATAAATACATTGTTAAAGTTAAAGCTAAAACCGAGGTTTTTTTTGTCGGTTTTCGGTTTCGGTTTTTAGGCATTTAAAACCGCGGTTTCGGTTTCGGTTAAAACCGAACAGCAATCCCTAAGTTAAACTGTTAAGATTCTTATTGTAATTTTAAATAAATTAACCAAAATAAAATTAAAGACTTAAAACAATTAATGAAACATAAAATAAAACTCCTAAAATAATGAGTTTAACTTCCACATTTGGTTGCATATATCTAGGGAAGGTACAAAATGCTCATTGCCATTCCTTTATAATGGGTGTTTTTAAGCCCCATAGGGCTTACGAAAGGTTAGCAGTCAAACGAACTGTCATACTGCTTTCACTTTTTGCTCAGGCACATCATCATGAATAGATTCATTCTTGAACAACGCCACCAAATCATTCAAATTTACTTTGAAAATCAGCCATCGATTTCGACTTCATGATTAAACTGAGGCAACTTTTTTTTTAAGAAATGAAGGCGATGTGTTGATTTAGAGAAAGTAAACTGTGAATTAGACTTCAAGGTCGTGCGATGTGACATCTCTTATTTTTTTCCGTAGGGCTGTATATTTACTGGTTTATGCTGATAAACCAGCAAATAATTGACGTCTTGGAGGTCAACATTGTTCATTTTATTCGTGACATGCAGCCAGCAATGCTCGAAAAAGAGGAACAAAATTGGACGTTTAGAATGCGATTCGTAAGGACCTATTGCCTATATGCCCATTTGTTTGAAATCAGTTTCAAATGGTAATGCCCATTAAAACCATTTTTTTTTTTGTGTTATCTACCATTTTAGTTTTCATTGTCTTGAAAAAAAACCTTTATACCTTATTTAGTAAACAAAATGCCTGCAGGGTTTTATACAACTGTCCCTTCGTAATTCAGTTTTACAACTGTAAAGGGCTTTAAATATTTTTCCAACTTAAGCATTAAAAAGTTGCAAGATGAAGATAAAATTAATTACATATATGTTGGAATATTGGAAACATATCTTCCCTCAGGCTAGTTTTTAGTTTGAATAACTTTTTTCAATAAACTTCTGGTTCTAAATCTCTATGATAAGCATCTTTATCCAGTCTTAGGATCCATCTTGCGACATTCATTACCAAACTTTTGAAATAAATATTTTATGAGTGAAGTCTTTTCTTAAAAAAACCCGAGACTTTGGTTAAGAAGACTGTGCATTTTTAGCAACAATATTTAAAAAGAAATAAATGTCATCATTGAAATCGAATCTTGATTTTATGTGGATATCTGAAGTAAGAATTTCAAATAACACCTGAATTACACCTAAGAGAAATTACCCACGCTCTTCCCACGACAGTAAAAATTATACCAAATTCGGGTAATTACCCACAAAGTGGCAACACTGGTATGTAGACTAGGGCGGGTCGATTTTTTTTTTAAATCGTATAGCAAAAACGTAATCTACATAAAATTTTAAGAAAATTCTCCGAAGAAAATTATATGCCCGCCTTTGCAAAAAAAAAAAATTTTTTTAAAAATAGTTTTTTCCAAAAAGAAATCGAAAAATTATACCAAATTCGGGTAATTACCCACAAAGTGGCAACACTGGTATGTAGACTAGGGCGGGTCGATTTTTTTTTTAAATCGTATAGCAAAAACGTAATCTACATAAAATTTTAAGAAAATTCTCCGAAGAAAATTATATGCCCGCCTTTGCAAAAAAAAAAAATTTTTTTAAAAATAGTTTTTTCCAAAAAGAAATCGAATTTTTTGAATAAAATTGCTTAGTAACGTAGTTCTTTTGCACTTTTTATTTTTTTACACTCAAAATTTTTTTTACATTAAAAAAAATTTTCAGCCAAGTAAAAAAATGTTTAAGTCGAGAGGCGCGGATTAGGATTTTATTTTAGACCCATGGTTTCTTCGGAGAATTTTCTTAGAATTTTATGTATATAACGTTTTTGCTATACGATTTTTAATTTTTTTTTCATCCATACAAATCAACCCGCCCTAATGTATACATACACACATGGTACGTACGTAATTAAATAATCTAAAAAATGGAATAATAATTCGGTGCAAATCGATATACATAGTTTAATTTTTACAAAAATAAAACACATACTGTTGCCCTACAATTACGCAATTGGTCGCATTCACTCTTACGTAGGTTATTTGCACATAAATTGTTTGAAAACAAAACGAAATCAATTAAAAAAAAATACCAAAAACCGGTTTCAACGAAAAAAAAAAACACAAACACACACACACTTTGGCTGGCAAAAACAGCAAACATGTGTATGTATTAATGCATGTGGTTTCTTGCTCTCTTTAGTTCTCTGAATGTGAGCACGAAGTTTTTGCTTTCTTGTTACTTCCCCCCCTCATCATTAAGAAGCACAAAATTTTTGAAAATTTCAAATGTACTAAGTGCAACATCTTTATATATTTATAGTCTTTGATTAAAGCTTAAACAAAACACCAACAATAAGCAGTGAGTTTATCTTTTCTTACATCCCCCTACAAAATCTTTGGAAAAGGTTTCCTGATACAGTATTTATCGGATATAAGAACATCTCACATTGCAGCCACACGATCAAGCTTTTCTTGATAGTCTTTTACATATACTGTTTGTCAAAATATGCAAAAATTGGCAGCTGTGACGTAGGCTGCACGCAAGTTGAAAGCAATTTACTTTCAAGATGTCATTAAAAAAAAAAATATATAAAGAGAAACGAAAAATTTGCTCACTAACCTTGAAATCAGCTGTTTTCTTGAACGTAAATTGAAACACTCACTGGCAAGAGAATTTTAAAGGCAAGTTCGTATCAATTTTTAAAAGTATGAGTGTATTGGTAAAAAAGTGTGAGTGTATTAAAAATTGATAGGCAAAACTTGATCGTGTAACCCTCAAGTCATATAAGAACAAAACGCCTTTAAGAAACAATTTCAAAAACACCATGTCTTTTTAGTGATTTTTCTAACAAAAAAGGTTTCATATAAGAAAAACGCTTATAAGAAAAAAACTGATTAAAGAACATTTTTCTTAAACACCAAAACCACAAAATGTATAGAAAAAAAATGTATATAAGAAACTTCCAACAGCAACACAGAATTTATGTAGTTTGCATGGACAACGCTGTTTTCTGACATTTTTAAAACAAGAACAAAGTTTTTTTTTTACTTTTAGTTTTAGATGAGCGAGCTGATACTCATGAGAAGCTTTGTGTTTTTTTTTTCAATAAAAACAAAAGTTAACTGCCGGTTTAACGATGTCGAATGTCAACGTTCGCATAGAAAATTACATTTAAAACAAAAACAAAATTCTAAAATTTGTTTTTGTTTTAAATGTAATTTTCTATGAGAACGTTGACATTCGACATCGTTGAACAGGCTGTAAAATTTTAAAAGAAATACAAAACGGTATAAAAAGAAGCGAAATTGCAAAAAAAATATAATATTGGACTTTCAACCACAGAGGCGTCAAGAGACAGAAAATATTGTATTTTTTGCTGTCTTTTTCTTCGAAAGCTGCCCCTTTGCATTATTTGTTTTGATTACACAATTTGTGTTCATAGTAGCGGACTGTTTTTAGACATTGCCACTTCACTACCGAAAAAAACTTTTCTTTCTCTTTTTCCGAAAGTTGCCGTTGCAAATGATTTAAGGCCCAACCATAATGTGCTTAAGTTGGCTTAATCAAATGTGCGAATACATGCAAATGATATGTGGCAAACCATATTGAACTTAAGGAAACTTTTTGCTAAGTTTAATGAAACTGTCATTTGCTTAAGCAAGGTGCGAATCTAATCGCACATTCCGTACGGAATCAAATGTTTTTTTATTTGGTTTTTGTTTTTTTAAGTACATTTTAGAGAGTTTTTGATAATTTTTGACAGTGGTTAAGCAAGGCTATGCATATTATGGTTGAGCCTTTAGGCTCTTTTTCATACGTCACTTTTTTCATCTCTGTATGCTTTGTGCTTTCAACGTTATCTAAAATAGTGAAAAACCCAAAAGACATAGAAAATAATTATTCAAAAGTTAGAAATGTTAACAAAAAAAGGGACAGAAAACCAAAATATGAAAGTCTTATGGCCATAGCTACTTTATAAGAAATAAGTTTCTTATATAAAATAATTGTATATAAGAAAGAAACGCTTATAAGAAACTTTTTTCGTGGATTTTTTAAGTTTCTTATATCCGATAAATACTGTAATCTGGCCTAAGCAACCAGTGAAATGCGCATAGAGGCTAGCTTTCCCTCAACAATAAATTTCGGTGTATTTATCAAATATGGAAAATTGGGAATTTAGCACGTCATACAAAAATCTTAATAGTAAATTTTGTATTCCCGTAAATAACTTTGATAATATAGTACTTGCATGTGCCCGTGCAGAAAACTGAATTGCCAAATTGGTTTTTTTTTTGTTGTTTTCTTGCGAAGACAATAGAATGAAGCAATTTGTTTTTTAATTTTGTTTTTTCTTTTTACCCACTTACAACTACAATTCGAGTCGGAAAGAACCCAACCAATTGTAGGGGGATGTAAGAAAAGATAAACTCACTGTTTATTGTTGGTGTCTTGTTTAAGCTTTGATATTGTTACGAGTAAGACTTTGAGTGTTTAAAATTCTTATTCGCTTTAGGGTTTTATTTGTATAATATTTTTAGCTTTTCTAAAATCTTTGGAAAAGGTTTCCTGATGATCTGGCCTAAGCAACCAGTGAAATGCGCATAGAGGCTAGCTTTCCCTCAACAATAAATTTCGGTGTATTTATCAAATATGGAAAATTGGGAATTTAGCACGTCATACAAAAATCTTAATAGTAAATTTTGTATTCCCGTAAATAACTTTGATAATAAAAAAATTTATTTAAAATTAATAAATTAATTAATTAAAAAATTGAATTAATTAATAAATTAAATTAAAAATAGTTTTGCTTCTACCGAAAATGTTTAGATTTCGTTGATTTAGTGCGAATAAATAAAAAAAAATTATTTGTTTATTTTTTGGCTAAGCGGTCGTCACATCTCCTCCAAGTTTTTGCCCTTTTAAATGGTAGATTGATGTTTTCGATAGCCTGGCATGAGCAGTGATGCCAGGAACAATTTCAAAAAATCCCTACGTGTCTCCAAAAAAATCCCTTTTTTTCCTTACAACCAAAAACAAATTTCCCTACACTTTTCCCTACGTAAAAAATGTATTGTTTTTAGCGACAAGTAAAGGCCAGTTTACACGGTAATACAATGTATTACGACATGTCGAAAGATTATGTAGATTGAGAAAAATCTTATCATGTAAAAGCAAAATGTATTGAGTAAGAGAGAATACGGATACAAAATCTGACAAGCGGTCGGTAAATGGTTTTTTTCTAAACCATTTTAGAAACCTATGTATTCTCATCACACCAGAGGTGTATTTTAACAGAGTATATTGAAGGTGATAGCATTTTTAAGCGATTACAAAAACAACTAAAATCAACTCAGGAAATTTTCATGTTGTTTTTGTAAATATTTAAAACTGCAACCATCTGATTTATTGTTATTATTTTGCATTTTACTTATACCATCCGTGTAAACATGAACTATACTTACCAAGGTATATTTACACAAGGTAAACTCGTTGGCCCATATGTTTGTCAGCTGATTACCCCTAGTTGGAAGCTTAACGTCAAATTTCGTGTATATGAGAAAAAATTTGTACATGTGTGCGTTAAATTGTTTTTTTTTATATGAAGACAATTTTGACAACTCCGTTCCTTTTATAGAGCAGCATGTATACACTCCCAAATGAGTCTACCTTGTGTAAATATACCTTGATACTTACAAAAGATTTTTATTTTTTTCTTTTAAACACGGAGAGAATTTCATAATATTTTGATTCTACAAAGTCGTAATACATTGTATTACCGTGTAAACTGGCCTTAAACAAATACATATTAATTTTGTTAACATTTTGTACATATTTATTATAATAAAATTTATTTATTAAAAAAAAACAACAATTTTCAAAAATAACACTGTGACAAATTTAATTTTTTTCTTTTTGACAGAAACGCCTCTATAAATCCTTTAATCTAGAACAAAACAGGGTCAAAGTTCGTATTTGATTTATCATTTCCTCATCTTTTGTTCCTTTTTTAAGAGCTTAATAGTTTTCAAGAATATTTATTTTTAATAATTTTTTTAAAATAAGTATCTAATAATTTTTAGGAAACTTGGTACCAAATAAAAAGGGGCTCTGTAAAATTTAAAAAAAAAATATATATTCACCCTTATTGTGTTTGGCGTGTTTAAAATACGCCTACGACTGTTTGGTAATAGATTAAAGAGAATGTCACCTTTTTTTCTTTAATCTATTACCAAACTTATAAGGGTGATTTTCTTCAGTTCCCCTGAACTTAAATATAAAAAAGTTCCATTTAAAATTTTTTAAAAATTCGAAATTGTATACTTTTTTTTCTCTAAGCTTAGAAGGTGTGATTGTGTTTATTAGATTCATTTATTAGATATTCGCTTTTAATTTTCGCACACATTTCAGAGAATGTGAGTGCGAATGCGAATAGCAAAAATAAGAGAATAGTTCGCAATGCGAATGCGAATATACGTTGCCGCTTAATTATATATTTGAGGGTTCGAAGAATATTCCGGTACATGGTTTATATATATGGATTGCCAGGCTGTTAGGACTCATAGTATACGGTTTATTTTAAAAAATACTGCATTAGATGAATATTTACTAATTTTTAGATTATACTAGCTGGACCCGGTCCGCTTTGCTGGCTCTTAGTAAAGATTTAAAATTTTATAAAATATGAACGTGTTTAATTGATTTTCAAAACAAATATATGCAAAAACACCTAATAAACCAATAATAATTTTTATTAAAAATCGCAAAATTTATTTAACAAGCGCGAAACTACACAGAAACACTGCTCATGCCTCATACATCAAACACACAAATTTTGGTCAAAGTCGGTGCAGTAGTTTTTGAGTTAAGCGATTACAAACAAACACGTCTTTTTTATATATATAGATAGATAGATGTAAACTAAAATTAACATAAATGTTTGGAATAAAACTGATTATTAACCCATATAAAGTTTTTTTTTTTCATTTTGGTGATTTTAGCGTATTTTAGTGAATTACCGCTGAATTGATAAATGTATATTGATAAAGATTTAGTGACATACCATGCATCTAATTTTTAAAACATTAGCTCTGTTTCTTTACTTTTTGGGTAAAGTTCGTGAAAATGAGAGCAAGCATAAATTTCTCTCATAAAGAGACAAAATTACACAAAAGTACGGGAACAGAAAAAACCAAATTTTAAGCACAAAATAAAAAGTCATTGTTTTGATAGTTTTTACAAAACAATAAAAGTTTATGCCACTTTTGAAAAATTGTATATTGTCTGCAGAAATAAACTAATTTTACCAAAAGTTAACCTAAACAAACACTTTTACAATAACTAACATTATGTTTTCCTAAAATTTTTAATATTTTTAATTAGGCTTAAGTTCATGTAATTTAATTTTTTATTAAATTATTTTTTATGAAGAAAGGAATTTTACAACATGAAAATTAATTAAAATTGTTTTTGATAATCTTTCATTCTTGACGTGGCTCGGGCTCGAACCCTGGCCGGCAGGTTACCATGACATGTTTCGATCGCAACCACTCGATCTCCTCAGATGGAAAAAAAAAAAAAAATAACCACAATACTAATTATTGTTTTCCTAAAATTTCAACATAAAACTTTATATTTTAGTACATTATTTTACTCCACAACACTTTTTCAAAAATTTGTTTCATGATTTTTTTCTTTTGCATTTTATTGTTTTGTTTATGTTTTACAGCTGTTTGACAATTTACACAATTTACACGAAGAAAAAGTCTGGGCTGTTTCGTGCAAGAAGAAGAAGAATTTTATTCTCTCGAATCCGCTCTCATTTACACAAATTAAAAGTACGGGAACGCTTTTCGTGCAAATTGGGATCCCGAGGTATCCCAAAGTAGAGTAAAGAAACAGAGCTATTATGTTAAGCGATTACGACGAAATTACAAATATATAAAAACGTGGTGCCATCTATCGGATAAATACGAAACTCCACACAGAAAAACTCCTCATGCCTCATACATTAAACACACAAACTTTGGTCAAAGTCGGTGCAGTAGTTTTTGAGTTTAGCGATTACAAACAAACACGTCTCTTTTATATATATAGATAGATAGATAGATAGATAGATGAACGTGTATAATGGATTTTCAAAACAAATATATGCAAAAACACCTAATAAACCAATAATAATTTTTATTAAAAATCGCAAAATTTATTTAACAAACGCGAAACTACACAGAAACACTCCTCATGCCTCATACATCAAACACACAAATTTTACAAAGAAACACGTCTCTTTTATATATAAAGATATTGAAAATGAGATATAATTTTGAAAATTCCCTACAGTTGCCTTAAAATAAAATATCTGTCCTTTTTTCCCTACACTTGAAATTTTTCGAAAAAATCCCTACAAAAAGGGAAAATTTCCTACATTTGGCATCACTGACCCGGGTACCTATATGGAAATAGTATTGGAAACTTAAATTTTTTGTCGAAAATATGTGCATAGTCACGGAAAATTATTTTTAGCGGAGATAAAAAAAAAGGTTGCAATGCTCAGTTATATACAAACATTCGCGTATCTATGGCATAGTATCCCACTTTAATAATCCAATATATGTATACTTTGTAGTTTTAACTACTAATAATATATAGGTACAATCGGTTAAAAATAACGGGAGAGATAAATGTTAATCATGGAATTGCAAGCTAATTTAAATACTTCAAATCAACGTACTTTTTCTGTTCGGGAGTCATAAGAAAAACTTCAACATGATTCCAAACTACCATTCGGAACAAATATTTTAGAATTTTGGAAAATCAAAAAACTAAAAGCTCCTATAATTTCAAAAATTGCACTACCCAATAAAAAATTGAGCTTCGAGCGAAGCAGGTTTGTAAGGGAGAAATGTAAGAGTTTCGCTTACCATTGCGCTTACGGAAGACATGAATTTTATATGGCTAGTTCCCACTTTGAAGCAATACATTTTTGACACATAAAGCGCATTATTCAGCGCATAAAAAAATTGTTGGATGTAACAGTTATTTTTTAGTATTCTCCCTTACAAACCTGCTTCGTAGTAAATGCCGTAGCACTTGAAATTTTATTTATTTTTTATAAAAATTGTTAAGAGTTATTTCACTTACTTTACTGCATTTCTGTATGTCTTATTGCGTAGCGCATAATTGTGCGCTTATTTTTTAAATGTACCATTAGTGCTTCGCAAAATGATAAAATTTTTTATTGGGTAGTAGCTTTAGCAGTTCCGCAAAATAGGTATCTGCGGAAAGAGCTTTAGTAGAAATTTAAGCACAGATTTTGAAAATATTTTATTGCTTAAACTTAACACTTCATTAATTGATAAATTGTGAACATCCTTTTATATCAGAACCGCCATCATTGTTTTTTTTTATAAACTAAATTTTTTAAAAATACTTAGAATAAAATTTTCTAAAAAAACGTTTTACGAAATATTTTTCAGCAAAAAACAAGTTTCTTAAACAATTTTGGGCCATGTCACAGAGTACAATTCCGTTCGGAATTGAAGAAAACATATTTCTTTGTTGATGGAAAGTGTATTTTGATAGTTTTATGGCCTTTCAGATACAGACAACTCCCATACAGTTCATGAAAACAAAAATGGTTTCATTCCGAAACATTTTTCCGTCATTTTCTGAAGCACCAAAATAAGGAATGAATTCCGTTTCTTTTTAACAAAAAAAAAGTTTTTGCTTTTTTTGAAAATAAAAATTTTGTTTTCAAAGAAATTTTTTTCGTTTCTATTTAAACACAAAAAATAATATTCCTTTTTCACGCACAAAATTTTTTATTTCAAAAATAAAATTTAATTTTGTGTTTTCTGGTGCATGTGATATTTTCCATCGTTGTGATTTCAAAATGTTGAATTGTGCCTTATTTTCATCCTCTGATGACGAGGATGAGTATACGGTGGCAGAGCTATGTCCACTTTGTGTAAGCCATGGTACGATTGCGCTAATTCCGGGTTTTTTGAGCAGCTACCATTTTTTCAGTTTTGTTTCACTTTTGATTCATTCCGCTCTTTGTTTGCAGAAGAACTTTCAATTATATGACACCATCAGCATGTCCGATATGGTTTTCGTAATCATTCTTCTCTGAAAATTTGTTGTATTCAACTAAATAATTTAAGCAAAAAGAATATGGGAATTTTTGCGTCTTATTTTACTTTTTTAAAACATAAAAATAAT
This sequence comes from Pollenia angustigena, assembly GCA_930367215.1. Classification (NCBI taxonomy): domain Eukaryota; kingdom Metazoa; phylum Arthropoda; class Insecta; order Diptera; family Polleniidae; genus Pollenia; species Pollenia angustigena. The sequence continues at coordinate 202,244,759 of OV884059.1, forward strand.
ACTAATGTAGTCATAGCATAGATGACGCATAAAATATGACAAAATTTTATGATTACGTTCGTCGTTGGACTGATGTTGCCATTTGTAATAACATTTATGTCACAATTCTTATGTTAGGGCATCATCAATATAAAGTTGCATTTTTCTATGAGTGTAACTACACAAAAATTCGAATTCATTGATTATGGGAAATTTTATCAAACTACATGTTTGCGCAAATTTTTTTACGTATAGGATCTAAAATAGTAAAGTTTTTGCTTCTCCTGTTAAAACAATAAAAGTGTAGTTACGTCCGTTTACAGTTTAGGTGACGATATATATGAAATTACACACACAGTCATGGCTGGCCTCGGCGAAAATTACCATACGCGGCAAATTCTACAATAGATTTTAGAGTGTCGCACTGGTTCCGTGTGATTATTATCAATCTAAAATTATTTCCATTGCATAAAAACAGTTTTTATAAAGATTATAAACGAAAATATTAACTCTTTTGATGCTTTCATAATTTGTAAATTTTATTTTCTTTATTGTAGAATGAAATAAAATGAACGACTATTTTTTCATCGTTTGCCATTTGATTTCGAGAATCGTAGTTCAAATAATTTTTAAAGGAATTGTTAACAGAGTTGTATTTTTATAGCTTTCTCGAATACGAAAATCGGAATAAGGCCGATTATGAATTTAAATCAGCTGGGGGCTACCGCGTATTTCGATTCGAAAAGTAAAATTTTTCGAAATCAATTTCCGATTCGAAAGTTAAATCGTACCGCGTAACTCGTTCGAAACGATGACAGAGTTGTATTTATAAACCAATGGGAAATTTGATTAAAAGTTGGAAGCACTGCTATTAAAATACCAAAATGGACGAAAATATCCCAAAGCAAAACAAATAATAAATACTATTTAACAAAGTAACTCTATTTAATGTGTGAAAAATATTATAATTTTTTTTTTAATAAAAATTTATTGAATTTCCCTGTGGTTTGAAACGTCAACAGAAAAAGCCAACCATTACTTTATACCCAAGGCCCATTGAAAAGGTCTGCGCACGAAGCCTGGTGATCATGGTTTTCGTTCTTTTGAGCTTTCAAAAGTTGTTTACATACACGTTTTTTCATTTTGCTTTGTATATGTGGTAGTGAGTTTTTGACAGCTTAAAAGAAAAAGTTTTTTGTTTTTGTACAAGTAAGCAGACCTGATAGAAGGGCCTTGTCTATACCATAGTGGAATACTGTTTTTTATCTTTGTAATATTAAAACATTTTCAATAATAACTATAGAAAAATTTATTTTATATCAAACAGAGTACCGAAACGCTCGCTCATTTTTCAGTCATGAGCGAGCGTGAAAAATTTTAAATTGAACTGCTTCTTCACATTCATGAGGGTGAGGAAAAAAAAATATTTTTAATTTCCTCATTCATGAAAAATGAGCAAACAAAAAAATTCATATATGAATTTGTCAGATATGAAAAATTTAAAAAAATTCACATTCAAATTCCTCATAATGAAAAAAACGCGATTTGCCTGACCATTAACAGCGGGAAAATGAAGTTGTAGAGAGGCCTTAAAGAAGGCCTTTTTACCAATATTAAGTTGTCCAGTCGCATTCCAACTGTATTAGAACAACAAGGTTCTATCTTACACGTTGTTTAGGTGCATATAGTTCCTTGTTGTCCTAAGGTCGCAAATTGTTGTTGCTAATAACGCGAAGTTAGTAAATTAATAACTAAACTTGCTACACATTCCAACATTACTGCTAATAAAACTATTTCGACAGGCCTTATCTCAGAAAAGTTAATTTGAATTTGTAAAATATTTCATAAAACCCATTCTAAAACCCCGTTTCGAAGAAGGCAGAGCGGAATAAGTAAACGTTTATTGAAAATCTAGTTGTAAACCTTCTTTAAGGCCTGAAAAGTCAAAACCCTCGCAATTTTTCCCGCTAGGCAGCACGATAGCCTGTTTGTGTCTTGTAAAATTATTTGTTGGCTGGTAAACTAATATGTGTTTTTTTTTATTTTATGATGCCTCTAAAAGGGTCTGTTTTTTTTTCGTTTAAAAGACATAAAGGCAAAAAAATATTGAAAAAAAAATTACCTGCAAGAACTGAAGACATGTATTTGGTCTCGTGAAAAAAATTTTGTTTGTGGTCCAAGCGCAACGGTATTGAAAACACTACATTGAATTTACAATAACTGGCATAATTTGGCGCGAAACAATAAAATTGCAACAATAAAACAAATTTTCTTACTCATCTACCATACTTACTGTCGCTTTGCTTGTGGCGAAACAAGACTTTGTTAGTGTTTTCCTTATAACTTTACCTACGTAAGAAAACTGTTTTCAGCAATAAAAACCCATCGTCGCGATTGGAACAGAAACTAAAATATTTTTACAAACACAAAATACCAACAACTTCTTGTGTCTATTTTTTTCTCAATAATTTCTGCATAAAGGTACGTCTTTTTAACGAAAGAAAAAGTGACCCTTTCTAAAGTAACCAAAGAATTGTTTGAACAAACAAAAAACATATCGTTAGGTTAAAAATTATTAGAAAATTTTAAATTGAATTTTTGTGTTGATTACGATTCACATCAAATATTTTTATAAAATTTTAAACTGCTACCTAAAAAAATATCCAAGTTAATTACAAAATTAAAAATTAGGTTTCATAAAAATATAATTTTTTTTAACAACATAATGTATAATCACACTCAAGAAAAAAAATTAGCAAAGTTTTTAATTCTTTTTATAATTATAATAATAATTTAATGAAAAATTAAATTTGATGTACTTAAGGCTGATTAAAAATATTAAAATTTGGATTAAAAACCCAAAAATAGTTCGACAAAAAAAAAAAAAAAACCACAATACTAATTATTCAAAAGAAATATTTTTATTAGTTTATTTAAAATAATCTGTTTTTTATTAGAATTGCATTCTTCCAAGTGGCCTTTCATCAATATCCTGAAAAAGACAGTTATTCTTTATTTTTGGAATAATTGCCTTTTTTATTTTTTTTATAAAGTAGTGGAATATAGACTGTTTAGCTTTATTTTGTGTTAATCCTTTAGAATTATTAAATTGTAATCATATCTTTCTTTGGAGAAGTACTACTTTGTCCAACATTTAATATGCTATCAACACTACGCTTTCCTTCTTCTTATTATTTTTCAGAAATCACCTAATTTACTTTTTGCAACGTACATAGCGTTGTTAGAATGCGATACGGAGTTCTTTTGAAATAATTCGATATATACATGTTATGTTATATGAGTCAAATTTTTATTTACTAAATTTGTTCATTGTAAAAAAAATAATTTTACTTTTTAATTAGAATGAAAAATATGGCTTTTTAAAATCAAATCATAGCTAAATTAAATTAAGATACATTTTCTAATTTAAACCACTACTTATTAGTAAAAAAATCAATAAAAAATTATCAAAGGTATGTATATATCCTATTTTTCCGGTAATTTAACACAAATATTTAATTATTTAATATTTTAAATGTTTGTTTTACTTAATACTAATCTGTATACTTTCGTTGATGATACGTCTTTTTGTTTCTGAAAATTACAAATTTATATAACGCAACAAACACAACTTAAAAAATAATAATAATCGCATTTTTAGCTGAAATATTTAAAATTGCTTATAAATCTCATAAACATTTTACAAAGTTGTCTGCTTTGCATGTAAAATTATGAAATGTGATGTTACATTATTCTGCATTCAAGATGACGGACGATATGTGCAGTTCTTTTAATTTTTTTTCAATAATGTTTTCTTACAAAAAATCCAACAGACACTTCGGCTGGTTGCCTATACCAAAAATATTTTACACAAACAAATGCACACAGTCATTTCGAGCTGTGGTCATGCAAACTGTCAAGCAACAACAACATTACTAGTGAGGATCGTTTCTAAAACTTTTTTTTTCCTCATTTTTCATGACTGAAGAAAGGCAAAATTGGATTTTTCCTCAAAAACATGAATGAATTTGGCGAAATATTAACAATTCATTCATGACAGTGAAAAAAAGTTACATATTTTACATTTTTCATTTATGAAAAAATTCAAGAATGGTTGAATATGAGCGTTCACATTTGAATTTCTCTGAACTCTGATATCAAATTTAATATTATTTGGTTTAATTTGTTTGTTTTACACTTTTATTTATCTTGAACTTTGTCATTTGCACTTTGTCACTAACAAAATAGCTTTCGAACAATTTGCTAACTTGGAGGCCACAAGTTTGCATTTCAATTCCTTTTACCCCTTTTATATTCGGCAAGTTACTTGCGCAACTCTTGGTTTGTAGACGTCAGCGGTAAGGTTGCGGTAAGGAAAAAACATTTTGTACGACTTTTGGTGGGAACCGGTGGATTGTTAGGATGGCAACGCTTAGGTTTTAAAATCTTGCCAGGCTAGGCCGGTAGAGGCGTGAATTCGCCATCTTAACCATCCATAAGCCATTGTTCAAAAAAATATGTATTTGAAAAAAAATAATTTAAGCAGAAAATTTACTAAATTTAACTAAAAATGGGGAAAAAGGAACAACGTAAATATATTAACGAAAAAAAATTAATAAAAAATTTAAAAGAAAATAAAAAAACCGAAACCTCTAAACATTTTCCCATTCCCTACGATAAATTGATTCCCGACTATCCCGACTTCTCACTTCCTCGGCTGGTAGCTGATGTTTGCTACCTGGCCTGCCCTCCCAACACCTTGGCAAATCCTTGGCCCATGTGCGGATTTGCCCCTTAACGTACATTCCACCTCTACAAATTTAAATTTTGCTCACTTATCTGTTAGTTTTTTCCTCCTCACTCTTTTTCCATTTACATACTTCACCTCAGAAGCTCACCCGAAATAGTAAACTCAGAAAAACCAGACCTGTTTCTATTGTCCGATCAAACAAACCTCCGGTCCAAAAGCAGACCTAGAGTTATCCCCTGCCCTACCTAGTCCGAGCTCGGCCTGGTGTCTTGGGATTAATAATGAGGGGGATTTACCAAAAATCTCGTAAATCACGTAAGTATGTTTCGGTGAGATTATTTGGGGATGAATGATAGGGTTTGTATGAGGTATAAGTGCTGAGTATGTCGGAATGGTTAGTCGTGCGTATGGATGGATGATGTATGGGTGTATAATATTTGCTCCGATGATGTGTGTGTGTGTGGAAAGATGATATATGGGTGTATGATGTTTGCTCAGATGATTTGTGTGGGTGTGTGTATGGATGATGTGGGGGCGTATGTTTTGTGAATGTATGAACCGTGATTATATGAATGAATGCATCTGGTGTCTTTGAACAATTTTAAAACTTCCTTTTATTTTTTTACATTTATTTAAACTTCCTTAAATTTTCTTATTTGTTTTTTTAATTTTTATTAAAATTTTTCTTTTTGAATTTAGAAATATATTTTTTTTAATTGAATCCAAAAAAATGAAACTTTGCACAGCACTAAAAAAACGATCCTTCTTGCTCCGCACTGAATACTCAAAAAAACAAGTTAGAGTGCTATATTCGGCTGTGCCGAATCTTTGATACCCTCCACCTACAGTTCAAATGTTTTAGAAGTTATATCTGTATGATGTCTATATATTATTATAATCTTTATAAAAACAGACATCTGCATTAAAATTGGTTGCAGTTTAAACCTATATTAAATTATTGACAGACAATCAGAAAATTTAATGCTTTTTTAACAATGATTTCTGGTATTAAAAAACATAAATTTCAATACAGTGGCGTTTGCAGTGAATTTCAGAAGGCCGTTAAAATGGGATCTAAGGTAAATTATGGACCGTATATCACAAAATTGCATACAATTTTTTTTGGCCATATGAAGCTAAGCTGGAAGAAAGTTTACAGCAATATCTATATCTGCTACGGTTTTAGGCGTACTTAATTATTTTACCAGAGTGGACTTTATATGGGGACTAGGGTAAGTTATGGACCGATCTTCACGAAATTTCACAGTGTCATTTCTAGTCCTATTGAACTGTGACGAGCCAAATTTTATTATGATAGCATTATTAATTATGGTCTTAACTAAACAGATTTCCGGGAGCAGGGTTTATATGGGGCCTAGGGTAAATTATGGACCGATCTTCTAGTCCTAGTAAACTGTGAGGTGCCAAAATTAGTTAGGATAGCATTGGTAATGGTAATTAGGGTTTTAGGCGTACTATATTGTTTTCCGGGAGTAGGGCTTATATGAGGCCTAGAGTTACATGAATGTATGTGATACTCCTTATTAATTGTATTAAACGTTATTTTTAACATGTTTCTTTTTAATATTAATTATCTTCATTAAGGGTTTATCTAATTTATCATATATTTTCTATAATTAAATATTATCAAATATTTTCTTTTATTTTAATTATCAAGAATTTTGTTATTAACTTTCATTCAAAAACTCATGTTTATTTTTTATAAAAAAGGAACCTGGATTAATAAATCGAAGTTGATTTTGAAAAAAACTTTGAAGAGAAAAGATTTATTTTAATAAAATAAATAAAATTATTAAAACTAAAAATAAATAAATTTTTTATTTTGTATATTTTTTTATCATAATACATATTACTGGCGCAGTTGTGTGTTACGAACCCCACTTATTAATAAAAAAAAAAAAAATTATTAAGTGGAACTAAACGAAAACAAAAACAGTGGATAGTTTTTTTTCTTTTAATAAACTTTTGTTTTTGTGAAAAAAGGAAAATAAATTGAAATAAAATTTCTAAGACATATTTCATATAAAAAAAACAATATTCAAGATACTGCTATTACAATAAGAAGCTAAAAACTGATTCCAAACTGAATTTAAAAAAAAAGACGTTGACAACGCTATTAAAACTCGAATTTTGAATAAAAATAACAAACAACAAAATATTGAAAACATAAAAAAAAACAGCAATAATTGTGCATTATTTGCTAATACATAATAAAATATAAATCATAACAATTATCAACAAGTTTAATCAAAAGCTTTGTGAAGGGTTTGCGGCGGCTACAACAACTGCGAAAATAAAAATTCTTAAGTACAACAACAAATATTAATAAGTTTGGAGCGGTAAAGGACTACTAACAAAGAATATTATTTTATAAACATGTCATCAGCAACAATGCTTCCTTTTCAATTACTGGCTGATGTTCCCAAGTTCGAAGGAAAACCAGAGGAATTGGAAATGTTTATTAAGAACGTTGAAGGTGTTCGTCAACTTGTTGAGGAAACATTAATTGAATTATTTGATCTCAGAATACGCAACAAAATTGTAGGAGTGGCAAACATATCATTGATAAATAGCAACAATCCAACAAAATGGGAAGAAGTTAAGGTAATATTACGTATTAATTTTATAATATCTGATAGCGTAGAAAATTTAATTAATAAAATTAAGACAGCTGAATTTAGAACCACTGTTAATCAATTTTACGAGTATATGGAAAGTTTGAAAACGAAATTAAATTTAAAGACTAGTGTTGACAACGAACAATGGTTTAATTGTACTAATAATGAGAGAATAGTATTAAAGATTTTTATTAATAAATTACCTAATGAGCCAAAATTAATTCTTAAATCGAGAAAACCCTATTACATGAATGTATGTGATACTCCTTATTAATTGTATTAAACGTTATTTTCAACATGTTTATTTTTAATATTAATTATCTTCATTAAGGGTTTATCTAATTTATCATATATTTTCTATAACTTAAATATTATCAAATATTTTCTTTTATTTTAATTTTTTTGTGCTTTGTTGTGATACAGACGTGTATTTTTAAACCCGCATACGATTTGAACTATTAATTAATCACATTTGACTTTGTAATATAAGCAGCGAATGGACGCTTAAAAATAAATAATATATTTTGTTATTTAAATTATTTAACATTATAGTGAACAATTAAAACGATAAAATTAAATAAAACAAAATAGTAAAAATATATTGTATGTACGTAAGTTACATATAGGAATACTTCCCCTGACAAATATGATACGTTTCTAGAAAATATAAGTCAACGACATTAAAATATAAAATTGCTGCATCAACATGATTTTTACACAAACAAATTATAAAAAATAAATTTAATTGTGAAATAAATAAAAAATGCAAAATTAGCAATTTTGCTTTAACTAAATTTCGTTTTCAGCCAATCAAAATCATGTTGATGCAACAGTTAAAGTGTCGCGTTAAAATAATGCAAACTTAGCAAGTTTACATTTAAATAAATTTTGTAATTGTCAACCAATGAAAAAGAATGATAAAATAATGATGTAAACTAAACAAAAAGTAGTTTTCAGTTCTGGTTCCGTCCTCTGTTTGTAAGGTTGATTTGGATAAAACAAATAAAAATAAAATAAAAAATAAAAACATAACAAAGTTTTATTTTTTTTAAGAATACAAGAACGTAAATAACGTAAGTGGCGCAGTCGGTAGGATCCTTAGTAGTGAAAAGGATCCAGTGATTCGGAAATACGTGAAAAAAAAAAGATCAAGTGCAGTAAACCGTTATTCAATAAAAGAAAACTGAACACCACAAGGATCTCGTGAGATAAAACAAAAAGATCAAGTGCAGTGAACCGGTATTCCATAAAAGAAAACTGAACACCACAAGGATCTCGCTATTAGTAAAGTGTATTCCAAACGACAAAAAAACCTTTGATCAAAGACGGAGGATGGAGCCGACTCAAGGGGTTGATACATCTGTATTAGAACAGCTAGCAAGAAGAGAACAACAGCTAGAGCAATTACGAGGAGCTTATATAGAACTACAGCAAAGGCAAAGTCAGATAAACAACAGCAATATGGATAGAATTGTAAAAAACGTAAGACATCTACCGATATTCACTGGACATGGCGACGTTACAATTAACTCGTTCTTCAGCAGCACAGAGTATTTATTATCAACATTAGAGAATGAGGACCAACGAAAAGAAATCACCAGGGCAATTTATTATCGCACCATACAAGGAGAAGCCAAGGATACAATTATTAATTTACCACAACCGGACAATTGGATACATATTAAACAGGCATTAAGGCTCAGATATAAACCAGACGTGGAGCCGCATCAACTTTACAGGAGAATCAACAACCTAAAGGCCAATTCTGTAAGTGATTTAGCATTAGAAATACAAAAAATTAAACATAAAGCAGATCAGCTAATGGTATACTATAGAGGAGATATAGGTATTGACTTGACGAACATAAATAGTTTATTGACGAACACAATTAAAGAAATTACACAGGGCGTTTTATTGGATAAAATTTATGAAGAACATAACCTAGAGACAATAATAAATATTATGACGCGAAGAAGGTACGAGGACGAGTGTATCAGACATGAATTTAAAAAGGACAGAACATCCTCAACAAATGCATTTAAGCACCCAAATAAATACCCAAATAAAAATAGATTTTATGACAATTACAATCAGAATAAGGAACATAGAGGAAATAATTCAGGTCAATTCAGGTTAAACCAACAAAATTTTAACAATACGCAATACCAGAACCAAGATAGGGAACATTTTTCAAACCAAATTAGACGAAATCAGCCAAATTTCAATAACGTACAATATCAGAATCAAAATAGGGAAAATTACTCAAATCAGATTAGACGAAACCAGCAACATTTTAATAAAGGTTATCAATACAATAGATCAGGACAATTTAGGAGAAATCTGGTGGAACCCATGGAGGTGGATAATATTGAAGTAGATAATAATAGGCCTCATAGGGCAGGACACCCTAGTCAAAGGTTTAGCCAAGAACGCTTAGACCTTGATAGGCAAAGCCCAGAAGAAAGTAGAAGAAATTTTGATAGTCCTAGAGTAGCAGGAAACCCTAATTATTACCACAGCCAAGATAGCTGGAGTCAGATTAGGCAAAGCCAGGAAGGACCAAATGAAAATTTAGACGAAGTGAACAACACACTTTTTTTTTTTATGAAACAGCCTCAGAGGGGCTTCCCAAAATAAATATAACAATAAATAAGAAAAACTAAATGATTTTTCAAAACACAAATTAAATAAACCTATAACATTTAGAACGTTGACTAATAAAGACACAATCAAGTATGAAGTGCATACATTCGCACCAGAACAATTTAACTTGCCATGTAACGCAAGAATTAGGTGGAAAATTACACCATTAATAAACAAAACATATGACTTTATTATTGGGATTGATATTTTGCATTTTCTGAAGGCGATTATTAATATTGAGGAGGGAAAAATAATTCTTAATCGAAAGGAAAATCCCTTTGTAAACAATCCTTATAAATTTAAGGAAATATGCACATTAGAAGCAATAGGTAATAAAATAAACGGAATTCAACTTAATCATTTAAATACGGAAGAATACAAAGTAGTGATAAAAATATTAAAACGGTATGAAAATTTATTATTTAAAGAAGGGGATCAATTAACTAATGCCACCGAAGTACAACATGAAGTAGGGTTGCCATTCGTACTGATTTTACCAGTACACGTACTGGTTTTTATTCAATGTACTGGTTTATGCATAACACCCAAATCAGTACGCAAATGTACTGGTTTTTTTTTAAATTTTGCCTCAAATTAATTTTACTTGTTTAAAACTGGTTTACTTGCCATATTACTTTTGATTTGTTATGAGTCACCCAGTTAAAATTCAGTCTTACGTTTTATTTTTGTTTACTCTTAACTTACCATATACTTTGTATTCAAATAAATAGAAGTGTCATTAGTGCTTTTCAAAATTCAAAAACAAAAAGTTTTAAGTGGATTTAAAATTATAACCTATAACAATATGGCTAGATAGGAGACCTCGTGAATACCCTAATTATATTGACAATAATTTGTATGAATTTAGAATTTTTTGTGCATTTACAACAAAAGTGCTGATCAATGACATTACTTCTATCTATTTTTAATAATTTGACGTGATGTTTTTATGATATGTATTTTGTTAAGTTCTTGCCTTAAAAAATAGTAAAATTAATAATTGTATAATTTTCTAAAACTAATGAATTCAATAAAATTTTGGGTCAAAATTTGTGTACTGGTTTTTTTTCGAATGTACTGGTATTTTTCTTACGATGTCTGATTTTTCTAATTTCAAAAATGGCAACCCTAACATGAAGTGAGGACAATTACAGATCAGCAAGTTAATTCAAAACTATATAGATATCCTCCTCAACATGAGGAAGAGGTTAGAAAACAAGTAAGGGAAATGGAGGAACAAGGTATCATTAGGAAAAGCAGGTCGAAGTATTCAAGCCCGTTAATTGTCATTCCAAAGAAAATGGACAATTCTGGGGAGAAAAAGTACAGGTTAGTAATAGACTACCGTAAACTAAATGAAATTACAGTTGATGACAAATATCCGCTACCAAACATTGATTCCATATTGGACAAACTAGGAAGAGCTCAATATTTCACGACGCTAGACCTTGCAAAAGGATATCATCAAATATTAGTTAGGGAGGAAGATAGAGAGAAAACGGCATTTATAACTCCACACGGCTTGTACGAATTCGTAAGAATGCCATTTGGGTTAAAAAATGCACCGGCAACCTTCCAGAGGTTCATGAATGAAATATTGCGGGATTATATCAACAAAACATGTGTTGTTTATCTAGACGACATATTGATCTTCAGTACCTCACTACAAGAACATATAAAAGCAATAAGAGAAATTTTTGATGTATTAGAAAGGAAGAATTTGAAAATTCAGGTGGATAAGTGCAATTTCCTAAAAAAAAGAGACAGAATTTTTGGGACACATTTTAACGGAAAAGGGAATGAAACCAAATCCGGACAAAATTAAAATCATAGAGAAATTAGAGTTACCTAGAACAGAGACAAATTAAAAGTTTTTTGGGAATAACGGGATACTACAGGAAATTTATAAAAGACTACTCCAAAGTAGCACAACCGATCACTAAATATTTAAAAAAAGGAGTAAAAATTAATATTAAAGATCCTACGTATGTTGAGGCATTCGAAAAACTAAAAAGTTTAATCAGCTCACATCCAATATTACGTTTTGCAAATTTCGAAAAACAGTTCATTCTAACGACGGATGCATCCAACTATGCATTGGGAGCCGTATTGTCTCAGGAGGGGCACCCTGTATGCTTTGCTTCAAGGACACTGAATAATCACGAGAGAAACTATTCAGCAACAGATAAGGAGTTCTTAGCTATAATATGGAGTGTTAATTATTTTAGGCCGTATCTGTACGGAAGAAAATTTAAGATTCGGACGGACCATCAGCCAATAAAATATTTACAAGCAAAATACAAGGGAAAGGATTTATCGCCCAGGCACCAGAGGTGGCTATTAAAATTAGGGGAATATGATTGCGAGATTGAGTATTTAAAGGGAAAAGAAAACAAAGTAGCTGATTTTTTGAGTAGGTTAGAAAATAATGAAAACATTGAGAATATAAGGGAAGACAGCAATTCTGATCTAAACATAATAGGTAATATAGAAGAAGAAAGCAATTGCAATGCTACAATACACTCTGCAGAAGAGAATCTAAATGATCATTTTTTTATCAAGGAGGGGATAGTAAACACATATAAGACACAAATAATACTAACAAATAATAAAACTGAAGAAATGAGGATGTTACACAATAAGAGAATAATATTTATAGCAGAAAGTGATTTTGATAATATGGGGGAGATATTTAGGAAGTATGTAACGAAAGGACTGATAGGTATATATTCGGAATTGTCAATGCATAAGTATAATATAGTACAACAAAAACTGATTCAGATGTTTTCAAATGACAGGAGTATAAAATTTATAAAATGTACCAACAGGGCCCAGGACATTGAAACCGAAGTAGAAGCAGTAAAACAAATTTCGTTATATCATATAAAAGAAAGTATGCACTCAGGCATACAAGAAACTTATAATCAATTAAAAACTAAAATTTATTTTCCAAAATTGATGGAACTGGTTCATTTAGTAATAAACCAATGTGATGTCTGTAAGGAAATTAAATATGACAGAAACCCAATTAGGCAAAAGTACAAACTATCAGAAACACCGACGGACAAAAATCAAATAATTCATATAGATACTTTCGTTATGAAAAACTTTCGTTTTTTAACAATAATAGACAAATTTTCAAAACTTGGTGGAGCGTACTCATTGAACGATAGAAATCCTATTACATTAATTGAGCAATTAGAAGATCATTTTGCAAAAATTGGAAAACCAATCAAAATTATAGCGGATAATGAATTTAAGGCAGCACGAATTAAGGAATTTCTAAGTCAAGAAGGAATTCAACTGCATTTAACAAAACCTAATAGCCATACGGGTAATGCAGATATAGAAAGGTTGCATAGTACACTCGCTGAAAAGTTTAGAACAATATATCAGTCAGAAAAAAACGTGCCAATAAAACAAATTATACAGAAAGCAATACGCAATTACAATAGCCGATATCATTCCACAATTAAAAGTACACCTTTAGATGTCCAAAATGGTAAGACGGATATAATGAAAATAAAGCAGAATATAGAAGAAAAAAAAAGGAAAATCATAGACAAACTCAACACAAATAGGGAAGAGTATAGCGAGAATAGACAAGAAGGGTACGTGAGAAATAATAAAGCGACTAGACATAAAGAATTACCAAAATACAGAAAACTAAATCTAGAGAATATACACCCATGTAATATTAAAAGACCTTATAAATTTCCGAACCCTAGGGATGAGGACGATGACATTGACTTCGAATACTTAGCCAAACGTTTAGAAAATCTAAAAAAACAATTTAGAAACTAACACAACACATATGAGTAAATTTCCACAAATCAAACATTTAATGAAAAAAAATTTTCAGATTTGGTGGATCGGTATATTAATCATGATATGGATACCGTATACTAGCGCACACTTTAACATAACAGAAATAAAGGACCAAATGGGTTTTGTGGATTTTCAAACAAGATATCAGGAAATAGTAAAAGATACAGACATAGTAATACATATCATCAATATTGACCAAATTGAAGAGATTATAAATGAAATGACAGATAATATTATTTTAATGAATATAAGATATAAAGACATTCTTCAGAGGGAACTACTAGACACAAGAAACAAGCTATTAACGCTACTACCAAGGAACAACAGACACAAACGCGGACTGATAAATGCAATAGGCAGTATGTCAAACTGGTTATTTGGCACAATGGACGACACTGACAGACAGGACATACAAAATCATCTCCTAAAAACTGATGCTAATATAAGCCAACAAATTAAAGTAAATGAATATTTCAATACAGCACTAGAACAACTTAAAAGTATTGTTAAAGGTGATAGGAAGAATATAGAAAATACAATAAATAGCATTTATAAATTTGTATATATGTACCCTTGTAGGAATGGAATGAACTGGGCAATATATGTATGTATGTGTGTGAATGTAGTGAGATGGATGGATGCAATATGTATAATGGGAATGCAAGAGTAAGTATTAATGATTTTAGGTGAATGTATATTAGGTAGAAAATAATGAGAGGCTGACCAGGAGTAAATGAGATTAGGTATGTATGTGTATACTTGCGTGTTTCCTAGGTGGAATGAAGTGTGATATGACGATGATGATGATGATCTTAGGGAGAGCAGCTGCAGAGTAATTACTTTTGGAAGGTAAAGTGCGGGCGAAAATAAACTGCCTTGGATGGGAGTGGAATTGCTGTTGGAAACCTTAAGCGAATTTCCTTTTACACCAAATCGGTGCAATAAAAAGTCCAGTGGGGAATTTAAGTTTGATTTCACAAAGGTTATTTTTTTATTTCCAGTTTAAGGTTTATAATAATGAAGTTTTAATTAAGTTTTCTTTAAAATTAACTTTAAATAAGAAACAAGCAAGTAATTAATTTATCTCAATTTAAAAGTAAGTAGTGAATAGTTCAAGTAATCAATTATAAGTGAAAGAGTTTAAGCTATTTACCAACCACGGAGGCTAGGTAGATAGAAAAAGATGGCTACATTGACATGGCGGGAAAGATGACAATTAAATTGTTAACTTATCCGTGCAATGACATTAGCTTTAATTCATTTTAAGTAAAGATACAGTTGTTTTCAAACTGTAGATATTAAATTCATTAAGTTTACAAATTAGACGTTATTTCAGATTCAAACTAAGGGGCAAAATATAAGTATAAATATCAAATATAAAATGATGAACACGTTATGCTAGTTTGAACAAAATTTAATGAAAAGGAAAATGAGCAACAGTTATATTTGGAACAATTATCAAAAATACAATTGTTAAAAGCTAAAATTGAACATATACAAGATAATGTAGTATCAGCAAAATACGGAATAATACATCCCAATATTTTAACTAGTGAAGAAATAATAAAATATGAAATAGATTATAATAAATTAAAATATTTACAATTAGGAACAGCCACTTTTAATGATACATACTTAATATTCGGCATTAAAGTGCCAAAGACATTTATATATGTAAACATTAGATTTCTCATACCTATACCAAATAAAGACAATAATGAAATAGATGAAAAAATTGAAAAAATATTTAATTATGAAAACAAAACATATGAATTTAAGGAAAGTAAACACTTAAGAGAATTAAAAACTACTACTCATTGTGTTATAAAATCAAATTGTAAACTTATAAAAAACAAGGAATTTGAAATAATTCCAATTGATGTAAGAACAATTATTATTAAAAATGCAATCAACTTACCAATTAATCAAACTTGTACTAAAAATAATGACACAATTGTAAATGGAAATTATCTAATCCAATACAGTAATTGTTCAATTAAAATTAAGGATTACTATTTTTCAAACCATATGGAAATGGCGGAAGAAAATTTAAACATTTTAAAAATAGAATATGACAATATTCAGAATTTTACAAAAAAGATAACTTTTGAAAAAATTATAGAAGATAATAAATTAAATACTGAAAATATTTTTAATTTAAAATACCACAGTAAATTTACTTACGGTTGCAATTTGCTAATAATTTTGATAATCCAAATTTTAATATTTTTAATTAGGCTTAAGTTCATGAAATTTAATTTTCATTAAATTATTCTTATGAAGAAAGGAATTTTACAACATGAAAATCAATAACAATTTTAATTGATTTTCATGTTGTAAAATTCCTTTCTTCATAAGAATAATTTAATGAAAATTAAATTTCATGAACTTAAGCCTAATTAAAAATATTAAAATTTGGATTAAAAACCATAAATAGTTCAACAAAATAACCACAATACTAATTATTGTTAAAGCTAAGGCACGAGCTCTATGTGTACATTTGTCCTTCAAGTTGTGCTGAAAAAGGTCAACAGAAAAGAGAAAGACAAAATGAAAAAACAGAAAATGTACTTGGACTTCAAGAAAAATTCTTGACAAAAGTACGAAAAAACAGAAGTAAGGAAAAAACATGTAAAATCAATTAGGATGGATAATCATTCAGGAAAGCAAATTTCGATCTACCAAATGTTAAAATACAATTTGGTTTAAGGATTGATGTTTGACTATTGACGTCAGCAGTCATCGATGGCTGCGAGTGTAAGACGGCAAATCCATCTGAGGAGATCGAGTGGTTGCGATCGAAACATGTCATGGTAACCTGCCGGCCAGGGTTCGAGCCCGAGCCACGTCAAGAATGAAAGATTATCAATAACAATTTTAATTGATTTTCATGTTGTAAAATTCCTTTCTTCATAAGAATAATTTAATGAAAATTAAATTTCATGAACTTAAGCCTAATTAAAAATATTAAAATTTGGATTAAAAACCATAAATAGTTCAACAAAATAACCACAATACTAATTATTGTTAAAGCTAAGGCACGAGCTCTATGTGTACATTTGTCCTTCAAGTTGTGCTGAAAAAGGTCAACAGAAAAGAGAAAGACAAAATGAAAAAACAAAAAAAAAAAAACAGAAAATGTACTTGGACTTCAAGAAAAATTCTTGACAAAAGTACGAAAAAACAGAAGTAAAGAAAAAACATGTAAAATCAATTAGGATGGATAATCATTCAGGAAAGCAAATTTCGATCTACCAAATGCCCACAAGGCACCATCCTGGGCCCCCTATTATACTTAATTTATACTTCGGACATGCCAACAAGCAACTATACACAAACTTCAACATTTGCAGACGATACAGCTTTTCTAAGCGTCCACGAAAATCGTTATGAAACATCGCGTTACTTACAGCATCATATATTTTAACTAGAAATATGGTTACGACAATGGAGGATAATGGTCAATGAGCAAAAATGCGTACATATAACATTCACTTTGCGCCGGGAATCTTGCCCCCCTATTACAATCAATAATCAAATAATTCCTCAACATTCGCATGTAAAATATCTCGGTATACATCTGGATCGGCGATTAACGTGGAAATGCCATATAGAGGCAAAATTAACTCAAATGAAACTAAAAGCCATTCAAATTCATTGGCTTATTGGAAGAAATTCTGTCCTTAGTCTCGATTGCAAGCTTCTACTTTACAACTCTATCTTAAAGCCTATCTGGTGCTACGGTATTCAACTATGGGGCACTGCCTCGGCCTCTAATATCGACAAAGTTCAAAGGCGCCAAAATAAACTTCTTCGAATAATCACAGCCGCTCCCTGGTATGTTAAAAACTCAAACATTCATAAGGATCTCAATGTGCCATTAGTTAAAACTACGATTACAAAATATGCAATAAAATATTTAAAAAGTCTTGAACAACACCCAAATCCACTAGCTCGAAATATTTTAAATCATGGCGGCCACACTTGCTTAAGAAGAAGAGACACTGCAGCACTTACCCAATTAGATGAGCGATAAACACCTATATAAGTGAACAGAACCCGTGATGAAGAAAATTTTGTCTGGCACTGGCAGGACATAAAATAACGTATTAGGTTAAGATTTGATTAATTATTGTTAGCTCATATTCAATAAAAATAATGACAATAAAAAAAAAAAAAAAAATTTTAATTATCAAGAATTTTGTTATTAACTTTCATTCAAAAACTCATGTTTATTTTTTATAAAAAAGGAACCTGGATTAATAAATCGAAGTTGATTTTGAAAAAAACTTTGAAGAGAAAAAAATATTAAAAATTTGGATTAAAAACCATAAATAGTTCAACAAAATAACCACAATACTAATTATTGAGAAAAGATTTATTTTAATAAAATAAATAAAATTATTAAAACTAAAAATAAATAAATGTTTTATTTTGTATATTTTTTTATCATATTATAACGGATCTTCACGAAATTGTACAGCATGATTTCCAGTCGAATAAAACGAATTTTCTCAAAATCTTTTATTCCAACATTTATGTTAGGTTTTGTAACAAAATTATCAATTTTTTTTAGGTGGTTGTTCGACATTTTGATTCATTGTTTTGATCCTACTGAACCGATTTTGCTGGATTTCAATTCCAAACTGCTTAGGATAACTATAAGCAATTTGACACCAAGTTTGTTTATTTCTTTTGGGTTTTTCGGACGGACAGACAGACGGACATGGCTAAATCGACTTAGAATTACTCAAGGACCCAGAATATATATACTTTATGGGGTCTGAGATGAATAATAAAAAAGTTTCACACGGAATGACAAACTTAGTATACCCTCTTCACAACCAATTGTGGTGGATGGTTTAAAAACAACTCTTCCTCTTCTTTTTCCTCTTCTCTTCCCAGTTCTAGTTTCCCGCCTTTTTCCTTTCTTCTCTCGCCATCTTTTTTTCCTTTCCTCGCGAAACTCTTGCACCCCCTGAACAGCTGTGCAAACTGTCAAAAAGATTATTCTAGCAGTTTGCACGGTTGCATTTTAATGTAAAATACTCTCCACTCCCATTTACATTAAAATGCAACCTTCAGCCGTTAGTGCCGGTTCACACACGTCAAGTTTGACTTGTCAAGTCTTGAGTTTTTAGGAGAGAGGGGAAAGGAAATGGCAATCTCTTTTCCCTTTTCTTGTGGATGAGAAGATAACAAAGTACTAATTTTCTCGTACACCGTTTGTTGTCCAAATCAAAGCGTGCATGGCTTTGTAAATTGATTAGCTTGACGGTTGTCAAGTTGGTTGAAGAAAAATCAAAAGATTTTGATTTTTTCAAGTTGACTACTAAGTCTTTCAATTCGATTGTACTGTGTGTGCTCGAGTCTCTTGATCAGCTGTCAAAATTAATGTTTGTTGTTTTCTTTTGCAAAAAAGGTTAAGTATTTAAAAAATTGTCTTTTATTTCATTAAATTTTAAAAATAATTTAAAATCTTTCAATTCAGTTGATGAAGTGTGTGGCCAAGCATCAATTCAGTTTAAAGGCTCAGTTGACAATTGAATTGAAACGTGTCTGGTATGCATAACAAACGTACAATACAAAAAATGGAAGGAAGCAGAAAAAACAAGTAAGAAAATATAGTCCGTCTAGCCCGTCCATATGATAACCTACACCACAGTATTTAAAAACACATTTTCGGGACTCATTGAGACCCGTGATTCTACGATTTGGCCTATTTTCAATAGCCTTGTTCCTTGTGTCAGTAAAAATCTTTGTGCAAAATTTTATCAAATTATCTCCAAAATTGATACCTGTACTTTGCGCAAAAGGTTTTATATATAAAGACCTACCCTCTTAATTTTTATTTTGAAACGTGCAGTTTATCTTAAGAGTGGGTCCTTAAAAGCTGGAAGACTTTTGTCTTCAGATAGGAGGTATTTAACATTTTCGTTTTTTGGGGGTACTGCTCCTCCTCCGTCAACCCAGCCCGTTTTATTTTGAAATTTGTAGTTTACCATAATTGTGGCTTTAACAACGTTTGAAGACTCTCGCTATAATAGTTCCTCAGTTACTATGTACATTAGGGTGCCCCAAAATTTTTTTTTGTCAGAGGCTCAAGCATAATTTGAAAGCTTATAGGGTCCAGTATTTTTGAATTTTTTTTTTAGATTTTTAGGAAGAGGTTTAGAGGTCGCGCAAATCAAGTCTTTGTTAAAAATCGGGGCTTTCGGCCTTTTTTCAAACTTGACTCATAACTTTGTCAATAACCACCTTCATTTAATTTTTTGACCGAATATTTCTAAAGAAAATTTCCCAAACTTTATTTCCATTTGTAAAAACTTTAAGTTCCGTCAATATTTTTGTGCATTAAGATTCCACATATTTAGTATTTTTGCTAATTTTTTTAACAAATTCTGTAAAAAACGGTTTATTACTTTTCAAATTTATATGAAAGGTATTAAAACTCGTGACGCGATTTTGAATACCGATAAGTTCTTAACAATTAAGAAAAACAAAAATGGAATTTGTCCTACAGTTTCCGGTTTACACTATTTTTCTAGTTTGTACCTTAAAAATGGTGATATTTTTTTCGTTATAATAATTGTATATTTCCATCAATTTTTATAGTTAGGTTTTAACTGTCATTAACTTCTGACATTTATTGATCTAAATCGTTACACGCTTTAATTTTCACTTTCTATTTTATGTGTGCTCCAGGAGCTATCAACTGGGCTCGCTGGATGATGAAAATTATCTATTCTTTAAAAATATACATTTTCCGAAACCAGTTACAATCTTTTAAAGACAAATCAATAGTTGATGCCTTGCTTGAATTTAGTTCATTTATTTTAAGAATATATGTATACCAAATATTGGTACCTCTGCCAGTGCCCTCGATATGATCTTCTCAATGATCTGAGCCTATTAAAGGAATTGGATAGTTATAAAATTATTAATAAAGCAGTTGCAAAAGCCTCGCTTAAAACTTTTCTAGGTCATCAGTGGTACTTAATTTCGAATTGATGAACGTATCGACACCAAAACTTTGCGCTTAATGACAAAAAAAAAAAACTTGCAGATACTCAATGCAGCGATTATGAAGTAGAAAATGTAACTTTAACAGAAGAAACTTTTTTTGAAGCTTGCAATATTTCAATCAAGGCGAATTCATCCCAGGTAATCTCGGTACTACAACAAGTACAACTCGTACAAAAACCACAAGCAATTTGTTTTTGTAAAATCATTGTACAATGTCAAAAACAGAAATAAAACAAAACAGAAACAAAGATAATAAAAGAAAATAAACAAAATTTTGACATCCAACAGTGATTTAAGCTAATATCAGCAGGGCTGTTAAGACCACCTGTAATAAATTCGCCTTGATTTCAATCAATTTTTAAAAATAGATCCAGAGAATTGGAAAGCCAACAAGTCATTTCAAGAATCAAAAAAAAAGTTCAACAATTACAAGTGGTTAATGATGTGACAGAACGAGGTGTGGCTTTGGGTTATACTTATATTAATGTCACAACTTCTGAAACTGATTACCAGAATTTATTGCAAGGTAAAGAACTACATCGCAAGAACCTCAATAAATGATTTTTCACAGAGCAAAAGAAATTTTTTTTTTTTTTGTTGATTGGGTAAGATTGGTGAACTGGCAAACAGCTTATAATAACATATCGACCCATTTGCGCGAAATTATCGTATATGTCAATTTTTTTGAAATTGAGTTTTTGATGCAATCTTGTTCTACATTCAAAGATACATCACCTGACAAAATATTGTAGGCGAATTCCACTTCGTTGCTTCAAAAATTGAATGTATATTTTAATATTTATATTGCAAGTGATAGCAGAGAAAAGTATAAAAATGGCTCACCTGTAAAATTTGGTTTTTGTAACATACGATAATTTCGCGCAAAGGGGTCGATATACTGGGTATAACTCAGGAACGGTTAGAATAAATTTACAATTTGTTTATTCATATTAATTAGAATTAATTTGTCTTTCAAACTGCATCATTAGTTTTTTTCGTTTCTATTCAAACTTAAAAAGTTGTAAAGCGTTATAACAAACTTTTTGAAAAAATTACGAAAATTGTAATTAAGGGTATCTAAATGAGTAAACTCATCACCAAAACTTATAGTTTTTTCACACAGGAATAAAGTTTGGATACTTTTCTTTAAAACTGTTTCCTCAGGAGTGAAGAAACTCGTGGTATTAACCAAGTTATGAGTAAAGTTAAAAAAAAGGCCGAAACTCCGTTTTTTTATGAAAACTTCATTTGCGCGACCTTTAAACCTTGTGGTATGTTTTCATCCTCTTTTTCAATTTAGGCTTAAACTCCTTTTCAAGTTTATCTTGGTGACAAGATTATAACTTGGAAATAAAAAAACGATTTTTGTTTTGTCTTGTCAAAACTTTAATCATTTATTAATTAATTCTTATTCTAAATTTACATTTCTTATATAATAATTTTTTAGAGTTATTTTGAATGAATAAAAATCACTCAATGCTTATTACTACTCAATTTTAAAAATATTAAATATTAAAAATTTTAAAAAGTGAAATCCAAGTGCAAAAATATGCTGACTATTTTTATTAAACAAAAAAATGGTCTTCACACGAACATACATGAATAATAAAAAAAAAATCAGTTAGTGCCAATTCACACGTTGCAAGTCTTATTGATCAGCTTGCTACCTTATAGGCGAGAGAGAGTGAGAGAGAAACGTTTATTTTCCTCTCTTCACTCTCGTTATAAAGTAGCAAGCTGATCAATAAGACATGCAACGTGTGAATTGGGACTTATTAACAAAGTTTGTTGACACACGTAGAATCATATTTCTTTATTGCAGTTCAATACACTGCGTTAAAGAAAACAATTTAATTTTATGTGTGTAAACAATTTTATGCGCCCTACTTAATTATGGTAGGTATACTACACCCTTACCCTTTAAAAAGAAAAAAAAAATTTACAATTGAAATTGGAAAAAAATTTTTTTTGTTAAAAACATTATATGTTTATCTTTTTTTTTTGATTTTTTTTTTATATATAGTTTATGTATAGCTTAGAATTACTTAAACTTAGGCTAAAATTTTTGTTTTGCTTTATGTATTTGGTGTGGGTCAGAAAAATTTGTTGTTACTGTGTTCATTCTTTATTGTATTTTCTTAATAAATTTTTATGGTAGGTTTTTATGTTATTATTAATCTTAACTGATACGTTTAAATCATCTATATATATTATAGTGTATGGACCTCTGTATGGCGGTTAATTCTTTTTTCTATTTTCTACTTTCACTAATACTAAATCTCCTATTTTTAAATCTATTCTATGTAGTTTTTTGTTAGAATCTAATTGTCTCTTTGTTTTTACTTTTTCTATCATGTTTCTAGCATTATCTAAAGAATATTTTAATCTTGTTTTTATTTCATTTTCATAATTTTCGAAATTGTAAATTTTGGGATGATTCATTACTTCATCTCTAGGTAAATGTGGAAGTTTTCCAAAAATTAGTTCAAAAGGTGAGTATTCGGTATCTATGTGAGGAGTTACAGTTAGGGACAAAATTGTTCACAAATTTAGCGTTATTGGCAAAATAGGCTATACATTTTTGTTTTATTTATAACTATTTAAATTTTTTTAACTATATGAAAAGTAGAACATTTCAAGAACTCAAAAATAAAAACTTTTCCAAAAAATATATGTTCATAATATTTTACACGGTATCAGTATTGACTTCTGGATGTGAACAATTATGACCCTAGTTAGAGATTATTGTTGTATTTGGGTCCTAGCGTTTGGTATGTTGTCCATTTGCTCTTTTAAGCTGCCTTAATCTTTTTTTCCATTCTTTTACAAGAGTTCTTAGCAGTTTTGGCTCTATTTTTTCCAAGCTTTAACGGCAAGCTCGCTAAGCTTATATCCAGTGTTAGGCGGGTTCCTCTGAGCAAACAAAAAAAAGTACTCTGGCGACTAATTAGGTAAAATTATTTTCGAGTTTTTATTTTCTTCAAACTAACTTTTAGGTATTTCAGAAGTATGCTTAATATTGTTGTCCTGCATAATGATATCACCCTGTCGTGATTCTTAGCCGAATATGGCTTATCTTGGAAACAACGGGTCTTTAAGGATGATTATGTAGTTCTTTGCACACATTTTTCTTCTGAATTAGCGGAGTGCTCGAAGCTGGTTCCTGCGAAAACAATCTCAAGTCATTTATGAGATCATCAAAATTTTAACATTTGGAATTATTTCACTCTTTTACGCTAACACTTTTACGCCAGCCATGTTAACACCCGTCCGCCTGCCTGCAATCCGATAATTTTTGTCCGATCTAAGCATGTTACACGAATTAAATCTTTAAAACTGAATTTTTCTTACTCTTTTGCAAACTTCAGCCGTTTTCAGCTGTTATTTTTGCTAAAAGATGGGTTGTCGCTCTTTATTCTAGCTACCAATCTACTAGAACTTAAGCAACTTCGTATGTTTTTAGCGCTTACATCTAAATTGTACTCTATGCTCAGTATTTGCCGTACCTTAATAGCTATACTGACTACACCAGTAACAATAAGTCGCTTTGATTCGCGAAAATTATTTGGCTAAAGTTTTTTTTGGGCGACCAGCTTTGTTGCTTTTGGTATCCAAACAACACTTTTTTTTATTTAACATTCAAATCTCTCTGAATTGTTGTATTTTGTGTGATCTTGCGATGTGATACTTCTTTTTATAAATTTTTCACAATGCTTTGTTTTAAAATTGCCGCTTTTGACTTACAGTTCTTGAATAAACTAGGCAAAATTTAACTGCTCGAATTTTTTTCAAATTTTAAAAATATTTAATATTAATGAATTAATTGACTAACTTTAAAAGCAAATCCCACAGATAAAACTTGAAATTTTGTTGGAATTTTTATGACAGATTCACACAGGGTCAATATTGTTCACACATATGGTTTGGATGTTAGCTTAGTATTAATATAAAAACAAACGGTACTTTTGAAAATAAGTTTACATAGTATTATTTTAAAATGTAGAAACCCATACAATAGTTTTTGAAAGTTGAAACTTTAATAGTTTTCATGATAAACATAAATGTTTTATAATTTCGTGAAAAATTTTGTCCCTAACTGTATATTGTACGCAAAAGTATAATATGGGATCCATTCTTCCCATCTGTCATTTTCGACAAAAGATAAGAAATACTCGTTTAGGACTCTATGGTTTCTTTCAACAGTTCCTAAAGTCTCATGGTGGTATGGAGTCGAGAATTTTTGTTCTATCTTTAGTAGTTCGCATATTTCCTTCATTAGTTCGTTTGTAAATTCTGTTCCTCTGTCCGATTTGAGTATGCTAAATAATCCGTATTTTAAGATTAAATTTTCTATTAATGCCTTAGCTTCTTTGGTCTCAATTGGACAAGCAATTATGTATTTAGTCAGTTCGCATTGCATAGTTAATATATATCTAAAGTTATTTGTTGGGCGTAGTGGACCAACAGTGGCAATTACGATAGTGTCAAAACTGTTTATTGGAGTATCTGTTATTTTTAGCTGTTCTTTTGTATGTCTAACCTGTTTATTTCTTTGGCATAAATCACATTTTGATACATATTCCTTTACGGACTTGTTCATCCCCTTCCATATATATTTTTGTTTCAATTTTAATATTGTTTTATGTATTCCAAAGTGTCCTCCTTGCGGCGTATCATGATATAGTTTTATAAGTTTTTGTTTTTCTTTATTATCTGTTATTTTCTTGGGTTTTTCATATAATAATATAGTTATGTCATCATCATTTTGTTTACATGCTTTATTGTATCTGGCCTTAAATTCATCTGCAGGAAATATATGAAATATTGCATCATTATTGTCGATTGCAAATACCTTATTTTTGTAAAAAGTGAAACTAATGGTCTATGGTCTGTGACAACTGTAAATTTTCTTCCTTATACGGAAAAACCGTATTCCCCAATATATACCTAGTAATTCCTTTTCAATTACTGGCTTGTTCTTCTCATGTTTATTGAGTGATCTACTTGCATATGATATTGGTAGATCTTCTCCAATTGATCCTTGTGACAAAACTGCACCTAGTGCAAAATCTGATGCATCGGTTAGAACAAATGTTTTGTCAAAATCTGGGTATTGCAAAATGTGTGGACTAATTAATTTTTCTTTTAATGTTTCAAATGCTGTTTGGCATTCTTTGGACCATTCAAATTTTGTATTTTTCTTCAAAAGTTTGTTTAGGCAGTTTGCGATATCTGCAAAATTTTTGATAAACCTTCTATAATAATTGCAAAATGCTACAAATCTTCTAACGTCATCAGTGTTTCTAGGAATTGGATATTTCGAAATTGTTTCATATTTTGCAGGGTCTGGTTTAATTCCACTTGATGTTATTAAGTGACCTAAATATACAGCTTCTGGTCTTAAAAAACAACATTTGCTTGCATTTAGTTTTAAATTATATTTTGATAACCTATCAAAAAATTTTATTAAGTTTTTGTTATGATGTTTTAGGCTACATCCAAAAACTATACTGTCATCCACATATAAAAATGCTTCCGTTTCCAATCTTGATAGTGCTATAGTTAACATTCTTTGAAAACTATTAGAAGATATTTTCAGTCCGAAAGGTAATCTAGTATATTGGTAATAACCATTTGTTGTAGAAAAGGCTGTGTATGGTCTTGATTCCTTGTCGAGTTCAATTTGATGGAATGAACTTGTCATGTCCAATGTGGAAAAATATTTTGCTCGTCCCAATTTGTCTAAAATATCATCCAGTCGTGTTAGTAGAAATTTATCATTGATTATTTTATCATGTAGCTTTCTAAAATCAACGACTAATCTCCATTTTTTTTTTTGTTGTCTAGCCCTTTCTTTGGAACTAATAAGAGAGGGGCATTGAATGGGCTTATAGATGGTTCTATTATTTTTTTGTTTTAGTAAACTTTTTACCTGGGTGTTTATTTCCTCTGTGTGTGTTTGAGGTAAACGATAGTTCTTTGTATAAACGGGGTTTCTATCATTTAGTTGGATGGTTTGGTTTTTTTTTTTTTTTTTTTTTACTGTTAGGACCAGCACTCAGGGGATGACCCCTACTAATGCATTGCATTGTGTTGGAACTAGGAAATTAGGTTGTGGGAAGGAGGATAGAGGGAGGGAATTTCTTGGTTATAGAAGTTATTGGTTGTTAGGCTTTCTCCATCTAAATGAAATATTGATTGATATTTTTCCAAAATTTTTGATAGTTCTTTTGTTTCATAGCTGTCATTGTCTTCTAGTTTGAGGTCATCTAGCAATTTTTTAAATCTTTCTTTGTTGTTTATTTCTGTTGTTTTATCATTGCTAGTTCTATATATATTATAACCTCTTCAGTCCCGGAAGCGGCCCCCTGAAGAAAAACTTTCAAAACCTTTTTTTCCTGAACTGGCTGCATTCAATTTAGAAAAATTAGTAAAAATTTTTCTTGCCAGGTGCAGGACAATGGAAATATGGCAGGTGCAGCCAGCTGGACATTTGGAACGTATACAGTTTAATATAAAATTTTATAAAGTTCAATTTATTTGGGCAGTAAAACAAAAATTATGCATTAATTCATTACAAATCCGTAATAAACAATAAGAAAATTAGAAAATATTAATCGAAAAAATGATTTAAGAATGAAATTCAAAAAAGCATTGTCTTTCTTTGGCAATGCAGAGAAATATATTGCAAGAAGTGCACTTGAATCGGGTTTTTTGTTGGCAGCCCTCTTTGCGGCATCTCATATATTTATTTTTATCTTCGACTCCGCATACAGGCAGATGTCTATTTTCAGAAAGTCGGACATCCCTTGGTGGCAGTGGATTTGGTAACATAGCCTTTTTCTTGGGAGGTTCATGCTCTTCGCTAGAACTGCCATCAACGTCGCGTATGGATCTAGTTACTTTCATTGTACTGGCACAAGCAGAGAAACATTCCCCAACGTAAAGCTTAAAATGTAGCAAGTCCATAAGCTCCTTTCTACTGGCACCACAAGCAAGCTTGTCCTTTTTGTACGTAATCCAGCAATTAGATAAAGCTAGATCAACCAAGTGCCAAAATACCTTTACGGGCCACTTTATTGTGCGAATCGCAATGCGATAGTATGTTATTAGACATCTGCAAGGTCAACACCTCCCATTGATGTATTGTACCTTTTAACTACATTTGGGCAATTAACATCTATGTATTTTTTTGGCGCTTATCCCATCGCCGAACTGTTTGGATTGGTTCTGATCCGACCGCGGTAGTCGCTAAGTATACCGATTTGTTATCCATCCACTTTATTACAGATATTTTATCGTCTTGCCTTACGAATTCATCGAAACTACCTCTTCCTTTTTTAAAAAGGACTTTGTCCGTTGACAGCTTTGATCGCAGATTTTTAGGGAATCTATTTTGTTGTATGGTGCCTGTGGCGTAAATACTTTTCTCTAAAAGAAAGTGTAGCAAATTGCTGGAAGTGAAATAACGATCCATAAACACTTCGCTTCCCTGAGACACATTTTCGGTAAGTTTTTCCACCACCGTACCTCCAATGCCCAAAGTCGGATTTGGTTTTTCATTGGGCCAAGTTTTTGCTCCCTGGTAAATAAAAAAATCTAGCACAAGTCCGTCCGGGGAAGCCAAAACAAAGTTTTTGAGGCCAACTGGATTCGGCTTTCCCTTGACATATTGCTTCAGTTGAGTTGTTCCAGTGAAGGGAATCATTTGTTCATCCACGCTCAATTTTTTGGCTTTGAAAGAGATCGACACGTTTTAAGAACTGCATCAATTGCAGGTTGTACTGTCCATAGCCTGTTTTTCTCTTTTTCGGCATGTGTAACTGCCAAGTTGTCAACAAAGTGCATATGATTCCGTAGTTTAAATAAGCGATCTCTTGGTAGCTTTGTCACGGCTGGAACCCTTATGGATGGTCGATAATACATCCTAATTCGAGGTAGTTTCATGCAACCGGCAACGATATGGGCACCAACTAATTGTTTGTATTCATCACGAGTTGAATTTACGTTTTTATTGCATTGCAAAGCATAGGCATTACTTTGTTGACATACAAGTGTCCAAAAATCATCGTCAAAGTACTGGTTAAAATAATCAAAAGGTGTCCAATTTGTCCTTTCGCCTACTTCCCATGTTTCATCATTCATGTCAACATAGTTAGAAATTAATGTTTTCGAAACCCATTTTAAATTTCTTATTGTGCTCTCTAATATTTCGGGCACTTCTTCCACAGCTTCGGGGGCAACATCCTCTTCCCCTTGGTCCTCTAAAATGGTATCAAAAATTTCGTTTTCGCCTTCATCGTCTGAAAAGTCTTCCAAATCACTTTCCATCAATAACTCAAACAGCTGTTGCTCTGTCAGTCCTTTTTTTACCATTTTTTTTTTTTAGTACTTATTACAAACGTGCAGCCAGCTGGACAGAATACATTTTCATTAATTATGGGCCACAGTTTACATCAAATTGCTTACCTTTACTATGAAGATACGGGAAAGAAGTCTATTCAGTCAATCGAAAACAATTACAGGTAAAAACTAGATTAAAACCGTTAAAAAATTCACTTTTTTAGGAGCTTGTAGGCAAATACCGAATGCTGATGCAACTGATAGAAAATTTTCCACATGTGCTTTTGTAGATGCCAGATAGTTAAAAACTTGCTTAACGATTTAAAAAACAACGTTTCCAGCTATCTGCACAAATGGTCATAATTTAGTAAAACTTTTCACAAATATCATAAAATACGTTAGAAAAATGTCCAGCGGGCGGCACGCCAGGACCGAAGAGGATAATTTCTTAGTGGTGTAGTTTGAACTTTTAAGTTCTCTATTACTGTAGTTTCATCTAGAGTGTTTAACAATTTGATATGTTTATTTCCGTTTTTTGGAATTATGTATTGTGTTTGCTAAATATACACCTTTACTAATTTCACGATTGCATACTACTCCGTCTTCATCTATATTTATTTGAAAAGGAATGATTACTTCACTTCTTGGTGGGATTCTAATTGTGTTTATTTTTAGTGTATTATTCTGTATTGGTAATATTAGTATTTCTTGTTTATAATTAATGGTAAGTATAAATTTATCGTAATCTATATTGCATTTGTATTTCACTAAAAAATCTCTTCCCAGTATACCATCTGTGTAGATTGGAAAATCATGTTCTACTAATTGTATTTTGTGTTTTAGTATTCCTTCGTCGATTTTTATTATAATGTTGGTGGAACCTAATGATTTGATTTTTTCTTTTGTAATGCCTGTTAAATGACAGTAATCGTCTACATTTTCATCATATTTGTATAAAAGATCTTCTTTGCACAGAGAGACATCGGCTCCTGTGTCTATCATAAATGTAAATGCACTATGGGTGTCTTTTATATTTAGTTCTACATAATTTTTAAGATTGGATGATATGCTATAAATTTTGTTTGTATTGGTTGTGTTTTCTGTTTTTACTGATCTTGTTCCGGAGATCTCTGGAGGCCTAAAAACTCCGGACTTTGGGAGTTTCCCTGGTTATTCATATGGTTTACGGTTCTGTTATTGTTGTTGAAATTGCGATGATTATTGTTATTATTATTTCGGTTGTTATTGTAGTTGGAATCGTTATAACTCCTATTACTGCTTCTATTGTTGTTTCTCATTCTATTATTGTAATTATTTCTATTGTTGTTATTTTTGTGGAAATTATTATTGTTATTGTACCTATTAGTTCTATTGCCATTATCGTTGTTGTTTCTAATGAAATGGTTATTCTGATTGCGATTATTTCTATTGTAGTTGTTGAAATTATTCCAGTTGTTTCTAAAATTACTTCCTGTTTGACTTGTCTGGAACAGTATCTGATTTTGTCTGATATCTGTTGCTGTTTCCATTGCTATATCGATGGCTTCACTGAGTTTCTTTACTCTGCTAGCTTCTATTGTTCTGGTTATTTCTTTATTTTTAAGTCCATTTTTAAAAGAGTTGAAAGCTAATGCTGCATTGGTTTTGCTAATAATTTCTCGATGTTCTTCTCCTAGGGTGCTTATTTGGATTTCATTTAATTCTAATGTTAATGATTCTATTTTATCTGCAAATTTTCTTATACTTTCTGTTTGTATTGCTCTGCTTAATTCGTTAATGACGATGTTGGGTGATTTTTTTTATCTTATATGTCTCTTTTAAATTCGAAATTAATGTGTTAATATTGGTTGGAGTCTGGTTTTGTCTTAATCTATTTTGGACCTTTGTAGTTAATTTTGTCTTGTAGACGAAATTGAAGAATGAAGTGCGTTTATTTTCTGGAATTGTATCACTTATTATTTCTAGATTTACTATAAACGGGTTAAGTTCTTATTTTGTTCCTGTAAATATGCTTACTAATTTTGACACTGATGCCAGTTCTGTGGCATTGAGGTTTTCTTCAGCCGTGTTGCACGAGTTTATTGCGTTTGGTGTTTCTGTTTCTACTTTTTTTTTGTCTGTATTACTGTTTCTATATTTATCCTTTCTTGGATAGTTTCCGGTATTTTAATGTCAATATTTTTCTTTGTCGCTATCTGTATTAGTTTATCCCTAGTGTCATGAAAGAAGGCTTCTGCTGCTATCTTATGAGATGAGGTGAGTCTTTCGTAATTCACGTTGAGTATACTCCTTATTTCTTTTAAACACTGTAAAATGATCTTTATATGTTTATCTATTGTATTTTGGCCTATCTGCCTATCTATATTCAAGCATTTATAGGATCTGTCGAAATCTTCTTTTATTGCTCTACAGCGATCTAAAATTTTCTGCCATGTCATTGCATTCAGATTGTGTTAAGGTCGTTTGCCCTGCTTTGATATCTTTTCTTAAGGTTCCTTCTATGCATTTGGTAAATGCGAATTATAAAATTTATTAATATGACTAGTGTAATTATTAGTAAGGAGATTTCTATCGCCAGTAAGTTTATTTTATTTTCCTTAACGGCAATTTCATTTATAACTTTGGCGTTAGGACGATTAAAATCTGTCTGTGATTTACACATGATAAGAGAATATTGATATAAATTGTCTTGATAGTATTTATTTGTAAGTGTTATTATTATTATTACCTAAATTTTCTTAACATTAGTCTAGTTTTATATATTTCTTAGTTTCTACATCTTCCTTCTATTCTAATCATTTCTCAATTATCTGCTAAAATTTTTATTTTCTGTTCTAAACTAAATTTTTTTTTTTTTTTTTATATTCTATTCTTAGTTTTGATTATAATATAATATTTCATTTATTCTGACATCTTTTGTTTTTTTTTTTAATTTTTTTTCTCTTTTAAAATTTTTTATTAAGTTTTTTGTTTCTAATATCTTTGAATTTAAAAAATTTATCGTCTTTTTGCAAGTGGTATATTTTAATTCTGAGTTTAGTGTGTTTAGTTCTATTTCAGCTCAATAGTCATACACGAATTAAAAAAAAAAAAGAATGCACTCTACAGATATGCCAATGCACTTTTTTTTTATAATGATTTCTTCAAGTTGTCTTCTGGTGTTGTTAGGGTGTTGTCATCTGGGTGTTGTTAGGCTGTTGTCAGGTTGTTGTCATCCATCATGACTAGCTCATTGCGTTGAACTGTCCTTCTAATCCCAGGCTTTGATTAGGGGCCTTATTCTTCGCAGGATATTGGTTTTTTTTTTTGCAGGTTTTTATTTTTCTTCTGTAGGATCTATGTCGGCAGGATTTTTTTTTTTTTATCCTTTTTTTTTATTTTGGCAGGATCGCCATGTGGTATGTTTTCATCCTCTTTTTCAATTTAGACTTAAACTCCTTTTCAAGTTTATCTTGGTGACAAGATTATAACTTGGAAATAAAAAAACGATTTTTGTTTTGTCTTGTCAAAACTATAATCATTTATTAATTAATTCTTATTCTAAATTTACATTTCTTATATATTAATTTTTTAGAGTTATTTTGAGTGAATAAAAATCACTCAATGCTTATTACTACTCAATTTTAAAAATATTGGAATAACTTACTTCTTATGTTTGTGTGAAATCCAAGTGCAAAAATATGCTGACTATTTTTATTAAACAAAAAAATGGTCTTCACACGAACATACATGAATAATAAAAAAAAAATGCAGTTATTAACAAAGTTTGTTGACACACGTAGAATCATATTTCTTTATTGCAGTTCAATAGACTGCGTTAAAGAAAACAATTTAATTTTATGTGTGTATATTATACATTGTCATTTTTTTGATGATGTATAAAATATTGTCTGCTTATGGGAAGCATAGCTGAGTGCTACCGGACGCGTCACAGGTTGCGGATAGTGGTACGTTCCGCAGATATGTGGAGTAGCTGCCATTGGCAGTCGCGGACAGTCAGCGGTTACAAGGGGAGAGTCTCGGAGGGTCTTTCGAGCTCCCACCAAATCCCGAGTTTGCCTGTGATCCTTGTAACGTCGTGGCGAGCAATTGGCG
This sequence comes from Pollenia angustigena, assembly GCA_930367215.1. NCBI lineage: Eukaryota > Metazoa > Arthropoda > Insecta > Diptera > Polleniidae > Pollenia > Pollenia angustigena. The sequence goes on from OV884059.1 coordinate 202,278,062, forward strand.
CCAACCAACAAAACCAATGACATAACCGACCATGGGCGGTATAACCCTAGCATGCCTGGATGTGATGTTGGCAGCCCCAACACCAGGATCGGATGCTTTGGCCCAATCAGTCATTCATCTTAAAAGAAAACCTGATTACCGAAACCGTAACAACAAGGGATTGCGGCCCTATGCTCCTTGCAGGAGTAAAAGGAACGAATATATATATATAAACAATTTTATGCGCCCTACTTAATTATGGTAGGTATACTACAACCTCTTCCGAAAATTCTTAAAAAAAAATCAAAAATACTTTACACTATAATCTTTTAAATTTTAATTAAGCACCTATGAAAATCAGAAAGAAATTTTTTGGGGAACCCTAATGTACATATGTGCGGTAAATAAAAAATATTGTATACCTAGTGTTTTATATTTTTTATTATAAAGAATATAGTATTTTAAATTTTCAAGTGCAACATATTAATCTTCATTAAGTTTTATATCTGCCGTTTGTTCTAAATATAAATGAGATAATCGGGTTTTACTATATACTTCGATTAAATCATTATAATCCCCTCCGGTTTTCCCATGTATCGATTTTATATGTTGTCTACAGCTAAAAATTAAAAATTAAATAATTACAAATTGTTAAAAGAAAAGATCAACATACCTGTCACGGCGGAAAAATTCCTTATCGCAAATGGAACATTTCATCAAAGGCTCATTTAAGTGAGCAGCCGTATGAGACCTAAAGCTTGAACTCAAAATGTTTTTACTACAATATTTACACCGAACGCTGTATCGAGACTGTAAGTTTTATTCTTTAATTAGTTTCGCGTTTTACAATTTTATTTACTTACTTTTTTTTTCGTGACGACATTTATCAATGAGGATGAGTGAATATTCATGTGAATGTCTAAATCAACTTGACGGCAAAATTCTTTTGAACATAAAGTACAGGGTATCATCTGGCCCAAATGTACTCGCCGGTGTATGTTTAGAGTACCTTTGTAATAGAATTCTTTACCACAAAATTCGCACTTATAATTTTTTAATCTATTTTCGTTGTGAATTTTCATGTGTGAGTGAAGGTGTGCTGGAGTGAAGAACTTAATGTTACATATTGGACAAGTTTCTTTGCGTTCCCGATTTATATGAGTCTTTTCGTGCTTTTGTAGCGAATATTTGCTGTATAAAATTCTTGCTGAAACGAAATATTAATAGGTAAGGCTTTTTAAATCCCTTTAACGCCTACAGAATATATATTATTCAAAAAATCTTTTTCCTCAAAAGTGCAAAATAAACATCGAAAGAAAGTAGTAAGAATATAGAATATAACGCTACTTGAAAAATGTATTTATTTATATATTATTAGTTATTAAGTTTAGTTGTTGGTTTTTTTATTAGTTAAAATTGTTACTGTATAAGTTATGCACACTTCTAGTGTAAAAATCAATGTACAGATGTGATGTTAAAATTGTTGTGCATAATTGTACTTCAACCCCACTGTAAATACTCGAATGGTCGTTATTAAGTTATCTCAATTTATGGCAACGCCTAAAAGTATGCTTTAGTTTATGATGCCTAATAACTGAATTAATTCAGCCATATAGATAGTAGCTATAGATGAATAAGCTTAATTAACGAAATAGCCGTTATTGGGCGAATTTTCTAGAGCCATCTAGACGTTACTAGTATCATCTACACGTCTGGGCTAGAGTATAAATACAATCGCAAGAGATGGCATATCATCATTAAAAGTTCAGACTTTGCCAATAACGCATCACTTGGAGAAAATTATAAACATTGTAGTGAGTTGTGAATAAAAGCTGTAAATTACGGTTGTTAAAGTGGCTTAGTTCTAAATAAAGCTGCGTTAATAATAAATAAGTGTTACAAATTAAAGTGTTGTGTTTACTTAATTTTGTTAAAGTGCAATAAAGAACTCAAGAGTAACAATATGAATTTTAGCACTCATTTGTGCATGTGTTAATTTTGCAGTTTTTAGTTTTCACAATTCTGGGATTTCTTAAGTTTATTAGTTCTTGTTTTGACTCTGTACCATGGTTATACATATATAATAACATGGTATCATATTTATAACAATTAATTTTAATTCATGTTGTGAAAATAGCGGTAAGTGTTCAACGGCAAAGATTTCTGAAGAGATAGTTTGGTTACTATCGAAATCTCTCAAATCAACCTGTCCGTAACCGTGGGTCCGATTCCCGCGGCAGTCAACTGTTAAAAATTATCAATACATTTTTTAATTCACTTCATGTTGTAAAATTCATTTCTTCATAAAAATAATTTAATGAAAATTAAATTCAATGAACTTTAGCCTGATTAAAATATCAAAATTTGGACAAAAAACCATAAGCAGTTCAATAAAATAACCACAATACTAATTATTATAATTTTTTTATTTAAATAGGCGACCCTTGAAAAAGTCACCAAAAAAGTGACGAAACGTCGGGTGAAATGTAATAAAATTGTTTTATTTTCATCGACATCATTAGGTCTTATTAGCTTACAAAGAAAAATAAACTGAAAATTAGAATAGTTCTTGTTTGTAGTATTTCGAACGAAACAAGTAAGAAAGTATAGTCGGTCAGGCCCGACCGTATGATACCCAACTCCACAGTATTTAAAAACAAATTTTTGAGAGTTTATAGCTATATGAATAGGGATATATGAATAGGGAAGTATCTAGGCTTAACATTTCATTAAAATCGGTTTGATAGTTTCTGAGAGGCAGAAAATTCCCCCTAAATCCCGTCGCACATAGGGGTTTTTTGCCAATCTAGCCGGACATTAAGCAAAAAATTTAATTTAAGAAATGGAAAAATTCGACAGACAACAAAGTTCTGCATCGTATAGTGAATTTTCATTGACTTTTTACGGTTTTGGGAGGTTTACAATATATTTTTTTGTAGATAAACGAAGAAAGATTTTACATTGAATTTTTTTTTCTGTGAAAGACTATATAAACAGCTAATTATGAAAATTTTTAGAAAAATTTTATTTGAATTTTTTATGATAAAAAAATTAGTACGAAATTAAAAAAAACGATTTTTTTGTTCACTTTTTTGTAAAAAAAAAAAAAAAATTTAAAGGTTTTTGAAGGTGAGTTCCGCTGAGTTCTTAAAAATGTTATACATCACGATAAAATTTGAAATCTCTACTTTTAAATTAAAAAAAAAAAGGTGCGCGTTGTTGCGCCATTTTTTTTTATGATTTTTTGAAAATTTCACATTTTTTCTGTTTTTGCTCATCTTGCATATTTACATATGATAGATACCCTTTCGTCATAAAATGTGTTGGTTGTACGTAGATGTTTTTTATTTAAATTATTACATCTAAGACTAATATTACCTGTGTAAAAAAGGGATGTGCGAAACAGTAAGTAACGGGTTTTAACCACCTGTGCGGCCGCTAAAGGAAGTTATTTAATAGAGCAAAACATTTTTTTTACCTTTTTTCTGTTTTTGCTCATCTTGCATAGGTACATATGATAGATACCCTTTCGTCAGTCATAAAATGTTTTGGTTGTACGTAGATGTTTTTGATTTAGATTATTACATCTAAGACTAATATTACCTGTGTAAAAAAAGGGATGTGCGAAACAGTAATGACGTTTTCTTTTCTGAGAAATATGTTGCATAAATGTTACATGCTCTATCTCTTTTGTGTAGAGCATGTAACATTTATGCAACATATTTATCAGAAAAGAAATCGCCATAAGTAACGGGTTTCAAGCACCTGTGCGGCCGCTAAATTACGTTATTTTATGGAGCAAAATAAATGTACCTGTTTTGCATAACTTTTAAAATCATTAACAACAAAAATAATATATAATAAAAAATAAAATCTGGGCTCTAGGAACTTAGTTTTTTTTAAATATATATTATGGTTATTGCATAAAATTGTTATCAGAACCATTTTGAAGCTTTGAGAGTAAAATGGAAAAAGTGTATTATACATGGCGCAACTGTAATGAGTGAGGCATTGTTGCCTACCGGGCTATTATCAGAAGAAGCGTCTGAGGCACGAAATAAACATTTTCGGCTTTACAGGCAGAATTTTGCTAGAAAGTTTTCGAGGGTTCAGTGTAACAAAGATGTTATAAATAGACTTTTGCTCAGTTCTGACCCACTGATTACTAGCATAGACCAACTCCAAAAAAAAAGTCATTACCCTTTACGAAAGAAGCAATTTCTTTTATGCTTCCACCTGTACTTGGCTCTGAAGAGAATTCAGATTCAGAAGAGGATTTTGAAGAAGCAGACGAAGAAGAACCATGGCACTCATCATCATCTTAGTGCAAAAGAGAAGTTATTTTAAATAAATTAGTTGTTATTATTTTAAATAAAATTTGCAGTAACTATTATAAATAAGTTATTATTACGAATATATTAATTATTTTCAGATAAATTAAATACTATAAAATACATAAAAGTCACATAAAATCTTAAAAATTAATATGTTTTGGAAATTAGCAAAAAAAAAAAATTTTTTTACAGGGTCGTTCCGGAGGGGGGGGGGTGTTTGGAGGGCTACCTCCCCCTACCCATTAAAGTCCAAAAATTTAATTTTTATAGTATGAAGGCGTTAGTAATCTATTTCTTTTAATATTTACATTTTTTTTAAATATTATTTTATGTAACCGCCCTTAAAAGCGGGCGGAGGCGAAAAGTGTAATTTTACGATCTCATGGGTCTTATTTTAGGTTGTTTAACTTTCGCCGACGTTAAAAGTTGCATTTGCCAAACAAAAGTATGGGAAAAGTTAAAAAAAATGCATTTTTCAGAGGTTGGATTAGTTCTTCTAGGGGGAACCTTTTCCTCCTTGGTCCGATTTTATTTATTTTTGAGGTTTACCTGCCTATGACAATATCACATATTTCTGCCAAGTTTCATCGATCTAGGGGCACTCAATAACTTTTAAGAAGCAATATAAGCTAAAACAAAAAGTAATGTCCGGCTAGATTGGCAAAAAACCCCTATGTGCGTCGTCAGAAAGTGATTCTGGGTCGATCGGTATATGTACTTTAGATCAGCAAAAATGCATAATACCCTCGTCACTATTGTGATGTGGGTATACAAATTAGTGAAAAACAGTTCCAGAAGAGTTTCACAGACCACTTTAATACCGAACATTAAAAAATTAATATCCACGATATTTTCTTGATATCAAATATACCCGATATTTTTCGATCAGATTTCAAGGAGCGATGTAATTTCTATGTGAGGAAATAACAAAAGGGGCATAATTTAAAGGCGTGAGTATTTAAAAAAACTTCACTTGCAAAGTTTCAGGAGGATTTCTTTTCTATTTATGAAAAAGTAGACCTAAGAGGGGAAGGATCCTAGATATCATAAATGCCATCTAGAATTTTTAGTTAGATTGAAAAAGCATTAAATACAAAAATGAAGCTATATTCTAGCCATTAACAATAATATACATACGATACGATGAGATTAGACCTTAAATAGCGATGTTATATATATAAAACAAAAATTTTTAAATTCCCCAAACTTGATAAATAAACATATCTTTCTTTTTAGGGCGTGACTGATGAAATTTTTTTGTATTGTGTTGGGTTTTTCCTGTTTTACCCCCCAATTTTAGTAAGTTCAGTTAAAACTAACCATTACTTTAACTTCCAGTTAACAATATGTTTTGACAGCTATAACTGATAGTTTATTATAGCTGAACTTGGTGAAATTGGGGGTCAGTGTTATATGTATGTATATGCAAAAGAGAAAAAGGTCTCAGTTTTGAGGCGTTTCATAAAAGTGAGTATATTAAAAGCTAGACATACAGGGGTATTCAGGAAATCGAAAACGCAAGAATTTGGAAGTTGTTTTTAAAACACTTTTATGGCCATTTTCTCATTAGGCGATTATCTTTTTTCCCAACGAAAACCTGCACATTAAAGAAATTTGGTTTTCTCAATGTCTCATTTGCTTCGATTTTATCGCAAAGCTAACCGGCACTCATCTGCCAATTATGTATTTTCCTTTTATTTGCCGTACAGATAAATTCAATCAGCTGACTCCCAAATTTTACATGTATTTTGAGTGGCGTTGCCAGCTGAAAATAATGTTTTTTGTCGGTATATTGAGAAACCCACAATCGTTAACGGACAGTTTATCGGTCCAATAAATTTATGTTGACATTAACAGCCAGTCCCACGATGTCACACGTTAACGTTCGCATAGAAAATAACATTTAAAACAAAAACAAATTTTAGAAATTGTTTTTGTTTTAAATGTAATTTTCTATGCTAACGTTAACGTGTGAAATCGTGGGATTGGCTGTAAGTAACAGACAGTTTGTCGATACATTGAGAAAATGGCCATTAATGTAATTTTTATAAATTTTGCTATAAAAATCTGTTTAACTAGAAAAATATTTGTATAATATTTTTTTTTACCTTTTTTATACCCTTCACCGAAGGTAGAAAGGGTATATATAAGTTTGTCATTCCGTTTGTAATTTCTACAATATTGATCTAAGACCCTATAAAGTATACATATTCTGGGTCCTTATGAGGAGCGAAGTTGATGATACCATGACCGTCTGTCCGTTGAAATGGATTTTCCGAAGACCCCATATATGATGGGGGCCAGGTTATTATACATTTATGTCACATATGGTCCGGAATTGTTTGCTATTGAAATTCAGCAAGATCGGTCCACAAATGGCTGAGATATGAGCAAAAAACCACGACTACCTCTAATTTTTCCTAAAAATCCCTTGTGGTAGTTGTATTTTTATTACTTTTTGCTGTATACCTGGGGAGCGGCAAAAGCCAAAGTTTCCAAATTAGGTACCCATATTTAGATTGCCAATACACACCATCCTACAAAATGTGGGCGGGATTGGAGAAGTGGGCGTGGTACCTCCCGTACAAAAAAAAATGTATAAAAACCTAAATTTTAGGGATGCCATATGTCCTAAGGATATGACTTAGATACCAAAATATTTTTAGTAGAATATATTTTATAAAAAACTCGGGAAAATCGGTTCAGATACAAAAAAGTTATGACCAAAATTAATTTTTTTTTAAATACCCACTTTAGGGAACCATAGTTCTCCCCGAGTCCAAGCTTTATAACTCAAGTAAATGCTAAATTTCTTCTTAAACACGTCGGTACATAAATCTGTCAAATCGGTTAAGATATGGATGAGTTATTCCCGAAATACTGAATCCCCAAAAATTACTCTTTTTTATAGCCTTCACCGAAGGTAAGAGGGTATATATAACTTTGTCATTCCGTTTGTATGTTCCACAATATTGATCCTACACCCTGTAAAGTATATATATTCTGCGTCCTTATGAAAAGCGAAGTTCAAACCGGTTGTCTCTTATTCGGGCCATATTTCATTTTTATGATATTAAAACAACGTTCGTTTATGGTTCAGTCGTCTAGGGGGTTGAGTTTAGAAACTGTTAGTCCTCTGGTTCAAATCTTGGTTTTTCAAAGAGATTTTTTTTTTTAATTTGTATGTTCTAAAAACGATTAAAAAAAAATATTTACCAGTTTTATTTAGTTTTTGTCTAGTTGCTCTGTATTCTGCTCGCACAATGGTGAAGGGTATATAAGATTCGGCACAGCCGAATATAGCACTATTACTTGTTTTTTATTGAATTATCATATATTAAATATGAACTAAGAATAATTAATCAAATCTTATCCTTATACTTTATTTATGTCCTGCCAGTGCCAGACAAAAATTTTCTTCATCACGGGTTCTGTTCACATATGTAAAGGGTGGTTAAATTTCAAGGGCCGATGTTGATTTTGAATAAAACACAAACTATTTAGGAAATTATTGTAATTTTATTTTATTATGATATATTGGTATTAATCAATTATGTATGGAACAAAATATCGGCCAAATGGGCGCCGCGACCACGGCGGCACACCTCCATCCGATGGTCCAAATTTTCGATGACCCTGAGGCATAATGGAGGTTCTATGCCGTTAATGTGCCGAATTATCTCATCCTTTAGCTCTTGAATTGTTGCTGGCTTATCGACGTACACCTTTTCTTTCAAATAACCCCAAAGAAAGAAGTCCAACGGTGTCAAATCACATGATCTTGGCGGCCAATTGACATCGCCATTATGTGAGATAACACGGCCATTGAATTTGTTGCGCAAAAGAGCCATTGTTTCGTTAGCTGTGTGGCAAGTGGCACCGTCCTGCTGAAACCACATATCGTCCACATCCATATCTTCCAATTCGGGCCATAAAAAGTTCGTTATCATCTCACCATTCACAGTAACTGCCTGACCGGCATCATTTTGGAAAAAATACGGCCCGATGATGCCGCCAGTCCATAAACCGCACCAAACAGTCACTCTTTGTGGGTGCATTGGTTTTTCGACAATCACTCTTGGATTCTCATTCGCCCAAATGCGGCAATTCTGTTTATTGACGAATCCACTGAGGTGAAAATGTGCCTCATCACTGAAGATGATTTTCTTCGAAAATTGATCATCCACTGTTGCAATTTCTTGCCGCCCATTCACGACGTTTGGAATGGTCAAGAGGCTTTAGTTCTTGAGCCAATTGCACCTTGTAAGCGTGTAAATGCAAGTCTTTATGCATAATGTTCATCAACGACGAGCGTGAGAGGTGCAATTGTTGGGCACGACGACGAGTTGAGGTGGACGGCTCTTCAGCCACACTATCGCGAACAGGAGCAATATTTTCTGCAGTACGAGCTGTACGAGCATGCACTGGTGTTCTCACATCTTCTACAGACCCGGTTTGCTCGAATTTTTCCACGATTTTTGCGATTGTACGCACATTTGGACGATCAAATTGACCAAAAAAATCACGAAGTGCACGATATGCATTTTGATTTGAACGCCCATTTTCATAGTAAGTCTTTAACACGTTGTTGGATTGTGTATCTCTCCATGGTTCAAATTGAGTAAGTCTGAAATAGAGAAATGTCAAATAAAATTCGGAAAAAAACTTGGCGTTTAGGTGTGGTTCACATTCAACATCGGCCCTTACAATTTAACCATTATATCGATCCCTTAGCGCGAAATTATCGTAAGTTCCAAAAACCAAATTTTACAGGACAGCCATTTTTCTACTTTTCTCTGCCTTCGCTTGCAATATCAAAATGAAAATATACATTCAATTTTTGGAACAACGAAGTGAAATTCGCCTACAATATTTTGACAGGTGACGTCTCTTTGAATGTAAAATAAGATTGCATCAAAAACTCAATTTCAAAAATAATGGCATATACGATAATTTCGCGCAAAGGGGGCGATATAGGTGTTTATCGCTCATCTAATTGGGTAAGTGCTGCAGTGTCTTTTCTTCTTAAGCGAGTGCGGCCGCCATGATTTAAAATATTTCGAGCTAGTGGATTTGGGTGTTGTTCAAGCCGTTTTCAAATATTTTCCTGCATATTTTGTAATCATAGTTTTTACTAATGGCACATTGAGATCTTTATGTATGTTTGAGTTTTTAACATACCAGGGAGCGGATGTGATTATTCGAAGAAGTTTATTTTGGCGCCTTTGAATTTTTTCGATATTAGAGGCCGAGGCAGTGCCACATAGTTGAATGCCGTAGCACCAGATAAACTTTAAGATAGAGTTATAAAGTAGAAGCTTGCAATCAAGACTAAGGACAGAATTTCTTCCAATAAGCCAATGAATTTGAATCGCTTTTAGTTTCATTTGAGTTAATTTTGCTCTATATGGCATTTCCATGTTAATCGCCGATCCAGATGTATACCGAGATATTTTACATGCGAATGTTGAGGAATTATTTGATTATTGATTGTAATAGGGGGGCAAGATTCCCGGCGCAAAGTGAATGTTATATGTACGCATTTTTGCTCATTGACCATTATCCTCCATTGTCTTAACCATATTTCTAGTTGAAATATATGATGCTGTAAGTAACGCGATGCTTCATAACGATTTTCGTGGACGCTTAGAAAAGCTGTATCGTCTGCAAATGTTGAATTTTGTGTGTAGTTGCTTGTTGGCATGCCCGAAGTATAAATAAAGTATAATAGGGGGCCCAGAATGCTTCCATGTGGGACTCCAGCGGCAATGGGCTGAGGTGAACTTAAGAAATTTCCTTCTTTAATAATAAATTGACGACCGACTAAGTAGCTTTTTAGCAGCTTGTGTGTGTTTGCTGGTAAATTTTGCTGCAATTATGTAATAAGCCTTCATGCCAGACTTTATCAAAAGCTTGCGAAACATCGATGAAGAGTGCTGAGCAATATTTCTTTTCTTCAAATGCTTTTCTTATGACATTTACTATTCGATGAGTCTGTTCGATTGTGCTGTGTTTTCTTCTAAATCCGAACTGATGGTTTGGAATACATCTATTTTCACTTAAAATCGGTGTTAATTTTGAAACTAATAATTTCTCAAACAGCTTTGACATATTTGATAATATAATAGGCCTATATTACTCAACTTTTGTATGATCTTTACCTGGCTTTGGTATCATGGTAACTAAGGAAACTTTCCATTTTTGAGGATAGTGTTCAAGGCGTAAAATAGCATCTAAAATAAAAAGAATAATTTTCTTTGCTATGCGAGGTAGCTCTAAAAGCATTTAATTACTGATCTTATTAATACCAGGTGCATTCTTAGTGTTAGTCACAAATATCCTTTTCGATTTCTTTTATCTCAAATCTGAGGGGAATAGCTTCTCTAGCAGCAACAGGTGGTAACTCGACCGCAATATTGTGAGATATATTTGGTGTAAATACGTTTTTCAAGTGACTAACAAACAGATTTCCTTTTTCAATATCGTTTTTTGCCCAACTACCATTCAAGTTTCTTAATGGTGGCTTAGATATAACTGGCCTTTTTAGATTTCTAGCTGCACGCCATAATGAGTAGTCAGATTGTGTAGTTGCATCAAGTTCCTAAAGATATTTTTCTGGAGAAGCTTTTCTGAGTCTGCAGTAACTTTCTTAGCCTTTTTGTACACTCTTTTAATAAATTTTTAAGTTGCGTGGATCTGTACAGTTGCCACTCTCTTCGAACTCTCCTTTTTTCAGTTTTTCGACATCTGAAGAATATATTTTACTACACTGAAAGAATTTTCTTCGCAATACTAACGAATTTTGACATTAATCCCATGAAAAATTGCATTATAAAGGAACCTATGCAGCGCTTCGTTGGATCAATGAAACCTGTTTCATTAAAAGGACTTAATGAAACATTACATTAGATCCATGAATATTATTCATTGGATGAATACTTTCAATAAAGTAAAATTTTTTTTTTTTTTATTTATTTTTTTTCTTTTTTATTATTTTATTTTATTTTACTTTATTTTATTTTTTATTTTTTTTCTGTCTCTGGTGGGATTCGAACATGTAACCTCGGGGCTGATAGACTAGCTCACTACCAGCTAGTCTACCGGGGCAGTGTAGTTTTCGTATAAAAAAACTATGTTTTTTTCTCAATTAAGACCGTAAATATGAGATTAAATTGTCCATAATAACAATAACAACGTTGATTGAAAGTGGATTGAAAGTTTTTGTTTCATTACTATTATGACATTTTTATTGTCATAATGAAAATTTAAATTTATGAAGGCAATTATTGAAATATGTTGCTTTTAAAAAAAAATTTTTTGATTTCATAAATTTAATGGCATACATGTAACATTAGATGTATGAAGATATTAAATCTTACATTTTTTAAATAACAATTAAACATTTTTTTAAGGAAACTATAATTTTGTATTAATTTATGAATATAGTTATGTTTGTATATTGTTTTTTTAAGTTCCCAATTAAAATTTTTTGTTTAACTTGGACAAACTTAAGTTTTCATATATCCAATGAAAATTTTTAACGTAATTACGAAATCTAATGAAGCGATTTTAACGAAAATACTTCATCAAACCTATGAAATTCCATTTAGACAATGAAAATTTTCATTTACCCAAGGAAAACTTTTTTATGAAAATGATTCATTAAATATATGAAGCATTTTTCTTTCAGTGTATTTTTAATTTTTTTGGCCAATATGTTGGTAATCCGCTCGCGACCACATTTAAACCTATTTTAGAGATTGTGCGAAACCAAACACGGCCTTTTGGTGTTATAAGTCGTGACCCCCAGAAGGTATGTTTAGCGTTATAATCGCCAGTGGCCAGATAACAGGGTCCTAATGATTTATAATATTTATAATATTGGCTTTCTGATAGGAAAATCTTGGTGGAGAGTATAAAGAAGAAATTACTATGTTTCGATTTAGCTCTTCAACACATATAGTCGTTGAATGATTCGGGCTTTTATCAAAATGGCAGAGCCTCCACAAGCTCTATCTCAAGGGTTCTTAGTATCACATAGTATATAACCATTGCTTTTTAACGTATTTCTTGAGGTCAAGTGAGTTTCAGAAACCAACATGACATCAATTTGTTTTAGAAAGTATTTTAATTCGTTTTTATGTTGGCGGATGCCGTTTGCGTTCCAAGAACAGATTTTTAAACCGTTCATGGCTTGTTAAGTACAGCTTGCAATAACATCGATTGCATTCTAAGAATTTCCTGCATCAGATTACCCATTGTGTTCGTAAAATTATTAACTGTTTGAGCTAATGTTTCCATGGTTTTTTCAAGACGACTAAAATTAGAAACTGGAGTTTCTTCATTTATTGGCGAAGCACCTTGCATTAGCACATGGTTTGATTTTAGGATGTAATCGTAGGAGGTTCTGTTATTACTAGGCTGTGAAGCCTGAATGTCATTAGTGTTTAGTTGATTTGTTACCTGCATTTGAGGGGGATTAGTTTTCGGTCCAACCGACTGCTTGACGATAGTGTATACAGAGCATCCTCTATAATTGGCAGTGTGATTACCGCCACAATTGCTACATTTTTTAACGTTGGGGTCATTTTAAGATCTATCGCAAAGAACTGTACCATGTAATTCACCACATATTACGCAAGTGGCAGAATGACTTAGTATCGAGCCTTTGGTGCAATACCGTAGTAATTCAAAAAATCGTGCACCGAGAAAAATGCATTTGAAGTTTTCAGCCATCTTTTTAATAGTAGTTCCGTTTACTTAAGTTATTTTTTTACAAGTTTTTTAATAAAGAGGAATGTTTTGTAATTAAAAAAAAGTTGAAAAATTATTAATAATATTAAATATTTTTTTTATATTAATATAAATATGGTTGAAAATAGCTAGAGGCAATAAAGACATTTTTAGCTGTAAAATCTGAACAGTTAGAGATAGAACCATAATCTTTTTTTCTTTAGATATATATTTTCCCAAAGATCATTTCTGCATACCCAGCTCAAAAAATTTAAATTTTGAGTTTCTACGATCTTGCACCAAAGGCTCGGTATGGCCATATTCTTGGCAGTTTAGACATTGAACTGGGCCATTTCTTTTGTGCGGCTCCTCTATAGTTATTTTTCTATACAGAATATATTTCAAATTGTAAATAGGGTGCGTTTCGTTTTTTTAAGCTTTACGTCGCCGAGTTCTAACTCCACTCGAAATAGTGATTGGGGATTTTCTCCCCTATTTTTTATATTTACTACATGTTTTACTTTGAGGCCTTTTTCTTCCAAGAAAGTTTTAATTTATTCAGGGTTCACGCATGAGTCAATGCCCTTTATCACTACCTGAAGGCCTTTACTGCTCTTCAGTTGGTATTTATAGAAGTTTTTATTAAGTGCTTTAAATCTTGTAATTACTTTGCTAAAATCATCCTCGTGGTTGACCTATATTTTTGTCTCGTAAATACTACCTCGGTTTATTGCAGCTACATAAAATGAGTTTTCGCCTATCAACAAAATCAAACACTTTATTAACTCATTTGAGTTTTGCTCTTTAAGATATATCGGGGGTAAACAAAGAGGGTGAGAGGGAACGCGTTCGAGTTATTGGTTTAGCCGTTAAATATTTGCTATCATCGATTCTTGTTTCGTTTCATAAGTCCCCTTTTAGATAGGCAAAGTTTACTTTGTAAAGTCAAAAGAGAATAGCGGGGGAGTACACAGTTTGCTGTACTCGCAAATTCGTTTTGTTTTTCATTTGTTGTTTATACCTGAAGTTGGCTGCAACTTTATATTTATAAGCAGCGTTGCCAGATCATAATTTGTCGAAAAAATCATATTTTGAAGAGAAAAATTAACAAAAAAATTTTTAGATCAAATTGTTTATAACAAGTGCTAAAAAGTAAAAATAATCTAAAGATTGTCCATGTTAAAATTGATACCCACATTTATGCAAATAGCTTGGCAACCCTTTGTGTTACAGTTATGTAACAAGTGTCAAAATGTTCTTTGGACCGTTAGAAATTAAACACGTGTTTATTTTAACTAAAAAGATTATTAATAAGAAAAATGTCGTCGTCTGAAACACAAGTACGTGAAAAAATTTTGTGCAAATTATGAGAAAACCCTTCAGCAGGTTATCGTAAAGTGGCTCGAGAAGTCGGAACGTCAATTATTACGGTAAAAAGAGTAGCAAGTCGGTACAAAAAAGGATTAACTATTCAAAGAAAGCAAGGAAGTGGAGAAGAAAAGGGTCCACGTGAAGAAAAATTGGCAAAAACCGTGGTACAATGTTTTGTTCAAAACCCTGCTATTTCGGTAAGAGATACAGCCAAAAAAAACCGGAACTTCAAAATCGTATGTCCAAAAAGTAAAAAAATATTATAACTTAAAATCCTATAAAGTTCAAAAAGTACCAGACCGGTCGGAATGTAAACAAATAGTGGCAAAACGTAGGGCAAGAAAACATTACACACAATATTTGACAAAATTTAATTGCATTGTTATGGATGATGAGACGTACTGCAAAGCCGACTTTAACCAGTTGCCTGGGAAGAATGCAGCGCAGTGATGCATTTACGAACGCACCCTCTGTTCAACATTTCACGTGAAATGCTGTCAAAACGCATATGAAAAAAAACTTGTGCGGAATATCTATGAAATAATGTTTTTGTTAACCGCACTAACACAGAGTTGTGAACCATTAATTAAAGACCAACATTTTAAGCAAAACTAAGCTGTTCCGCCAAAATTATGTATACAAACTTTGTTATGGCGGCACAAATATGTTTTCAGATGAACTTAACCTAGTTTAACAGACCTCTCAAAAACCCAGCCTAAATGTATTTTGAAATTATCCAAATATTTTAAAATTGTCCATATATATTAAAAATTTTCAAATACAATTTAAAATTGTCCATATGTATTTGAAACCTATTCAAATGTATTTTAAACTTTTTTTTTGTCAAAAAATACACGTATCTTTATACAAGTTATTTAAAAAAAAATGTAAAAATAATAAAGAATATAAAAAAAATCGGGATTCCGAAAATCCCGGGATTAGAAATCAGAAATCCCGAGATCCGGGATTCGCCTTATACCGAAATTTCCGGGATCGGGATTTCCCGATTGGAAGCCCTAATATACATACAAATTTCAACAAAATGCCTTCCATTTTGAACTCCTTCAAAACGGCTTGACTGATTTTTATGAAATTTTGTATGTGTTTTTGTTAGGTATGAGAATAGGTCGTAGAGTATATTTTACATCGCTAGAGGGCGCAAAATAGGACATAAGCTCCCCCTCCCTATATCTTCTTAGCTAATCAACCTATTTTTTTTTTTTAATTTGGCATGCAGGCACTGTAACATCTAAAAAAAATAGGGAATAGGGCGTTAAATAGGGCAAGAGGAGTAAAAGCTCCCCCTCCCTATATCTGATTAACAAATTGACCGATTTACTTAAAATTTTGCAGGAAAATAGTGTAACATCTGCAAAGAACTATAGTCTCAAATTATTATTATTTAGAGCGTGAAATAGGGCAATATAGGTAAAAGCTCCCCCTTACCAATCTTTTAAACTAATCAAACGGGTTTCTTAAAATTTGGCATGCAGATACTGTAACATCTGAAAGGAAATAGGGAATAGGGCGTAAGATAGGGCAATATCGGTAAAAGCTCCCCTTCCCTATATCTTTGAAACTAATGAGCGGGTTTTCTTAAAATTTGTCATTCAGCCACTGCAGCATCTAAAAGGAAAAAAGGGAATAGGATGTGCAATAGGGCAAGAAGGGTAAAAGCTCCCCCTTCTTATATCTTCTTTGATATTCGCAGCCAAATAGTGTTACAGCTGGAAAGTACTATAGCCTATTATTTTTATTTTTAAGGGCGTGAAGCAGGAGGGGTAATAGCTCCCTCCCCTAAGAGAAAGGTCATGAAATAGGGCAAGAGGAGTAAAAGCTCCCCCTCCCTATATCATCTTAACTAATCAACTGATTTTATTGAAATTTGGCTGGCAAATAGTGTAACATCTGGAAAGAACTAAAGCCTATAATTTGTATTATCTTCTTAACTAATCTACCGGTTTTCTTAAAATTTGGCATGCAGACATTGTACCATCTGAAAGAAATAAGTTATATGGCAAAACAACGTTTGTCGGGCCAGCTAGTTTTATATAAAAACAAACTTCTTGCCAGCAAAAAAAAAAACTTTGATGTAGTTGAAGAAAAGGAAATATTTTCATTATTATATTTTATTTATTATTTACCTTAATGCATTTAGAATGCATACCTTAGAATGAATTTTTCATAACTGAACGCATGAAAAATTACATGCAATACTCCCACTCAACTCTTATGTATGAATTGCAATATTTCACTATAATTTGGTATGTATTCTTTTTGGACTAAAAAGGGACGAATATTTTATGCAATTAAAATTAACAGTTGAGTTAGATTTATTTAATTTTTACATTTTATTTTAATAATTAATGGAAGCGAAAAAAGGTTTGACAACTTAGTAGATTTAAAAATAAGTATTTGCTGTTTGTAAATTATACGAAGAAATTTAAATAAAACCTGCATAAACTAATCAACTTTTTATTTGTTTATTATGTATAATTTTGTATCAAATTCACATTTTAAAACTATTTCCAATGTCTTTTAATGTTTGAATCTGTTTCTTTAATAAAAAAAAATATCATTAGGTTCAATATTTAGATTTTCCGTGCATTATCCTTGGAACCCATACATTTATTAATCATTTTGAATGTCTTTTTTTGCCGGGTTATTATGTATTATACAGCCCAATTATGAATAAAAATTCCCCGGGAGTTTTTTCCCTTTTCCCATTTTTACAATTGAATTTACATAGGAAAATTGGGAGAAGGGAGAAAACTCCCGGGGAATTTTTATTCATAATTGGGCTGATTATGTATAATAATGAGCTGACGAATTGCCATATTTGTAAAAAATTAAAAGGGTTTAAATTTGGTTTTCAGTTATATTTTCCGTACACATTTTTCTAAAAACACATTATAAATCCTTTTAATTTCTAATAAATAATAAACATAAATAATTTTCATTGAAAGTCATTATACTGCAAAACTAATGATTTATAAATTTTGGACAGAAAGATTTTAGTTTGGGAGCTATAAAGCTCATACATCATATGAAATCTTAAGGTTTCTTAATTTGATATAATATTTTTTGATATCGATGTAATATAGAACATATTTTGAGAAAATTCTATTAAAAAAACTCATTGATAAAATATTGAATGATTATAAATATGGAAGGTGGAATTTTTAAACTAAAAGCTTCTTAGGTTCCATTAGTTTTACCTTTTGTTACTAAATACTTTATTTTTTTTTTTTGTTCTTTAATACATGAAACTTTATAATAATACGGGGTTTTTCACAAATAATTTCAAAATTAACAACCGCTAATCTTAGATGCTTGTTTAAATATTTTGTATGCCCAGAAATAATGATGCAATTTTGTGTATTCTCCCAACAAACACGAAGTCAAACCTTTGATATGAAATTACTTTATCATTTGACATCAAACACAATTCTCAAACGTTTTTCAAATGTTTGATTTAACATTTAAATTCAAATTCATAATGATTTGAAAATAAACATTTGATATCAAATGTTTTATCAATTTGATGTCAAATGTTTGTCAAATGTTAAATTCCAATCAAAAATAAACTTGGCAATACTAAAGCGAAAAATAAATGTGATCATTAAAAATGGCGATTATAGTTACATTTTTTACTTTGTGGTTACATGTGTTTTACTATTAAAAATAAATTTTTGTGAAAAATAAAATTTATTTGTGAGTAGTGATTAAAAATGCGAAAAAAAGGAATGCAAATAAAACGGGAAAGTGGAGAAAGTTTGTTGAACGATCGCGGGGCTGTAATCCTCGAAATAAAAGGGAGCCAAGTAGTTTGTCTTTCCAAGAATTAGAGAACGGAAAGAACATTATTTCATCTTTAAACTATGGTGCCGAATGTTTATCTCACAGTTTATTTAAATAAATAATAAATTTAAATTAAAAAAATGAAGTATTTTTATTTATCAGGTATGTGATGAAAATCGATCGATTTCAAAACGAACGTTTTTAAAAGGTGTGATGAATTTCGAAGGATTTTAAAATCTATTTCTGAATTATAGTCTTAAATTTTCGTTCAGAATTCGCTTCAGTTAACGTATATAATACAAAATATGAAAGAATAAATACTGAAAATAAAAGGAATATGCATTTAAAATCCATTTTAAACGATACTGAAAACGATATTTTCGGTTTCAAATCGTATCGTTTTTAAAATCGATTTCCATCACATACCTGTATATTCCACATTGTATAATAATCCACATTTGAAAAACATTTGAGAATTACGTTTGAAAGCAAGTTGAAAATAAAGGCATTTTTCAATTTGAAAATAATTTCCCCTTTTTGTTGAGAACGCTATGATTTTCAAATCATTATCAAACGTTTGTCGTTTGAGAAAACGTTTGATATCAAATCATTTTCAATTTGAAATCAAACCTCCGTGTTTGTTGGGCTAGACCAGCGGTCATCTCAAACAGGGATGTCAGATGTGACGATTTTACGTCATTTTGACGATTTTTTTCGCTGAATTTACTAAAATGACGATTGACGATTTTGAGTGTAGTCACTTAGGTGTTGACGATTTAATCCCGTCAATAAATTTAGTTTAAACTTTAATCTTTCATCAAATTTTTAACATTTTAATCTGTCAAGTAAAGTTTTTTTCTTACCGAACGTTTCCACATGCAAGTAATTACTTGCAAGTAGTGTATACGTATTATCAACAATTAAAATGATTAAAATTATAGTTTAATTATCAAAAATCTTCTTTATAAAAAGATAAAAGGTAAATGATACCAGCTGTGATCTCTCCAAAGTTAAATACAGATTTTTTACAAAGCTGTGCAAAAATTAAACAATACCTTTTTTACACAGTTGTTATAAATAAAATAAGTCAAAAAATACTACCTCCTAGAAATATATCATTATTAAAAATAAACCACATATTTACATCGTAAATAAACATCGCATAGTTACATCAAAGCGTAACCACATCATATAAAAGCTTGGTTGGTTGCCACACTAATAATCACACTGCCCTAAGGTATGCAACAGGAATCAACACCAAAGCAAGCCAAACGTAAATTAAAAGAAACATCGCCGGAAGAAAATATGGCAAAGAAACCAGTAGGAAACATGGACGTTGATGACTTGATGAATCTGATGAAAACAACAATGAATTCTCTATTAGAAGAGAAACTACAAAATTTACCAACAAAAACAGATTTCGATGAAATTAAATCCGAAATTACACTCGCCGCTACAGAGATAGGTGCACTTCGAACCGAAAATGTAAAACTTAAAGCAGAAATTGAAAAACTAAAAGATATGAGGGAGGAAGATGCCAATAATATTAGGTGGCTAGAGCATCAAATTAAAAGTACAAAACTCATTTTTAAAGGAATTAGCTCTGCAACATCTGCTTCAGAATCTGTGTTGAAGGTATGCACGGATAATCTTAAAACGAAGCCAAAAATCATTTCAGCCCATAAGGTGTTTGAACAAAATGGAAAACAAACAGCAATTGTTGAATTTGAAAATGAGTCCTCGGTGTTGGAAATATTGAAAGCAACAAATCATTTGGCTGGAACATCAATTTCTATTGATAGAGATTTAAACCCTAGAAGGCAAAGAAACAAGAAGGCTATGTTAATAATAAGGAAACAAATTTTAGCTGAAAACAAAGTTCACAAAATCATCGTTAGGGATGATAAAATGAAAATAAAGGATAAATGGTTTGTTTGGAATGCAAAAAATGAACTCATTAGTGGCAACAATAAAGGAGAACAAGTTCTTAAATCCATTTATGGCGATAGTTTAAAAACAATTAATTTTAATAACGTTTTTGAGGAAATTAATTCAAAAAACTAAAGAACAATGTTATCGAATCGAATATAGTACTAGCAAATAAGCAAATTAATAAAAAAGAAATAATTAATACAATAGAATTAAAGCAGCTACGATTGTTATCCTATAATATTAACGGCTTAGAAAATAAATACTTATATCCATATTTTTTCAATTACATTTTGTCTTTTGATATTTTTGTGTTGCTAGAAACACATATAACTGAAGAAAAAACCAAACAAGCAGAAAAATATTTCCCAGGCTTTGATATATATTGGGAACCGGCTAGAAGAAACAGTGGTTATGGAAGAGCTATAGGAGGATGTATGTTTGCTGTAAATAGGGCTTTAATCGAGAATGGGGTAAAGCATGATTTTACTAGGGGAATTGTACCAACAATCAGATTGGCAATGAATAACACAATAGCAACAATAATACCTTTATATATTAGGGGTGCTGATTGGAATAGAGAATTTAATATAGTAAAACAATATGCAGAGGAAAATGAAATAATTAATCCAATAATCATAGGAGACCTTAATATAAGAATTGGTGAAATCAAGCAGGATATGGTTGATTGGTACAAAGAATGTTTCCCAGCAGGTACTGAAGAACGGCGTTCTATGGACAAAAAAATCAATTCAAACGGGCGAACCTTTTTAGAGTTTTCTAATTTTTACAATTTGGTTATTTTAAATGGGCAAACAGAAGGTGATGAAGAAGGGAATTTTACATATATTGGGCCCACAGGTAATTCTGTTAATGACATATGCACTGTAGCACATGATTTGTTACAGTATGTTGATAAGTTTACAGTAGAAGAGAAGATATGGTCTGACCATCTACCAATTGTGTTAACCATGAAAGTGGAAACGAGTGGCAGTAGTGTAAATAAACTAAGCCTTTTACCAAAGCTATTGTGGAAGGACTCAAAAAGGGATCAATACCAACAAAAACTTGATTTAAATTTGAACACAGCTTTACAACAGTCCAATACAATCAATGTTAAAAAT
Source organism: Pollenia angustigena (assembly GCA_930367215.1). Lineage (NCBI taxonomy): Eukaryota > Metazoa > Arthropoda > Insecta > Diptera > Polleniidae > Pollenia > Pollenia angustigena. The sequence goes on from OV884059.1 coordinate 202,299,333, forward strand.
CTAACTGATATAATCGTTATGTCAACAATGGAAAATAAAGCTCTACAAAAGTATACCCCTAAAAATAACTGGTTTGATAACCGATGCAATTGGGCTCGGAAAAAGGTGTTTAAATTATTAAATAAATATAGAAAGTCAAAAATAGAAAGCGATAAAGAAGGATATTTGGTAGCAAAAAGTAAATACAAGCATATATGTAAAACGAGCAAAGAAAATTACTACAAAAACATTTCGGAAAAAATTAATAAGATTAAAAATGGCAAAGAATGGTGGAAATTAGTTAGAGAGATAAGAAACCAAGATTTTCAAATATGCCCAATGATATCATCTGCTACTTTTAAAGATTATTTTGTAACATTGCTTAATCCAGCTCAAATTTCACAAGACATTCAATATGCACCAATTTTAATACGTGATGAAATTTTGGATAGAGATATAGAGGTCGAGGAAATTAAACGTATGCTAAAAAATGTTAAATTGAACAAAGCACCAGGGGAAGACAGGATACCTTACGAATTCTTTGTAAATGCCACTGATGAATTTCTTAAAGAACTTGCCCGTATATACAATACAATTTTTGAAGATGGAATTATAGATGAATCATTTAGAAAAAGCATAATTCTTCCTATTTACAAAAAGGGATGTGTAAATGACCCAGCAAATTATAGGGGTATATCGTTTATGAATTCTATCGCAAAAATATTTATGGGAATCCTTAATGATAGACTTGTAGCATGGATTGACGATAGAAAGATTATGAATGAATACCAAGCAGGATTTCGAAGGAAATACTCTACTGCAGACAACATATACAATTTAGCTTCAATTGTTAATATTAAACTCGAGGAAGGAAATAAAGTTTATGCTTTTTTTGTGGATTTCAAGGCAGCTTTTGACAAAGTTTCCAGAAAATCTATGATATACAAACTGTACACAATTGGAGTATCCTATAAATTCATTAAAATTATAAAAGAAATATATGAGCACACACAATCGGCGGTCTGGACAGGAATTGAGTTGTCTGAATACTTTGACACAACATCTGGCGTCAAACAGGGCTGTTTATTATCACCGATTTTATTTGCTCTTTATATAAACGATTTACATGATTTTTTGGAAGGTGGACTTGAGATTGAAGGAACCAACATCCGAATGTTATTATACGCAGACGATATTGTTATCTTGGCCGATGATAAGAAAACGATGGAAAAGATGATACGAAAGCTCGAGATATGTATATTGTGATCTATGGAATTTAGAAGTGAACAAACAAAAATCAAAGATGATGGTATTTAGGAATGGGGGAAGACTAAGTATGCAGGAAAAGTGGCTCTTCAAAGGAGAAGAAATAGACATAGTATCAGAATACAACTATCTTGGAGTCATCCTTACTCCTAAAATGTCATTTTTTAAACATTTGCAAAATAGAAACGCGCAGGCAAAGTGTGCAATAAATGTAACATGGCAAAACTTTTTAAAAAAGAATGATATAACACTAGAAATGAAATGGAAACTCTTTATGGCAGTATGCAGATCCGTTCAAGCATACTCAGCACAGGTTTGGGGCTATTGCCTTTTCGAAGAAGTAGATAAACTACATAGATTCTTCCTAAAAAGAGTGTTAAAACTTCCTATAAATACACCAAACTATGCATTAGAGCTTGAAACTGGCATAGAAGAAGGGCATATATATACCTTGCAACTCCATCTCCAGTATATAACCAAAACTATGTTTAGCTACACAGAAGATAGGTTACCACACCACTTAACAAAAATAATCCTTAGAAAAAATATATTTTGGGCAAAAAGCCTTAACGATTTGGCAAATAAGCTTAACACTCAATGGGCAGATATAAATACTACGGAACCAGATTGGAACTTCCGAAACAGCTTGTTAATACAGAATCTCAAATATGAAAATTTTTTAAATAAAACACAAAGAGCTATGAGAAGCGAAACACGTATATATAAACACTTAGATTATAGAGTTGGGGCCATATATATTCAAAGGTTCAACCAAAATGATATCACCTGGATAATCAAAGCACGTTGCAATCTTATATATCTCAATGGTAATAAGTATTCAGCAAATGAACGGGATCACCTTTGTACACTATGTAATCGGAGGGAAGCGGAAACATTGCAACACTTCCTAGGTCGATGTCCTATACTAACCTCTTTCCGAATGCGATATTTTTCAACAGCTACATTATCAGAAGATGAAATCAAAAGAATTCTAAATGGGCGATTGCAGTCAGATTGGACAAACTTAGTTAGTTATTTAAAATCATCCCTTAATTACCGAAAACTAATAATAAATGAATTTGAATGATATTTTATTAAGTAAATTACCGTATAAAAATAATAGCGATTTTAAAATGTATCCAGCTGACGACTTATTGTTATAGCTGTATAATCTTTATTATATATGAAATTATACAAATTAATAATGTAAATGAAATAATTATCCAAAAATAAAGATTTACTACTACTACTTACTACTACTATTATCAACAAAAAATCGAGGAAACAGCCGATTGGCTGAATGAACAAAAATTGTGTGAATGTTAGTGAAAAAGTGTCAGTGTATTGAGTTTTTCGAACTTGCACTTGCATGTGGAAACGGGGGGTTAGTTAATACATATGTGTATATAGAGGCGAATATATATTTATATCTACTAGCGGACTCGACGAACTTCGCCTCGTCCCAATTTTAAGCCTTCAGACAAACTTTAGAGTAATAATACAACACAAATATTAAAATTTTTAATATGATTTATTTGAATGGAATCAGTAGAGAGCGATTTGATGTACAAAAATCTATAAATCACTTAATATATAAACCATCTTTAAACGCATAAAATTCGGCGTTTAAACTACCAACACAGACCATATGAATTTGATAAGATTTATCGTAGTGCTGTCACATGTTATTTTTTTACCACATATAACACATGGGAGAATGATTTATAGTTGCTGAGTTTAAACTACATATAAATTCAAGTTTAGTTCAACTAAACCAGCGTTTAAACCATCAGTGGTTTATTAGCTATTATTGTACAAGTTTTTTTTTTAGAAAAACTAAAAAACAACTAGTTAATATTAGTCAGGGCCATTTTTTGATGTTTTTTTTTTATATTGGCAAGACGATTTTTCGAAAAAAAAAATCTGACGCCCTATTTCACTTGTTTGTTTTATTTGAGTACAATAACTGCCTGCTTTTAAAGCACGAGTGCAAAACTCCTTCAAATTACTGCCTGCTTTTAGATCGCGAGCACAAAAGTGACTCGTTTAACTAATATTTAAAACAAAATTTAAAAATGTCCATTCCTTAAGGGGTACCCATACAAAAAGTTTAATACAGACTAGAAATATATTGAAGAAAACTTACCATAACAGCCAAGGAGTCTCCTTAACAATTTTTCGAGACATACTTGCCCCTTATCCTCACTTCTTAAGGGGGCTCCCATACAAATATTGCGATTTATGAAATTTTTAAATTAATTAATATTTTTTGACTTTTGTGAATAAAATCAAAAGTTGTTAACAGATTTTAATCATTTATAGCTGTAATTTTTAATAGATTTTTAACAAACAAAAATTTCGAAATGTTGATTAAAAATTATTTTTGTTGCCAAAAAAAAAAAAAAAATATATGTTTCTAAAACGACAGCGCATGTTAGAAAAAAATTTAACGTTTAAAGGAAATTTTATTGCGGATTTTCGTTTTTTTTTAGTATGTAATTTCAATAAACTGAACCGTTTTTGAACCGGTATTGGATTCAGCGTACCCGAAAAAGGTTTAAGCGCCAGTTGCCAAATTCTAGCACAGTGTAATTGTTTGATAAAACTTGCGAAAAGCAATAAAAAACATTTTTAAATATAACAATAAAAAGAAATTAATTGGACTTTATATTTATACTGTGTACTTTTTTTCTTAACCTTTAATAATCAATGTACTTTAATTGCAACAAAAAAAGTTGGGAACCCTATATGTAGTTGTCCTGCGATTTAACTTTGAATAATTAAGTTTAAGTTATCGACGTCCTTATTCTTCGCTGCTATTATTGCCCGTTCACCAATCCAATCGAGATTTTTGTAGTTTTGTGCAATGTCGGGGACCACTTTGCTGATGAGCTCCTCCTTGGACGATGTGAATTCACAAAAATTTTCAGGGAACGATATCAATCCATTCGAAACATCAATAGGAATTTGGCCGTTGCCAAGCTCCAGCAGTTGTCTCGAGAATTCAGCAGCCGATGGGTCGTTCTGCAACACGACTCTAATGTTTGCGGTCAATTGCAACTTCTGGACATGCCTCCACAAAGACGACGATTTCAGGCAGGCGTTAAGTTCATCTGCAGCAGAAGATTTGGGGATGACGGGAATTGTTTGACGAAAATCTCCGGAGAGCAATATCAAAGCCGCACCAAATCGTCTTAAGTATTAAAAATTCTATATTTTTTGGTTTTTTATGATTTTATACTTAATATTTTTTTATGTTTTAATAGAGTGATATATCCGTGTTCATAAAAAAACGATTTTTTTATATGACGATTTTTTGACGGTTTTTTTCAAAACTACTGACGATTTTGACGATTTTTTTTTTAAATTTTGACGATATTTCGAAAAAAACATCTAACATCACTGATCTCAAAGAGAGACAGTCAAAATGTGTATGTAGTGGTGAGTGCAAAGAGAGGAAAAATAAATTTACTCGTTTGAGACATTAACTATGTGTTTTGTTCTTGTTTTTTAAAATTATGGCTTTTTACAACTGTTTCGTTAACCTTCGTATTGTGTGCGTGTGAAATTCACGAAAAGTGCTCGGCCCCCGGGGGCCGGGTTCAAAAGTGTGCAAAACCTTTAAACAGCAAGCTGATACAAAACTTTATTGTTTAAAAAATTTACTGTTTTAATAAAATTGTGTTTGTATTTTGTACAAACAAACTTAAAGTAAATCATAATTTCTAAAAATAAAAAAATCATCATTTGAGATAAAAATCTTTAAATATTTTTGTTAAAAAATAATCAAAAATACTATAAAACTATCATTCTGGCAACGCTGCTTATATGTATATGGTATTCAAACAAAACTTTGTCAAATTAAACAAAGTTTAAAAGAGAATTCAAAAAACTTTGCCCGTCTAAGAGTCTAAACACAATGTTTGCGGTGCGGCGCGATTTCTCGTTCCGGGAGACGGAAATAGTTGTAATTTTTTGTTTAAATTTTTTATCATGTTGTTTGTTTTCAATAATGTTGTGAACATAGCGAATTATTCAAAAACTATGGCAACATCAGAAAGAGAACGAGTATCAAAACTTGAGAGACAAGGCGAATTAAATTCGCTTTGTTGAGAGAGAAAGTCCGCAATAAAAATCAAATAGATTTTAATTTTATACCGTTCCGCACTGCGGTTTTTTACTTCAAAATCGTATGAAAAACTGCACCGCAATAAATTATCGCTACATTGTGTTTAGACTCTAAAAGGGGACTAAGAGTTTTTTTATATATTACTGTTTGTTTAATTTTGCTCTTCTTTTTATTTGTTGCTTAAAAACCCCGAGAATAAAAAAAAGAATATAGAAAAACAAGTAATTTCTAGCATTTGCAATCGTCTAGGAGTCTATTGGGAATCTCACAGAGTGTTTTTGATCGTCGACGAGCACATTTTTTAATTGTTGCCGATTCCTCGCACGGGAGAAACTGTTACACGTGCTGATTCGTATGAGAGATTCTTCCATAACACAGCGAAAGACGCTTATAATAATCATAAAAGGAATCGTTTATGATTCATGTAGAGATTATCTAAGGATCTTTCAAAAAGCATGCCAATAGTCGTATGAGACTCATGTCGAGATTATTTTACAACTCGTGAAATACTAAGCCGTATAACTGAGCTACCTTAAAAGGGACATCAAGCGTCTTTTTCATGATAAAACTTCTTATTTTCATACAATTTATATGAAACAAACCTTAAAATTGCGAAATGAACACTATCCTGTCGGAAAATCCTTTTTTACAGATCGTTAGGTCGGTTTGTTTTATTGAAAATGTATTGACAATAGAATTTTCATATTTCAAAAACGCTCTTATTTAGTAATTATTAAATGACTCTTACAAAGAGTCTCAAAAGGTTCAATCCAAGGTTAAAAGACGAGCGTGTCAAAAAATGTATAAAAATGTAACAGATAAAACAATTTTGATGTTTTTGTTACTCGCCAGATAATCATCAGAAGATTCTTTTGGGAGTTGTATATTAAACATAATCGTCAAACAAACAGCCTATGCTAGCTGGGTTGTAATTTTAAATATATGTATTATAAATTTTATGTTCACTAATTAAAAATTATTTTAAAGCCTCCACTCGCTGATCTTATATTATTTTTTTTTTTTTTTTAAATAATATTATGATATTATTAATATACACTTATTTATGTTTAAAAAAAAACCGGTTGCCGATTTAAAAAAAAAACGTCTGCATTCAACGAGCACGCAAGCAGAATTTGAGGGGAAGGATCTGAGGTAGCATACGTGGCGCCCAGAATTTAATGTCGGATTAAAAAGTCACAAAAGGAAAAAAACATTTTAAAGCCAAGAACAACGATATGCGATATGGCGAGATCGGCAGAGCAATATATAAAAAACTAAAGGCGCTGATTTGGGGTCGCGGCAAAAAAATTGTTTTCCCTGTTTTAGAAACTTCATTGCCATTGACAACTTTTTTGTATGGAGCCGATCCGCTCTACTGTATACCTACCTTTGTTTGTATAAAAAAATAAAACTTACTTACATATATTACATGATAAAAACACTTAAAAAAAAGAACGTTAGTCGAAAGGACTTACACTGGGCAAACTTTATACATATTTAGTTTTAATAATGTATTTCTACGTAGTGGTCGACCGGATTGACTATAATGAATTCCATCTAAAATACATTAATACATAATTGTGGAAATATACTTACAGCAAAAGCAGCACATGGAAGGAGTGTGTTTCTGGATATATTTGACTTTCTTAGTCGTTTTAATGTCTGTATTCGTATTCTTAGCAGATTTACTTTCTAATTCATTTACTTCTGCTTCTTTATTGTTTAGAGAACTTCTAGGTGCCGTCTTTAATTTTTTATCAATATTGATGTTTTCGGAATTACCATATTCATTCCGTTTTTTCCTTTTGTTTGAAGTAATTCTAGTAGATTTTCTTAATGAGTTAATAGATTGTGATACATAATCTTTAGGTAAATCAAGTTGGAAGGCTTGCTCAATATCACTTTCATCATTATTATTTTCTGACTTGAAATTTTCTTGGACCTCCATTTCAAGTATAATACCTTCTTTAGTTTCAACATCCTTTGTTTCTTGTGAATTCTTTAAAAAATCATCTAAACTTTCATACCTAAATTGATCTTGAACTTCAGATTCTATAGAAGTTTTTTCCACTATTATTGTCTCATAATCTATTGATTCATAATTTTCATTGTCTTCAACAATAATTGAATCGTCCATTTCAGAACTAATGCAACTAAGAAGAAATTTGTAAGAATCGAGTGCTTTTAAAATGATTGTATGGATATTCTCCAAACCATTTGAGCAGTTTAGGCATAACATTGATGAAAAAGGATCCGTATCTAAAAAAAGAAAAAAAAATAAGTATTATACCGTGTTTGGAATTGTCCATATACAAACCAAGACGGTTTATTTGGGTATATTTGTAATAGCAATCTCTGTAGCTTATATCACCATATTCAACTAGTGCATTATTCCAATCAATAATAACATCTTCGTCTAAACAAATGCGACAAATAGTATTTTTAAATTCTGTAGAATTCATTTTTGTTTCAAAATTATATATTTTTTTATAAAAATTATTAAAGGTAAACAATTAATTAGAGTTGTAAAAGTATTGAGTACTTGATACCACGTATTTTTGAGTACTCAATACGTACATGTACCATACGAAGGCGAATTCAACAAGGTAAACTCAACTCGTCAGCCGTTTATCAGCTGTCTCTACGGCGAATTAAAAAAAATAGGGTAACGTCAAAATATAATTTTCTCGCTTAAATAACCGAAAAATAGAAAAACTGCGAATAATTAAAGTGAATTTTATATCTCTTTTATTACCCAAACAAAATTTGTATTTAGTTTTTTAATCAATTTTTGCCTTGTCAGCATATTTGACAGCCTTTGTAGTTGTAGAGTTGCACTTACCTTGTTAAATTCGCCTTGTACCATACAAAAAACTACCGGTAATTTTACTAGTTAGAAGACCGTTAGTGCTGACTGATATATTGGTGTAATCATGGCGAATTCAGTTTTCAGGTGGCGTTCAAGGCGAATTAACTCCAGGTAAGCTCAACTCGTCAGCCTTTCATCAGCTGTATCCACGGCGATTTAAAAAATGGTGAAACGTCAAAATATTGTTTTGTTTCTATATGAAATTTGACAGCAAGTCAGAAAATTGCAAAAACAAAATACATGGAGTTAATTCGCCTTGTTTTGTAGTTGTAGAGTTGCACTTACCTGTTATAAATTCGCCTTGGTGGCGTTGAAAGCAAGAACAGCTGTGCTACCAAGGATAATTCACGTAGAAGAAAAAATGAATTCGCCTTGTGTGCTACTTTTTTTTCTAAACTAGTCCCCTTTTACAGTGTGACAGACAGAAGGCAGACAGACGAAGTTTGTTGGTAAGGGGGCGACGCTGTATGCGTGACACACTTTACTTTTTTCCTCTCTCGCCTACAAACTTCGTCTGTCAGCCTTCTGTCTGTCACATTGTAAAAGGGGACTTAGGAGGAATCAAGGCGAATTTAAAAAGGTAATCTCAACTCGTCAGCCGTTCATCAGCTGTCTCCACGGCGATTTAAAAAAATGCGTAATTGTCAAAATATAATTTTGTTTTGAAAAGAAGTGAATGAAAAGTGCTAAAAATATTATTTTATAATAAAAAAATTTCAAAACTGCGAATAATTAAAGTTAATTTAATAATATCTTTTTTGTGGACTCATGGAGGCATTCAATGTAAGGCTGTGTTGGGTACCTGCATGGTGGAATAAACAGGTGGCAACACTACGCCAGATGACGATTTTTTGCTCTTGCATTGTTTGTCTATGTTTATGTTTATGTCAAAGTTTTGTTTATGTTTACAAAAAGTCCACGATTTGTGCTGTGATTATTGTTTTTATTAAAGTTTTTGATAATTTTAAATTAAAATAAATAAGATACTGACCATAATTAAATAAAAATTGGCTAAAAATTAATTTATTTCATCACGTTTAGCGGCACTCTCTGATTTTGGTTTGAACTATTTTTTGACGTAAACGATGATATAGTTTCCATTTTTGTTGTAATGTTGTATTTGTTGCCGTAACGATGCCACCTGCTTATTCCACCATGGGTACCTGGACACTGCATGGTTGATAGAAATGAGGTGGCTGACGAACTCGCGATGACGTTAACCGATCCTGGAGGGACAGAACGGATTGCAGGGTGTCCAGGGCACTATGGCCAAGATTGGACGCGGGGGCAACCAGGGTTCTACTGGGATTGGATAGGGTCATTGGACGGGTCACTGTCCTGTCAGGGCTTTTGCGGGCAGAAGGGACAACGCCATACCGGACTTCTGCAGATTGTGCGATAATTCAGAGGATCTGGAGACGATCGAGCATGTACTGTGCCATTGTCCCAGGATGCAGGGTCTCAGGCAGAAGTGGCTAGGAGATAGGTTTCACGACGAACTGGGGTGCATCGCTGGATGTAGTCCGGCTGATCTACTGGGGTTTGTCAGGGAAATAGTGCGGTTGTTTCTGTTGAGGGGACTGTAGAGGGGGCAATAGCTCTACGCGAAATCTTATAACTTTCTATCTTTCTTTATTCTATCCATCTCATACTTCTTTTCTTTTTTCTCTTAATTGAAGGGATTCACAATGGACCATATTGGTCTCCGAGTGGAAGTGTGCCCTTGGACGCATAACCCTTCTTAACCAAACCTTATAATATCTTTTATAAAAAATTTTCCATTTTTAATTTGCAAAAAATTTTTTGACAGCTATCTATTAAATTGCAAACAAAATACATGGGGCCAAGGCCCATTGAAAAGATCTGCGCAAGAAGCCTGATGATCATTGTTTATATTCTTTTTAGTTGTCAAAAGTTGTTTACATTTTGCTTACATGTGCATGTATACGTTTGCTTACGTTTATGGTACGCCACACATGCACGTTTTTTCCTTTTGCTTTGTATATGTGGTAGGAAATTTTTGACAACTAAAAAGAATCGTTTTTTGTTTTTGAAAAAGTAAGCAGACCTGATAGATGGGACCAAGGCGAATTAACTACAGGTGGTGTCGAAACGGCATCTGATTTTGACATTTCGGGCTTATTTGTTTTAATTTGTTAGTGTTTTGCTAATAATGGTTGACATTTCGAGATAATGGCACTAACAATGCAATGCAAAAAACCACATGTTGTTTCTGTTGTTTTTGGATTGTTGTAGTTCCGACACCACCTGTAGTTGAATTCGCCTTGGATAGGCCTTGCATAGGGCTTTTTGTAGTTGTAGAGTTGCACTTACCTTAAATTCGCCTTGGGAGGAATCATGGTGAAATAATTATATTTCACCATGCTTCTACTCATGGTTAGGGTTCCCAGTCTTATTTTAAGCCTTATCCCCAATTTGCGACTTTTCATCTCCAAAAATTCCCAAAATAGCTATTTTCTTATCCCCAAAAATCCCCACATTTTCTTAAAAATAAAATACAACATATTATGTCAATGGAAAAAATGCATACACCGATTTATTAAAATAAATCCATTTGTGTTATATTAAAACTACACTCAGGTCTCGATTTATGCGGATTCAAATTTATGCGATTTTTAAATTAACGATTTTTTTTAATTTTTACGGTTTTTGAAATTTAAGATGTTTTTTTAAGCTTTCTTCACTGATATAATCGTTATAGTTAGTTCTATTTTGTGTTTTTTATATGCATAGCCGATACGTATGTATGAGTGTTTTTAAACTAATTGCGGTAAAAATTGAATCAAAAAATAGGTGGAAATTAGAAAAATTTTAATTTAAACTCGTTCTTTCCTGTCTTTTACGGTACAACATTGTTATAACCACATGTACGAGTGTAAATAAATTTGCATAACTTTTAAACTAATAGAAGTCCCGTAATAAAAGTTTTGATAAGGACACTAAAGGCCAATTCAGCTAAGTTAGAAAAATTTTGATTTAAATTGGTCATATCCGGTTTGGCAAATGAATTTTTTTTTTTAAATTAATTTTTTTATTTAAAGATCAATCGATTTTCTATAAGAATCACCTAAAATTTTTTTCGTTTGAAAGTTTTTAGTTTAAAATAATAATTTAAAAAACACATTTTTTTTGAAAATGGCAACATTTTACCACCCCGTAACTACACAAATAAACATCATAAAAAAATATATTTCGCACACTTATTCAGATATCCTAGAACTATATAGTTATGTCATAAACAACTTGGTGAAAATATAATTTTTATTAAATAAATAGCTGGCCGCCCCGGCTTCGCTTGGTAGCTGATTACTAATGGTTGATGGAGCCGTTTTCTGATTTTAGGTAAATCGAAAAAAATGGGCGGTGCAAAAAAAAAAAAAAAAGTTGGACCTTGGCGATTATTTTAAAGAAAAAATCGTCTAAATCGTTCAAGCCGTTCTCAAGTTATGCGATCAGCAACAGACAACATTTGAGGAGGTCCATAACAAAACGCAATAATTACACCATAAACGACAAAATGTAATTTAAGCAAGTAGCACATAATTTAAAAAAAAAAACTATTATTGAAGTATTATTGTCTACAAAAAATAATATTAATCACAAATTAATTATTTTATCTGACAGTTTGTTTTAAACTTATTTAGATAACAAATTTGGAATTATTGCGTTTTGGTCCGAATCCATAGTATTTATTTCATTTTGCTATGAATTGTACGAAAATATTACTCACAATCAACATAACAAAAGCAAAAGATATTAACTAAACAAAAATTCCTTACGTTTTACAGTTATCTCAGAGTTACCACCAGAGCATAATTTATTTATCAAGTTGACTGTTTTAAAATTTCTTGTGAAGATTTATTGCAAAGATGTGTAATTATTGCCTTTTGCTCTGGGCCAGTATATTTGATATTGATCTGCAGTGTAGTTATTGAGTTTTGGAATGCTTTATAATGAAGGTAATATAGATTTCAATGTGTAGAATGGGATTCAATCAAAAAATCAAAAAACTTGAAAACTGTAATTATTGCGTTTTGTTATGGACCTCCTCATTTCATCTATATATGAGCCGTTTATTTTGAAAGTGGCATAAGTCATTTCGGTTTTTAAGTCGAGATATTTAAGGGTTTGCGTTTTAACACGTTTAAAAATATGGATGCTAACTTTCGAGAAGATTCACTTGTATTTGATACATCATGATAATGATATTTTTCTCAGTATTATTATTATTATTTTTTATTATTATTATTTATTATTAACTCGATTTTTTTTGAAAAAGTGCCTAATGCCACTTTCAAAATGAACGGCTCATATATAAAAATGAAAAATGTTTGTATGTTTGTTTGTTTGTATGTTGGCTTATAGACTCCTAAACTACTGAACCGATTTCTACAGTAACATCACGTGAGCCCTTAAAATAAAATAGGCTACTTATTTTTTCGATAGGGGCAGGGGAATTGGTAACCCCCATTAAATGCCAATATTAAATATCGCATATCTTAAGAGCCGCTGCACGTATTTTGTTGAACTTTTGGTGGTAGGATCTTCTGAGCCCCAAAATTGAAATAAAATAGCAGCGGCGGAAGTGGTTCTCCGCATAGGACGCCAATATTTAATATCGCTTATTATACCCACACCACAATAGTGGACAGGGTATTATGCATTTGTGCTGATGTGTGTAACGCCTTAAAATATTGGTCCTAGACCCACCTTAAAGTATACCGATCGTCTTAGAATCACTTTCTGAGTCGAACTAACGAAGTCCGTGCGGCTGGCTGGCAGGCTGGCTGGCTGTCCATGTAAACTTGTGCGCATAGTACAGGTCGCAATTTTGGAGATAATTTGATGAAATTTGGGTCATAGGTTCTTATTGGCACAAGTACCAAGCCTATTGCAAATGGGCCGAAGCGTAGGACCACGAGGGAAGATAGGGGGAAAATTCTTCCTCTCAGAAACTATCAAACCGATTTCAATGAAATTTAAAACATAGATAGATCCATATCTATATGGACACTTTAGCTATACAGTTTTTCAAAAATAGGACCACAAGGGGAGGTAGGGGGCAATTTCTGCCTCTCACATACTTTCAAACCGATTTTCATGAAGTTTATAAGCATAGATAAATCTATTTTTATATGGACACATAAGCATGATGTGTTTTTAAATACTGTGGTATAGGGTATCATATGGTCGGGCTTGACCGACTATACTTTCTTACTTGTCTTAAGAACTGTTGTAGTGAGAATGTTCAAACTTTGTAGAAGTCACTCTTATGGTATACTACACTATTGAAAATAAAAACAAAGCGGTTAGGCGCAGGGGGGAAATACATCCCATAGGATGCATATATTAAATATCGCTCAACTGAAGAACTATTAAGGGAGAGTCTTCAAATGTTATGGTAAACTATAAATTTCAATAAAAAAATGGGCGGGGTTGACAGAGGAGGAGCAGTACCCCTCATAGATAGAAATATAATTAAGAGCCGCTGCACGCATTTTGTTGAACTTATGATAGTAGGATCTTCTGAGCCCCAAAATTGAAATAAAATAGCAGCGGGGGAAGTGTTAACCCCATATGACGCCAATGTTTAATATCGCATATCTTACGAACTGTTGTTATAGTAAGAATGTTCAAAATTTGTAGAAATCATTTTAATGGTATACTTCACTTTTGAAAATAAAAATAAAGCGGGTAGGCGCAGGGGGGAAATACCTGCCATAGGATGCATATATTAAATATCCCTCACCTGAAGAAGTGGTTTAAGCAGTGTAGCGAAGCGTACCGGGTTAAGCTAGTTTTTATTATATAGAAGATAAGACCAAAATTAAAAAAAAAAATCGTTTATAATACAAAATTTTAAAAACGTAAACAAAAATGTTTTTTTAATGAAAATTTGTACGATTAACAACATATTTTTCAACTTTCAAATTTTAACTTTCAAATTTGACTTAAGATGTTTTGTCAAAATACCACAGATATATATTTGCTGATTTTTATGCGATTTTGTTTTGATTTTTTAAAATAAATTTGAATTTATGCGGTTTTTCAGAATTTTGGAACGAATCATTAGTTTTTATATGAAGCTAGAGTATCGCTTTATGCGAATTCAATTTATGCGATTTTTTTTTGGAACGCATCTATCGCATAAAACGAGACCTGAGTGTAATGTTATTTATTCTTTAAGTTCTACGTATCTATGTACACATGTAAAGTATGTAGCAAGGGTAACGTAAAAACGTGAAAGAAAAATAATTATGCGTCAATCTTCAAAAATTAATTCTAATTCATCAGTCAGTGCAACTTTTTTTATATTTTTACCACTGCTTCCGGTATATGTTTTGAAGAAAAATGCAAATTTTTGCGCACTTTCATGAATAAAGTTAGAATTTAATAGCATTTTTTTGAAAATTAAAAATATTGTTTTGTGCCGCATACGCCACTTTTCTAAAAAAAAATTAAAAAAGTGGCTTTTTGTGCTGCATACGTATACTTATTGCTGTGTATTGAGTAACTTGTTGTTGAGATGAATTTTTTTTTTATAGTTTTTATACCCTTCACCTCAGGTGAAAAAGGGTATATATAAGTTTGTCATTCCGTTTGTAATTTCTACAATATTGATCTAAGACCCTATAAAGTACAAATATTCTGGGTCCTTATGAGGAGAGAACTTGATTTAACCATATCCGTCCGTCTGTCCGTCTGACGTTTGATATGTGTTTTCCGGAGACTCCAGACATGATAGCTGCTAGGTTGTTTTACATTTATATCACATATAGTCCACCATTTCGTGCTATTGAAATCCAGCAAG
Organism: Pollenia angustigena; assembly: GCA_930367215.1. Taxonomy (NCBI): domain Eukaryota; kingdom Metazoa; phylum Arthropoda; class Insecta; order Diptera; family Polleniidae; genus Pollenia; species Pollenia angustigena. The sequence continues at coordinate 202,314,408 of OV884059.1, forward strand.
ATCGGTTCACAAATTGCTGAGATATGGCCAAAAAACCACGACTGCATCTAATTTTTTTTCCAAAAATCCCTTGTTGTATTTTTATTGCTTTTTTCTGTATATCTGGAGAACGGCAAGAGCCAAAGTTTCCAAATTAGGTGCAAACATTCAAGTTATAAATACACACCAACCCAAAAAATGTGGGCGGGGCTGGAGAAGTGGGCGTGGTACCTCCCATACAAAAAATTTAAAAAATTGTATAATAACCTGAATTTTTTTACTGTGATATGACCTATGGTTACGTTTATATATCAAAAGATCGGAAATTTTTTGTAGAAAATATTTTCTGAAAAACTCGAGAAAATCGGTTCAGATGCGAAATGACATAATAACCCAGCGGGAAAATGGAATTAATAGGAATCGAGAAACTAATACATATCTTGTATAATATTTGATTCCAGAATTCATTATTCTTAACACAGACCATGTCCTAGGATTGTAATAAATTATTTTAATGTATACTGGGAATGACTTAAATAATTCTAAAAAAAAAGATAATTGTCACGAAGAGAAGAAAAAACGCGAAACATTTTTACGAACAGAAACAATACATTCCTTGTTCTGCAAATGTGAGAATATACGTGGTCATCAAATCATTATTATTGTGCAATAAAATTACCTTCTCGATTCCCATGAATGCATTATTATTCTTTCGAAAATAATACATTATTTTTTAGTTATTTATGTAATCAATTCCGTATTTTCCCGCTGGGAATGGTTGCTGTAAGATTAAACATATTTAATTTTCGTTTGTAGTAAAATTTTAAAGCATTTCCCTTAGGTAGGCTAAAAACACAAATAATAGCAAACCGTACACTTGGTTGGGTCCATTATAAAACTATTTTTCACAAATTTATTTTCTTGTTGTCATTTTATTTTGCTTTTGCTTTAACTATATTTTTTCTTACGGCAATGCAGCAAAGCAACAGTAAAATTTATTTTGTACGTTTTTGTATGAAGAATTTGCTGCAATCGCCAAACAATGGCTTGTAGAGCAAAACAGTACTTAAAAATTTTTAAACAGTTGAAATGCAGCAAAATTAATGCTTTATATCTCAGAAACCATAAAAATTTTCGCGAAACAGGTTTTTGATTTAGAAAGAGGGTATTAAAAAAATATATTCCTCATACCTAACTCATTTTTTTTTTAATGGTCGGTAGGTCAAACCAGTAATGAGTTGACGAAATGTTGTTTGTTTAAAAAGTGCATTTGAGATCCGGAAGCATTTCCATAACTTTAAGTTTTGTTTTATTATTTGGCATTGTTTTAAGCAAATTTAGTAAATGAAGAGGACTATGAATTTCAATATTCTTTAAGTACCGGTCAATAACACTATAACACGTCCAGTTCTTGAATTAAAGAATGTTCTGGTTCTGAAGACTTTTGTATTACGGCATCAATATTATTTTGTTTAAAGAACATTTTGATTGCGGTTGCTTTAATTTGATTTTTATTTTGAGGTATGCAAGAATCGCTCCATAATGTCAAAGTTTTAATAAGTGGACAATCTTTTATTAATTTATTTAAAATTTTAATTAAAGCACAGCAATATTGTTACCACTCCGACCACTATGAGCTTCCGACAAAAAGGCACAATAAGTAGAAGTTGGTATATATGACATAATAACCCAGCGGGAAAATGGAATTAATAGGAATCGAGAAAGTAATACATATCTTGTATAATATTTGATTCCAGAATTCATTATTCTTAACACAGACCATGTCCTAGGATTGTAATAAATTATTTTAATGTATACTGGGAATGACTTAAATAATTCTAAAAAAAAAGATAATTGTCACGAAGAGAAGAAAAAACGCGAAACATTTTTACGAACAGAAACAATACATTCCTTGTTCTGCAAATGTGAGAATATACGTGGTCATCAAATCATAATTATTGTGCAATAAAATTACCTTCTCGATTCCCATGAATGCATTATTATTCTTTCGAAAATAATACATTATTTTTTAGTTATTTATGTAATCAATTCCGTATTTTCCCGCTGGGAATGGTTGCTGTAAGATTAAACATATTTAATTTTCGTTTGTAGTAAAATTTTAAAGCATTTCCCTTAGGTAGGCTAAAAACACAAATAATAGCAAACCGTACACTTGGTTGGGTCCATTATAAAACTATTTTTCACAAATTTATTTTCTTGTTGTCATTTTATTTTGCTTTTGCTTTAACTATATTTTTTCTTACGGCAATGCAGCAAAGCAACAGTAAAATTTATTTTGTACGTTTTTGTATGAAGAATTTGCTGCAATCGCCAAACAATGGCTTGTAGAGCAAAACAGTACTTAAAAATTTTTAAACAGTTGAAATGCAGCAAAATTAATGCTTTATATCTCAGAAACCATAAAAATTTTCGCGAAACAGGTTTTTGATTTAGAAAGAGGGTATTAAAAAAATATATTCCTCATACCTAACTAATTTTTTTTTTTTTAATGGTCGGTAGGTCAAACCAGTAATGAGTTGACGAAATGTTGTTTGTTTAAAAAGTGCATTTGAGATGATTGATTAAATTTGTCACAGCAAGCTGCGTTATTTTAAAGTGGGTATCATATATATTATTTCTAAAGCACTTTTTTGTCGGTTGCAAATATCTCCCGCATCAAATTTAATGAATGATATCTCATTTTAAAGCTTATTTCCAACACTAATGACGAAAAATAATTAGAAATTGAAAAATTAATATTTTCATTGATAAAAATTATTTTTAATAAAATGTATTGAAGGGACTAAAATTTATATTAATTATTTTCATTTTATGTTACAAAAATTAAAACTAACGGTGCGAAATATTCGCACGGGTCATCTAGTTTATTCTTATTAATTCAATTTCAATTTATAATTCTTATAAGTTATATTGCATTCTGTTGTAAATATTGATTTTGGTTGCATTCATTACAGAAAAAGACTAGTTAAACAAAGCAACGCTAGTTGGTACAAAAAGCATATTTAAAACTATTTCAACAAGTTCTTGAAAAAGTTTTAAACCGTAAAAAATACTAAAATTTGTACCCATATCTTAACCAAATCGGTCTTGCCATTGCAAAAATGGAATTTATAAACATGTATATTAGGGTGACCGTTAAAATCAAAAGTTGGATTTGTTTAGGTCTCACTGGACAATTTGGTGGGTATTGATAAAAAAAAACAACTCAACAAAATTTTTAGGACGATCGGCGAAGGCTAAGCCGCCCCTCAAGCCCGCCAAAGTTTGAGAAAAATTGTAAAGTCCGACTGGTATGACTTATATTTAGGAAAATATAATTTTTACATAAAAATCGTTTTCTAAGAAGTTGTTGTTAGTAAAGTTTCCAACAACTTTTGCCTTAACAAGTTTTCTGTAAAACTCATATTGAACAAAACCTAATTAAAATAAAAAGTAAACAGCAGCATTGATTCTAATTTGTTCTTTAGAACTGTCCCAGCGGTAAATATTGAAAGGACCGCAAGTAGCAGGCCTTTTTGAAGGCCTCTATACAACTTTCTAAAAGATTCGCTTCGCATGATATCCTGCCTTCTAGAAGGCATAAACTTCTTTTTAAAAGACCTTCTGAAATATTCAGTACACATTCGCTACTCCCTTCTTTGAGAAGGGAGAAAGGAAGGTGTTCAGTTTTATTTACTTTTTATTTTTAGTGACCTTCCTTACTCCCTTCTTTGGGAAGGGATCGAAGTTGTTTTTAAAGGAAGTGTGGAAGGCCTTGCGTCCAATGACAACCTGTGTAAAAAATAAATAAGTATGGAATGCGGCGAGAAGGGCTTCTGACTGCTAAATGAGGCCTTCTACTCATTCTAGTTACCGCTGGGGTTTTTTCTTCAGCTTTGACATTTGTGTTTGTGTGCGTTTGCTTAAAAAAAATAGTCAAACGCAGAATGTACTAATAAAGTGACCTCACAAGCGCAGCCAAGGTATATTTATAGCAGGTAGCCGCGAGATTACAACAATTGTACAATAAAACAATCAACAGGGCTTTTTATTGTTGTTTTGTGATACGAACTGTCAAATAGCAAAGCTGTTGAAAAGAGACAAAAAACTTTGTTTACTTGTTTACTATACAACATTTGACAGTTTGTATCGCAAAACAAGCAAATAAAAAATAACCAGCTGGCTTTCCGAGACTACCTGCTATAAATATACCTTGAGCGCAGCTGTTTGCAGTGATTTTCTTCGTGTGTGACGTTTGTCGTCATTTTTTTTGTTTATTTACTTTTTTTATAAGGCATTTTGACACTTGCCGTCTTAATTCTAGCAACAAAATGCCTGTTGTTTTATTTATTCATTGTGTAGTAGTGAGGTCACTTTGTAAATACCATTGGTAAATACATTTTGGTCAAACGCATATCACAAGGCGAATTGAATTCGCCTTGGCATATCATTTGTTTCTAACGTACCGCAGTTGATAAAGTTGGTGCAATTGTACTTTTTTGTTACAATTCAAAGCCAAAAGTACGGTGGTACCCCCGTGACTCATTTGGTACTATTTCCAAATTTTCAAACCTAAATATGTATAATTGATATAAAATGACAACTCGTATTTACTGTCCAATGAATATAAACGAATTTCAGTGTTTGGTGCAAATGGTTTTGCCAAAGTGCAAAGGCAAAATTTCGTAGAGTTTTTATGAAATCTTAAGGAAACTCTGTGTATTTTGTTGTTGGATTTAACAAAACAGCTATGATATTTTGCATTTGCTCTTTGCAAGACCATTTGCAACAAACACTAAACTTCGCTATTGTGAATAGATTTTTGCACTTGATCATTGGACGATTGCATATGCCACATTCTAAATCATGTATCAGCGGCAGCATATAAGCCTTCATGCCAAAATATTATAAAAACAAAGGAACGAAATATACCATATGTACCAATGGTTTCAAGTGTAACCGAAACAAGTCTTTTTCTTTTATAAAAAAAAATTATTTATTACTATTAGGGTCGCAAAAGTACGATTTTAGAAGTTCGTAAGTACGATATTGGTTTTCTCATTTATCATCCCTGTAACATACCTGCACGCTTTCTTTATTCTTTAAGGGGGCTCTCATATAAAATTTTCAGCACAGACTAGAAATATATTGAAGAAAAAGCCCCAGAACTGCCAAGGAATCGCCCCAAGGGGGATTAAATATATGACGGACCTTCATTAGTTCTTTGTGCTTAACATTTTCTTAAAACATACTTGCCTTATATCTCTACCCTTTAGGGGGTATGCCGGTTTAATATAATTCTTAAATTTGGCCACTGCATCGCCAAGATTGCCCTTAGTTGGCTCAAATGTATGACCAACCTCACATAATTTGTTTTATCCCCATTGATAAAAAAAATTTGGTTTCTAAAACGACTACGCATATTAGAAAAACCTATAACAATTGTTAAAGGTAATATTATTGTGGAATTTCGTTTTTTTTAGTTTATTTTATAAACTAAACCGTTTTTGAGTTACGCTGTGCAACCTCCTGCGTTTTCGAAATTTTGAAAACAAGAGCTTACCTAAAAAACGGTTAGCACTACTGAATTCAGCGTACCCGAATTAGGGTAAAACGCCAGGTGCCCGGCTGGTCGGTTTTTTTTTTTAAATAAATAATAAAAATGTTTTTCAACAAAACTAATTCATAGAAAATGCGTTTCTTAAATGAATTAAAAATTAGATTTTTTAGTGGCTTATTCGATATTTTCAGTGCCCCGGTAGGCTAGCTAGTAGTGAGCTAGTCTATCAACCCCGGGGTTGCGGGTTCGATTCCCGCCAGAGACTCTGGTTTCTTTCCTGCAGACAAGTGTCAAGCTTCGCGGGGATTAGCATAGGGAATTAAAAAAAAAAAAAAAAAAAAAAAAAAAATAAAATTCAACAATAACTGTAAAAATTGCGGATCTATGTTGTTTACTTTAAAAAAAAAAAAAAATTTTATTTTGTTTAATAAGAGATAAAGAAAAGCTTGTTAACAAATTTTCTACAAAATTACATAATATTTTCTAAGTTATTAAACATAAAAGTCAGATTTCATGTAAAATTATAATTTTTCTCACACTTTGGTGAGCTTGGGAAACGGCTTAGCCTTCGCCGATCGTCTTATTTTGAATAATAATTCCCAAATACTTTATGGAATCTACTTCAACAATTTCCTTTCCATCCATTAATACTGGCCTTTCTTCCACATGTCGATTATGCCTTGGTCTAAAACGTACTAGCTTTGTTTTACTAGAGTTTATTACTAATTTATTTATTCTTGTAAACTCCGCAATTAGTGCTGCATCCCGTTCAGCAAATGTTTTGAACGCTAGATTTTCTTTATAAGGATAAAGTAGACATAAGTCATCTGCATACATAAAAATTCTTCCACTTAGACCCAAGTTATTAATATCATTAAGATAAATGTTAAACAATAAAGGACCAAGCACGCTTCCCTGAGGAACTTTTGCAATTGTTAATCTGCACATATTGCCTGCGATTTTCCAAATAGCTTTTGAAAAGACTCAATTCACCACCTCTTACACCATAAAATTTTAATTTTTCAATCATTATTGAATGATTAACAAGATCAAAGGCTTTGGAAAGATCATAAAAAAATTGCACCAACTCCATTTGTACGATTAACAACATATTTTTCAACTTTCAAATTGGACTTAAGATGTTTTGTCAAAATGCCACAGATATATATTTGCTCATTTTTTATGCGATTTTGTTTTGATTTTTTAAAATAAATTTGAATTTATGCGGTTTTTCAGAATTTTGGAACGAATCATTAGTTTTTATATGAAGCTAGAGTATCGCTTTATGCGAATTCAATTTATGCGATTTTTTTTGGAACGCATCTATCGCATAAAACGAGACCTGAGTGTAATGTTATGCTTTGTTCATACGACGTTATAAACCACTCGTTTCGCTCTTTGAAACTAGTTTGCCAAACATGCTGTTCATACGATTCATTCTTGTTTCATTTTGACATTTTTGTCTGTGTTGTTAGTGCTGGTTCACACAGGTCAAGTTTACTTGAACAGTTTTATTTAAATTTTCTTTTGAACTTGCGTTCACGTTCATGCACAAAATTAATTTTTGTTTTCTTTTCCTTCAACTTTGTAGCTTTTTATTATATTATGGATGAAAAAAGAAAAGAAAAATACAAAACTGACTGGTACGGTCAAGTATGTACCCCTTTCCATTCTCTTTACCCCTCTCTCCTAAAAGCTCAAGACTTGAAGAGTCAAACTTGACCTGTGTGAACCAGCACTTAGTGTGATTTTTTTAAAAAAGATAAAAAAAGTAAATAAAACTTAAACATATATTATTTAACACTTTTATTGATATTATTATGTTATAATTATCACTTTATTTTATTAAACATCAATTTTTATTTTGTTTTGATTTTTTTTGAGAGCTAGTTCAGATAAACTAACGATAACTGTTATCAAAATTGGAGATGATAGTACATTTTTCCTGTTTCGCAGCCTGTTTCAAAATGAAACGACCTGTTTCTCTCTCAAAATTTTGTATGGGGAAACAAGTCGTTTCAATCATGTTTGGGGCGCAAAACAGGAATAAGAAAGCGAAACACGAATATTGCTGTCCGTGTGAACATGGTATTATTTATTCTTTAAGTTCTACGTATCTATGTATGTGCACTAGAGTGGGTCAATTTGTTTGGGCCCAAAAAAAGTGACAAAGCGTATAGCAAAAACTTAATCTACGGAAAATTCTAAGAACTTTTCCTAAAGAAACCATGGTTCTAAAATCAAAATCGAGCTTCCGGTTTTTGACTTGAAAGTTTGGTGCTCAGAAAATCTGAAAAAATAATACTTTTTTGGAAATATTTATTGCAATACGTGAAGAGTTGGCCTGTATCGCTGAAAGAGGGCTTGTTAAAAAGTAAATTTTCTCAGCTTTATATATCTGTGCTCATTTTTAGAAAATTCTGTACATAAATAATTGGTTAGGAGATTTTTGTCAAAATGTTCATAGTCAAGCTGGTAAAATAAAAAAAAAATTTATTTTATTTTTTTTTAACCTAATTTTCTATTTTAAATTTACTACCTTTTTAAAAAAGAAACTAAATGAAAAAAATAAAATAAAATTACCCAATAAAAATATTTCTCATTTTGCGAAGCACTAATGGTAGGTAGGTTCATTTAAAAAAATAAGCGCAATGTTATGCGCTACGAAATAAGACATACAGAAATGCAGTAAAGTATGTAAGTGAAAGAACTCTCAACAACTTAAAAAAATAACATTCGGCATTTCCTTACTACGAAGCAGGTTTGTAAGGGAGAATACTAAAAATAACTGTGATCGTTACATCTAACAATTTTTTTATGCTTTATGTGTCATAAATGTATTGCTTCAAAGTGGGAACTCGCCATATAAAATTCATGTTTTCCGTAAGCGCAATGGTAAGCTAAACTTTTATGTTTCTCCCTTACAAACCTGCTTCGTTCGAAGCTCCATTTTTTATTGGGTAACGACTTCAATAAAAATGTATTAAAAAGAAAAAATACTGGCCAAACCAGAAATTAAACCATTACATCCTGGGTCACAATGCCCAACATAACCTTTAAACCATAACAGCACTTTTTAACTTATGCGAGTTTTTGTACAGTTTTTAAATATTGCTGGCTATTCTTGAAAACGCGTCGAAAAAGTGAAAATTTTTATTAAAAAAAAATTATTTTTGTTACCCATACATTTCTAAAATGGAATAAACGTGAGAATTTTAACTTTAAATTGTGTGAACGATACATTTACAAACTTTTCAGTTTCTCATTGCCTATTTATTTTTTGTTTTTAAATTATGGCCCTTATTATGTAAAACGCAACGCCAAAGAATTACATTGGAAGCAAAACAAATTCATAAATATTTTGTAATTTTGTTGTTGTTTTTTAATTTTTTCATTTTCAGTTTTTGCTTAAATTTTATTTAAAGAAATTTTCGTTTAATTAAGTTTTGATAAATCAATTCTATGGCATTTTGACAAAACATCTTAAGTCAAAATTAAAAAGTTGAAAAAAGGTGTTAATCGTACGAATTTTCATTAAAAAACATTTTTGCTTACGTTTTTAAAATTATGTATTATGAACAATTTTTTTTTTAATTTCGGTTTATTTTATTTTTAACAGAAATGCTTTTTTCACCGAGTTTTTTTAAAATCTTTTTTGCTCTCTTATCTCCACTTAAGATGTTTTGTCAAAATGCCGCAGAATTATTTCATTCAACTTTAAATAAAAATTTAGTTAAATTATTTTATTTAACTTATTTCTTTATCAAAGCTTTAACAAAACACATCAACAATAAAAAAGTGGGTTTATCTCATCTTACATTCCCCCCTACAATTAGTTGAAATTCTCTCAACATTAATTGTAGTTGTAAGTAGGTTAAGAAAAACAAAATAAAAAACAAACAACAACTTACAAAAGATGTTGTCAATTAAGTGTTTTTTTAGGCCGTGCACTTGCCTGTTTATTATCAAAAAGTAATTTCAATTTTTGGGAATACAAAATTTTAATTTCAAAAGATTTTGTTATTCGTGCTTAATTCCCAGTTTTTATTCTTGATAAAAACACTTGAAATTTATTGTTGATGGGATAAGCTATTCCTATGCATTTCACTGGTTGCTTAGGCCAGATCATCAGGAAACTTCATCCATAAAGATTTTAGAAAAACTAAAGATATTAAACCAAATAAAACTGTTAAACGTATAAGACTTATAGCAACAGTTTTACTTGTAACAATATCAAAGCTTTAACAAAACACATCAACAATAAAAAAGTGGGTTCATCTCATCTTACATTCCCCCCTACAATCTTTATGGATGAAGTTTCCTGATGATCTGGCCTAAGCAACCAGTGAAATGCATAGGAATAGCTTATCCCATCAACAATAAATTTCAAGTGTTTTTATCAAGAATAAAAACTGGGAATTAAGCACGAATAACAAAATCTTTTGAAATTATTTCTAAAAAAGTTTTATTTTTTTCAGATTTACTAAGCACCAAATTTTCAAGTCAAAAACCGGAAGCTCGATTTTGATTTTAGAACCATGGTTTCTTTAGGAAAAGTTCTTAGAATTTTGCGTAGATTACGATTTTGCTATACGCTTGGTGGGTAAAAAAATTGACCCACTCTAATGTACACATGTAAAGTATGTAGCAAGGGTAACGTAAAAACGTGAAAGAAAAATAATTATGCGTCAATCTTCATCATTTCAAAAATTAATTCTAATTCATCAGTCAGTGCAACTTTTTTTATATTTTTACCACTGCTTCCGGTATATGTTTTGAAGAAAAATGCAAATTTTTGCGCACTTTCATGAATAAAGTTAGATTTTAATAGTATTTTTTTGAAAATGAAAAATATTGTTTTGTGCCGCATACGCCACTTTTCTAAAAAAAAAAATAAAAAAGTGGCTTTTTGTGCTGCATACGTATACTTATTGCTGTGTATTGAGTAACTTGTTGTTGAGATGAATTTTTTTTTTGTAGTTTTTTTATTTGATTTTACTTTACAAAAACAGAAAAAACAGTTAGTTCTACTGTTATGAAAAGTTACATAAAAAGCCACAACTTAAATAATGCAAAAGTAAAAAGAAAATTTAAAACTAAATATTGAGTAAATTTTTATAATAAGTTATTTAGTCTATTTTTTCGACCTTTTAATTTTATATCTTCCTTTCTTCAATCAAGCTCAAGGTCAGGTTAAGAAAAATATGTTAATTTATTTTATATCCAATATTTCGCTGCCACAATGGACAGCTTCTTCAGGGATCTTAGGTTTATAATTTCCAACAAATTTTTTATAAAACAAAATTTAAATTAAATAACAAAAATTGACAACATGAAAAATAAATATTAAAAATAATACACAGGAAACAAAATTATTCTATTACATTTTTCTAAACTTATTTAATTTCCTATCTTATTCTTATAAATTAAATGTCTGTAATTTTGAGCTACATTGTCTGTATCGGTTTTAAAATTAATTCTTTGTTCTATTGGTGTGTTGATTATTTGTAACATTTCTAGCATGAAGCGTCGTTTGTAGTTTGTTTCTGTATTTAAAATTGTTGTATTTTCGAAATCTGGTGTATGTCTAAAATTGGCACAATGTGAAGACAATGCAGTTTTTTGAGAAGATATATTTTTGTATTTTTGATCAGATCTATGTCCTGCTAGTCTAGTTTTTAATTTGTTTTTCGTAGTACCTATATATACCTTATTACATATTTCATTATCCTTACCCTTGCAGGGAATTTTATAAATAATATTAAATCTATCCAATTTCTCTGTTCTATCTTTCATTTTACTAAATAATCTATCTAATGTATTATATGTCCTATGAGCCATCCTATAATTATTAATGTCATAAACTTTAGAGTTTTCCAGTCGTTCCGAAATCACTGGTACATAAGTTAAAGACTTATAAACCTTAGGTTCAGTAACCATAGTCCAACTACCTTCCCTATGTCTTTTGTACTGTCTAATCAATCTACATACCAAAAATTATAACAAAATATGTAGATGATCTATTTTGTATTATTTCAGAATGTGAAATAGAAAACATGTTAAACATATTTAACTCCTTTCATCACGATATTAAATTTACAATTGAAAAGGAATGTGATCTTAAGCTTCCATATTTAGACACATTAATTATAAGAAAGGGGAATATGTTATTAGTAGATTGGTACCAAAAGCCAATTTCTTCCGGAAGAATTATTAATTATTATTCAAAACATCCGAGAAGAGTTATTATAAATACTGCCAAAAATCTTATAGATAAAGTTTTAAATATTAGCGATATAGTTTTTCATAGAAAAAATAAAATAAAAATCAAAAATATTTTAGAGGATAATAATTTTCCAGGAGAATTGATTTGTAGATTGATTAGACAGTACAAAAGACATAGGGAAGGTAGTGGGACTATGGTTACTGAACCTAAGGTTTATAAGTCTTTAACTTATGTACCAGTGATTTCGGAACGACTGGAAAACTCTAAAGTTTATGACATTAATAATTATAGGATGGCTCATAGGACATATAATACATTAGATAGATTATTTAGTAAAATGAAAGATAGAACAGAGAAATTGGATAGATTTAATATTATTTATAAAATTCCCTGCAAGGGTAAGGATAATGAAATATGTAATAAGGTATATATAGGTACTACGAAAAACAAATTAAAAACTAGACTAGCAGGACATAGATCTGATCAAAAATACAAAAATATATCTTCTCAAAAAACTGCATTGTCTTCACATTGTGCCAATTTTAGACATACACCAGATTTCGAAAATACAACAATTTTAAATACAGAAACAAACTACAAACGACGCTTCATGCTAGAAATGTTACAAATAATCAACACACCAATAGAACAAAGAATTAATTTTAAAACCGATACAGACAATGTAGCTCAAAATTACAGACATTTAATTTATAAGAATAAGATAGGAAATTAAATAAGTTTAGAAAAATGTAATAGAATAATTTTGTTTCCTGTGTATTATTTTTAATATTTATTTTTCATGTTGTCAATTTTTGTTATTTAATTTAAATTTTGTTTTATAAAAAATTTGTTGGAAATTATAAACCTAAGATCCCTGAAGAAGCTGTCCATTGTGGCAGCGAAATATTGGATATAAAATAAATTAACATATTTTTCTTAACCTGACCTTGAGCTTGATTGAAGAAAGGAAGATATTTTTATAATAAGCTTTATCAACACGTAGGATTATAAACTCGAGCCTGGGGGATCATGTGATAAGGAGGAGGGTTACGAGGGGGACACCACAAGGGGGGGTTCTATCACCTCTATTGTGGTTGCTTGCGGTTAACGGGATTCTTGGGTCATTTGATTCCACGGGCAGGAAAGTTGTTGCCTATGCGGACGACATAGTTTTGCTGGTCAGGGGAAAATTTCTGTCCACGATCGGGGAAATTATGCAGGTGATGCTAGGCGAACTCTCGGCATGGGCAAAGGATAGGGGACTGGGTGTTAACCCTGCGAAGACTGAGCTGGTGCTATTTACTAGAAGGTATAGGATAGAGGGATTTAGGGGGCCAGTGCTAGATAGCGTCGAGTTGCCTCTATCGTACGGATCAAAGTACTTGGGTAACTTTCTGGACTGCAAACTGTCTTGGAAGAGAAATACTCAGGAGAGGATGAGAAGGGGACTCAATGCATACTACACATGCAGGAACTCCATTGGTAAGAACTGGGGTCTTAGGCCTGATATGGTAAACTGGATTTACACATCGGTTGTTAGGCCTATACTCACCTATGGATGCACTGTTTGGTGGGGTGCGTTGGGAGTGGATAGCTATAGGATGATGCTCAGCAAGGTTCAAAGAAGTGCATCTCTTGGCATCACAGGCGCAAGGAGAAGCACTCCGCAGGCAGCGCTGGACATCCTACTATATCTTCCCCCTATTGAGCATTATGTGAGAAGTGTGGCAGCTAGGAACTTACTTAGACTTTACGAGTCTTCTTTAGTTAGACCTAGGCGGAATGATCACACGAGAATTTTGTACGAGATGGGTCTGCTTGATCAGGGTATTTTTCTCGAGGGAATTTCCGATCATAAGACTATGACCCTGCACTTCGGTGCAACACCACCAGTGGAGTTCCCGGATAGGGAAATTTGGAGTGGATCCAATGGACTGTTTTAGGGGCGGGCAGTATTTACGGATGGATCCAAGATGGAATGACACCGAGGTGAGATGGAAACCGAGGTGAGAAGGTCGTTCAGACTCCCCGATGAGTGCAGTGTCTTCCAGGCTGAGATCCTAGCGATCTGGAGGGCGACGGAGGTAATACTGGAACACATCGCGGGTGGTTCTGTGGTGACAATTTACGTCGATAGTCAGGCGGCGCTGAGGGCATTGAAAAATTATACGCTGCGATCGTGCTGGTCGCTCGGTGTAGGAATGCTCTTGGTGAATTCATGGAGGCATTCAATGTAAGGCTGTGTTGGGTACCTGGACACTGCATGGTTGATGGAAATGAGGTGGCTGACGAACTCGCGAGAGGGGGTTCGAATCTGGACTTAGCGGTAAGGGACATGGGGGTTAAGCCCCCCCCCCCCCCTATGTTACTACTATGGGTTGATACGGGAGAAATTCCGTGATAACGTTAACCGATCCTGGAGGGACAGAACGGATTGCAGGGTGTCCAGGGCACTTTGGCCAAGATTGGACGCGGGGGCAACCAGGGTTCTACTGGGATTGGATAGGGGTAGTCTTAGACCGCTTATAGGGTTCTTGACGGGTCATTGTCCTGTTAGGGCTTTTGCGGGCAGATGGGACAACGCCATACCGGACTTCTGCAGATTGTGCGATGATTCAGAGGAGCTGGAGACGATCGAGCATGTACTGTGCCATTGTCACAGGATGCAGGGCCTCAGACAGAAATGGCTAGGAGATAGGTTTCACGACGAACTGGGGTGCATCGCTGGATGTAGTCCGGCGGATCTACTGGGGTTTGTCAGGGAAATAGTGCGGTTGTTTCTGTTGAAGGGACTGTAGAGGGGTCAATAGTTCTACGCGGGATCTTACAACTTACTAACTTTCTTGATTCTATCCATCTTATACTTATTTTCTTTACTGTCTTCTCTTTTATCTCTTATTGAAGGGATTCACAATGGACCATATTGGTCTCCGAGTGGAGGTGTGCCCTTGGGCGCATAACCCTTCTTAACCTAACCTAACCTTTATCAACACGTGGAAGAAATATAAGCAAGTCTTTTATGTCTCTATTTTTATCGCTGGAAATAAATAATGGTTTCGATATTTTCAAAACATTCGTCAACAATTTCTCAGGAGTTTTCAAACAATTTTTTGATGCAGACTTAACCAAAATTGCATTTTTATATTTTTCCTCTTTGGTAGAAGTTTTATAATATATACATAAATCATTATTTTAACTGTATAGAAGTACTTTAATTTAAGCAAAAGGGACTTTTCGAAAGTCCATTTTATTTGCTTCCAACGAGTATGTGCGAAAATTTTTCGGAAGCATTTCCATAACTTTAAGTTTTGTTTTATTATTTGGCATTGTTTTAAGCAAATTTAGTAAATGAAGAGGACTATGAATTTCAATATTCTTTAAGTACCGGTCAATAACACTATAACACGTCCAGTTCTTGAATTAAAGAATGTTCTGGTTCTGAAGACTTTTGTATTACGGCATCAATATTATTTTGTTTAAAGAACATTTTGATTGCGGTTGCTTTAATTTTATTTTTATTTTGAGGTATGCAAGAATCGCTCCATAATGTCAAAGTTTTAATAAGTGGACAATCTTTTATTAATTCATTTAAAATTTTAATTAAAGCACAGCAATATTGTTACCACTCCGACCACTATGAGCTTCCGAAAAAAGGCACAATAAGTAGAAGTTGGTATATATGACATAATAACCCAGCGGGAAAATGGAATTAATAGGAATCGAGAAAGTAATACATATCTTGTATAATATTTGATTCCAGAATTCATTATTCTTAACACAGACCATGTCCTAGGATTGTAATAAATTATTTTAATGTATACTGGGAATGACTTAAATAATTCTAAAAAAAAAGATAATTGTCACGAAGAGAAGAAAAACCGCGAAACATTTTTACGAACAGAAACAATACATTCCTTGTTCTGCAAATGTGAGAATATACGTGGTCATCAAATCATAATTATTGTGCAATAAAATTACCTTCTCGATTCCCATGAATGCATTATTATTCTTTCGAAAATAATACATTATTTTTTAGTTATTTATGTAATCAATTCCGTATTTTCCCGCTGGGAATGGTTGCTGTAAGATTAAACATATTTAATTTTCGTTTGTAGTAAAATTTTAAAGCATTTCCCTTAGGTAGGCTAAAAACACAAATAATAGCAAACCGTACACTTGGTTGGGTCCATTATAAAACTATTTTTCACAAATTTATTTTCTTGTTGTCATTTTATTTTGCTTTTGCTTTAACTATATTTTTTCTTACGGCAATGCAGCAAAGCAACAGTAAAATTTATTTTGTACGTTAAAGTATGAAGAATTTGCTGCAATCGCCAAACAATGGCTTGTAGAGCAAAACAGTACTTAAAAATTTTTAAACAGTTGAAATGCAGCAAAATTAATGCTTTATATCTCAGAAACCATAAAAATTTTCGCGAAACAGGTTTTTGATTTAGAAAGAGGGTATTAAAAAAATATATTCCTCATACCTAACTCATTTTTTTTTTTTAATGGTCGGTAGGTCAAACCAGTAATGAGTTGACGAAATGTTGTTTGTTTAAAAAGTGCATTTGAGATGATTGATTAAATTTGTCACAGCAAGCTGCGTTATTTTAAAGTGGGTATCATATACATATATTATTTCTAAAGCACTTTTTTGTCGGTTGCAAATATCTCCCGCATCAAATTTAATGAATGATATCTCATTTTAAAGCTAATTTCCAACACTAATTTTTTTTTTTTTTTTTTTAATTAATGTTGTTTTAATTGCAATCTATCAGTACAAAATGATAATAAGCAAATTAGATGAAACATAAAATTACAGTGGTAATTGTACTTTAACAAAAAAAGTACAACTATAAAAATAGAAAACGAATACTGTGCTTTACAAAATTTCAATTAACAAGTAGGTATAAACTAGATAATATGATTATTAATTTTAAATAATAAATTAATGGCAAAAAATTTTTTAGTACATACAATGTATATATAGTGGTAATATAAATTAATAAAAAAAAGTAAAGTAAAAGAAGAAGAAAAGAAAAAAAAAAAATAAATAAATAAATACATTTAACTAATTTCTAAATGGCAAATCTAAGATATGATATCTCTTAAGTCTCTTAATTTCGTCAGTATCGTCTAATAAAGCAATAGCCAATGGATTCACGTGATAACTAAGTCTTTTTAAGTATTTATCACTAAAAGAACTGATAGTTTCCTTTACAGTTTTAATTTTGAGATCATTGTGGATTGCTTCATTAGTAATATACCAAGGTGACTGAGCAATAAGTCTTAGAGTTTTTGATTGGTATCTTTGAATAATTTCAATATTTGAATGGCTTGCAGTTCCCCATAATTGAATTCCATAAGTCCACACCGGTTTTAAAATTGCTTTATAAAGTCTTATTTTATTTTCAATATTTAGCTGAGACTTAGGACCAATTAACCAATAAAATTTTCTATTAATTAAATTCAAATGCTGACGCTTATTTTTTATGTGTTGTTTCCAAGTAAGTCTACGATCCATGCTCAAGCCAAGATATTTAACACAAACATTTTTAGGTATCTGTATATTATTAATAGTAAGATTGGGACAGTCACCCTTTCTAAGTGTGAAAGTTACATGTGAAGATTTTTCCGCATTTACTTTTATTTTCCATTTTTTCAGCCACAATTCAATTAGATTTAATTCACTCTGAACATTATTAGATGCAACTGAAGGTGAATTGTCTGCTGCTAAAATTGCCGTGTCATCTGCATATGTTGAAACAGTTACATTTTGTGAAATTGGCATGTCAGCTGTGAAAATTGTATATAACACCGGACTTAGTACGCTGCCTTGTGGCACACCTACTCTAATATCAAAAATGTTTGACCTCACATCTTTTATTTTGACATAAAAGGTTCTGTTTTGTATATAAGACTTTATAATTGAATAAAATGTAGCTGGAAGAAGATTTTTTAACTTAAACAAAAGACCAATATGCCAGACTCTGTCAAACGCCTGTTGAATATCCAAGAAGACCCCAGAACAGTACTTCTTTTCTTCAAAAGCTTTCCGAATAACGTTGACTACTCTATGACACTGTTCAGGAGCACCATGTTTTTGTCTAAATCCAAATTGATGGTCGGGAATAATATGCAGTTGTTCAAGTACTGGAGACAATCGGCTTAAGAAAATTTTTTCAAAAATTTTCGAAAAAATACTCAAAAGGCTAATCGGTCTATAAGATGTTATTTCATTTTCTGGTTTATTTGGCTTTTTAATCAATATAATCTCAGCACATTTCCACTGAGAAGGAAAGTGACTTAAGCGCAAAATAGAATTAAAAAGTAATGTCATATAAATAATGGCTTTTTTGGGCAAATTTCTAACCACCCTTGCATCAATATTATCATATCCAGGTGATTTTTTTTGGATTTAGACTTTTTATTTGGCCTTCAACCTCAGAAAGGGAAATGGGTCTTATTGGGAAACACATCTGATATGGTGCATCTAAGAAATGTGAGATTTCTTCATCTTCGACAGGATTACCAATTTGATGAGATTGAAAAGTTTTATACAGATGTTTTGCAAATGCCTGTGCCTTTTTTTCGTCTGATCTACACCAAGATCCATTACCGTCTTTAAAAGGAGGATTTCTTTTTGTTGGCTGCTTAATACATTTTGTAGCTTTCCATAAGTTGTTGTTATTTGATGCTGAATTAATGTTGTCAAAAAACTCCCCAATAGATTTGTTTTTTAAATTATTCAAATGCTGCTTAAGGTTTTTCGTTGCTAGGTTTAAGCGTCTTTTATCAAAGGGATTTCTGCTAATCTGCCATGCTTTTCTAATCCTTCTCTTAATTCGAATAAGTTCGCGTGTCTGCGAAGAGATTTGAAATCTATTTTGCACAACAGGGGAAGGTATTGATGGATTAGATAAAAAAGCTGCTTCATGAATTAAAATCGTAAAATATTCAACTGCATTATCTAGCTCACAAGCATTTGATATGGGCAAATTTAAATTTAGATTGGTATCTATCCAATACGAAAAGGATTCCAAATCAGTATTGTATGTTACTAGCTTTCGAACTTTATTTATTAATTGAGGAGAAGAGTTATATGTTAATAAAACTGGAGAATGATCTGAACTAAGATCATAATTGTCTATAATACTAAGTTGGCTTGCATTTATTCCAGTATAAACAAAAAAATCAATTAAGTCCGGAATTTTAGATGGGTCGGTGGGCCAATAAGTTGGTTTACCAGTTGATAATACAGAGTACTGTTTTAATGTTAGACTTTTGTAGAGTTCTCTGCCCTTAGGATTTATTAAACGTGAACCCCACCAAGGATGTTTAGCATTAAAGTCTCCCCCGACAATAAACCGGGGCCCACGTTTTTGAAAGAAATTATTAAAGTCATCACAACATATGTTATGACGAGGGGGGAAATAAATTGCACACACTGTCACAAGAAACATGTTACATTTAATTTTAATGATAGAAGCTTGTATACTTTCTTGCATTAAATGTTCCTCTTGATAATAGTTTATACACGATTTAATTAAAATTGCTGAGCCACCATGAGCTCTTTCATTTGGATGGTTAGTTAGCACTTATCAGATCATACCCTTTAATCTTGAAAAATGACTTACTTGTAAAATGCGTTTCTGATAATAAAAATATGTCGATGTTGTTTGACTGCAAAAATGCTTCAACCTCTCGTAAATGATTAGAGAGGCCGTTGGCGTTCCATGTTGCTATACGAAGATCTATTGACATAATTTAGTACACAGCACTGATATCATATTGAGAAGGGAGTTTGTCAGCTCCATCTGTTTTGATAATAACCTCTCAATTTTTTGTAAAGTTGCGTTATCATTATTTAAGCTAGGCATCCCTTTAACAGCATTAGAATAAGAAAAATTTGGTGATGATTGGTAATTGTTAACGTTAGGAAGGTGATCCGAAAATAATGGTGCTTGATTTCTTGAATGTTGAAAATTGGAAAATTTTTGCTGTAATTTTTTTTATATTCTTGATGTATAATGCATCCTCTGTAACTAGCAGGATGAGATTCCTCACAATTAGCACATTTAGCTGGCAAAGTTTTGCTTTTTGTACATTCAACAGATATATGATTTCCTCCGCATTTACACATTTATATGGCTTGTTGCAATAAGAGCGGGTATAGCCATACTGTTGACAACGGTGACACTGTGGAATATTTCTAGACTTACGTGGCGGTTCAATTGTAATAATTGCATTATTAATATCTCTTACATCATAAATTTCTTTATTGTTGGCATTTGGTTCAAGATCGAGAAAGAACATGGAAAGGGGTTGTTTGGTAATATTACTTCTTATGTAAGAAATATTTTTTACTTTATGACCAAGTTTTTCAATAAAATCCTTAATGTCTTCAACGTTTGTCGAGTGGTGCAAATTTTTTATAACTACTCTGTATGCCCTTTCCTGTTTTATCTGGAAAGTATGATAACTTATCTTTTTAAGCTTAAGGCTTGAGACAAATGTTCGATAAGCATTAATCGTTTTTACCATAACTCTTACTTGGCCGTCTTTTAAAGACTTATATGAATACTGGTCTGCAGCAATAACAGTTGAAAAATATCTGGTCATGTCTTTTATATTTGTAACATTAGGGATATACAGTGGCGGTGGTTTTGGTTCGCTGGGTTTCAAAATGTTGATATCATCGTCATCTTCATTAGAAAGGTCAATGAATCTATTCGTGCTAGATTTTGGAGATTCTTCATTATTGATAATTTGTCTACGTTTATTTTCATACAACAGCGGCGAAATTTGACGTTTTCTTGAGTGTGAAATAGTCTGCCATTCTATTTCTTCAGAATTTTGGGGATCATCCGGTTTTTGTGCGACAACACCAGAGCCAATGGCGCTGGCATTAGCCATAGGCACTGTTTTATTTACTTCAAATTATACAACACTTATTAACTTTGATTTAAGATATACAATGCAAGTAAAAGGCACGCTTAAAGTTTATATTGAAAAAAACAAATCTCAATTGAAATATTATTTTTTTAATTAAATTAAATAATTTTTTCAAGATAACAGAAAAAGCAAACGAAGCCTTTCAATATTTGTGAATCCCAACACTAATGACGAAAAATAATTAGAAATTGAAAAATTAATATTTTCATTGATAAAAATTATTTTTAATAAAATGTATTGAAGTGACTAAAATTTCTATTAATTATTTTTATTTTATGTTACAAAAATTAAAACTAACGGTGCGAAATATTCGCACGGGTCATCTAGTTTATTCTTATTAATTCAATTTCAATTTATAATTCTTATAAGTTATATTGCATTCTGTTGTAAATATTGATTTTGGTTGCATTCATTACAGAAAAAGACTAGTTAAACAAAGCAACGCTAGTTGGTACAAAAAGCATATTTAAAACTATTTCAACAAGTTCTTGAAAAAGTTTTAAACCGTAAAAAATACTAAAATTTGTACCCATATCTTAACCAAATCGGTCTTGCCATTGCAAAAATGGAATTTATAAACATGTATATTAGGGTGACCGTTAAAATCAAAAGTTGGATTTGTTTAGGTCTCACTGGACAATTTGGTGGGTATTGATAAAAAAAAAAACAACTCAACAAAATTTTTAGGACGATCGGCGAAGGCTAAGCCGTCCCTCAAGCCCGCCAAAGTTTGAGAAAAATTGTAAAGTCCGACTGGTATGACTTATATTTAGGAAAATATAATTTTTACATAAAAATCGTTTTCTAAGAAGTTGTTGTTAGTAAAGTTTCCAACAACTTTTGCCTTAACAAGTTTTCTGTAAAACTCATACTGAACAAAACCTAATTAAAATAAAAAGTAAACAGCAGCATTGATTCTAATTTTTTCTTTAGAACTGTCCCAGCGGTAAATATTGAAAGGACCGCAAGTAGCAGGCCTTTTGGAAGGCCTCTATACAACTTTCTAAAAGATTCGCTTCGCATGATATCCTGCCTTCTAGAAGGCATAAACTTCTTTTTAAAAGACCTTCTGAAATATTCAGTACACATTCGCTACTCCCTTCTTTGAGAAGGGAGAAAGGAAGGTGTTCAGTTTTATTTACTTTTTATTTTTAGTGACCTTCCTTACTCCCTTCTTTGGGAAGGGATCGAAGTTGTTTTTAAAGGAAGTGTGGAAGGCCTTGCGTCCAAAGACAACCTGTGTAAAAAATAAATAAGTATGGAATGCGGCGAGAAGGGCTTCTGACTGATTGTGACTGCTAAATAAGGCCTTCTATTAGGCCTCTTTACTCATTCTAGTTACCGCTGGGGTTTTTTCTTCAGCTTTGATATTTGTGTTTGTGTGCGTTTGCTTAAAAAAAAATTGTCAAACGCAGAATGTACTAATAAAGTGACCTCACAAGCGCAGCCAAGGTATATTTATAGCAGGTAGCCGCGAGATTACAACAATTGTACAATAAAACAATCAACAGGGCTTTTTATTGTTGTTTTGTGATACGAACTGTCAAATAGCAAAGCTGTTGAAAAGAGACAAAAAACTTTGTTTACTTGTTTACTATACAACATTTGACAGTTTGTATCGCAAAACAAGCAAATAAAAAATAACCAGCTGGCTTTCCGAGACTACCTGCTATAAATATACCTTGAGCGCAGCTGTTTGCAGTGATTTTCTTCGTGTGTGACGTTTGTCGTCATTTTGTTTGTTTATTTACTTTTTTTATAAGGCATTTTGACACTTGCCGTCTCAATTCTAGCAACAAAATGCCTGTTGTTTTATTTATTCATTGTGTAGTAGTGAGGTCACTTTGTAAATACCATTGGTAAATACATTTTGGTCAAACGCATATCACAAGGCGAATTGAATTCGCCTTGGCATATCATTTGTTTCTAACGTACCGCAGTTGATAAAGTTGGTGCAATTGTACTTTTTTGTTACAATTCAAAGCCAAAAGTACGGTGGTACCCCCGTGACTCATTTGGTACTATTTCCAAATTTTCAAACCTAAATATGTATAATTGATATAAAATGACAACTCGTATTTACTGTCCAATGAATATAAACGAATTTCAGTGTTTGGTGCAAATGGTTTTGCCAAAGTGCAAAGGCAAAATTTCGTAGCGTTTTTATGAAATCTTAAGGAAACTCTGTGTATTTTGTTGTTGGATTTAACAAAACAGCTATGATATTTTGCATTTGCTCTTTGCAAGACCATTTGCAACAAACACTAAACTTCGCTTTTGTGAATAGATTTTTGCACTTGATCATTGGACGATTTCATATGCCACATTCTAAATCATGTATCAGCGGCAGCATATAAGCCTTTATGCCAAAATATTATAAAAACAAAGGAACGAAATATACCATATGTACCAATGGTTTCAAGTGTAACCGAAACAAGTCTTTTTCTTTTATAAAAAAAAATTATTTATTACTATTAGGGTCGCAAAAGTACGATTTTAGAAGTTCGTAAGTACGATATTGGTTTTCTCATTTATCATCCCTGTAACATACCTGCACGCTTTCTTTATTCTTTAAGGGGGCTCTCATATAAAATTTTCAGCACAGACTAGAAATATATTGAAGAAAAAGCCCCAGAACTGCCAAGGAATCGCCCCAAGGGGGATTAAATATATGACGGACCTTCATTAGTTCTTTGTGCTTAACATTTTCTTAAAACATACTTGCCTTATATCTCTACCCTTTAGGGGGGCTCCCATACAAATATGCCGGTTTAATATAATTCTTAAATTTGGCCACTGCATCGCCAAGATTGCCCTTAGTTGGCTCAAACGTATGACCAACCTCACATAATTTGTTTTATCCCCATTGATAAAAAAAATTTGGTTTCTAAAACGACTACGCATATTAGAAAAACCTATAACAATTGTTAAAGGTAATATTATTGTGGAATTTCGTTTTTTTTAGTTTATTTTATAAACTAAACCGTTTTTGAGTTACGCTGTGCAACCTCCTGCGTTTTCGAAATTTTGAAAACAAGAGCTTACCTAAAAAAACGGTTAGCACTACTGAATTCAGCGTACCCGAATTAGGGTAAAACGCCAGGTGCCCGGCTGGTCGGTTTTTTTTTTAAATAAATAATAAAAATGTTTTTCAACAAAACTAATTCATAGAAAATTCGTTTCTTAAATGAATTAAAAATTAGATTTTTTAGTGGCTTATTCGATATTTTCATTTTATTTTGTTTAATAAGAGATAAAGAAAAGCTTGTTAACAAATTTTCTACAAAATTACATAATATTTTCTAAGTTATTAAACATAAAAGTCAGATTTCATGTAAAATTATAATTTTTCTCACACTTTGGTGAGCTTGAGAAACGGCTTAGCCTTCGCCGATCGTCTAATTTTGAATAATAATTCCCAAATACTTTATGGAATCTACTTCATCAATTTCCTTTCCATCCATTAATACTGGCCTTTCTTCCACATGTCGATTATGCCTTGGTCTAAAACGTACTAGCTTTGTTTTACTAGAGTTTATCGGGCATGTTCTAGAAATTGAAATGAAGTGGATTTGAAATCGAGCAAATTTTTAAAACGACCATGTACTGAAATTTCATACAAATATTCCATTTTATCAATTTCATTTTGTGAGTACAAATTAGCTTTACAAGAACAACTCTTAAAACCAGGAAAATCTACGGTCATTTTGTAAATAATTGAACTTTGAATTTCGTTCGATTTCAATTTCACTTCATTTCAATTTCTAGAACATGCCCGTATTACTTATTTATTTATTCTTGTAAACTCCGCAATTAGTGCTGCATCCCGTTCAGCAGGCGCGGATTCAGGGGGGGTGAAATAAGGAAATTCCCCCCCCGTAAATTATAAAAATATGTTTTGTTTATTTTGATAATACAAGAGTTCCCATTAATATTATCTTTTTTTAATGTACAAAATGTTTGGAAATCCCAGCAAGGTTTTTTTTTTGTTTTTTTATTGAATCTCTAACGAAATTTTCAATAAATATCCAAATCTTCATTCTTATAGTTATTTATTAGATATTTTCAATGAAACATCTAGTTTACTGTATTCAAATACTTATTATTCTACATTCAATCCCAGCAGGTGCCATCTATGTACTTATAACCAAAGAGTAAACGTTTGACTTGAAAATGCGTGCGGTTGAATTATTAAAAAGCCTTGGTATTTGCAATATTTATGTTTATATTAATGTGTTATATGAATCAAAATTCTATTCGATAATTTTTGACGAAAGCACGGATTTGTCGGGGAAAGCCAGATTTCCTTACATTTAAGATATTCCACCATACAACAAAAAGTTGTTAGGCAAGAATTGTTTTGGTTTTGTTGTAAAAGCATTTGAAGAGCCTTCACAGGATATTGATAATGACGCTGATGTGTCAATTGATGCGATGGCACTATCATCAACAGTTCTTAAAACTTTGACAAATTTTAGTCTTGACCTAAAAAATTGTATAGGAGTTGGAACTGATGGGTGTCGTTTGATGTCAGCAAAAAATGAAACTGTAAAAAAATGGAAACCGCGGCAAATGCGAAACAAACGCCTTGCTATTTCCCGTAAATCAGGCAAAACACTTACTTAGCAAAGTATTTGGGAGCCAAACTCTACATTATGCGAGACAAGATGGGTGGACCGTCACGACTCAGCTTTACACTTTGCAACAAGTGTACATCATATAGTAGAAGCTTTGGAAAAAATATCTGAGTGGAAAGGTAATACTTCATCAAGAGCCTTATATTAAGGAACTCACTTAGAACTTTTGAATTTATTTGCGGAATAAACATATTAACTGTGATACTTATTGTAACACAGCCGCTTAGTATCGTTTTACAAAAGCACGATATAGATCTTCAAAAAGGATCAAGCCTTATCAAAACTTTGATCATGTGCCTTGAAGAAAAAAGAAATAAAGCCGAAGAACAATTTAAAGTGATTTTTAAAAAAGTTAAAGTGATTTGCGTTCAAATCGAGGTTCCAACCTAAAAAAAAAGATTTGAACGAAATAATCACATCCAAAATGTTGAAGATTTCTACCGAGTTGTAGGTTTCATTCTCTTATTGAATTTATTTTAGAAGATCGCAAAACACCTTTCCAAAAGATATCTTTAATGTATTGAACATACCAAAACTTCTACTCAAAGTGTAATCAAGTCATATACAGATATAAAACTTTTAAAACCACAACTCGGGATAAACACCTACTAACATCTAAACTTGAGCCTGAACTGTAGCATTGGCAACAAACATGGAAATTATCTAAAATCTATCAGATAACGTTGTAGATGCTTTAATAAACTGTGATGAAGATATCTACCCAAATCTAAGAAAAATATTTCAAATTTTCGTTTCAATGCTCGTAAGTAATGCTACGAGCGAGAGGTCATTTCCTACCCTTCGTCAAATAAAAACATGGCTCAGATCAACAATGACAAACTGAACATAGACTGTACTATCTAAATTTGCCTCACAAGGAAATCATAAATTGCTTATTTAAAAAGATTAGTTTATTTTAATTTATATTGAATATTTTATTTAACCTTATTGTTGAGTTTTTTTAATATAATATACACAAATTGCTTTTAATAAACTTTTAAAAACAAATTTTTTTTTGTATCATAAAAAATTTCCCCCCCTAAGGCTCAAGCTGGATCCGCGCCTGCCGTTCAGCAAATTAAGATAAATGTTAAACAATAAAGTACCAAGCACGCTTCCCTGAGGAACTCCATACTCAACATCTACCATTGAACTTTTGCAATTGTTAATCTGCACATATTGCCTGCGATTTTCCAAATAGCTTTTGAAAAGACTCAATTCACCACCTCTTACACCATAAAATTTTAATTTTTCAATCATTATTGAATGATTAACAAGATCAAAGGCTTTGGAAAGATCATAAAAAAATTGCACCAACTCCATTGAACCCTTTATCTAAGCCATCACAGATGTAATTTACCACGTTTAACACTGCTTCCTCAGTACCACAACCCTTACGGAAGCCATATTGATTTGGATATATTAATTTTTCCTCTTCCAAAAATTTTGATAATTTACTATACAAAATGGTTTCAAAAATTTTGTCTATGACAGATAAAACTGCAACAGGTCTATTTTTATCAACCGTGTTACTATGAACATCCTTGGGAATCGGAATAATCTTGTGAGTTTTAAGTGCGTCAGGGTAAATCGATTGCGTGATTGAAGAGTTCAAAATTTTAGCTAATAAAGGTGCTATAATTTCTCTACATTCAAATACACACCTTGACGTTATACCATCACTTCCAGGACTTTTGTCAAAATCTAAACGAGTAATTAAATCATAGACTTCATTTTCGAAGGTTTGATGTAAGCTAAATTGCTTCCGAGTATAAATTAAGGATCGAAAAGCATTACAATGATCAGTGGAGCTGTATTCAATGCCTCGATTCAAATTTTTTACACAATTAAGGAAATATTGATTGAAAACTTCAACTCTGTCATTATCATTAACAATTATTCTACCTTCATCATTCCTTATATTAATTTCAGGTTTAGAATTTCTTCCAAGGGTCTGATTTAAAAATTGCCAACACTTTCTAGGATTCTCCTGCATTTTACTTAAATTTTCCTTATAATAATTATTCATACATTCCTTGGTTGCTATTTTAATTATTTTACTTAATCTCTTAAGGCAGATATTAGTTGCGTTCGAGAACACAAAAGTTTTTACTATTTTTTACTAAACTTTACTGCATTTTACGAAATTGCGTTCGAGTACACAAAATGCAGTAAATGAGAACATGAATTGAGAGCGAAAAGTGACAGTTCTTGTCTGAGTATTTACAAATTTTTACTGCAGAAATTTTTGCAGTAAAATTTAGTAAATCAAAAAAAACATGTTTCAAAAGGTAAACAAACAAAGCTAACAAATAAAAAGCATACAAATTGTGAAAAAATTGTTAAATAAAAGTTGAAATAAAAATTAAAACAAAAAGTGTATAAATAATAATTAATTAAACTTGTTTGTGAAGCATTTATTTGGCTAAATACAAACTTTTGAAATTTTTTTTGTTTTGTTAATTTTTTAGAGTTGTAAAGGTGTGAAGTATTTGGGTACTTAAGTAATCAATAGCAAAAAAATTATTCATGTTCTTTTAAACAATTTAACCCGCTACAAATTTGTAAAATCAAATAAAATAAAAAAACAAACAAATATGAAAGATTACATAAAATAGTTTGTTTGTATATTCCAAAAATGTTCGTGTTATAAAAAGTATTTAATCGAGTACCGATAAGAAAACGAGTTAAGTAGTCAAAAGTATCAATATTTTACAACACTTCAATTATTTTCCATCAGCTGTTATTCCTTTATTTTACCAAGGTGTAAATATACCTTGTATTTTACGAAGTTTTACAAATTTTGCGTTCGCGTACTTTTTTGGACAACAGCTTCTTGTGAGAGAAAATTTTTCAGTTTACTCATTTACTGCATTTTACTGTAAAAGTACTCAAACGCACCTATTAACAACATCTTTATTTTGTCGTTTCTTTCTTTTTTTTAAAGTTTGCTTTTGTAATCCACAAGTGATTGTAAATTAATATTAATCCATGGTGTTAGTTTTAGTTTCAAATCCTTTTTAGTGCAAGTTATATTTGTTGAAATAGCAACGGCATTTGCTACACAGTCTATTAAATGGGGTGTATCATAATGAGGATTGTCAGTAAAGCCTGATATTGGCAAAGTGCTTCCAAGAATTTCTCTAACGTTATAATAATTACAATGATAACGTACCGTTTCTATATAGTCATTAGTCTTTACGTTTGCTTCAATTCTGATATTTATTAGGTTGTGATCTGATATTACACATTCAATGGAACTAATTTCGAGTTTCGCATCAAGATTACTAAACACATTATCAATTGAGGTACCAGTGCTAGGACGAGTTACGATAGTATGACAATTTTTAAAATCGTAACATTGTAAAAGATCAGATAAATCAAGAGCTAGAGAATTATTCAGGAAATCAACATTCGTATCACCAACAAATATACATTGACTTTGACCCAAGGCCATAAAACAATTCTCAATAAATTCCGAAAATTTCTCAAAGTTACATTTTTGCGATCTGTAGAATGAAATCAGTTTCATTGGTCTTTTAACAAAGTTTTGAGTTTGTATAGTTAATGTTATGGACTCAATAAAATCTTTACTCTCACAGCTTTCAACAGTAAACAAAATGTCTTCACGAACATACACGGTCGTACCACCATAGCCATCTGTTCTACAACAGTGGACTGAGGTATATCCTGGAATTTTGTAAAGCTGTACTAATTCATTATCAAACCAAGTTTCTTGAATACAAATAATATCCGCTAGCTTTGGAAAAATAGAAATTATGGATTTAAATTTATTACACTTCGTAAGGGACGAAATGCTTCTAACATTTACAGATATAATTGATAAATAAGCTTTATTTTGACTTTTTAAAAAGTTTTTATAACATGAAAAAGAATGAAAATATTGATTTGAATTCATAATTGTATTAGTAATAATGTATATATAAAATTAAATTAATAAATGCAGATTAATTATAAATTAATATTAAGCTGGCGACAAAAACGGCGATTGAACATCATTATCACTATTGTCAGTGGCCTCTATTATACCTTCACGGCGAAAAAACCTGCGAGCATTATTTGTGGTTGCTTCAAGTAGTAAACTATCTACTTCTTCAAAAGATTTGATAAGCCTTGGCTTTGATAATTCGCTTCTTTTAGCGTAGACACGACCAGCTAAGGCATATATTCTACGATAGCCGACATTTCCCAAACTCTTAGCATGGTTGAGCAAAGCAAGTGTTTCCTTACTTAAAAAATCTTTGATAAATACAGACTTATTATCACTTTCTTTAAGTTTAGGCTTTATTGACATAAATAATTGTTTTGTTTTCTTGTTGTTAAATTTCACAATCATAGTTTTTTTTCTTTTATCTGTTCTATTGGCATCATTATTATTTGATTTATTAACATTATTCAAAATACTGTTTAGAACTTACTATTTCTTTTGCTATTTTTCTTCAGCTATTTTGAATTACGTGCTTTAGTTAATGTTGTTTATGTTAATATATTAAAATTTATTGATTATGAAAATTTTGAACAGGGGGGCTTCTCTCTATTGCGATGCGAAAGAAAATTGTAGCAAATCTAGCGAATGGTACTGTTCAATACGTTTGCGCGTGTGTCTTTCGCATCTTTTATTTTTTTTTCTTTTCGTAAATAATCACTTCATTTTATTTAAGTTTTCCAATTTCAAATATTTTAACACACTTTGCCATTTCATTACTGGTAATCCGCGCTATCTTAAATTTTTATTGCCACTATTGCTTCATTTTCAGAAAATTTTGCGAAAGTGATAGAGAGTACCAAATTTGCATTTAACTTTCGCATCGAAATTGATTTCGCATCGCAATAGAGAGTAGACCCCCAGGTTATCAACTACTTAAATAAATTTAAGTGCAAATGAATACACAATAGTTGAAAGTATTCAAAAATAATCGTTGAAAGTAATCGGATTACTTTTGATTATTTTGTAGTTATCGTCAGTACATATTTCTGATTATTTTTCGATTACTTTTAATCGTAGTCAATTAGTAATCAAAAATTTTTTCTGAAAGCAATACATAATCATTACGATT
This sequence comes from Pollenia angustigena, assembly GCA_930367215.1. Classification (NCBI taxonomy): domain Eukaryota; kingdom Metazoa; phylum Arthropoda; class Insecta; order Diptera; family Polleniidae; genus Pollenia; species Pollenia angustigena. The sequence goes on from OV884059.1 coordinate 202,344,846, forward strand.
CTTTTAAAGTAATTGCCACAGGCATGGTATCAATATAATTTGCTTTTCCTCACGTCTTAAAATATGCCCCTTTTATTATTTCCTCACGTACTACGTTTTATATGTTTTATTATATAATGATAACATTCATATTGATATTTAACATATTCAAGTTCTACATATTAATCTTCACTAGGTACTATATCTGCCGATTGTTCTAAATATAAGTGTGATAATCGGTTTTTACTATACACTACGATAAAATCATTATGTTCACTACCTGCTTTGCCATGTATCGATTTTATATGTTGCCTACAGCTAAAAATTAAAAATAAAATATTGAAAAATTGTTAAAGACAAAAGATCAACATACATACCTATCACGGCGGAAAAATTCCCTATTGCAAATGGAACATTTCATCAAAGGCTCCTTTAAGTGAGCAGCCGTATGAGACTTAAAGCTAGTACTCATTATGTTTTTATTACAATATTTGCAGCGAACGAAGTATCTAGACTGATTTATATTTTTAATTAGTTTCACGTTTACAATTTACTTTACTTACTCTTTTTTTTGTTACGGCATTTATCAATGACGCTGAGTGACTATTCATGTGAATGTCTAAATCTACTTGGCGGTAAAATTCTTTTGAACATAAAGAACAGGGTGTCATCTGGCCCAAATGTATTCGCCGGTGTACGTTAAGAGCGCCTTTTCCATAGAATTCCTTACCACAAAATTCACACTTATGATTTTTTACTCTATTTTCGTTGTGAATTTTCATGTGTAACTTAAGGTGTTCTGGCGAAAAAAACTTAACGTCACATATCGGGCAAGTTTCCTTGCGTTCCCGATTAACGATATGAGTTTTTTCGTGTTTTTGTAAAGCATATTTGCTGTGTAAAATTCTTGCTGAAACGAAATAGTTTAAATAATCTATAATATTATTAGGAAAGGCTTTTTAGATCCTTTTTACGCCTACAGAAAAGTCGGATTTTAATATATACATATATACATATGTATATATTTTTTAAGGATTTTTTTCTGCAAAAGTGTACAATAAACATATATATCGAGCCCTGACCGCGAAAATAACGTAAGCGACAAGATTTTCAATTTTCGTTTTTTTTTTAATAAATTACTTTATTGGCATCACTTGCATCATCTCATAAAATGTCATGGTCACATAAGGTACCGTTACGATTTTATAGCAAGAACAATTTTATTGTAAGCGACAAATTTCATACAAAATTTAAATGAAATAAAATAAAAAAAGCTCTCTCCTGTAGAATTTGATTTTTGGCGCTTACGTTATTTTCGCGGTTAGGGGTCGATATGTTTTTAACTAAAATCGGTTTAGTATTTTAAGAGTTAAAAGGTTATATTTTAGTTCAGGGCGATACAAGTTGTTACTAATACATGCATAAAAAATAAAGACCGGAAAACGTTTTTTTTATGTTTTTTTAAAAACATTTATCATTGGTGTTTGAAAAATATTTTAAACTGTACAAAAAAAGAAAAAAATATTTTGTTTGATATTGTTTCTTTAAGTTCAAAATAATAAAGTTCTCAAAAAAAGTTTTTAATGTGTAGTTTATAGAACACGAGCGCCTTACTCATCCGTTCAAACTTTCGAAATTTGTTTTTGTTTAAAATGTAAGTTGAACGGGCGAGTAAGGCGCTTGTGTTCTATAAACCACACATAGGAAAAATATTTTTATTGTACTTTTGTACAAAAAATATACGAACCGAAAATTTAATTTTTTTGTACAAAATAATTTTTTTTCCATCAGTTTAAAAAAAAACAAATACAAAAATATTGTTGATGTTTTTGTTTAAACTTTGATATTGTTACAAGTAGAACTGTTGCTTATAATTCTCATACGTTTAACAGTTTTATTTGGTTTAATATCTTTAGTTTTTCTAAAATCTTTATGGATGAAGTTTCCTGACGATCTGGCCTAAGCAACCAGTGAAATGCGCACAGGAATAGCTTATCCCATCAAAAATAAATTTCAGTGTTTTTATTAAGAATAAAAATTGGGAATTAAGCACGAATAACAAAACCTTTTAAATTAAAATTTTGTATTCCCAAAAAATTATTTTTATGAAAAATAAAGATATTTATTTTTTCAGTACAATATTATTTTGTATATGAAAAGAAAAGAAAAAGAACCGAAAACTTAAAACTGAATATGACAAAGACAAAAACTTTGAGATAAGATTATAAAGATTAGTTTATTATTTTTTAACACTATTAAGCTATTTTTATTGTTTTTTTAACCGATTTCCAATAAATTTTAAAGTTTCTTTCTGATTTTTAGTTTTTTCGTGAATTTTTGCCTGTAAGTTTCTGATTCTTTACAGCTTTAACGATTTATAATAAATATGTAGTATACTCTGCTATCATGCCGCTGCTAGCAAATTTTTGCGAATTTCCGCTAATTTTGCAATTTTTACCGAATATTTGCCATTCCTTATAGTTTTAGGAACTTTTAATCAATTTAATGTATTGCTTGAAATATAAAAAATTTTCGCGAATTTTCGCTATTTTTGCAAACTTTTCCGAATTTTTCAATTTTCACGTAGCTTCGTTGATCTTTTAGGCAATCGTCGCAAATTAAACATTTTCGTTTTTTTAGTACAATTTTTCGAATTTTTGCAACGTTTAATTTACTAATAAAATTTGTGCCCATAACTTCTTTTAAATTTGCATTAAAAAAAAATAATAATAGGGGTGATTATAAATTTAATTAAAATTCACAATTTAAACTTCGAAACTGAGTTTTCAATGTAAGTTTCTAAGAACAAAAAAAAAAAAAAATATTTTTCTTTAAAACGTTTTTTAAAAACTTTATTGTTTTGAACTTTAAAGAAGAATTCAAACAAAATATTTGTTTTCTTTTTTTTTTGTACGAATGAAAATATTAGCTGCGTTCGGGAACACAAAAGTTTTTACTATTTTTTACTGAACTTTACCACAGAGTATAACTTTACTGCATTTTACGATATTGCGTTCCAGAACACAAAGTAAATGAGAGCGTAAAGTGACAGTTCTTGTCTGAGAATTTACAAATTTTTGCAGTAAAATTTAGTAAATCAAAAAAACATGTTTCAAAAGGTAAACAAACAAAAGTAACAAATAAAAAGTATACAAATTATGAAAAAATTGTTAAATAAAAGAAAAGTTGAAATAAAAATTAAACCAAAACAAAAAGTGAATAACTATTAATTAATTAAACTTGTTTGTGAAGCATTTATTTGGTTAAATACAAACTTTTCAAATTTTTTTTGTTATTAATATGTATGTTTTTTCGACCTTTTTGTTTTAACTTCAAAAAGTAAACGAATAATCAAGCTCAAGGCCTTAGTTTTTAATAAATTTTATTTATTTATTTTACTACTCAATATTTCGTAACCCTACGGGAAACATCTTCAGGATCTTAAATAAATAAAGAAAATACAAAAAATTAACACAAAACTTCTCACTACGTAAAAGACTGTAACAAAACAAAATTGCAAACATAAAGAGAATATAGCAACAACATAAACTCACAAAAAACAAGAAATTTGTATTAAAAAGAGTAACAATAGATGTTCATTAAACGACTACCCGCTAATCCGATCTTTATTGTACTAATTATTAAGGCTCAACCATAATATGCATAGTCTTGCTAAACCTACTGTCAAAAATTAACAAAAAGTCTCTCAAATGTGTTTAAGAAAACAAAAACAAAATAAAAAAACATTTGATTCCGTACGGAATGTACGATTAGATTCGCACCTTGCTTAAGCAAATGACAGTTTCATTAAACTAAGCAAAAAGTTTCCTTAAGTTCAATATGGTTTGCCTTATATAATTTACATGTATTCGCTCATTCGCTTAAGCCAACTTAAGCACATTGTGGTTGGGCCTTTAGTTTTGTTGATGATGTGTTGAAAGCTGCTTGCACAATTGTTTTCCACATCTTTTTTAAAATTCATCCTATGCTCTTTTCTTGTTTTTATGTTTTTTTATGCACTACTGGCCCATTGTGTGGAGAGAGAACACTTGCCAAATTTAGTTGATATTGACATCCTACACACAGAAGACAAATATAAGAGAAGACTCACATTGGAAATACTACACATTATAAAAACAAGAAAAGAGCATAGGATGAATTTTAAAAAAGATGTGGAAAACAATTGTGCAAGCAGCTTTCAACACATCATCAACAAAACTAATAATTAGTACAATAAAGATCGGATTAGCGGGTAGTCGTTTAATGAACATCTATTGTTACTCTTTTTAATACAAATTTCTTGTTTTTTGTGAGTTTATGTTGTTGCTATATTCTCTTTATGTTTGCAATTTTGTTTTGTTACAGTATTTTACGTAGTGAGAAGTTTTGTGTTAATTTTTTGTATTTTCTTTATTTATTTAAGATCCTGAAGATGTTTCCCGTAGGGTTACGAAATATTGAGTAGTAAAATAAATAAATAAAATTTATTAAAAACTAAGGCCTTGAGTTTTTTTTGTTATGTTAATTTTTTAGAGTTGTAAAAGTGTGAAGTATTTGGGTACTTAAGGCCCCTATTACGGTTTACAACTCAACTCAGTTGAGTTGTAATTTCTTAATTTTTGTATTATGGTTTACAACTTTGCTAAATTGCGGTGAACAAAAGCATAACAAAAATTACAACTGATCACAACCAGTTGTATTTATTACAACTCAACTGAGTTGAGTTGTAAATCGTAATAGGGGCCTAAGTAATCAATAGCAAGCAAATTATTCATGTTCTTTTAAATAATTTAACCTGCATACAAATTAGTAAAATCAAATAAAAAAAAAAACAAACAAATATGAAAGATTACATAAAATAGTTTGTTTGTATTTTCCAAAAATGTTCGTGTTATAAAAAGTATTTAATCGAGAACCGATAAGAAAACGAGTTAAGTAGTCAAAAGTGTAAACATTTTTTAACACTTCCATTATTTGCCATCAGCTGTTGCCTTTATTTTACGAATTTTTAAAAATTTTGCGTTCGCGTACTTTTTTGGACAACAGCTTTTTGTGAGGGCAAATTTTTCAGTTTGCTCATTTACTGCATTTTACTGTAATAATATTCAAACGCACCTATTTTTTGAACACCAATGATAAATATTTTTACATGACCAAAATAAATATCGTACATTAAAAATAAATATCTTTTATTGTGTTTCTTATTTTTTTTAAACTGATGGAAACAAAAATTTATTTTGTACGCATGAGTGTTGAATTTTTCAAATGAAAAACTTAAATTTAAAGTTTTCGGTTCTGTATTTCTGATGTCTGATAAAAACATTAACTTAAAATAGGAGCGAAGACCAATTAATAGATTTTACGGCAGTCAGAAAAAACTCCATAGTTCTTAATACATTTTAAATCTGTAAATGGAGTTTTTTCCTTTGATTAATATTTGTTTACTTATTTATTGGGGGTAAAACTCAATTCCACTAATGGCGTTTTCTTTTCTGAGTAAAATTCTGCATTTATTCTGCCTTTTACTTCTTTTTATGTTCTTTTCTGAAAAACATGTGTTATTTTAAAAGTGTAAAGCGTTCTTTTCTGATGATGTTCCCTTTAAAATTAAAAAAAATGCTACATGTTCAACACTCATTTTAAATAAAGGGGCATGAGTGCAGCACTAGATCAAGGCGAATTCAGTGCAAGGTGGTGGCAAGTTTCGAGCTTTAACCCTAACAATGCAATACAAAAAACATCTGTTGTTTCTGTTGGCTTTGGATTGTTGTAGTCTTGCCACCACCTGTAATTGAATTTACCTTGAGCTAATTGTACTTTATTGTTTAATGCCGAAATTTGTGTTCTTTTGTAAACGTAAAATATGAAGCACTTCTTAAAAATAAGGGGAGCATTTAAAAATGTTGCAGTCACATGTTACACTTATGCAACACTTTTTTTTAGAAAAGAAAACGCTATATTTTTCACTTTTAATTAACTATCAGTTACAGTTGTCAAAACATATTGTTTACTGGAAGTTAAAGAAATAATAATTGGGGTAACACCCCAAAAAAAAGTTTATATAGAACAAGTGTTAATATTTTGTTACAAAACTTTCTATTAACACTTTTTCTTTAAAATTATTGGACTAAGCACTTTTTACGTCTTAAATCTAGTTTACCGACGCAGCTCCAAATAAAAAAAGTACCTAGGGTGGGTGATATTTGAATTGGCGCAAACGCTTAGTTTTGGAGTTATGGACGTTTTTAGTTTTCATAGAAATATGTGATTTGGCAGAAGTGCAGTTTACGGGGCTACAAAAAATATAAAAAAATATGCCACCCGACTTAGAATAAAAAAAAAACAAAAGAACCAAATTAAAATTTAAGAGGGCTGAGGCCCGTGTGGCCCCTTGGAACAAAAAAACCGCTCCGCCCACTTCGTGATATGGGTGGGTACTCAAATTAAAGGTAACTTGCTCACGATTGCAAATATATATTTTGTTTTTGTATTCGCATATTATTTTACTTTTTAGGCTAGTTTAACTGCCTGTTTAACGATATCGAACGTCATCGTTCGCATAGAAATTTACATTTAAAACAAAACAGCCTGTTCATGGAAAAGTTCATGCAGAAAAGTTTTATTCAGCGAAGTCGGTATTTGTTATTCCTTAGGAGAAAATACTTGCGCCCGGTCGAAGGCCGGCTATGCAGAGAAGCTTTCGTTATCGAAGCCGGTATTTATTATACATAGAGGAGAAAATCTTTGCGCCCCACAGAGGGATTTGTCCATACAATGTTTGGCAAAAAATATAAGGAGTGCTCGTAGAATGTTGAAATTTTGCTCTGAGGCTTTGGTTAACTCAGTTGAGAAAAATATAAAGTTTCATCAAAATTCGCCACGCCCTCCACCCACCGCCCATAGAACCCAAAATTTTTTTTTGGCTTAAAGTTTTTGAAATTTTGCTCTGAGCCTTTATTTAGCTCAATTAAATAATAAAAATAAAGTTTTATCAAAATTGGCCCCGCCCACCACACACCACCCATAGAACCCAAAATTTTGTTTGGCCCAAAGTTTTTGAAATTTTGCTCTGAGCCTTCATTTAGCTCAATTAAGAAAAATATAAAGTTTAATCAAAATTGGCCACGCCCTCCACCCACCGCCCATAGAACCCAAAATGAAATCAGTTAATAAATCCACATTATTATTGCAATTTATAAGTTCCTTGCACAATTCACTATATGAAACACAAAAGGAACCCATTTTAAAAATTAGTTAGATTTAATAGTTTTCTTAAACTTTTTTTGGCATATATTATTATTTCAAATAATCATATGGTTTTGTTTTTCTTTTTTTGTTATGCACTTTTTCGATATTGCTGTCAATCCCTTATTAAAAAGTAAAAGTAAAAGCCTAAAAGTATACAAAACCTTTTACTGTAAATATGCATTGCAATTTATTGTAAATATTCACAAAAAATACGTGAGTTTTATCACAAAATTTATAAGTTTGTTCAGCGATCGCAAAAAGTCGCGAATTTTTTTACATAAAATGAAAGAAAACATTCCAAACTTTAGTTTAGTAGTAGTACTAACACGGAGGTAGACCGAGCTAATTTATTTTTTTTCTAATGAAAACTGCAAATGCTAAATTTTTTGGAGTTATTTTGATTTGCTCAGATCTCTTAAACTATATATGTAATTTAAATAATTTTTCTTTCCTATTAAATTTAAAATACTATATTTTAATAAGAATGCTCTAAAACTATTAGTAGTTAAACCATATTTATTGTATAAACAACTGAAATGTAGTAAAATTTTCATCAGTTTTCGTTGTATAATATTTAGATAACTTTACCACACTCTTTTTTATACAAAATTTTATTTTTTTCGAAAACAAATCATGGTTTTCTACTAATGAAACACTTCTCTACAGAATTGCATCATAAGATTTCTAAAAAATAACTGTAAAAAAATAGACTTTTTGCCAAAAAAAAAATACCACTGTGCGCCCGTCCGAAGGCCGGCTATGCAGTGAAGCTTTAGTTAGCGAAGCCGGTGATTATTTTATATTTTCTTTGGATCTGCGTCGGTAAACTAAATTTAAGCCGAAAATTATTGCGTCCGGCCGAAGGAATGCTAAGCATGAAGTTTTTGTTTGCGACATTGGTGTTTGTTTTTTTTATAAAATTTGTATTACACTTTTATTTAAATAAATTATACACATATTATTTCTATCAAAACCATAACTCGAAAACTAAGCGTTTGCGCAAATTTTTTATTTAGTTTTTTCTTCTTATTTTTAAATTTTTTACCACCCTAGGTACTTTTTTTATTTGGAGCTGCATCGGTAAACTAAATTTGCTGCCTTTTTGCTTGTCATTGCAAAACAATAAATAAAGCCGATAACAGCCATGTTCTGACAATCGCAAGATTTGAAATTGCAACACGCTAGTTTCAATTTATGGTGTTCTGAAATTCGAGCGTTTTGCCTGCGATCTAAAAAAGTTTCTTTTTAATATTCTGGTTCCTTTACGCCTATTTTGGCAATATTAAGTCGACAAACTTCTTGCGATTGCCAAGAATCGCAAATGTCAAACTTTTTGCGATTGGTAGCACATGCCCGAAAATTAAAAAAAAGTACTTACAACAAAAAGAACACATAGAAGGAGTTTGTTGCTGGATATATTTCTTTCTTATTTTACTTTTCTCAGCCGGTTTAATATCTGTATCAGTATTCTTAACAGATTTACTTTCTAATTCATCAGTTTCTTCTTTTTTGTGTCGAGTGCGTTTAGCTGCCGTTTGTAATTTTTTATTAATATTGCCGTCTTCGTAATTTACATATTCCTTTCGTAATTTTTTTTTGCTTGCAGTAATTCTATTAGATTTTCTTAATGAGTTCATAGATTGTGATGTATTATCTTTAGGTAAATCGAATTGTAAGGCTTGCTCTATATCACTTTCATTATAACTTTCCAATTCGTAATTTTCTTGTACCTCCACTTCAACTATGGAAAATTCTTTGGCTTCACCATCCTTTTTTTCTTGTGAAGAATTCCTTAAAAAATTATCTAAATTTTCATTCTCAAATTGTTCGTGTATTTCAGATTCTGTATCAGTTTTGTTCGCTACTACTGTCTTAAAATCAATTGATTCATAATTTTCATTTTCTTCAACATTAAATAAATCGTCTATTTCTGAACTAATGCAATCCAGGAGAAATTTGTAAGAATCGAGAGCTTTTAAAATTGTTGCATGTATATTCTCTAAACCACTAGAACAGCTTAAGCATAACATAGATGAAAAAGGATCTGCATCTGAAAAAAATATAAATTGTCAGTACTTTATCCCAAGTGCGTTTGGAATTGCCTATGTATATACAAACCTAAACGTTTTATTTGGGTATATTTGTAATAGCAATCTTTGTAGGTTATATCGCTATATTCAACTAGTGTACTGTTCCAATCCAAAAAAATCTTTTTGTCTAAACAAACTCGGCAAATAGTATTCTTAAATTCTTTCGAATTCATTTTGTTTTGAAATATATTTTTGCTCTTTGCCTCTAATATAAATAATTTATTAAAGGTAAACAATTCATAAGCAAATGCAAGGCGAAAGCACTTTTCAGGCAGGGCTGTCAGATATGGCGATTTCTCGGCAAACGTGGCGATTTTAAAACATGTTTGGCGATGGGATTTCCATTTGGCGACTGGCGACTTTTATGGCGATTTCTGATATAACTGGCGATTAACTTGGCTATTTTTACCATTTATATTATTTCGGCGATTTTGTTTAACAGCTTGTCAGTTTTTGTTATCATTACAATTATAAAAAACATATTAAGTGAATTTTATATTCAGTCACTATTTAATTCTTACAGTATATATGCAGGTCAAAACTCGAGTAATGAAATCGGTGGGGTTGAAGTGTACTATCTTATAGATTTGTGTACTTAATTTAAGTTTTTTAACCGAATACATATATGCGCAAATCCAAAGTGATGAACGTGACAGTCATACGCATCACAAAAATGCAATAAAGTTTTAAACAACAAATATTTTTACTTTCCCTTAACCCTTAAATTAAAGCACTAAGAAAGCACTGTTATCTATGCTTAAGCTTATGGAGGGCGCGATTCTAGGTCAAAGATAATGGCAAACGAAGTAGCGGTTCGAACGTTCTGCACAAAATTTTAAAGTCTTATTTCTCGTTCAATAAAACTGTGATGTACCAAATTTTGTTATGATAGCATTATTTTTTACGTTTTTAGGCGTACTAAGCTGTTTTCCGGGAGAAAGGTTTACATGGGGCCTATGGTAAATTATGGACCGATCTTCACGAAACTTAATAGTTTTATTTCTAGTCCTATTTAACTGTGACGTGCCAAAATTTGTTATGATTGCATTGTTAGTTAGGGTTTTAGGTTTACTATACTGTTTTCCGGGAGTAGGGCTTATATGGGGCCTAGGGTAAATCATGGACGGATCTTCAAGAAATTTTACAGCGTGATTTCCAGTTACATAAAACGAACTGTTGCGAAATCTTATATCATTCTGTGCATTTTTATGTTAGTTTTTGTAACAAAATTATCCATTTTTTTTTAGGTGGTGGTTCCACATTTTGATTCATAGCTCAGATCCTATTGAACCGATTTTGCTTGATTTCAATCCCAAACTGCTTAGGATAACTACAAGCAATTTGACACCAAGTTTGTTTATTTCTTTTGAGTTTTTCGAAAGTGAGCGTGTTTTCAACAGACGGACAGACGGACAGACAGGCGGACATGGCTAAATCGACTTAAAATTACTCAAGGACCCAGAATATATATACTTTATTGGGTCTGAGATGAATAATAAAAAAGTTTCACACGGAATGACAAACTTATTATACCCTCTTCACAACTAATTGTGGTGGAGGGTATAAAAACCTGAAAAGTTACATAGCGTTTACATTTGCCAGTACTGGCAAGACAGTAGCAATTCATTCAAACTTTTTCACTAATACATAAACACTTTTACAGCTATTTTGTTTTTGCATTGTTTTGCCAACTAATATGTATATGCTTACTGTCTTGCCAGTACTGGCAAATGTAAACGCTATGTTAAAATAATATGTCAAGCAATAATCTATTTCTTTTTTGTTTAAAATAACATAAGGGCGATTCTATTCTAGACAACTTTTAACATTAATTTTCAAATCACACTTTTTGATACTTTTTTGATTCCAATTTACAGTACAATATCTATATTTTATAAAATAATTTTTTTAGACGTAATCTTAAATATAAATTTGTTGTGCACTTCGAAGCATTAAGATTCACAGATTTGTCGCGAATAGAAAATTCATTGCATGTTTCACCCGTCATGGCTTAAAGAGCAAATTTCTTACTATTGGATTCTATTTCTCTACGATGTCTGGTTTTATAATCATCGTCTGATATCTCATCTTTCACAATAAAAAAGAATAATACAAGAAAAGTTTAAAAATAAACAGAGTTTTGTGTTTTTGTGGTATGATCTTATGAAAGTTGGCCAATTTGGTTGCACCCGTCGTGCACTTTAAAGCTCTCTCGTGGCTATTTGATCGTTTCATATAAATAAAAAATATATAAAAAATGTTACCCCTTCTAGAAATAACTTAATTGCAAATGTGTTTCTTTCTATTAGTAAAAGACGTTTAAAGCGTCTAAATGTTGCACCCGTCAGAATAGAATCGCCTATAGGTGTGATTAATCCCTTCTCAGCCTGAGAAGTAAAATTTGGAAATATATGTATTTTAAATGTAAAAGTATCCAAAAATTATCAGCCATGGTCTGACAATCGCATTCGAGTGAAATTAAAATAGAAAAAATTTTTAAAACTTTTTCTGTGGTGAAAGTTCAAAAAAAAATATTTCCATTTTTACACCTCATACTTCGAGGACTACTTATAGATATTTACCATCGATTTAAAATTCCAGAACATGGCCGTATATTTTGAAATGAATTGTTATATCGTTTGCCAAATAAACTACAAAAAAATGTAATAAATGTATTTTGAAGATAAATTGAAGATTTTTAAAATCTTGACGCAGATTTTGCAGATTTTTTGATGAAAAATTATGGGAGTTTGCTGATTTTACCTCTAAAAGTTCTGGCAACACTGCTCGTCAGCCGTTTATCAACTGTCTCCACGGCGAATTAAAAAAAAAATAGGGAAGCGTCAAATTATAATTTTGTTTATGTTTTGCGCTAAAATAACCGAAAAAATTTCTTAGAAAAACTGCGAATAATTAAAGTGAATTTAATAATCTCTTTTATTAACCAAACAAAATTTTTATTTTGTTTTTCAATCAATTTTTGCCTTGTCAGCATTTTTGACAGCCGCCTATTAAATTGCAAAAAAATACATGGGGCTTTTTGTAGTTGTAGAGTTACTGCATGTTTGTAGAACGCGAGCACAAAAGTGACTCGCTTAACTTACATTTAAATGTAAGTTGAACATTTTAATGTAAGTTGAACGAGTCACTTTTGCGCTCGCGTTCTACAAACAGGCAGTTAAAGGTAAACTCAAGGCGAATTCAACAAGGTAAACTCAACTCGTCAGCCGTTCATCAGCTGTATCCACAAAAATCATGAAACTTCAAAATATTGTTTTGTTTTTATACTGAAATTTGACAACAAGCAGAAAATTGCAAAAACAAAATACATGGAGTTAATTCGCCTTGTTTTGTAGTTGTAGAGTTGCACTTACCTGTTATAAATTCGCCTTGGGTAAACTCAACTCGTCAGCCGTTCACAAAGCGAATTTAAAAAGGTAAACTCAACTCGTCAGCCGTTCATCAGCTGTCTCCACGGCGAATTAAAAAAATACGTAATTGTCAAAATATAATTTTGTTTTGAGAAGTTGAATGAAAAGTGCTAGTAATATTATTTTTATAATAAAAAAATTTCAAAACTGTGAATAATTAAAGTGAATTTAATAATCTCTTTTATAACCCAAACAAAATATTTATTTTGTTTTTCAATCAATTTTTGCCTTGTCACATAGCGTCTTCACCTGACAATTTTTTGTCATACCAAACGTCAAACTTCATATTAAAAAAACGCTGACAGAAATTTTCGAGTTTTTTTTATATAGACTTTGACGTTTGGTATGACAAAAAATTGTCAGGTGAAGACGCTATGTGACAGCCGCCTATTAAATTGCAAAAAATACATGGGGTTTTTTTAGCTGTAGAGTTGCACTTACCTTGTTAAATTCGCCTTGGTTCGGACCCTTTAACCCTTGATTTGTTAACATGGGGTCTTCACCTAAGATAATATCAGATATAATATGTGAGAGAACGTCGGCAGAATGAGAGAACAAATTTCTTCATGTTAATCTTAATCTTTAACAAGGGGAACACGTATCTTATAAGATTTTATAATCGAATGATTCTCGTGCAGTAAACTTGTGTCGTTTTTACGCTTTTTTTTAGTTAAAAATATTGAGTTTTTTAAACACTTATCACAAGATTTTCAATATTTGCAAAAAAAAATTAAACTATCTGAGAGTCCACACGTAAGATAATACTCTCTGCGATTGAATTTGACGTTTGCTGATATAAAAATCGTATATCTTACCCTAAGTCTAGACGAGCAATTTGTTTGGCAATTATGGCCGTAGCAACTATCAAATTCTATTGCCAACACTAGATATTAACGTGTGGACTGCATAAATATGTATTTGAACACATGTTCAGCAACAATTGTTATAATATATTGCTGAGCAATTATCTTTAAACACAAGGTGTCAAAATCAATTATTAGTTACAAAAAAGGAAAAATTTTAAACTTAAAACATAAAATTTAAATACAAAATTTACAAATTAATAATAAAAAAATAATTTAAAATAAATTGGTTGCCAAAGAAAATGTAAGTATTTATTTACATACAAATTCATGTTTTGTATTTAGACCAGTGATGTCAAAAATGAAAATTGTGGTTGTAGTGCTTTATATTAGTATTAGTGAATAAAGAGACAAGTTTTCTTAATAAAAATAACAAAAATACGTAAGCATCCGCCACATGTGTACTGTCGTTTGATAATCGAGGACTGAATTGTGTACTCTCGTGGACTAAATGAAAGAGCGTAAGAATGTGTGTGAACTTTGAGCTAGCACAATTGTGCTATGAAATTGAATGAATTTGACATCAATGATTTAGACATACGTTTGATCCACTCTGAAAAAAATGTTAAACATAGAAAATTTCTGTGACGTCATTCTGCCGACGTTATTGCTTATGTTTACAAATACAAATTGCTCGTATAGACTTAGGGTTATCTCAGGTGGAGACCCTGTGTTAGGTAGAAGTACATTACACGCGATAATTCGTCGACGTTTAAAGACTTACATAGCGTCTTCACCTGACAATTTTTTGTCATACCAAACGTCAAACTTCATATTAAAAAAACGCTGACAAAAATTTTCAAGTTTTTTTTATAAAGACTTTGACGTTTGGTATGACAAAAAATTGTCAGGTGAAGACGCTATGTTAAGCTCGATTCACCCAAGCGTTCCGAACAAAATTTTTGTCCGGACAAAATGTTTTTTATATTGAGTTTGACGTTTAATTTTGAGAAAGAGCAATGAATTTGTTCGGAACGTTTTTTCTTGAATTGGTTTAATTTTAAAGGCTCAGTTAGGCGAACGTTGCTGTACCGTATCTGTACTGTATCAATCAGCTGTTCGCTTTTTGTTATATGAAAACCAATACAAAAGCTTACCGAAATGCAATGTACCGTAGTTGCAACGTACCAATCTGTATAAAATAGAATTTCATGCCGTTGTTACGTGACATTTGTAAGACAGTGATGGGCGGCTTGTATTTTACATTGAATGCGGGTAATTTTGCTCTTTTTTTTGGTACTTTTTTTAGTATATCTATGGAATTGCGACAAAACAACTTACAATACAACATATTTCCAAATATACAAATATACATATGTTTAGATGTTTAAAATAAACAAATGCATATACACATACACATACAATATAAAAGACTTTAAATGGTATAAAAACCTTGTTTGGTGTATGCACATTTACAATATATGTACGCTAAAAATTTATATATGCTAAAATACAAATTTATTTATTGTAAATCTATAAAAAAAAAAAATATTAAATTATTAAAAATTTTTACATACACAAAATACTGTTTTAATACCATTTAAATCACGTAATGCCTTTTCTGCACAACGGTCACCATTTGAACATTTTTGATTACCATAACTGTGTGTTTTGTTTTATGTATACTCGTGCTTTTTGTTTATGTATGGGAAAACATATGACATGTTTTTAAACGTTCTATAAGTGCACCAACGTGCTTACAGTACGGTGCGTTACATTACGGGTACAGCAACGTTCGCCTAACTGAGCCTTAATTCTTGTGCCGAACAAAATGAACTGAGATGCCACTTTTTTCAATTTGTACATAACAGTTGAATTGAGCTGCCACATATTAAATTTTTGTTTTGTGCTGAATAATTAAAAAAAAAATTAAACAAAAATGGATGTTAAAGAAAATATTGCCCTGAAACTTATTGAGGAAATAAAAAATCCAGGATGAGAATGTATTTATGATATGAGAAATCGTTCATATAAAAATACTTACTAAAACAAAATATATGGACGGAAATAGAAAAATCTATTGGAATTGGTCGTAAGTAAATTTTAAATGGTAAATTTTAATATTTTTTAGCATAATGTTTACCAATTATTGTAGAAAGTGAATGTTAATTATTTATAAACGATTCCACGTCATGAAAGCGCATCTCAGGAACAAGTGTGTGGAAAACACTGCTATTCTTTTTACTTTCGACCTTAACCGATTAACGGTTAACCGAATGAATACCCTAGTTTTATGCAATTCAATTAAAAATAATAAAATTAATTTTCTTCTTTCTTCCATTTTCACACACTTTTATAAAAAAACTAATAGTTTGCTAACTGTGCTGCCACTTTGTATAATCGCTTACATTTGTAAACCATATGGTAGCTTTGTTTGTCCGGACAAATTTTCCGAGTTGGGTGAATCGTTCTGCAGAACACTCTCTGTAAAAAAATTATTGTCCGGTCAAAAATATTGTTCGGAACGCATGGGTGAATCGAGCTTTAAGCGCATGAAAAATTATTAGTTACATAACGCACGTTGCAAAAGCTATTGCTGTCATCTGTTTTTTATTTGTTTTCTTATATCTGCATTGAAAACGTATTCGAAAGTATACCTATCAAGAGTTTTTTTTAATTTATTGTTTTTGTTTTTTGAGCTTTTCAATAAGTTTTTCTTTCATGATTCACTAATTTGTTAAATTCTTCTATTTATTAATATTATTTTTGTCAAGCTAATCATGCCTAAATTTCTTCAATGTAAATAAAATTCAATTTTTAATTAACCTTTATGTCAACAGCTGAAAAATTATACTTACGTCAACAGTAAGCATACCCGGGTATACACATATACAGGCATGTCACAAATTCCGATCGGAATGGTTTTAATTCCGTATGTTCAATTTCGATCGATGTTTTATTTTCGATAGTGTCAAAATTTGCTTACATTTTGGTGCGCCATGATTTTTTTTTTGTTTTCTTTATGTTTTTACCACCACTATTATGGATAACAATCTTGAAGCGATGTGGTGGCTTGTGTCTTGATTCGGGCATTTTGCCAGCATCTGGTGATTCCAGATGCTGGCCTATCGGTTGGTTTGCAGTCAGGAGTTACCGGCTGTATTATCACGGAGCTTTGCTGATACCTGGGCACCTCAGCAAATAGACTACGCCCTTACCGCGTTATCGGGGGCTATGACGTGGCGGACCTCCAGATCCCCTACACTCGTGGGACCAGACAGCGAAAATGAATTCTTTAAAAAACAACAAAAATCAAAAACGTAACAAACAACAAACTAATAATGGCACGGAACAAGACACGAAAAGGACCAACGACAAGGACAATGGGACGAAGACGATCCCGTCGGTGGCTGTATCAGTCTCGACACCTAACAGCGGCGATGTACCTCTGTCTTTCGCGCCAAGTACATCAAAAGCCGCATCAGCCCTTTCCGCCAGAGCGCATAAAGCCCATGCTTCGGGTACTGCAAAGTTGGAAATGACAAAGTCGTCCAACAAAGCAGCCTCCCATATGCCTATTGTGCAAAGAGGGACGGAGATGATTACATCCAGTCCCACTTCTTTACCTCCCCCCGCCAACTCCGGCGTCACTAAGAAGACACCTCGGCATAAAAATCCTTCCAAGAGGGCATCTAACTCAAAACGTGCTGCCTTGCGTGTTATCGAGCTATTCGGCTCCAAAGATGCCAATGAGTTTTCTGCAGAACAGGAAGCTTCATTGGCATGGGCTAAGGCCCTTACTGCTGGGCTTCAAAGCGTTTCACCTCCTGCCCCTGCAAAGGCAATGCCTAAACGGCAACGTTCGGAGGAAGAAGCGACAGCCGTTAGACAGCAACCAAGGATAAAACGTCCCAAGTACGCACCAAAGTCGACTAATAGGTCCTACAGCGAGGTGGCGAAAGACCATCTTGTTAGGGCTATTATAGACAGAAGTGCTGCTGATGGATCCATCTCCCACTCTAGGTGGGACTTGGTGAAGCAGTGTCTTTTGGAAGATCCTTAGTGAGAATCCCTCCTCCTCCGCAATGCGATGATGCTGGCTGGTACCAGGGTCACGTTAAGCTGATGGCGTGTGTGGACGAGCGCTCTGCACTTCTGCTGAAGCTGGCCATTGGAGCGATTGGCGAAATATGGGAAGGTGCTAGGCTCGACGTGGTTTTGGTGAGTGAGATACCACGGAGACCTAGATCCATCGTCACCATCCCAGCGGAACCCTCTGCACCGGAGGAAATCTTGAAGATTATTCAGTGCTGCAACCCCCAACTTCCCACTCATAACTGGAAAGTTGTCAAGGTTTCAGCAGCTGAAGGATCCTCAAGAACGGCGATCGTAGTCCTGAATCAGGACTCCTTGAAGCCACTGAGGGAGAAACAGGGCAAGATTTACTATGGTTTCAGTACCATCTTGCTCCGTGTCTACCAAGGTGATGACAAGGGCGATCCTGCTCCGAAGGTTGTGGAGCCTACGCAGTCTGCGGACTGCACGAATGACGCTTCCGTTCATTCATGTGACAATGAGGACACCCCGTCCGTCTCTGACATGCTGGGTGACCTCTTTGAACGCATGGGTGAATTGGCTGATGAGGACGCCCTCCTGGAATCAGATCAGGAGGACGCCAATGTCACTGTCGTTAATACTGGACATGGTGAAGGTGACGCAGATAAACCTTCACCACTCTAAGGCAGCATCCGCTGCACTGCTCCTCCGGGTGGTAGAGAGAGAGGAGGAGCTAATAATGATCCAAGAGCCATGGATCCACAAGGATCGGGTTTGCGGATTAAACCTCAAGGGCTATAAGCTCCTATATGCCAAAGCAACAGGTAAAATTAGATCTTGTATTTTGGCTAAAAACACGCTGGATATCTTCATTCTTTCTGATTTCAGTGATGAAGACACAACTTCAGCGGCCCTAGAGATGGGCGACATGTCGATCTAGATCGTCTCGGGCTATATGGCGCATGACCAGGACAATGAGCCACCTAATAGGCTTGTTCGTGGCTTGGTAGCCAAAGCCGGCTCCATGGGTACCCCGGTGGTTATCTGTGCTGACGCTAACGCGCACCACATCACGTGGGGCAGCTCCAACACCAACACTAGAGGTGAGTCGCTATTTTCTTTTATCTGTAGCAGTAATTTGGAAAAAGCAAACATAGGCGCGGAACCTACGTTCATTGTAGCTAATAGGCAGGAGGTTCTTGATGTGAAATTGGTCAGCTCGGAACACTCCGACTTAATAAGTAACTGGGCGGTCTCAAATGACTGTTCTTTTTCGGACCACAGGTATGTTGAGTTTCAATTAGGTCCACCCCCCTTGGGGGTGTGTACTTTTGTGAATAGGAGGAGAACGAGGTGGGACTATCAGGCTAGTCTACTCGCTGATTCTCTGGGCTCAGTCCCTGTCATTAGTGGCATTACGGAGACTTAGAAACGGAGGTTAGAAAGAAGGGGGGCAAGCCACCATGGTGGAGCCCTGAGATTGCACAGTCTCGCAGAGACTGTCGTAGGTTATTCAATATGGCTAAACGACTGGGAAACTGGGCGGATTATAAGTCGGCATTGAATAGGTTCAAGAATTTGGTAAGATCGGCGAAACGGAATGCCTGGAGGAACTTCTGCAGCGGCGTGGAAGGCTCCTCTGAGACAAACCGGTTGCGCAAAATAATGGCTTCTTGCCCGGCTGACCCTAGCTACATTCAGAAAGCTGATGGTAGCTGGACTACGAATAGTCAGGAGACGCTGGAGGTGTTAATTGACACGCACTTTCCTGGCAATTCCCTTCCAACACCACGGAAGATCAACTGCTTATCAGAGCCTGGACCCGTGTCCATTTCTCTGTGCTATGATAGGCTCAATTGGGCGATAAGGAGCTTCGACTCCTTTAAGGCTCCTGGTCCGGACGGCATTATTCCGGCCGATCTTCAAAAGAATGCGGGGCTTCTGATTTCTTGGCTGTCCGCTATTTATACGGAATGTATTAGATTCTCGTACGTTCCCACCCGATGGACTAGATGTAGGGTTGTTTTCATTCCAAAGGGAGGTAAGGCATCCCACACCAGACCTAATGACTATAGGCCAATCAGCCTGTCGTCTTTTCTTCTCAAGACCCTTGAAAGGGTCATTGATATTCATCTGAGGATGTCTATTCCTAGACATTTGCTCTCTTCATCGCAGCATGCCTACACCAAGGGCAAGTCTGTAGAGACGGCGCTCCACTCACTGGTCGGCTACATTGAGAAATCCCTTGAATTTCGGGAATACTCACTTGTGGCCTTTCTGGACATTGAGGGAGCTTTCAATAAGGTCAAACCCAACTCCATCTTGGAGTCGATGAGGGAGGTTGGGGTTGACGATGTAATTTGTAGATTTATTGGTAATCTACTCGATAATAGGATCATTGAATCCACGATGGGTGCTACTAATGTTTGCAGATTTGTGCACAGGGGCACCCCGCAAGGTGGGGTTCTGTCCCCTCTACTGTGGAACCTGACGGTGAACACTTTGCTGGGCCGGTTCGACAGATTAGCGATAAGAACCGTCGCGTATGCGGATGACGTGGCGGTGGCGGTCGCGGGTAAACACCTGGACACATTGTCCCATTGTATGGAATCTGCATTGCAGATTCTAAGCTCTTGGAGCATTTCCTGTGGGCTTGGTGTCAATCCACAGAAAACTGAGTTGGTACTCTTTACCAGGAAGTACAAGGTTGGCAACTTTAGGCTTCCTAGGCTAAACGGCACGGAGCTGAGGCTCTCGAACAGTGCCAAATATTTGGGCGTAATTCTCGATAGCAAACTATCATGGGAACGCAACGTTCGGACGAGGGTTGATAGGGCTATTGTGGCCTTATACACCTGCAGGAGATCCTTGGGCAGGAGCTGGGGCATGGGCCCCAGGGGTGTCGAATGGATCTTTGAAGCGGTGGTAAAACCGATTCTCTTCTATGGGGTCATAGTGTGGTGGCCTGCCATGGAAAGGGGACGGTACTGCAGGATGCTTGAGAAAGTATATACGTTGGCTGCGCTGATGATCACGGGATCACTCCGCTCGACACCGACGAAGGCACTGTTTACTATGCTAGACTGGTTGCCGATTGATATCATGGCCGAACAACAGGCCTTGACTTCCGCTATGAGACTGGGGGCGGTGGGCCTATGGTCTACGCGGAACTATGGTCATGCCAGGATCACGCTTCACGCGTCATACGACCTGGCGGGGCTGGACTATTGCACTCCGGAACCCTTTTTCGGTGCTTTGTTCACGGTTCATCATGGTCACTATGATGAGCTGCTCAATAATACGCGATCTCTGGAGCCGACCCTGCGGGTCTACACCGATGGTTCCAGGATGGGCGACAGAGTGGGTGGAGGTTTCTTCATCGAGGAATTGGGCATCAGGGTCTCTTTTAGGCTGCCAGATGGCAGTAGTGTGCTGCAGGCGGAAATCTCTGCCATAAAGCGGGCGGCAAACTGGCTGAAGTACTATCGTATATCGAGGGATATATGTATATTTACGGACAGCAAGGCTGCCATTGCAGCTCTGGCTGGTGTCTTTACGACATCTATGTTAACAGCGGAATGCCGGATGTCTCTTAAAGAGATCGCGAAACATTCCAGTGTAACGCTGACATGGGTACCAGGACACAGTGGGCTCCTGGGCAACCATACTGCGGACAGTCTAGCCAAACAAGGCTGTCTGTTGGACGACATGTTCGTCGACGGCCTGATTGGCACTTCAATGGCCCGCTGCAGGACTCTCATCAGACGGGAGTCGTACAGAAGGGCTCAGGGGAGATGGCAGGGCGAGCATACCTGTTTGATGGCCAGGACTCTATGGCCTGGCTATGACGCGGCGAGAACGCGCGTACTACTCGGTCTCGGCAGGGACCGGATAAGGACAGTGATATCGGTTATCACGGGTCACTGGGTGATAGGGACTCATGCTAGGAGGATGGGTCTTGCGTATAATGACTACTGCAGGAGTTGTCATGATGAGGAGGAGGAGGAGACGGTGTTTCACTTCCTCTGCCAATGCCCCGGTCTGGCGGGCGTTAGGGTGAGGCATTTTGGGAGACCGGAATTGCCATGTCTGGACGATTTGTCCAATGCGGGACTGAAATCGATCTCCCTGTTCTGCAGGGAATCGGGGTGGTTCGAGACTGCGGTGACCTCTGGGGAATAGTCTGGTGGATACTGGCTGACCCTTGTCACTGGCTAGGGGTATCACAAAGGGACCGCTATAAGGACCCAAGTGAGTCGTCTTCGTGACGGCTACCCATTTAACCTAACCTAACCTAACCTTATGTTTCGCTGTTTGACAGTATCAAATGTTTTTACACAAACAAAATCAATGTTGTTTTTTTTATTGTTGATTTGTTGTAGACTTGCATGTACTTGGTATAAATATACTTTGGCGTTGGCGATTTTTAGTTTAAATATTAAAAAAAGGTGGTTATTAGTTTGGTTTTTACTTTTGTGGTTATTTTCAATAGTGTAGTATACCATAAGAGTGACTTCTACAAAGTTTAAACATTCTCACTATAACAGTTCTTAAGATATGCGATATTAACCATTGGCGCCCTATAGTGGGTACCACTTCCCCCGCTGCTATTTTATTTCAATTTTGGGGCTCTGAAGATCCGACTACCAAAAGTTCAACAAAATGCGTGCAGCGGCTCTTAATTATATTTCTATCTATGAGGGGTACTGCTCCTCCCCTGTCATCCCCGCCCATTTTTATATTGAAATTTATATTTTAACATAATAGTAGCTTAAGCCAGGTTTGAAGACTGTCCTTTTAATAGTTCTTCAGTTGAGCGATATTTAATATATGCATTCTATGGGAGGTATTTCCCCCCTGCGCCTACCGCTTTATTTTTATTCTCAATAGAGTAGTATGCCATAAGAGTGACTTCTACAAAGTTTGAACATTCTCACTATAACAGTTCTTAAGATATGCTATATTAAACATTGGCGTCCTATGGGAGGAACCACTTCCCCCGCTAATATTTTATTTAAATTTTGGGGCTTAGAAGATCCTACTACCAAAAGTTCAACAAAATGCGTGCAGCGGCTCTTAAGATATGCGATATTTAATATTGGCATTCAATGGGGGTACCAATTCCCCTGCCCCTATCACATGATGTTACTGTAAAAATTTCAGGAAAATCGGTTCAGTAGTTTAGGAGTCTATAAGCCAACAAACAAACATACAAACATTTTTCATTTTTATATATATAGAAGAAGAAGATATAGATCAGAGAACGGCTTTGTGCAATTGTAAAAAAATCGCATTAAATCAACAGCAACACTCACTTGCGGTCATACAATCAAACTTGCGCAACCGCAAATATTCGCTGCTGTAGCTCATTTCTGTATTTCCCGCATCGTAAAATTTCTGACATGAAGTGTGGAACAAAAAATTCCATCGTTTCTCGATTTGTGAGAAAAAAGTGTTTCTGTATTTTGAATGCGAAAACAGACGAAACAGATTCTGTTTATACTGGAATATTTCCAGTAATTAAGCGTCATATAAAGCGAAACGTCAACAAAATAAACAAGTATAATAAAAACAGGGCTGTCAGATTTGACGATTTTCTTGGTCCGAAAGGGCCGGTTTGCTGATTTTTTCTAAAAAAGGGACGATATTATTTAGTCTTTGAAATAACAATTTTAAGTCTTTTCATATGTTTGGTTACTTAGCATTACAAAAAAAGATATCTTTAGAAACAAGGCAGCCTTAATTTTCATATTTATCCTTATTGTGAAAATTGTCCTCGAAATTGTTTGTCTTTTCCCTAAAAAATATATTGGCAAAAGCAAAATTTCGAGGGAAAAGTGTTTACTTTTTATTCCCGTGATTATATAATACAATTGTTTGTGTTCAAAACATTAAACCATTACCCATTTTTCAGTCAATATAGAAAAAAGTTTGAGTCAAGAAGATTTAAAATTTAAATTTAAAATAAAACAATTTAAAGTGCTATATTCGGCTACGGTCATATACATATACCCTTTACCATAGCATTAAAAATCGCACCAAAACCTTAATTTCGAGAGGATACTTGCTTGTATGAGGACCAGTAGCTCGAATCTTAAAATTTCTTACATGAAGTGTGAATCAAAAACTTCCATCGTTTCTCGATTTATGAGATAAAAGTGTTTCTGTATTTGCATGCGAAAACAGACACAACAAATTCTGTTTATAGCTCTGTTTCTTTACTCTACTTTGGGATCCCTCGGGATCCCAATTTGCACGAAAAGCGTTCCCGTACTTTTAATTTGTGTAAATGAGAGCGGATTTGAGAGAATAAAATTCTTCTTCTTCTTGCACGAAACAGCCCAGACTTTTTCTTCGTGCAAATTTTGTAAATTGTCAAACAGCTGTAAAACATAAACAAAACAATAAAATGCAAAGGAAAAAAACCATGAAACAAATTTTGGAAAAAGTGTTGTGGAGTAAAATAATGTACTAAAATATAAAGTTTTATGTTGAAATTTTAGGAAAACATAATGTTAGTTATTGTAAAAGTGTTTGTTTGGTTTAATTTTTGGTAAAACTAGTTTATTTCTTCAGACAATATACAATTTTTCAAAAGTGGCATAAACTTTTATTGTTTTGTAAAAACTATCAAAACAATGACTTTTTATTTTGTGCTTAAAATTTGGTTTTTTCTGTTCCCGTACTTTTGTGTAATTTTGTCTCTTATGAGAGAAATTTATGCTTGCTCTCATTTTCACGAACTTTACAAAAAAAGTAAAGAAACAGAGCTTATACTGGAAAATTTCCAGTAATTAAGTGTCAAATAAAAGCGAAACGTCAACAAAAGAAATAAATATTATAAAAACAGGGCTGCCAGATTTGACGAGTTATCGTCATCTTGACGGTTTCTTTGTTCCGATATTAACAAAGTAACGTTTTGATGATTTTTTCTAAAAAAGTGACGAAAGCAAAAACAAAAATATTTTATAATTTTTTTGTTACTTTCTATAGAAATTCATCTTGAATTTTTAAATTTCAAACACTTTTATTTTGTGGCGTTGAAAATTGAAAAAAAAATTATATGAATGTCTGTAGAAAGCAACAACAAATTTATAAAATATTTTTGATTTTGTTTTTGCTTTTAATGAAATTGTTGGCGTTGCGTTTTACACTATAAGCCCCTTAGCCAAAACCATTATTCCGGCAAGAAAGAAATTTGTTTGTCTCCCAGCAAAAACTTTTTCAAAATGGATAGCTTCCCTCACTCGTTATTTAGTAGCTTTCTTCCATAAGAACTTCGATAACTACTTTTTTCTGGATGTATTTAGATAAAACAAGTAAGAGTGCTATATTCAGCTATGCCGAATCTTAAATACCCTTCACCATGGTGCGATAAGAACAGAAAGTTACATAAATAGCGTTCTTTGGATGTAAATAAATCTATTTTGAGCTATCCCCACATTTAATTTCGTCGTGCCGTAGTTTTTCACAGTTTCAAAAAATTAAGATAAGTCTGTTTCCAGTTTTGCCAAAGTTTAAGTCTTCAAATCGTCTTCCCTTGCAGACGTTTTATAGAAATAAGCGGTATTCAGTATTGGTAGTAAAATACCCTTGCAGACTTTGTTAATCTTATTTTTTCTATCTCTCTCTCTCTTTTTTAGCAAATTCATTACACAGAAAAAATTATTTTTCCAATTCAAACAAAAAATTTGTAGAATTAAACAATTTTTTGTCTGAAATCGGTCCTATAAACAAATTCGCAAATTCAAACAATTTATTTGCATTTTGTTTATTAAAAAAAACACTGATTTTTTCAAACAAATAATTAAACTGAATCAAACAAAAAGTTTACTGAAATTCATATACTAAATTTCAAAATAAAAAAAAAAGGTTTTTGCACAAGCAATGATGCGCACACAAGCTGGCACTGTATTAGAAGATGATGGCAGAGAGAGCAGAGCGGCCGGCTGGCTTTGAGACACATTTTTTTGTTGGAATAATTTTTGAACGAAGTCTTTTTTTATACACACAATGTTTTTCGTCATCACTCACTGTTGCTGTATCCTTTCCTTTGCTAATGAAGAAGAAATGTAACCCAAAAACGGCGACAGACCGACTCGATATGTTTTTCGTCATCGTTATATTTTTGTATTTGATGTATTTAAGCAAACAGTTTGAAAAAATTTAATACGGGATTTTGGTTTTTTTTAACCAACTTTGAAACCAACCAAAAATTTATTTTGTTTCTTATAATGTTGTTGTTGTTTCTGTTGTTTAAAAAGAGTGAAACGTTTTTTTACCTGCTATTTTTTTGTTTTTTTTTTTTACTTCAAACCTCTTCATCTTTCTTACTGTTGTACTTTTTTAAAGTGTCCAAAAATAGACTGTATGTGTTTTTTGTTGTAGTTCTTATATTTCACATTAGGAAGTGTTGCTTACGATCAAATAAAAAAATGCAAAAAGACGACAACATTAAAAAGCGTTAAATAATTCATACAAAATTATGAAAACTTGAAACCAATAACACGTGTATTATATTTTTGAATGGTTGTCAACATTTTTGTTGGTTAAATAAAAATCAAACAAAAATTTTAATTGAATCAGTAAAAAAATTTGTAGAAATTAAAAAAATGTTCAAACAAGCGTTTGTTTGAAAATAATTCGGCAATAATTTTTTCTGTGTACTTTACAATAAAAAGACACTTTGTAGTATTAAATCGAATTAAGTAAAACGGACATTTACACTTAACACAAGGGTAAAAATCGCTATTGTAAATAGGTACATAGGTATTCAAATTCCCAAAATATTTTTCTTATGATAAACCTACGTCAAGATAGGAATAGAACTATTACAAAAAAGCTTTATAAAATACATAACTGAAATTTAGCTCATAGAGTAAATTTGAAAAATGAAAAATGTTGAATATAATATTGTTACGTTTTTCCTTTAATAAACGCGTTTGAGTTCTTTTAATTGCAAATCCGAATAAAAACACACACTTATTCAACTTTACAAACTTTATTGAAATTAATTATTTTGTTCACAATTGTTAGTTACGAACAGAACCGTTTTCCAAAACCGACTAAAACTAATTTTACATGAGTCACCCCTTTTTATATTTCATAATTATTTCTAGATTTTTCCTGAACCTTCCCGTAAAAACTATTTATTATGTTCTATAACCATTTCTAGAAATTACTGGGAAATTTATATAGGAATTATTTTTAAAATAACAGTTGTGTTGAAAATTATACATGACAATTTTAAGTAACATAAAACTATAACTTACAAGATAACTTATAACTATAACTATAAATAATTCTAAGATAATTTAACTTTCGTAACACTGCCCTCCACTTAAGCCTGTTCGTCCCGAATAGGCTCAGATTCTCCTTTTCCATAATGGGCTAGTCGTTCTAGATGTACCACTTTCATTTTTGATCTTGGGCTCTTATATTTCTGGATCCGATACACCACGTCATTCAATTTTTTTATTACTTTATATGGGCCATCCCAAAGAGTCTGCAGCTTTGGAGATAGTCCTTTCTTCCGTTGCGGATTAAAAAGTAAAACCAGCTGGCCTTCTTTGAAGCCTTCCGAATTTGCCACTCCATTGTTTCTGGCCTTCATCTGGTCATTTGATGAATTAACACGCCTTCGTCTTAACTCGTTTTTCTGCTCTTGGGTAGAGTCATTATTATTCGCTGGTACGGATAGTTCACCAAAGTTGTACTGCTGGACCGGATTTCTACTTTCTCCAATTAGACCACTGTCTGCAACGCACTGTGGGCATGTAATTACGCAATCAATCACGGCTTGCTTGCAACCGATCCAATAGTAGCTTGCTTTTAACTTCTTTATGGTTTTCGTAACGCTTAGATGCCCACCACCAGTACCTTCGTGGAATTTCTTCACAACTTCACATAATTTAGAAGTCGGTACTACAATAAGGTTTTTAACCGTTTTGCCATCAGTACTTTCCCATGTACGGTATAGGCAACCATTTATCATCCGCAGACTACTCCACTGCGCCCAATACGCTTTCATTAGTGGACCGTTCAATTTAATTTCTTCACGAGTCTGCCTTTCACCTTCTTTTTTAGCCATCATAATTTGCGCTAATAAGGGGTCACTTTTCTGCGCCGTTGACCAGTCTTCGCTGGGTTCCACATCTAATAAGCGAATCTCATTTATGCGTTTCTTGTTTTTAGACTCTATACCGTGCTTGCTTTTATGTTTACTAGGCCGTCTCGAATATGTGCTCGCTTTCCCACGTTTTTCATCGTTTCTTTGGGAGGACAATTTCTTATGATCACTAGTGACTAGCTGTCTTACAAGGGCTTCACTTCCATTCCCAACGTTAAGGGGTACTTCTAGACCATACCAATTCATAATTTGTCGTCCCATGTCTAGACTAATGCCTTGACGAATCATAAAATCTGCTCCAATCATGACCTCGTCCATAATTTCAGCCACAATAAAT
Source organism: Pollenia angustigena (assembly GCA_930367215.1). NCBI lineage: Eukaryota > Metazoa > Arthropoda > Insecta > Diptera > Polleniidae > Pollenia > Pollenia angustigena. The sequence continues at coordinate 202,372,919 of OV884059.1, forward strand.
TCATCAAAAACGATCATATCGGCCATTCTTATTTCCACTCTTGCTTTGCCATAGACAATAACAGGCTCTCCCGTAGCTGTTCGCAAGTTTACACCACTTAGCGGCTCGACAGCTCCCTTTATCAAATCAGCTCTTATAATGGAATGTCCAGTGTCGATAGTCAAAATGCGGATTTCACCATTTATGTAACCACAGGTCGTAATATTTCTGTTACTCGTTTTCACTACTAAATTGATCGTAAGATCTTCAGTTTCCTCTGCACTGCTAGATCTTCTCAGCTTTAGCGGTGGCTCCCGTGATGATTGTTGACTTGCTCTTCGTGTGTTCCTTTGCGGCGAAGCAGATCTCGATCGTTGTTTGGGTGCTTTGCAGTTTTGCTGAATGTGGCCAATCTTACCACAATTATAGCATTTTGTCTTGTTTTTACCTTGTTTCTCGCTCAAAGCTCGCAAAACTGCCTCCTTCATGCTTCTCATTTCCTTTAAAATATCTCTTCCTTCTTCAGCAGCAAAATCAAGTTTCCGCACCTTGCATATATGCGGTTTTAAAATTATTCTAGCGGTTTCTTGTGCTAGGGCAAATGATACCGTTTCTGCAAATGATGGCTTCTGTGATGCACATACCGCTAATTTTACATCAGCATCCCGTATACCGTTTACAAATGCCTCGGTCTTAAAATGATCTAGCAATGGATGACTTTCACCTGGATAAGTAAGCTGCACCAAGCGCTCAATCTCTAATGCGAAATCCTGTAGCGTCTCGTTTGGCTTTTGTACTCTACCCCGTAATTCCATTCTGAATATTTCTTTTCTATGTTCACCACCATACTTGCGTTGCAGTGCTGCCATAATGTCATCATAATTATTTCTGCAACTTACTGGTACACTTTCTAGAATATCAGCTGCAGTTCCTTTTAAAGCCAGAATCAGCTCTATGGCTTTTTCTTCATTGTTCCATGCATTTTTGTTGGCAACTGTGTCAAACTGGAACTTAAACACATTCAATGGTGAGCTGCCGTCAAAACTTGGAGCTCTTATTCTATTCGAGACTTCTGGAAAAACTCGCACCACTCCCTCTTGGCACTGAAGACTATTTACTTTTTCTTCCAAATGATGTAGTTTTCCATCAAAAACAGTGACTTGTGTTTTTACATCCGTGACTTGAGTTTTAACATCAAACAGCTTCTGGTTGAATTCTATCTCCATATCGTCTACTCTTTCATTTATAGCAGTAGAAATCTCTTGAAGCTTCTCAAGTTTTTCGTTTGTCAATCTTGAATTTTCTTGAATTTCGGCTACGATGGTATTCGAATTTTCCTTTGCCATTTTTCTAGAATTTTCTTCCATTTTTCTAGAATTTTCTTCCATTTTTCTAGAATTTTCTTCCATTTTTCTAGATGTTTCTGCTGAATTATCTTTCACCATTTTTTCTAGATTTCTCGAAGTTTCTGTCAATTTCTCCATCATTGCAGCAAACATTGTGCTGAGATCCATGTTGCTTGGTATTGCACGGGTAGCAACTTCTATTTCTTCTTTTTCTTCAAATTCATAAGTTGCGATGTCAATATTGCGTCGCTTAAATTCATCGATTAATCTTTTCTGCAGCTCAGCTTTATTTCCTGCAGTAGGCAGATCCAACTTGCCCAACTCTTTCTTCAGCTGTTCAACTTTTAGCTCATCGAATTTCATTGTTGTTTGTATAGTTTTTTTTTTTTTTTTATTATTTTATTTTTTTTTTTTTTATTGCAATTTCACTTCTGACACCAATTGTTACGTTTTTCCTTTAATAAACGCGTTTGAGTTCTTTTAATTGCAAATCCGAATAAAAACACACACTTATTCAACTTTACAAACTTTATTGAAATTAATTATTTTGTTCACAATTGTTAGTTACGAACAGAACCGTTTTCCAAAACCGACTAAAACTAATTTTACATGAGTCACCCCTTTTTATATTTCATAATTATTTCTAGATTTTTCCTGAACCTTCCCGTAAAAACTATTTATTATGTTCTATAACCATTTCTAGAAATTACTGGGAAATTTATATAGGAATTATTTTTAAAATAACAGTTGTGTTGAAAATTATACATGACAATTTTAAGTAACATAAAACTTTAACTTACAAGATAACTTATAACTATAACTATAAATAATTCTAAGATAATTTAACTTTCGTAACAATATAAAGTTACCTTCGGAAGGAAATAATTCCCAGTTTCTATTTATTTTCAATTTTGTTTGACTTTTCTGTTTTAATTAGAAATCTGTTATAACATCACGTTATAACAGCAAATCAAGTCAGTTGTAGACGGGGAGTTATAGATATTCATATTAGTTAAAAAAACATATTGCTGGGTACACACAATGCAACCTACATGCAATCTGTTTCAATGCAACCTCAAAATATCAAAGGGTTTTGATGTTGATGCAATTTAGAATAAATGAAAATGAATTTAATTCACTAGATTGCGTAAACGCGTTGCATAGTGTGTACCCAGCATATGATGCATGCAGTGATGCGTTTTTAAAAAACATATTGTTTGAAAAACGTCTAAGATTTTGAGTTTTTAATGAAGACTGACTGTAAAAAATATCGAATTCGATAGTCGTATTTCAATATCGATACATCGATATATCGGTATTTTAAATATCGGCGATATATGAGCCGTTTATTTTGAAAGTGGCATAAGTCATTTCGGTTTTTAAGTCGAGATATTTAAGGGTTTGCGTTTTAACACGTTTAAAAATATGGATGCTAACTTTCGAGAAGATTCACTTGTATTTGATACATCATGATAATGATATTTTTCTCAGTATTTATTATTATTATTATTTATTATTATATTTATTATTAACTCGATTTTTTTTGAAAAAGTGACTAATGCCACTTTCAAAATAAACGGCTCATATATCGATTATTTTTTTTTTAAATATCGATATTTTTGCCCATTCATACTGCTGTGGTGAATGTGTTTAAAGCATAATGCTTTAAACCAGTTTTCGAAAATAAACACTAAATATCGTTTCTTAATGTTCGGTTCGGTAGATTTGTGGAAAACACAAACGCTAATAGTGTTTGTGTAGAAAATCATTAAAAAATAACGTTTCCCTGTTAGTCATCTTTCGAACACAAAAATATTACTGTTTTTATCAAACTCAACAAAAGATGTGAACATTTAATTCCGTTCGGGTTTTTTTGAAAATCCACTAACTTCAATGTGTTCGGTTCGGCTCGTTAATGTTCGTCTCTTTTGGCTGGTAAAAAAAAAACATTTTTACAAAAACAAAATACACACACGAAAAAAACATTATAGAACATTAAAATATAATGTTTGTCTTCAGTATCACTACAATTGTTCTGTTTTTTAACGAAGAACCGAACATTATATAATGTTCGGTTTTTTCTTGAAAATAGTTACGAACGGTATTAAGGGTTGTGTATGTTTACACAATCACTAAAAAAATAGATATCGTTCTTGGGTGTGTGAGCCGAACGTTAAACACATTCGAGACAGCAAGCTACCGACTTCAATATGGCTTGCCTGTTTAATATCAAAAAGTAATTTCAATTTTTGGGAATACAAAATTTTTATTTCAAAAGATTTTGTTATTCGTATTTCATAAACCCACTGTTTATTGTTGATGTGTTTTGTTTAAACTTTGATATTATTACAAGTAGAACTGTTGCTATAAGTCTTATACGTTTAACAGTTTTATTTGGTTTAATATCTTTAGTTTTTCTAAAATCTTTATGGATGAAGTTTCCTGATTATCTGGCCTAAGCAACCAGTTAAATGCGCATAGGAATAGCTTATCCCATCAACAATAAATTTCAAGTGTTTTTATCAAGAATAAAAACTGGGAATTAAGCACGAATAACAAAATCTTTTGAAATAAAAATTTTGTATTCCCAAAAATTGAAATTACTTTTTGATTTTAACAAAAACTGTAAAATACAATTAAAAACATAAGATATCCTCTATATTTAGAACTGTGAGTGACTTGAAATCACAATTTATACCATGTGTTACAAACACAACTCTTTTTGTTTTTAGTCTGAAAATTTTTATACATAGCAATTTTTTAAATGCTTAAGGGAAAGAGTAAAAGGATATTTATTTTTAGTTTTTAAAAAAAATAAATTCACTTTATTGATTCTTAAAATTTAACTTAAAATTAACACTTGAACTGCACTCACTAGCTTATCAAAAAAAACTACCAACTTTAACTTAGATTTAATTTATTTTATATACCTTTCTTTTTGTGTCAATCTTGCCGGTAAGAAATTCTGAGGAATTGCTGACCGGAAGCATGAATGAACTTATTTGTGTTGATCACAAATAAGTGCATTCGATTTGGTAATCACTTTTTGGTAAACAATTCTGTGGAATTGTTTACCGTATTTTTACTTATGGCAAAATTATTGGTAATTTTGTCTGCGCGACCGGAAACGTTAAATTTATTTATTTGACTTGTTTGTGTTTATCACAAACAAGTGTAATTGCACTTAATTTCGTAATAGTTCAATTCTAGAGAATTGTTTACTGTTTAATTTGCATGTTGGCAAAATTATTATTAATTTTGCTCGTGTGACCGGACACGAAAAAGTTTAAAACATAAAAGTGAAAGTAAGCATTATTCTATGTTGCGCGTGTTAAATTATATTATTAGGTGTGATCATGATATTAGGGTAACCATAACTCCCCCACCGTTAGCTTGCGGCTCCGACGAAAGTTTAAAGATTGACACTTTTTCCTTAAAAAAGAAGGTTGTTGCTAGGATTATTATTACAAATATTATTATTATGTCTATGCTTATGGCGACTAAATTAGAGTTTTTATTCTGATACATAATTGATTTAATAGTTTCTTCTTGTATTGTTTGGGCAAAATACAAAGATTCTAGCCTTAAACTGGTTATATTATTTGGTTTTTTATCTATTTTAGTAATTATGTTGGGTAAAATAAATTTATCATATATATGAATTTTTAAATTTAGATATGTCTTATTTAATGCTGTTATTTCACAGTTTTGGAATTTTATAAGAAAATTTCCTTGCATATTTATATTATTTTTATTGCAGTTCTGTTTGATTTTATCATAAAAGTTATTAAATACTAGGATACCAGGTATGATTTCTGTTACAATAGTTTTTTCTGATTTTTCCATATTACATTGCGCTGTTTTAAAATTTATTATTTTTGTTAGACATGAATCGTTTAATTTAATCAGATTCTTTTTCAAATTATCTTTTACATTGGTATTAAAAATATTATTATTTGCATCTACAAGAACTTCTTTATTTTCTAAGCTTATAGAGTAATTATGATTATTAGGGATTGGTTCAAATATGATTTTTGAAAGAGGTTCTTTCCAGTATTGTGGTATAAGAAGAATTATCATAATCATGGAATCGTATGCACCTACGGTTATTTTTATGTTAGTATAGCTGTCGAAATCTTCTATGAGGTTTAGTTCGGTTTTTGTTAGTACGTCTGAGGGTATAATACCAAGTTTGCTGGAAAATATAATTTGTCCGATATTATCTATATGGTCTTTCAGGAGTGAAATATCATTATTTATCTGGTATATGTGTGCCATGAATGCAACTTCATCTTCTAATGTTGCTATTTTATTCTGTATATAGTTTTTGAATTCGTTAAGGTAGGTTTCTATTAAGATTTGTTTCTTGTTTATATGATTTGTAATATTATGAATTTGAGATGTAATTACACTGTTAAAGTATGTAAGTTTATCTGTTCGCTCAGTTAGGGTTTTTTGGTTGTTATATAATAATTTCAATGATTTGTTAATTTGGGCCTCATCGTCACTGTCCATTGTTCCAGCTATAATTTTTAGTCCCTTTCCTAGTACGTTTACCAGTCCCCGTTTTGGTCTGAAGTGTGGAATGAGGTTTTCCACCTTGGCCTTTAGTAAAATGAAGTTCTTTGTAGTTGTGTCTAGTAGGGTCTTTGTTTCCGTGGTTGTTATATTTAAAGTACGTATATTTTTTGATATTAAATCTAGTGTCTCTGCATAATAGGTTCTGTTGACAATGTGTATTACTTTGTTGTAATGTTCGATGATTTTTGCGTCTTCCAATTTTATTGGCAAGTAGCCGTTATTGTTGGTTAAGTCCTGTATGTCAATTGATTGGGAAAGAAAGGTTGTGAGGAATGTCGCTGTAAGTATCCAGGTAGTCATCTGCAAAGAGAGTCGATTAGGGTTTCGTTAGTTATAAGAGTTATCCGTGATTTGGTACTTCTTTTTGGGTTTTACATGTGTTTTGTAGTACTTGTGCCCGGTTCGTTTAGTCTGTAAGTGGTCGTCGTCAATTTTGTTCGCATCGACTTTTCTATACCTTCTATGATTTTTCCCCCCTCTTATTTCCTTAATATAATTGATTCCTTCTCTTAAATCTACGTCTACTATATTCTTATTTATTTTAGATATGTATTTATCTTTCTTAGCTTCCATTCGATCGTGTATATCTTTGTACTTCTCCTCGCTTATTTTATCATTTACAAAGTCTATGGGTTTGATACCGGTGGTGCTATGGATGGTATTGTTATAAAACCCTATAATCCTCATAATTTTTTCTTCAATTGTCTCGTCTTTACTTTTTTCGTCATGTCTTAGGAGTCGGATGTGTTCATTTATTGTATTGTGTAATCTCTCTATGTCAGCGTTAGATGTATGATTACTGTTTGACGTAAAGTGTATACTAATGTTTTCCTTTTCCAGAAATGTTTGCATTTCCGATGCTTTGAATCCTAACTCATTGTCTACAACTATTTTTCCAACTTTCCCGAACATACTAATAACTTGCAATAGCTTATTTTTAAATTCGCCGCAATTCCTTCCGTTTATTGGAAAAGCCATTGCGTACTTAGAAAACTTATCGATTAACGTCATAAATTGCTTTTTGTCTAGAGTGTAAAATACGTCGATGTGAATTATTTCTCGTGGTTTGTTTGGCGTTTCTGTTACCTTGTAAGGTATTCTAGGTGGGTAACGGTCATACTTTTCTAAAATGCAGATTTCGCAGTTGTTTATGAATTTGGTTATCATGAGTCTTAAATTAGGATTGTAAGATTTTAATTTAAGTTCCTCATAGACCGCTTGGATCCCCCTATGATTATTATTGAGGTGTTCTAATTTAATTATTTCTGTTAGCTTAGTGTCGTCTTCTACGTCCTCGAGCATTTTTTTGCATCTTATTATTCGAAAGTTAACGCCTTGAAAAATTTCGCTATACACGGTTTTGAATGTATCCAAAAAACAGTGCTCAATTAGGATTGCGTTAACCTGAGTTGGGTTAAAATGTGTTTTGATTAAGGTTATAGTTGTTTCGCGATCTAATTCTTTAATGTGGAAGGTCTTTCTAGTGTTTCGAAATATTTTTTTGGTACGTATTTTGATAGATCCAGAGTTAATTTTGGATATAATAATTTGGTTTCTATAAAAATTACTTGGTGTTGTGACTTCCCTAATTTCGTAAGCGGTTTCTATTGTGTTTATTTGTGGGTTATTAGGTGGGATTCGAGATAATGCGTCGGCATTTCCATTATTTATTCCACGTTTATAGACGATGTCGTAGTCGTATTCTTCCAATTTCAGTCTCCATCTCACAAGTTTGGAGTTGGGTTCTTTGATGGAGAACAACCATTGCAGTGGTTGGTGATCGGTTTGGATGGTGAATTTTCTTCCGAATAGGTATGGGCGGAATACCCTACTGTTCATATAACGGCTAGTTCTTTTTCAATCGTGCTGTAATTAATTTCGTGTTCATTTAGTGTTCTGCTAGCAAAGCAGATTGGGTGATTGTCTTGGGAAAGGACAGCACCTAACGCGTAATTACTAGCGTCAGTATTTACTACAAATTTTTTATCAAAGTCAGGGTATTTCAAAATTGGATTACTAGTGAGAAGTGTTTTTAATTTATTAAAACTTTTTAGATATTCGGGGTCGTTAATGTCTAACTTTACATCTTTCTTAAGATACTTGGTCATAGGTTTTGCAACCATTGCGTAGTCCTTTATAAATTTGCGGTAGTACCCACTAAGACCAAGGAACTGTTTAATTTCCTTTGGGGTTTTCAGCAAGGGGTAGTTGGCTACACATTCCACTTTTTTGTCGTTTGGTTTTATCTCTTCGCGGGTTACGATGTGTCCGAGAAATTCCGTTTCCTTTTTTAGGAATTCGCATTTGTCCGGTTGAATTTTAAGGTTGGCCTTTTTAATTCGGTTTAATACCAATCTGATTGAGTTCAGATGCTCTTCAAGTGACGTAGAAAAAATAATTACGTCATCGGTTGTATTAATTCGGTGTTTGATAACGTTTGTAAATGTTAATTCGGAATTAGTGTTATAAAACATGTCTACGTAATTTCTTATTAATTTACTTAATTTTTCCTTTTCTTCTGAGTTGAGATGGTTCGTTCTGATCGGGTAGCTTGGGATTGGTTGCACTGGACGTTTTTCGTATAGTGTTCCGTTCCCAATGTAATAATTTTCATAGTTGACGGGCCAAGAATCTTGTGGTTTCACGTGCACTACGCTAGGACATTGATACCTAGTTTTTACTTCTACCTTAAAATGTTGGACGTTATATATTCCTTCTTCGAGTACTAGTTCCCTGTTTGCGTTGTAGTGGTCCTTTATGTGGACTAGTCCACATTCTGTGTTAGTTATAAACTTTATAATTTTCTCGTCCGAAAAATGTAAAGGGATAGTTTTCTCGTTCATTTTTAATTGGTTCGATTCATAGTCTATTATTGCTTTGTATCTTTGGAGCACGTCATTTCCTAATATTGCGTCGTAAGTTTCATGGAATTTGCACTCGATTAGGTAAATCCAATCGTTAGTACATCCAAGTTCTTCAAACAAGGGCACTTTGTACGTAGTTTGTGTTGTAACGATGTTCTGTAATGTCTTGAGTTTAATTGTTGATGTTTCAGTTTTCCATTTAGGGTTGCAAAGGTCAGGGTTGATTATAGAGTGGGTGGCTCCCGTGTCCACAATAAATTTGAGGTTTCCCTTTATTATTATATGGGGTAATTCGCCTGCGAGGCCGGCTGCTGAAAAATTCAGGGTATTATTGTTGCGACTAGCCGAATTTGCAAAGCGGTTGAAATCGTGGTAAGTTCCACTAGGGGGACAATGTTCGTTGGATGTTTGAGTCATGTTTACATCCATGGGTTCCGCTGGTGGTTGGTATTGACGGTTGTTGGGATTGTACTGGGTATTTGAAGGTATTTGGTGGTTCCTGTTATTGTTGAAAGGTTGGTATTGACGGTTGTTGGGATTGTACTGAGTATTTGAAGGTATTTGGTGGTTCCTGTTATTGTTGAAAGGTTGGTTTAAGGTTGTAAAATTGTTTTGGTGGTGGGGATTATTTTGGTAATTTCCGCGATTTTGATTTAATGGTCGGGTTCCTGCATATCAATATCGTTTTCATAGGTTCCGGTATTTTCTCTTTAAATATGTTGAAAGCCGTTTTCATATTGTTCTTTGCGCACTCGTTAGCTGCAGGGCCCGTTCCTATTGTCATCAGGGTTTTGTTATTTAAGCTCCGTAAGCTTTGTTTAAGATCATTGTAGAAGTCTATACAATTATTTCTAAATACTACCCCCTTTAGTCTGTCGAACAGTTCTTCTATACTATACCTGTCGCCAAAGTTATTTAATAGTATTGCTTTTATGTCTGTCCAAGATTGAGCTTGGCAGTTAATTTCGATGGTTTCCCTTGCTTTTCCCTTTAATTTGCTTTTAATGATGTCCGAGAAGAGGTATTGTGAAGGTTCGTCGTAAGCTCTTAGAATAGGGTGGACTCTATCTATTAAACTAATAAATGTTTGAAGGTCCCGGTAATCTCCACTAAATTCTGGGAGCCTATCTAGATATTTGAGGGGGTTAATAGAGATAAAGAGGGGTGCCTGTGGTTCCGTCGTTGTAATAAAAAAAAAAATTTTTGAATTTAGTGAAACCGTCTTAATGTTAGTATTTTAGCGAAAAGGCGTTTATTTCTAGTTGTTCTTCCTTCACTTACTATGTCTTCGTTTGTATCTGTAAGGTAGCCGTCGTTAGACTCGATTCCTGAATCGAGTGGGTATTCGGAGTGGAAGTCCAATCATTCTTCAATAAATTCTAAGTCTGATGGGTAATCCGATAATGAATCGGTGTCACTCATAGAGAAATGTATTATTCACGATATTGGAAAGAACAACTTTTTTTTTTCTAAATATCTTAATACTAATAGTTTATAATAATTGCTAATATAGAATTCTTACTTTATAAGGGTATTCTCTGCCAGGGTATTCCGAAAACATAGGTCCTTAGTGGTTTCCAGGAAAAGATGTCTGCAAGGGCACTCCTCCAAAATGTAGATTCTTGATGGTTTTGTGTAGTAACTTGTTGTATATTGGTATTAATTTTCTTAGCTGTGGTTTGTAGTTCTCTTTTTTTTTCTTCGTAATATTTAGTTTTCCTTTGTGATGGAAATGGGTTTTCTTAGTGTTTTTGTTGTGTTTTCTTTTTTTTTTTTTTTTTTAGATATTAACTCTTATTATCCTTTGGATATTAATTTTTAGTTTTTCTCTTTTTTTTTCTTTTTTCTTTTTTTTTTTTTTTTAAATTTATTCCGAGATTAATTCTCCAGGAAAAAAAAAATTTTAGTTTTTGGAAATTAATTTTCCTTTAGGTTGACAAGGATATTCGCGACAAATCGAACACAAATTTATTCCGAGATTAATTCTGATGGAATAAAAATTTTAGTTTTTGGAAATTAATTTTCCTTTAGGTTGACAAGGATGTTCGCGACAAATCGAACACAAATTTATTCCGAGATTAATTCTGATGGAATAAAAAATTTTCCTTTTGGAAATTAATTTTCCTTTAGGTTGACAAGGATATTCGCGGCAAATCGTTAAAACGAACACAAGTTTTTTGATTTTTACAATTAAACTTATTCCGCGTATCCTACCGACTGCGCCAGTAAAAGGATATTTATTTTTAGTTTTTAAAAAAAATAAATTCACTTTATTGATTCTTAAAATTTAACTTAAAATTAACACTTGAACTGCACTCACTAGCTTATCAAAAAAAACTAACAACTTTAACTTAGATTTAATTTATTTTATATACCTTTCTTTTTGTGTCAATCTTGCCGGTAAGAAATTCTGAGGAATTGCTGACCGGAAGCATGAATGAACTTATTTGTGTTGATCACAAATAAGTGCATTCGATTTGGTAATCACTTTTTGGTAAACAATTCTGTGGAATTGTTTACCGTATTTTTACTTATGGCAAAATTATTGGTAATTTTGTCTGCGCGACCGGAAACGTTAAATTAATTTATTTGACTTGTTTGTGTTTATCACAAACAAGTGTAATTGCACTTAATTTCGTAATAGTTCAATTCTAGAGAATTGTTTACTGTTTAATTTGCATGTTGGCAAAATTATTATTAATTTTGCTCGTGTGACCGGACACGAAAAAGTTTAAAACATAAAAGTGAAAGTAAGCATTATTCTATGTTGCGCGTGTTAAATTATATTATTAGGTGTGATCATGATATTAGGGGTAACTATAACTGGAAAGCTCAAACAAAGCAATGTTTACAAAACCAAGACAGTATGAGGTGATGGTTGATTTTATGGTTGCACATGCAGATTTAGCAAAGGGCCACCTAAATGTTGCAAATGCTAAAAGCAAGTCGAAGGATTTGTGGCAAAGACTGTCAAAGGGTTAAGATTCGGTTGGTCCACCGTATAGTGAATTGGAAAAAATTTAGTTTTCATTTAATCGATTTTGTGTTAACTATTTTTACAAATGTGCTTTGTTACTATGTATGGGAAGACTATAAACAACACGTTAATGTTAAATGTCTGTTTTCGGTTGAAGTATAAATGCTTATCGTTACTTGGCCTTATTACTTGAATGTGAGTGCCGTCTACTGCTCCAAGTATTCCACATTAATTTAAAAAAAATATCTTTTCGCCTCCTTTTTTTTCTTCAGTCATTTAATTTCATTGCTTCGGGCAAAGATTTGGTTCGATTATTTCGCATACCTCAGATAAGCATATGGAAATTGATGGGTGTAAAAGTCACACAAGGCGATCTTGTCCAATCTGATGTTGGTATCCAACTAGTGCCAAACACTAGCAGCTAATTTTTTCAAAGGTGCAATGACTATCGATCTTTCAGGTAGCTCTAAATCGCCTTTTATTCAATTGTAGATATAAATAAATGAATTTTTATTAAGCCGAAAGTTTTTCACGAAACTAAAAGTAGTATTTTTATGATTGAATTTCATAATTAAAAAAAATCTTTCTTACTCTTTCTGCAATTGCATCACTTTCTTTATCGCTATCTTCCAACCATAATGCAACAGAATCTATGTTCTTAAACCGTTATTTTTTTATTATTAATTTTTAGTTATTTTATTTTGTTTGGAAGTTTTCATTTATACATATTTACGTTTTGCGGAAAATTTAACGTTTTTTTTAAACGCTTGTTTTTCAAAAAAAGTTCTGTCAATATTGACAGGTACTTCGTTTTTCCCTTTTTTTTAACAAAAACAAATCTGTGGTGCTTTCGAACGGATTAGAAAATACCATTTCATTTTCGATACGGAAATTTCTTTCGAAAGTATTTTCGTTTCGAATCGAATTACATAATAGCCCCCCTGCAATTATGCATGTTTTTCATTTTATAAAAGTAAAAGTGATAGGGGCACCACTGAAATATAAGCAGACAGTAAATAAAACAGCTGTTCATATTTTTTCAATTGTAGCTGCCGTCTTCAACATAATTCAGTAGCTGACCACACGACTATAATTGCACCCAGCAGCATTTGTAGTCTTGTGTTCGTGTATCCTGCTGTGATGAATGTGTTTATTGCTTAATGCGCAAATGATGCGCAGCAACTGCATTTACAACGTACCCTTTTATTCGTCTTGGCATTGGTCCTACGTTGAGAATTTCTGGCTTCTCCTCGGCACGACCTTCTTCTAATAACCGAGCCCAGCGTGATTCGGCTTCTTTTAAGCTTGTAAGGACTTCTTCCCAAGTTTCGCTCATTTAAAAAAAATAAAAGGGGAAAAAATATGTATGTAAAATGTCCTAACATACTCCAGCTAAGCATAAGCTATTATGCTGGCTCTATTGCCCTGGTGCTCTTGTAATCAGATTGTAGCAAATTTCTTTGCTGTTTTATCCGATTTAGAGCAGGATCGCCATGAAATGAAAAATACTAGTGGGTCTTGTTGTGGTTGTTGATCAAGATTCATTGATTCTTTGTTGATAATTTTGTTTGACTTAAATACTACTTATGAAAATAAAGTTTAACCTAAAATTTAGTGACTTTGCCAAAAGTTCACTCAATCACATATTACTTAGAATTAACTTACATTGTAGCAGGCAGAACATTGAGTCATTTCCAATTAATAATGTGTATGGTTGTTGTTATGTACAAAATCGCCTACTTATGTACACTCATTGACAACACTAAAAATACATATTTTTCTTAGGTTTTGTTAACTACACATGCAACAATGAATTTGCATTTTTATTATACAAATTAAAGCAAAGAACTCGTGTCGAAATAAATGAAACAATATTATTGAAAGTTTTAATAATTCTTTTATTTACTCAAAGCAATACGTAAAAGTGGTGTCAGAAGTGGGATTCGAAGATGCCACTGAATGATGAAGAAACCAAGCAAATTACTTCCATATTTGCTGATGTTTTAAGGGAGGCTGTAACACAAGCAACACAAGCGGCTGTCTCGGCAGTGTCGCAGCAACATCATGTTGGAAATTCGTCCTCTGCAAATACGCTACAAAAACCTCCGCCTTTCAGCATAACGGAGTACAACGAAACTGGAATGTCGTCTATCGAAAATTATTTTGAGAGGTTCGATTTAGCCCTCCAACTGAGCAAAATTCCAGAGACCAATTACTGTAGCTATGCACGAGTACATATGGGAATGCAGCTAAACGAAGCTTTTAAATTCCTAATTCATCCGAAAGAACCAGAGAGCTGTTCCTATGATGAGATGAAGAAAATATTGATTGGTCATTTCGGTAAGAAAAGAAATAAATACGCCGAAAGTGTGAAATTTCGGCAACTGACACAAAACAAAGGGGAATCGGTTGCAAATTTTGCACTTCGTTTGAGACAGGCTGCAGTTTACTGTGAGTATGGTGAATTTAGTGACCGTATGCTAACTGAGCAACTAATTTTTGGTATCGAGTCACGAATGTCATGCGATGAAATAATTTCAAAAAATCCGAATACTTTTCAGCAGGCCTATGAAATTGCGCACACACTAGAGGCAACGCATCAAACAACATCAGCTGTAAAATTTTCAACGGAAATCTTACCGGAGCAGACAAATAAGCTAGGGTATGCTCCAGTACAAAGGAAAAATAGGCCTATCCCTATGGACTCGACTCGTAACATAACGAAATTTGGAAACGAGAAAACTAGCAAGACCACATGCCACGGTTGTGGAGGAAAACACCTACGTACACAATGCAAATTTCGTGACTCGACGTGCTTTGCCTGCGGTAGAAAGGGAAACATTTCAAAAGTATGCAAATCGAAAACCAATCAGGTTGTGGAGGCCCCGTCGGATGTGCAGGCCTTGGACAGCGATTGCGATTCAGTGTATGAAAGTAATATAAATGTTGTGAAGACAAAAACTACAAAGAGGAAAATGATCACCGCACACATAAATGGAAATAAAATTGAAATGGAACTAGATACAGGCGCACCGTGTGGGATAATAGGCAAAAAACATCTACAGAATATAAAACACAACGGCATCCGTGAAACACAAAGGATATTTTCCAGTTATACTGGCCACCCAATTCCTTGCTTGGGTCGCGTACCGGTATATGTAAAGTTGGGCCAAACCATCCGAAAATTAAATCTTTACGTGATGGATGGGGAGTACGACCCTTTATTTGGACGGGAATGGATATCCCATTTCGTTAATAAAATCAATTGGTCTGAACTGTTTTCACCTTCAAATCGAGTGAATTCTATAAAAATGGAACCACTCTCACTGAATACGTCACAAAAGAAAAACTTGGAAGACGTATTGGTCAAATACCAAGATATGTTTAGCGAGAAGGCCGGTACATTAACAGGTCCCCCCGCGAAACTTCACCTCAAACCAGATGCCAAGCCGATTTTCACCAAGGCCAGGGAAATTCCGTTGGCTCTAAGAGAGCTTTATGCTGCGGAAATAGATGCGAAAATTGCATCAGGACTGTACAAAAAAGTGGATTACTCTGAATGGGCGTCTCCAACCCATGTAGTAGCAAAAAAGAATGGGAAAATACGAATCACAGGTAACTATAAGCCGACCCTTAACCCCCGAATGATTGTAGATGAGCATCCAATTCCAAAAGCCGAGACTTTACTTAACCAAATGATTGATTCAAAATTTTTTTGTCACTTAGACATAACCGATGCCTACTCACATCTTACAGTCGATGAAGAATTCGCTCATGCCCTTACTCTGAATACACCGACGCATGGGCTCGTTAGGCCAACAAGAGCAGTATATGGTGCTGCAAACATCCCAGCTATTTGGCAACGATCCTGCCGATCCTCACTCATTACATGGCGATCCTGCGGACTACGAACTGATCCTGATAGGCTTGAACCAGCAAAAATTACAATATAGATGTCCGTGAAAGTGGACGAAATTATTGCGCGCTGGACGCTGTATTTAGAGAAGGAAAAAGAAGAAAAGTACGAGCCGGGGCCGGCAAATCTAGATGCACCTCCATATGAACCACTCCCAGTCAATGCGGGACCAAGGCCGATTACGATAGAGGAATATAGAAATCGTCAACAGAATAAACCAGCGGCACAGACAATAGTTAAAAAGAAAAAGAAACGAGCTGGGAAGCAGTACCAGAGGAGGAAGGAACTGGCGATACTTTACAGGGACCTTAATTTATCAACAGAGAAGGCAACGCAAAAATTATAAGATCGGAGATAAGGAGTTTCAAGGATAAACATTTTTAAAATCAAGTTTTTATAAAAGAAAAAACATATATTTATTATTAGAATTTGTAATGTTTAATATTAAAATGGTCAGGCCAGAAATCTGATGGTTTAAAAAAAAAAATATATATATGTACATTTATTTACTTCATAATTAAATAAATACAATCAATCATTAAGAGAATATTATCAAAATGGCATGGTGGAAGAACATTCTTAAAGCAATTCCACTAGTTTTTGCAGGATACGAGGTAGGAAAGAATGAAAACCATGAAAGCGAACAGAACAATCAGCAAATTATAGAATATATGAATGCCATAAGAATACAAAGTGAACATAAAGAAGAGAATGTGAACATTTTTGAGATAATAATGATAATCACACTAGCTCTATTAGTAATTGCCTACATCATAAGGTTAATGTATGCAATACTTAGTAGCAGGCGGTAATGGAAAAATAAATTTGATACAGTTTATAAATATTTCTACCCAATACTATTAAATATACTTAAAATAATACAAAGTACAAAGGAAAAATATTTTGCTGTACAATTATAAATATTATTAATGTTGTCTAAAATAACGAAAGTCTTAGTAATTATTGCTTTAATCATATTCTTATTATATAGCATGTATAAGTTTATTAATAGTTGTAAAAACAGAAACAATAGTAGAATAAGATAACAGAAGTATAGACAGTGAAGATAGATGGAAGGAAGTTTAATAAAACTTAGAGACTTATTAAAGAATTTAAAGAAAAGTCCAGGGAGGACATATTCGGAAAAAACAATAAATCTTAGACTAGAGGATATACGAATTATAACAGAAGAATTTGAGCTAGCACAATTAGAAGAAAAAGACGAAGAGAAAATATCAGCGCTCAGGTTAGAATTTAGCAATATAATTAAGAAAATCAAAGAATACTTAATCAAAGGCATTAAAAACCCATTAGAGGCAGAACCATCAGAACTAGAAAATACAATGGCAGCATTTAGTTTAGAAACAGTGTCTAAAGCACTCCCACTTTTTGCTGGAAACCATGAAGAACTAGAAAGTTTCTTAATAACAGCAGAACTCATTGAGAAAACTCTTGCTGAAACTGCAAAACAAGATTTCTTACAATATGTATACCACGCCAAGTTGACTTCAGGGGTAAGAACTTCAATAGGTAATTACGCAAAACCTGACAATTTCGTTACATTAAAGACATTATTAAAACAAAGGTACAAGAGTACAAAAACCATTCCAGAACTACAGGCGAAGTTAGGCAATATTTACCAAGGAAAAATGTTAGTTAATGCATTTAAGGAAAGAATCATGACTACAATAGACAATCTGAACAAGTTAGGTATAGAAGAACTAGGTAATGACGCTACAGAGGCAGAAAAAAATGTTATAATAAAATTTAATTCAAAACTTGCTCTGGATTCGTTTAAACGAGGAATTAACGACAATTTAAAGACGGCAATTTTTGCAGCTCGTCCAAAGACATTACAAGACGCAGTAGAACTTGCACTAGAGTTAGGAAATGAAAATAAATTAAACAATAATTCTGTAATGCACATTCAAAGGCAACAGCATAGTAACAATAATACCAGGCACTACAATGGCAATTTCCGCGAAAATAACAATTTTATCAATGACAGAAACAATAGTTTT
This sequence comes from Pollenia angustigena, assembly GCA_930367215.1. NCBI lineage: Eukaryota > Metazoa > Arthropoda > Insecta > Diptera > Polleniidae > Pollenia > Pollenia angustigena. Next base: position 202,390,603 of record OV884059.1, read on the forward strand.
CCTAACAGAAATAATAATTATAACAACAATGCAAATTTCAACCGAAGCAATAGCTACAATAGAAATGACAGCTTCAACAACAATAATTCAGCTAGAAACAACAATTATAATAATAATACACATAGAAGCAACAACGGAAACTACAGAAATAACAACAATTTACAAAGAAGTAACAACAATAACAATAGAAGCAATAATTTCAGAAACAGTAATAACAATGATAACAACAACAATACCAATAGAAGGTATATACGTATGGTACAAGACGAGGGAAACGAGGAAGGCTCGGAATACATGGATATTCCGGACAGCCAAAATTAAGAATATACAAAGTTTCTAATAATAATACAAATTTCATAATCGCTAAATACAAAAATGAACAATTAACATTTCTTGTCGACACAGGAGCCGACATATCACTATGTCGCACTAGAACAATTTTTGATGATGAACCACTAAATATAAATAATTAATGCAAATTAACGGGCATTACTAAAGAAGAAATACATTCATTAGGAACAAGTGAACTTGAATTTTCCCTAGCAGACCAAACATGCAGATTCAAATTTCATCTAGTAGATGACAATTTTCCAATAGAGACGGACGGAATAATAGGAAGAGACTTTTTAAAAGAATACTTATGCAAAATAGACTACGAGACATTTACAATTTCTTTGTTCACCAACAATGAAACCATAATTCTGCCTATGCAAACAAAAGCATTTGACACATTAACAATTACTATACCCCCACGAACAGAAATTATACAACCATTAAAATTAAACCTCACTGAAGATTGCGTAATACTTAATAATGAATTAAAAAGCGGTATTTTTTTAAGTAATTCAATAGCACCAAAAAACGGAATGACACATATTAAAATTTTAAACACAACAAATGAGACACAAATTTTACAGGGCATTAAACTGCACACTGACCCACTTAAGAATTATGACATATTAAGTTACACAAATGTAAACAATGACGAACGTTTTCAACAAATTCTAAATGACTTGCAATTAAATGAAACTGATGAGTATGCAAAATCAGAATTAATAAGCATATTCAAAAGATATCAAAATGTATTTCATTTAGAGAATGAAAAATTGACTGTAAACAATTTTTATAAACAAAACATTACAACTTCAGATAAAACTCCGGTGTATATAAAAAACTACAGACTACCCCACACACACTCTGACATAATAAATGAACAAGTACAAAGTATGCTAAATGACGATATAATAGAACCATCGGTTAGCCCCTACAATGCTCCATTTCTTTTGGTACCCAAAAAGAATACGGAAGACAAACGAAAATGGAGACTTGTAGTGGACTTTAGAAAGTTAAATGACAAAATAGTTAATGACAAATTTCCACTAACTAGGTTAGAGGATATTTTGGACAAACTAGGAAGAGCTAAATGGTTTTCGACTCTTGATATGACTAGTTCTTTTCACCAAATTCAATTGGAAAAACATTCAAGACCACTTACAGCTTTTTCTACACAACAGGGACACTACCAATTTAAAAGACTACCATTTGGACTTAAAATTTCATCAAACAGTTTTCAGAGAATGCTTACAATAGCACTTTCAGGACTTGATTCAGAAGCTTTTCTCTATGTCGATGACATAATTGTATACGGATGTAGTTTAAACCATCACAATCAAAATCTTGTCAAAGTTTTAGACAGACTTCAGCGATACAATTTAAAACTGAATCCAAAGAAATGTTGTTTTTTAAGACCAGAAGTAGTATACTTAGGACATTTAATAACAAAGAACGGCGTAAAAACAGATCCAGCTAAATATGAAGTTATAAAGAATTACCCAATACCTAAAAACGCAGATGAAGTTAGACGTTTCGTTGCATTCTGCAACTATTATAGAAAATTCATACCGAATTTTGCGGACATTGCAAAACACTTAAATATGCTATTGAGAAAATCAATAAAATTCTTATGGACAAATGAATGCCAAACTGCTTTTGATACTCTAAAAGAAAAATTAATGAACCCACCAATCTTGCAGTACCCAAATTTTGACAAAACTTTTATTTTGACGACTGACGCCTCAAATTACGCACTAGGAGCAGTCCTATCACAAGGTGAAATTGGCAAAGACTTACCAATTTCCTACGCAAGTAAATCTCTTCAAAAGCATGATATGAATAAACCAATCATTGAAAAAGAATTGCTCGCAATTCACTGGGGAATAAATTTCTTCAAACCATATTTATACGGTCGAAAGTTCATAGTAATGACAGACCATAGACCGTTGATATCACTATTTTCACATAAGAATCCATCATCAAAAATGACAAGAATTAGACTAGATTTAAGCGATTATGACTTCACGATAATTTATAAGAAAGGAAAAATCAACACTAATGCGGATGCATTATCAAGAATAGAAATAAACTCAGACGTACTAAAACAAATGATACCGTTGGAAAATGATGAAAATGAAAAGAAAGTATTAATAACCACAAGGGCGATGACAAAGAAAAATGAAAATACGAATAAAGAGGCAAATAAGATTAATGAAGATAAAGAAATAAATATGAATACAGAACGCGCGAATAGAAGTAATATGGGAAGATGTATCTCTCTGGAGTCTGATCAACTTCTAATATGGGAATGCACATCCATAAATGATATTAAGAATATGAAGAAATTGCAATTTAATAAATTTGAAAATATAGAAGAAGTCGACATAAAAATTGAGGATAATATTGTGCACATAGGACGTGATGATAATTCATCGAAACAAGATTCGATTATGAAGAAATCACGTACCCAAAATAAAAATTATATAAATAAAGGATGTAATGATAATTCATCGAAACAAGATTCGAACATGAAGAAGTTACATGCCCAAAACGTACAGAATGAAAGTAATACGCATGCAAGATTCAGCGATAACTCAGCGAAACTAGATTCGATTCTGAGGAAACTGATATCTAAGATGAAGAAAGAAAATATAAAAGAATTAGCTATAGCAAAGAATGATAAAATATTTAAAATGTATACAATGAAAGATTTAAAAGAAGCATATACAAAGATAAGAATAAACAACAAAAGTCCTCAATTAAAAATATTAATTTACAATGCCACAACAAGAATAACAGATGACATACTGAAATATAAACTCATCGATGAATTCCACAATGCCACACACGCAGGCCACTTAGGAATAAGAAAAACAATAATTAAATTGAAACAGCGGTACATTTGGAAAAACATGAATAAGATGGTAAAGCAATTCGTAAAGTACTGTGACAAGTGTAACATAAACAAACAAACCAAACACATTAAAGAACCACTTACATTAACAGACACCCCAAGCAACAGTTTTGAAACAATATCAATTGATACTGTAGGACCTCTTCGTATTTCGAACGGATACAGATACATATTGACTATGCAGTGCGAGCTAACAAAATTCGTAGTTGCTCACCCAATGTCAACAAAAGACGCACTTACAACTGCCAAAACAATAATAGAGCAATTAATTTTAAAATATGGAAAATTTAAAGTGCTCAAATCAGACAACGGGACAGAATTTAAAAACGAACTCATGCATAACATATGTTCACTACTCGGTATCAAACAAACATTTTCAACCCCTTACCACCATGAAACAATGGGTGCGGTAGAAAGAAATCACAGGGTTCTCAATGAATTCTTGCTGACAACAGCAAATGATTACGAATGGGACAAATGGATAAATTACTTTACTTTTGCCTACAACACGGCACCACACATAGACACTGGTTACACACCATTTGAATTAGTATATGGTAAATTGCCACGCTTACCATCAGAATTTCATAACAGTGAAGGAGACAAAATATATAACTATGAAGATTATGCAAAAGAACTTAAGCAAAAGTTACAATATTCTTTAAATAGAGCTAAGGAACTTACAACTAAGATAAAAGAAAAAAGAAATTTAGAAGATAGATATAGTAATAGGTTAAATCTGAATATAGGCGATTTAGTTTTAATAAAGGTAGAAAATAGGAAAAAGAATCAAAGCCCGTACAAAGGTCCGTATAAGATAATAAAACAAAACGGTGTAAATGCTATAATAGACTACCACGGAATTGAGAAAGAATTCCATAACAACCAATTAAAACCATATATAGACTTAAGAAATAATTATTAAGTACACAATATACATTAAAAATTATAAGAATAATATGTTTAAAATTATAAAATTATAAAAATATTAAATACTACAATAAGAATTAAATACTACAATAAGAATTACTATAACGTATTTAATAAAAATTGTAAAATCATAAAACTACATTAAGAACTACTTTGTAAAACTATAGCATATGTAAATAGAAATTAAGAACTATTTTACAAATAATGTCGGTACTATGAATATATCAAGAAAAATCAATCCCCTAATTTTTCTCTTAGCGGTGAGGGTGTAGTGTACCTCATAAGTTGCCACCGTCTACCCTTAAATTACTCTCAAATCTATATATACCAACCTATTTTGTGTAGGGTAATTATGCAAGATCAAATAACGGCATTTACAATCGACTCACATTGATTGGAATGCAAGTTAATTGGGGTATGAGTATGATAGAAACAAACGAACAATTCTACTCAATAAAGAATTGTAAATTGAGTGACAAATAGGAATGGGTGTAACCACAAACATCCCTATTGGTCAAAACAATTGCAACCAGGGTAAATATACATATGTCCATAATACCGATAAAGACAAATAGAACTTGTCAACAAGTATAATAAGTTAGAGAGGTTAAGAATTAATCTAAAAATTAGTATATAAGAGCAAATAAAATTAAATAAAGTTAGACTTGAAATTACAATACAGTATTGGCAACAACCTGCATTATGTTTAATTGAAAGACTCTTAAAAATTCGGCAGTTCTTTTGAACGCCTTAATTAGCAGCTGAAACCCTGACAGCTATTTAAAATAACCAAGGGCTATAGGGACATAAGTCAAAGAAACACATTACACTACATAGAGATCCTGCCGATCCTCACTCATTACATCGGGTTAACCAACGTCTGCAGCTTTTTCGATGACATATTGATTTACGCACCTAATTTTGAAAAACTTCTTCACGCACTTCAAAATACTTTGGAAAGACTTAAGCAACATGGCCTTCGCCTGAACAGAGAAAAGTGTATATTTGCCGGCCCCTCCGTGGAATTTTTAGGGCATAAAATTGATTCGAACGGAATTCATAAATCAGATTACCACATTACAGCCATTAAAGAGGCCCCAAAGCCCTCTTCGCTTGAGGAATTACAGTTATTTCTCGGTAAGGCCTGTTATTACAATTCTTTTATTCCAAACTTATCAACGCGAAATAGCCCAATAAGATAAGGTGACCATACGTACTCTTTTTTAGAGGACAATCATCTATTTTAACTGGCTGTCCTCTATAAAATTTGTGTCCTCTTTTATCATCTTTTTTTCATAATCTGTCATCTTTGTCCTCTTTTTTTAAAGCATGACCAATATTTTATTTTTATAAATTAAAATAAATTTTATTTCACGGCGATCACTGGTCTTTTCTGTCAAATCGTATGGTAAATGTCGTGCCATGCTTGTTCTGTTCATATGCCTACTTAACTCTCATACACTTGCAGTATAAAATTTTGAATAAGTAACTCCAATGTATTTTTAAGTTTCGTTATTTTTTCAAACTAATTTTACATAAGTTAATGTAAATTTTTATATATCGTCTGCTTAATATCCAAACCTGCTAACTCCCTTTCAACAAATGCTTGAGAGGAAACAAAAAATATAGTTGATTTGACACACTTCAATACTCAAATTGCTGGTCCACGAGGCATATTTTTCTCTACCCAACGGAATCAAAATCTCAATTTACTTAAAAAGTGGATTTAGCAGGTTTGCATATTAATTTACTATAAGTATATAAATATGGGGATGTAAATTTGTCTGTAATATAAGTAAAAAATCTTGAAGTCAAAAATATTTTTTACTTTTTTTCTTTATGTCCTCTATTTTTATTTTCAAAATCTGGTCGCCTTATCTAAGAGAGATGCTTAAGAAGGACCCACTCCAATGGACAGCTGAAGCAAATAACGCATACGAGGACATAAAAAATGCTCTTACCTCAGACGATGTACTAATGCCATACAACCCAAAGCTGCCTTTACTTTTGGCCACGGACGCTAGTAAAGTGGGACTGGGCGCCGTTCTATCACATCGGTTGGAAAACGGTTTAGAAAGGCCAATAGCATATGCCAGCCGTGCCCTAACAGCGACAGAACAAAAGTATCCACAAATGGATCGTGAAGCGTTGGCGATAGTTTGGGCAGTGCAAAAGTTTTTTCTTTATTTGTACGCACGTCACTGGACTCTCATAACTGATCACAAGCCACTGGCACAAATTCTGCACCCACACAAGTCACTGCCGATTTTATGCATCAGTAGAATGGCAAACTATGCTGATTTCCTATCAAATTTCGATTTCGATGTAATTTTTAAACCAACAAAAGCTAATGCTAATGCTGACTTCTGCTCTCGCGCCATCAAAAGAGAAAAAATAAATGAAGTCAATTTTGCTGTTGCTATCAAATTTTGGATGTATGATGAATTTGATGCGTTTGTAGTGAGACAAATTCAACAACTGTCGGTTAGAGCGAAAAAGATAGCGAAAGAGAGCCTAGGGGATGACTATCTAGGAACGATTATTAAGCAACTAGAAGCGGGGAAAAACTTGCAGAGACTGGGATATAAATCTCCAGCAAGTAATTACAAACTCATGGATGGATGCTTATTGTTCGAGCACCGTGTGGTTATTCCAGAATCACTTCGACATAGAATCTTAAAAGATCTACATGCTGGCCATTTGGGCATCGTAAAGATGAAAGGGTTAGCCCGTTCCTTCGTATACTGGCCAGGTATAGATGCCGATATAGAGCATATGGCTCTCAGTTGCGAAAATTGTGCGAAAAATGCAAACAATCCTCCTAAATGCAAAGACCACCACTGGCAGTACCCCAAGGGCCCATGGGAGAGAGTCCACATTGACTACGCCGGACCTGTAGCAGGCACTATGCTCCTTATAGTTTCCGATGCCTACAGCAAATGGTTGGAAGTGAAACCAACTAATTCTATAACCTCCTATGCCACTATTAACATTTTGGACGAACTATTTGCAGCGTACGGTGTACCGCTTACACTTGTTTCAGATAATGGCTCCAATTTTACCTCACAGGAATTCAAAGACTTCTTAGATAGAGTTGGTGTACAGTTTCATAAACTAACGGCCCCTTATCACCCAGCTACAAACGTCCAGGCTGAGAGATCAGTACAAACAACAAAAAATGCACTCAAGGCCATGGAAACAACAAAATCTTCACTTAGGGAAAATATAAATGAATTTCTGCGACAATACAGGCGAGCCCCTCATTCAACAACAGGACAATCGCCTGCTCAGCTTTTCTTAGGACGGTCTCCTCGTACGAGGCTCGATCTTGTTTTTCCTCATAATATCTCACTCAGGATGACTGAGAAACAATTTTTGGAAACCGATCCGGATTACCGCTCATTCAATTCGGGCCAAAGCATATGGTTCCTCTCAAACAACAACAAAATGGACAAGTGGTTGAGCGGAGTTATAGACCGGAGAGTTGGAGACTTGCATTACGAAATTGTGTTTCAAGGCAGACGGCACAAACGACATATTGATCAAATCAAGAACCGAGTTCAGGAGGAACAGCTAAAGGGACCTGAAGAGAATCTGAATAAACACCAACCTGAAATGAAAAGGAGAGTATACACATATCCCAAAGATACTTCCCCAACTAAAGAAAAGGGCACAGCGACAGCAAATGAACCAGCAGGGCCAGCGTCTTCTTCAACGCCATACACAGGGAGAAATACGCCCCCAGTACCATCAAATACTTGTATAGCTTCAGCAACCGTACCAACAACGCCGCCGCGACACAGCATGCATATGAAATCTTCACCGGCATCGAACACTCACGCAACAGGTTCGCCCACAAACGATCCTGCAACACCAACATCCACAGGCACAACTCAAAGGATACCATCGCTGCCAGTAGCACCAGGTAGAACTACAACGTCGCAAGGATCGCAGCATCTTAGGAAGTCAACGAGAGTTCGTAAACAACGTCTGAGATTCTCTCCTTAAGAATCTCAAGAAGATGCGAGGGAAGAATTGTTATGTACAAAATCGCCTACTTATGTACACTCATTGACAACACTAAAAATACATATTTTTCTTAGGTTTTGTTAACTACACATGCAACAATGAATTTGCATTTTTATTATACAAATTAAAGCAAAGAACTCGTGTCGAAATAAATGAAACAATATTATTGAAAGTTTTAATAATTCTTTTATTTACTCAAAGCAATACGTAAAAGTTGTCGACATGATCAAATTGCCCAAAAGAATTTATAATTGCGACAACGTACAGTAGTTTAGTTTTGTTACTGACCTGTCTTAATATTTGTTTACTTTTTGCAAGAATGTATTCATAATAAATTTTGTTTACAAATGAAAAAAATGTATAATTTAATTAAATGGATGGACACACTACACCTGCTTCAAAATTTAGTTTCAAGTTTTAGAAGTCCGCCATATTGAATTTAGAGCAAGTCGCTTTATTTTTCAAGTTATGCTTAGAGTAGACTGCTATCTTGGGTTTGTCGCCATGTTGGATTAAGAATGACGTCAAATGGTTAACCAAGCTTTGTCATCCAAACTAAATGTGTGTACAAGACTTCATCTCAATCGGTTCAAGATATCTGCTACAAAATTTAACTGCAAGATTTCACCCAAACAAACATACATACACACATACATATGTATATTGCAAGTTAACTTTAAGCTTTTAAAATTAGAATCAAATAAGATAATTATTATTTTTTATTTCATTTTCAACTTAAAGCTTTTTTTAAACGAACAATAAATGAATACATATGTACAGCTTATTGACAAATTATAATAATACATTCTCACTCAGTAATTACTTGTATATCGGCCTTTTGCTGCAAATATAAATGTGTTATTCGATTATGTTTGTATGCTACAATGAATTTGGCAATTTCTCCGTTCGGTTTTTTATGAAATTTTTTTAAATGTTTAAAGCAGCTAAGAAAGAAAAAATAACAAAATTACAAAAAAAAATATGTTTACCGAGGGCTTTATTAAAAATCGTCTAGGTTAGAAAAAATATGTACATAAATACATCGAGTGAAACCGAATACATTTCAAAATAATCTACATATTGTAAATACAGTTATTTCCGCTTAATTGAGTTTCTAAAAATGCACGACTTTTGACGCAATTAAACGGGAACTCAATTAAGCAGTACTCGGTTAATTGAATCGCCGACGCAATCGCAATCGACGAAAAACGCTTAATTGAGCAAGATGTGCAATAAAGCGAAACACACATGTGTAGATAGAAAATAAAACTCATTTCTTTATTTATTAAGCTAAAAAATGGCTCTTATGTTTTTTAAAACAAAATAAAAATCAGGTACGTTCATCGTACAATCTTTCTTGCCGCAAAATAATTTTTTTACGTTTGTGGAGGCAAAAACACATTAAGTAGACGGAAACAATTTACCGAAACATTTGCTCTTTTTTCGCAATGCGGTCTTATTTTGCGAAGCAATTAAACGGAACTCAAATAAACGGGTATTTTTACATAGACAGTTATACTGAATGATTTCGTTCCATGATTTTTAGTGCCATAAAACGGGAAACTCAATTAAGCGGGGCTTAATTAACCGAAAACAACTGTAATATAAAGCAATCAAGGTGCCTATTATGAACTAAATTCGATTTTCGACAGCAGTCGAATTAGCTGGGGGCAAATTATGGCAGTCGTGATCGAATACTTTTTCGATTCGAAAGCAATTTTAGTTCTAATTCTTTCTGTTCATACTGAACGGATCGAAATTATTTATTTAGTGTTGTAAAACATTTGTTTGAGTGGTCATAACACTGAAAAAATAATTACGATACGTTCAGTATCGACTTAAATAAAATTGCTTTCGAATCGAAAAAGTATTCGATCACGACTGCCATAATTTGCCCCCTGATCGAACGAATTTTCATTTGGTATTATGGCGCGCATTCGATAAAAATTTACATTTTCGATCAGCTGTCACTTAAAATAAAAAATTTTTGTTCACAAATTTAAAAAATAAAATTAAAGTTAAAGTTAAACGTGATTACGGCGAATTATGGTTGTTTTCAAATAATTTAGCTTCACTGGGGTTTCATCCCATTTTTTTACATGCTGAACTTTGCTGCAAATCATTTGGTGAAAAAAGAATTTTGTTCCATAAGGAATATGAGCGCTTCCAGTTGCTGTTAACGACGTTGGACTTGCATAAAATGAACAAAACAGATCAAGAATATTGCATTTGGTATACGAACACCAAAAAATTTACAAATAGTTACATTTTCAACAAGTTTTTTACATTTATTTGCACAGTCGAAAGCAAATTTGTTTTTGTTGAAAAATTCGATGCACAACGAAACTTTCGATAGTGCTGCCAACTCATAATACCAAATTAAGATTCGATAGTCGATGTTCGATAGCCAGCGAAAATTGCTTATCGAATGTAACTCATAATAGGGGCCCAAATCTTACAATATATATGTGCCAAATTTTTGACGAACATAAAATATTCCTCAAAACGAGCGAAATCAAAGATGAACGTTGAATATTTTAAGATAAAAGTTAACAAACATACTGCAAAATAATATAGACTATGTAGAACATAAAGCCCTCGTTTTATTCATGGATATTATAATATTACTTCACACTCACCTATCTCTATGGAAAAACTCTTTATTACAAATGGAGCATTTAAATAAAGGTTCATTCATGTGCACTGCTTGATGAGACCTGTAACTGTCGCTAGGTACGATTTTACCACAATCCTTGCAGCGAACGTAACATTTAGTCTAAAAAATTTTCAAAATTTTATTTTAAATTGTTTAAATTTGTCAGGTGAAATATAAAAGGTCGTATCCGAAGTATGTATATTTATACCAAGTACATGCAAGTCTACAACAAATCAACAATAAAAAAAACAACATACATTTTGTTTGTGTAAAAACTCTTGATACTGTCAAACAGCCAAACATAAACAAAACAAAAAAATCATGGTGCACTAAAAATGTAAGCAAATTTTGACACTATCGAGAATATAAACAACTGAACAGCTGACCATTTGCATGTTCTTGTTATAAATATACTTTGGTCGTATCAAGTACTTCAATATTGAGCATACTAAAGATGATTTATTAAACTTAATATTGAAATACTTTATTATTATCAAATTCATTTTTGGGAATGCAAAATTTTTAATTAAAAAGATTTTGTATGTCGTGCTTAATTCCCAATTTTTATTCTTGATAAAAATACTGAAATTTATTCTTGTGAGATAAGCTAGTTTCTATGCGCATTTCACTGGTTGCCTAGGCCAGATCATCAGGAAACATTCTCTAAAATTTTTTTTTAGAAAATCCAAAGCTATTAAAAATATATGAGAATTGCAAACATTAAAAAAGTCTTACTTGCAACGATATCAAAGCTCAAACAAAATTCCAAAAATAAACAGTGTGTTTATCTTTTCTTACATTCCCCACTATAATAAGATGGAATTCTCACAACATTAATTGTAGTTGTAAGTAGGTTAAGAAAAAAACAAAACAAAAACAAATTGCTTTGTTGTTTTCGCAACAAAATCAAAATGAAGCAAGTTGCCAGTTCAGTTTTTTTATGTGGTGCACTTGCATATTTATTATCAAAGTAATTTTTGGGAATACAAAATTTTTAATTTATAAGATTTTGTTTGACGTGCTTAATTCTCAATTCTTAATTCTGATAAAAACACTGAAATTAATTGTGGGGGATTAGCTAGTTTCTATTAAACATGTTCGTTCAAAAATATCTCCAGCACTAGGTATGTATACTATTCAAACTAAAGTATAAACTCGATGAAAAATCCAAATTTATAATTTTTCAAGCCCTTATTCAGTTATTTTTTCTTCTTTTTTTATTTCCTAAGCTAATCCAGCGAAGCTCTATGCTTCTCTGCAGGAAATAAATCAGAGTCTATGGCGGGAATCGAACACGCAACACCGGCGCTGATAGACTACCTCGCTACCAGCTAGCCTACCGGGTCACACGCCGGTTTATGTATTCAAAAATAATGCTGATTTAAAATCTCTACAAATTATTCAAAACAAATCACTAAAGGCTTTATTCAATCTTCCCCAAATGTATCCGACTTTGTCTCAAAAACGTCGCTTAAAAGTGTTACCAATTTATGGTATTTACAAACTGCAGTTGTTAATATATGTTTTTAAAGTAATTCATGGAATTCGGCATCATATGATTGAATTTTCTATAAATCAATTAATGTTTAATACAAGAAACAATTCGAATTTAAGGCTCGCTAGATGACGGTTGGAAACCACCAAACAGAGAATTTATTACAAAGGTAGTTTGGAATACAATAATTTGCCTCAACTTTTAAAGGATTGTGTGTCAATATCTTCATTTAAAAATCAACTAAAAGATTATCTTTTACACAATATTGAAATGCTTTAAATAAGGGAAATCACGATGGGTAGTGCAAAGTGTGCAAACGATGCAAATGCGTGAAAAAAATACACACATTTGCACAACACAACAACAAAATGAACGTATTTGCGATTTGCTCTATTTTACTTCGTTTGCACTAAAAAACCATGAGCAAAATTAGTAGTGCATATTTGTTCAGTTGCAAACAAATGTAAACAATAAACATTTGACATATTAAGCGCCATATTGTTTTTAAGGAATCTTATAAATTTAAGATTTTCGAGGGTTTTTATATAAAATAAAGAATTAAATTTAAATTAATTAAAAAGAAAAAAATTATTTTAATATGCTTGTGTCTATTTTTAAACAAATGCAGATTTTTTACAGTGCTGCTAGAAGTTTTTAGTGTTGCCGGAATAAATAAATAATCAATCATAATATGCACTGCAAATATTAGTTGCCAAAAACACTACTAACTGTCCTCGTGACGTAGGCGTCCAGACAGTAGTTAAGAAAGTTCAAACGTGAATGTTGCAGCGCAAGTCCAGCTAAACGTATTTTGTATAAACTAAACAAATTTAAAAAAAGCTTAAAATAACTATATTGTGTGAACAAATATAAAACTTAACTAAAATATAAAAATCAAAGCAAAATATGTTTAGTTTACATTTTGATTTTTTCCCTTTTGCTAACAAAACTTTAGATTACTGTTAGCAAATGTCAAATCACTGTCCGATTTTACTGTCTGCAAAATTTGCTAGACAGTAGACAAGACAGTTGGAAAAGTGTGCATATTTTAGTGAAAAGGTTTGCATGTATTGCTACTGTCTTGCCAGTACTGGCAAATGTAAACGCCCGGTTAATGGCGCTGAGACCATTATGCAAATTGTAAAACATAATTTTGAATTAATAAATAAAAAATAAAAAATATTTAGCGACAAGACTAAATTTAACTTGTTAAATTAAGATGGAAACATCCACCTGATTGTAAAGGCACAATAAACAATGGAAGCTGAAATGTAATGGAGTTAGCACTTTTGTTTAGATACTTAAAATTAGTGTGGGAATCAATGTCATCGACAATTTCAACAAATTTTATTAATTCTATGTCAAAACGATGTGCGGAGGTCATAAGAAACAAAAAATAAACTTTGTTATTTTACAATGTTATTAAGTATTACTTGACCTTTTTATTATAATTATTTTAAATTGATTAAGCTTGAGGTCTTAATCAAAATGTAACACTTTTATTAAAATGTCACGAAAAATTGCTTGGGTTTCGAACAATACTGTACATATCGTCAGCTCATTACTGGTTTGACCTACCGACCATTTTTAAAAAAAATGAGTTAGGTATGAGGAATATATTTTTTTAATACCCTCTTTCTAAATCAAAAACCTGTTTCACGAAAATTTTTATGATTTCTGAGATATAAAGCATTAATTTTGCTGCATATCAACTGTTTCAAAATTTTTTAAGTACTGTTTTGCTCTACAAGCCATTGTTTGGCGATTGCAGCAAATTCTTCATACAAAAACGTACAAAATAAATTTTACTGTTGCTTTGCTGCATTGCCGTAAGAAAAAATATAGTTAAAGCAAAAGCAAAATAAAATGACAACAAGAAAATTAATTTGTGAAAAATAGTTTTATAAAATAATGGACCCAACCAAGTGTACGGTTTGCTATGATATGCAAAGTGTTTTTAGCCTACCTAAGGGAAATGCTGTACAATCTTACAGCAACCATTATTATGCCAAATATACCAACTTTTACTTATTGTGCCTTGTGGACGGAAGCTCATAGCGGTCGGAGTGGTAACGACATTGCTAGTGCTTTAATTAAAATTTTAAATGAATTAATAAAAGATTATCCACTAATTAAAGCTTTGACATTATGGAGCGATTCTTGTGTACCTCAAAATAAAAATCAAATTAACGCAACCGCAATCAAAATGTTCTTTAAACAAAATAATATTGATGCCGTAATACAAAAGTCTTCAGAACCAGAACATTCTTTAATTCAAGAAGTGGACTTTGTCCATGGTGTTATTGACCGGTACTTAAATAATATTGAAATTTATAGTCCTCTTCATTTACTAAATTTGCTTAAAACAATGTCAAATAATAAAACAAAACTTAAAGTTATGGAAATGCTTCCGGAAAATTTTCGCACATACTCGTTGGAAGCAAATAAAATGGACTTTCGAAAAGTCCCTTTTGCTAAAATTTAAGACTTCTATACAGTTAAAATAATGATTTATGTATAAATTATAAAACTTCTACCAGAGAGGAAAAATATAAAAATGAAATTTTGGTTAAGTCTGCATCAAAAAATTGTTTGAAAACTCCTGAGAATTTGTTGACGAATGTTTTGAAAATATCGAAACTATCATTTATTTCCAGCAATAAAAATAGAGACATAAAAGACTTGCTTATATTTCTTTTACGTGTTGATAAAGCTTATTATAAAAATTTACTCAATATTAAAAGTTTTAAAATTTCTTTTTACTTTTGCATTATTTAAGTTGTTTAATTTGTGGCTTTTTATGTAACTTTTCATAACAGTAGAACTGTTTTTTCTGTTCTTGTAAAGTAAAATCAAATAAAAAAACTATAAAAAAAAAGTTCATCTCAACAACAAGTTACTCAATACACAGCAATAAGTATACGTAAGCAGCACAAAAAGCCACTTTTTTAATTTTTTTTTTAGAAAAGTGGCGTATGCGGCACAAAGCAATATTTTTCATTTTCAAAAAAATACTATTAAATTGTAACTTTATTCATGAAAGTGCGCAAAAATTTACATTTTTCTTCAAAACATATACCGGAAGCAGTGGTAAAAATATAAAAAAAATTCTATCGGGTACATTTTGAGAAATCTTCATGTACATCTTCTTTGTCGTTTTTCTCCACTCCGACTTTTTGGCATATGCGCCAAGCCAATTCTGAGCTGACGATATGTTTGTAATAAGAAATTTTTGACTTGGACGAGAATGGTGCAAAAGTTTCTTTGGTCAGGTCATTTTTGCACCGATCTAGATCCTATTGGGCCCAAAATGTGTGTATTAAAATAAACTAACGTGTAAGTTATAAAACTTGTACGGTTTAAAAAAAATAAGTTGAATAGAGTAAGAGGGAGTTTACACGGTGTCTATTCAGAAATGTCTAACAAACACGTTTGTTTTGTTTGTAGGCGATCGGGGTAGAGAAGAAAGAGGGGTTGCCAAACAGACATGAAATGAGTTTTCATGTTTGTTTATATGAATTTCCATGTTTTTAATTTGTATGTATATGTATATGTATATTAGACTATTATACATGAAAACAGACATGTTTGGAAAGACATCGTGAAAAGACAATAAGTTTTTGGAAGCATGTTCAATAGAGAATGTCAGAAACAGACATGTCTCCGTGTAAACTCCCTCTAAAATTGCAAAAAAATCATAAAAATTTTTGTGAAATATGAATTTTGGTCACCTGTAACTCAGTGATTTCTTAAACAATTTTTACAAACGACCCATTGTTGTTTAAGATATCCTATTATCTTTCAATAAAAAAAAGAAATAAAGAATCCATTGAATATTTCAAAAATACTTTTATTAAACTGACATCATCTATTTTAAAAACGCAAATAATGGTATCTTTGCAATAACGTTCTCTTTTGACTATTCGACTTCATATTCGTATTCAGCGGACAATTTAACATTAAGATTATGTGTTAGACACATTTGGTCAAAAAACTGTCACGTAGTGTAATTTTTCATTCTTGACTGACGCGTTTACGGACAGGTTGATCTGACAGGTGCGGATAGTAATCACACTATCTCTTCAGAAATCTTTGCCGCTTAATTTTAATATTTATACCCACACCACAATAGTGGAGAGGGTATTATGCATTTGTGCTGATGTGTGTAACGCCTTAAAATATTGGTCCTCGACCCACCTTAAAGTATACCGATCGTCTTAGAATCACTTTCTGAGTCGAACTAACGATGTCCGTCCGGCTGGCAGGCTGGCTGGCTTTCCATGTAACCTTGTGCGCAAAGTACAGGTCGCAATTTTGGACTTTGCATTTTCTTCTTTATTTATTAACGTAATAACTTTTTCAATGTCGTCTTCGACATCATCAGCGGGAAAAGGACAAACATTGTGAATTGACCTTTTGGTCTCCCCATTGCTGGTCCTTACATCCACCATTCTACATAAACCATCCGATCCTAATATGGTTCGGATGATCCTCCCCCGCCTCCAGCTCATTGGAGGAATGTTGTCCTCTTTTAGTAGAACTAATGTTCCCGGCTTAAGATATTCTATAGGTTTTTTCCATTTGTACCTTTTTTGTAATTCGGATAAGTATTCTAATGACCATCGACTCCAGAATTCTTCCATATTGGATTGCACTGATTTCCAATGCTCTCGTATATTATGATAGCACTGATTATTTAATGAATCATTAAAAGTGTTTAATGACTCACCAATTAGAAAGTGTCCTGGAGTTAAGCCGTGCAAGTCATTAGGATCATCACGTCGGGGTCACCAAAATGTTAATTTCCGCAGGAATTGATACACACACTTCTTCGTTGAAGTATAAAATAGAACTCAATTTTATTAACTAATATTTTTTCCTTAAATACTTAAATTCTTATTACTAAAACAATAACAATATTCCTACCTACTAGATTTTATAAAAAACAATAATATATACATGCAGCCTAAATAAACAAAACATTAAACTATCGTTATAAACGCATTTCTGTTTATTACTGCAATAGAAGATTAAAAACTCTGTTGTTTACAACAACAAAGGATCGCTAACATGTATGTATTTATTATTATTTAAATGTGTGCACCACATGTTGAGTTTAAAGTAACATTCTGGCGACCTTGCAAGATTGTAGTCTTGTTTATTATGTGTGTACACCAGATCTTACTTTAAACTCAACAAGCGTTCTAAAAAAATGTGCATACGAGCATCTGGGGATGGCATTTCCAAATTTATTGTGTTTACAATTTTTAATATGTACTGCAGAAAGACGTTTTATAAGCTGGACTAGAAAGTCCGGATAAAAAAATTTAATTTAGTGCTTGTGAAATCTCCTTCAAAATCATTGATCATCAGAAAATGCAAGTTTATATGCTGCCGCTGATACTTAATTTAGAATGTGGCATATGAACAAGTGCAAAAAATCTATTCACAATAGCGGAGTTCAGTTTTTGGTGCAAATGTTCTTGCAAAAGGGCAAATACAAAGTATCATAGCTGTATTGTTAAAACCTTCGCCTGGGTAGCAATCTTGTCGTGATGCGAGGGCTTAAGTGCACTCTACGGTTCTCTCTTGGGATGATGTATTTATACGATGAATACGTCTTCGCGGGAGGTCAAGAATACTGAAGGAGTGGGCGACTAAAGGCGGCCAGCACGCGGGTTCGCCCGTTGCAAGGTGGGGGCTTTACTAGTGGTTGGTGCGCGAAATATGCACCTTAAAAGAAAAAGCAGTGCCGAGGTCCTGCGTGGCTAGTTAGTGCGAAAAGCAACTAGTCGTTAACAGCTCTGTATGTTAGTTGCCTAGTCCACGCACGCCGTCACTGCAAGGTTCGGTCCGTCTGAACTAGCATAATCGTGGAAACAAAAATTAAACCCTTTTCTTTAAAATCAAATACAAACACTATAACAATTAGCAAGGACACGACGGACGGGATTGACCAGGGTCATTTGGACGTCACAGTCAGTGAGTCGAATAGCACCCTCTCGACTGTTCGTGAGAGCATAATTAAGCAGGAGAGACAGGTACTGACCGACCTATATGTGGATGGTCTTCTGGGACTATCGAGTGACTCCTGTGGTGAAACCGGGGCTACTCGGGGGTTGGAGAGGCTGACTCTGCTCTCTGACACTGGAGAAGTTTGTCCACAACTTGTTCGGCAGGGCGCCGTGGAAGATGGGCCAAGCGCTCCTTCACGAGACATTAAGAACACCAGCCGAACGAGGAGCTCTCTAGCACATCTGAATAAGATCGCGAAGAGAGATCCTTCAACGTTCTCCGCGAGGAATAGGCACATTCTGAGAAGGCACCGAAAAAGCGTCGCTAAATTCGAAAAAATTTACGGCCCAGTCAGTACCGTGCTTGGATGGCCCTATCCTTGGAGAAAGCAGGTAGATGAAGCCGCCGACCCGGACACTGCTAACAAGAGTATAGGGCCGGTGGCGTCGTCAACCTGCCGTAGAGAAGGGAGGTGTTGCCCTGATGACCAGGGCGCTCATGTCTTCGGAACGAGCTACGGAGGAAAAGCGGGCGATGCCCAAGACGGCAAGCAAAGTGGCTTAGGCAGCGGACACGAGGAAGAAGACTGGTAATCCTTCGTCAGATTCCACTAGTGGCTCTTGAATGGGGGCCAATAGGGGAAAAGGCGCGGGCATGAACAAGTCTTCTAAACCTGGTACATCTCCGGCTAAAGCTCCTAATGTCTCTAATAAGGAGACAATTTAGAGGGTCAGATCTGGGGATGATAAGCCTTCTTCATCGAACAAGAGTGAAGAAGTCGGCAAGCCTGGAGGGTCATCTGGGAGGAACAGTGCCTAGCTATGGTAGTTATTAGAAGTAGGCTTACCGACGAATTGGCAGTACTCAGAGGCAAATAGGAGGATGTATCCTTCAATGGTGCAGACAGGGTTAAGGGAGTGAAGGTTGTCAACTGTGGTAACAAGAATTATTGGAAATCTTAAGAACCAAATTGACAAATGTAGCGACATTAACCCAGGGGCAAGGTTTGAAGTCATACAAGCCTCCGATTTGTCAATTAGGTCCATAGTGACAGTAAGGATTCCACCACACGTACGCTCGGTGGAAACTATACTGGCAGTATTGGGCAACCAAAACAGTAGGCTTCTTACCGACCAATAGAGACTTGTGGCCTCACTGGTGTGTAAGGAGAATACCGGTAAGGTCTTCGAAAGTGGATCGGTGGATCGAAAGTCCGTGGAATTCTTGTAAAGCAGCTACAGCCGAACTAGTAAAATTCCTCACCAGCACTCGGACGGACGTAGCCCTTATCCAAGAACCTTGGATTAATAAAAATCAGGTTTGCGGGATACACTCTGTTTGTCCCGTCCACAGAGGACAAGGTAAGAACGTGTATACTAGCGAGGAATGAATTAAATTTTCTCATCTCTCACTTTCAGGTGCGGTGACTTGATCGTCGTAAATGGAGAAGCCAAAGGTAAGCGCACTCTTACACTGGCTTCGGTGTATAAGCCGTACGAGGCGATAGATCCACCTGGCACGGAGGTGTGGGAACTGACGGCATATGCAAGGATGAAGGGTACAATCCTTGTATTGGGCTGCGATGCTAATGCTCATCATAGCCAATGGGGGAGAGTTTTATTTTATAACTTCTAACAATCTTATCATCTGTAATATAGGTAACCCTCCGACGCACAGTGGCGCCATTTGAGTTTTTTCGTTGCAAAAATCATATCTTTTGAACCGAATAAGGTAATTGAACAGTTTAAACAGCATATGATAGATAACTGTTCAGCCTATGAAATGTGCATTTGAAAAGGGTGCTACGCTGTGTAGGGGCCTACTTATGGGTTATCAAAGTTAAAATTAGTAGAAAAATCAATTTTATGGTACCTAAAAAAAAATTATTTTTACATTTTTAGATTGTTTTTATTTTTTTTTTCTTTAGGGTTCTAAATTATTACCCAACAAATTAAAAAAAAAAATTTTTTTTTTTTAAATTTATTTTTTCAATTTTCTGTATTTTCGGTATATGGGTAATTCCATGTCAAAACGACCAAGAGTGGGACACGACCCCTTCCGATTTTAATGAAATTTGGTGAGAATGTTCCTTTTATCTTATAAGGAACATATATGAACGAAAAAAAATTTTAAAATTTTTTTTTCAAAAGTTATGTCATACTCAAAATGTCATAATTTCGCCGAATTAGCCGAATGTGTTGAGCTTATTTCTTCAATAACTCGAAAACTACTTGACATACGAAGATGATTTTAATGTCATTTTAAAGAGAATACTTGGGGCTACAAACCATATATTGAAAAAATAAATTTTTTTTTGAAAAATGTAATATCTGCAAAATGTTAAATTTTAAAAACGGACTAAGTCAAAAACCTATTTTTTTATTTGGCTGATTTTTTTTTGTATAATACCTCAAACTGTTCTTTAAAAATTCTGAAACTTTGAAGGAGGTGTTTTTTTTTTTTTTAAGATATGATTTTTTTCCTTTCGCAACCTTTAAAAAAATAATATTAAAATAGAATTTTAATATTGTAATTTTGAGCAATAAGTACACTGTGCAAGTTGCAAAAAACAGACCAGCCGCGCACCTGGCATTTCACCCTAATTGGGGACGCTGAATTCAGTGGTGCTAACCGTTTTTTTAAATTAGCTCTTGTTTTCAAGATATACCGTTATTTCGAAAATGTAAGGCGCTGCACAGCATATATTCGCGTAACTCAAAAATGGTTTAGTTTATTGAAATAACTAAAAAAACCGAAATTCGGCAATAAATAATAAAGTGGGGTTGGTCATACATTTGACCCATCTAGGAGCATCCTACGCGCTGTAGGGGCCAAATTAAAGAATTTTATTAAACCGCAATATTAGTATGGCAACCATGTCTTTTTAACCTTTTTTACCTCTAGAAGCCAAACGGGCACGTACGGGCAGATAAAATTTTTGAATTATGTAAAGAAATAATCAAAGAACAGATTTTGCAAATATGGCAAATATAGAAAAATATAGATTTTTGTTATTTTCCGTCAAAGTTGAAAAATAGTGAAAAAACGGATAGTTTTTAAATAGTGATTTACCAGGAGAAACACAAAGCAAACAGTTCATTTTTTTTTTATCATTACACATTTAATAAATGCATCAATCAATACAAACAAAAAATAAGGCGATTCGTTACCTATTTTTCGTGATATTACACCTGAAATCGCAACAAATTTACTAAAAATTGTGTGTTTTTTTGAAAACCGAAAGTCGGTCAACTTTGAACGGCTATATCTTCTAAACTAAAAATGTGATATTATTAAGAGTGGCAGATTTGAAATCGTTGAAAAGTTTCCTATAACATGAGTTTATTCAAAACTTCGTCGGTGCTCATGAAAATTTTGATTTTTGCAACCTCGTTTGCTCTACGGGCGCTACTGTGCGACGTTCAGAAATAAGGATAGGCATATCTGTCACTTCTGACATAAGTGAACCGTGACGAGCAACTTGTTGTTGATTGGAGGGTGGCAACGGACCATAGTCGTACTACCTTTTCACTGAATTTTGACCTACCTAGGGTTGCTCCGTTTAGAAACCCGAGGGGGGCAAAATGTGACTACTTTAAGGAAAGGGTCCAAAATGGGTTGGATCAACAGACCTTGGGCGACTTGCTGTCGACTGATCTGGAAGTTGTTGTGAACAGGTTCACTCATCTGTTAAGGGAAAGCTATGAGCAGTCCTGCCCGGTTACATTTCCGGGTAGGCGTAAACAGCCAAAGTGGTGGACCAGGGAACTTCATGTTCAAAGGCCTACGGTTAGGAGGCTGTTTAACAGGGCCAAGCTTACGAGAGCACCAGAGGATTGGAACAATCATAGGGTGCAGTTCAACAAGTATAAGGCGGATATAAAACGGGCAAAGCGAATGTCATGTAGGCAATCGATTATGTCAACGAGTTGTCAAGATTCCGACGGATTTTATCTAAGGACCCGAAGGCCGTGGGCTACGTCCGAAGGAATGATGGCTCATTGACTGAGTCTAGCTCTGAGACCTAGCTCTGAACCTTACTTATGGAGACGCACTTTCTCGAGTGGCGGTCAATACTTTCGACCCATATAAGTCACAGGGTCTGGATGGTATTTTTCCGGCCATGCTTTGCAACATCCCGGACGATGTATCATTTCTGCTGGTGGATATATTCAGGAAATGAGTCAGTAGGAGGCATCTATCTAGGGGGTGGAGAGAGGTTAGGGTGATTTTTATACCCAAGTCTGGTAAAGCGGGCCACTCTCTCTTCATTCTTGTTGAAGACTCTTGAGAGACTAATAGATTTCTATCTTAGGAGTAATATTGAGGACCGCCTTTTTAGCAACGCTCAACATGCCTACCTTAAGGGTAAATCTGTTGGGAGTGCGCTACATGATGTGGTGGGTTGTATTGAGCACGGTCTGAGGCTTAATGAATGTACTCTCGCCGCGTTTCTGGATGTAGGATCCTTTAATAACATTAGGATTGAGGCGATTAGAGATTCGTTGGTGGAGTTGGGAGTTAAGGACTTTCTGGTAGAGTGGATAGTCTGCATGCTTAGTAGGATTATAAACTCGAGCCTGGGGAATCATGTGATAAGGAGGAGGGTTACCAGGGGAACACCACAATGGGGAGTTCTATCGCCTCTACTGTGGTTGCTTGCGGTCAACGGGATTCTCAGGTCATTTGGTTCCATGGGCAGGAAGGTTGGTGCCTATGCGTATGACATAGTTCTGCTGGTCAGGGGAAAATTTCTGTCCACGATCAGAGAAATTATGCAGGTGATGCAGGGCGAACTCTCGGCATGGCCAAAGGACAGGGGGCTGTGTATTAACCCTGTGAAGGATAGAGGGATTTAGGAAGCCAGTGCTAGATGGCGTAGAGCATTGGTGTCCAGCCCATACCACAATTGTGGAAATAATTCACACACATATTTCACACGCATTCTTACGCTCTTTCGTTTAGTCCACGAGAGTACACAATTCAGTCGTCGATTACCAAGCGACGAGTGCACATGCGGCGGATGCTTACATACTTTTTGTATTTTTATTAAGAATATTTGTCTCTTTGTTCACTAATACTAATAAAAAGCAATACAACCACAATTTAAATTTTGGACGTCACTGGCGTAGAGTTAACTCTATCGGACGGTGCTAAGTATTTGGGTAAATTTCTAGACTGCAAACTGTCTTGGAAGAGAAATACTCAGGAGAGGATGAGAAGGAGACTCAATGCCTACTACACATGCAGGAACTCCATCGGTAAGAACTGGGGTCTGAGGCCGGATATGGTAAACTGGATTTACCCATCGGTGGTTAGATCTATACTTACCTATGGATGCACCACCAGTGCAGTTCCCAGACAGGGAAGTTTGGATCCAATGGACTGTTTGAGGGGCGGGCAGTATAAAGTGAAAAGGTCATTCAGACTCCCTGATGAGTGCAGTGTCTTCCAGGCTGAGATCCTATCGATCCTGAAGTGATACTAGATCACATCGTCAGTGGATCTGTGGTGACAATTTACGTCGATAGTCATGCGGCGCCTAGGGCATTGACAAATTATACGGTGCTATCGTGCGTGGTCGCTTGGTGCAGGAATGCTCTTAAGGAACTCATGGAGAAAATTAGTGTAAGGCTGTGTTGGGTACTTGGCGCTGCATGGTTGATGGAAATGAGGTGGCGGACAACTCGCGAGAAGGGGTTCGAATCTGGACTTAGTGGTTAGGGACAGGGGCTAAAGCCTCCCCCCCCCCCTTTATACTACTATGTGGTGATACGGGAAAGATTCCGTGATGACGTTAGCCAGTCCTGGAGGAATAGAACGGATTGCAGGGTGTCTAGGGCACTATGGCCCAGTTTGGACGCGGGGGCAACCAGGCTTCTACTGGAATAGGATAGGGGCGGTCTAAGAACACTCATAGGGTTCTTGACGGTTCATTGTCCTGTTAGGGCTTTTACAGGCAAATGGGACAATACCATACCGAACTTCTGCAGATTGTGCGATAAGTCTGAGGAGCTAGAGACGATCGAGCATGTACTATGCCATTGTACTAGGATGCAGGGTCTCAGACAGAAATGGCTAGGAGATAGATTTCACGACGAACTGGGGTGCATCGCTGAATGTAATCCAGCTGATCTACTGGGGTTTGTCAGGGAAATAGTGCGGTTGTTTCTGACAACAGATAGCATTAAAAACCCATTTTAAACCACAATATCTTTGGGCAGGAAACACGTTTTTATGACCAATGTTTTTTAGAGGTCATAAAAAAAATTGTGGAAAAATGTAAGTCCAGTTATATACTTAAAAAAATTATGCAACTGCTATCAAGGCATAGTTAACAAGGTGTGTATATGCACTGGCGAATTAAAATTAATTTTAATACTTTTATATTTTTTTTAAATTTTAATTATAGAGCAATTCCATATGAAAGCGATCACCTTTTGGACGACCCCTCTTCGATTTTAAAATAAATAGTCTCAATCGATTGCCCAGCAAAAAATAATGTACCTACATATTTTTTTTTTTTTTTTTTATAGTGACTGGTTTAGTGGTGGTGTACACCACTGTCATGTGAAAAATTGAAGAATTCTTCATAAGGGACCTCATTGAAAGTTGTTTTAAAAAAACAACTTTTTATTTATTTATTTATTACCTGGTAATTTAAAAAATTTGCAAAACATTTTATGACCTGTGGTCGGCTTATTGGCAGTAACCAATTAAGTCCCTCTTTAAAAAACATTTTATGACCAGTAGTTCACGCAAATTTTCCTATTAGAGAAAAGCAAATATCGCTTATTTTTTTACCTATTTTTTACCAAAAAATAAATATAAATACTTCACGCACTCTGAGTCAAATTTCAGTTGAATACTAAACGTGAAAGTGTTAAAGTGTTTTTTTTTTTTGTAAAGTAAAGAGTGAAGCTGTAAAGACAATTTAAAGTAAAATGAATAAATTTTGCTGCAATCCGTTTAACAAGAGTGGACATCGTTCGAAAAAGATAAAAGTATTAAAATTAACTGGTGTTTCGAAGCGATACATGAATGAATTAAATATACAATACGGTGAAGAAGCAGAATTCATTTGCCCCAAGTGTAAAATCGATTTGTCTCAACAAGCAAATGCATTGAAACAAATGCAGCCACAATCCGAGAGTGAAATGACAAGTGAACAAAATGTTTCATCTGATAGTGAGGCAGACATTCCGATGGTCAATATGTCTTTGAGTCCTTTGAATGAGGCTATTACCACTTTAGGTGAAACGCCTATTAGAAAAAGAAAGTTGCGAAGTGAAACATACAGGAAAGAGAAAAAAGGCAAGGTTATGAGGGCAATCGCGACAATATTTGATGAAGGCTCTGATAACGAATGCAGTCAAGCAGATGACGTTGATGACGGCAAACAAATGATTGAGCAGTTGAAAAGAAAATTCAATTTAGCGACCACTTTTCCGGAGAAATATCTAATTTTATTAGCATTAGACAGGCACGGAACGCATTCAGTCTGCGTTTGCATGTTTCATCAAAACATCAAATTAATTTTCTTTCCATGCAAGAAATTGAAAGTATTTCACGGTGAAATTTAAACATATAGGGACCTCCTGTCGAAGTCGTTAGACAGGCATTAGACAGGCACGGAACGCATTCAGTCTGCGTTTGCATGTTTCATCAAAACATCAACTTAATTTTCTTTCCATGCAAGAAATTGAAAGTATTTCACGGTGAAATTGAAACATATAGGGACCTCCTGTCGAAGTCGTTGTGCGCATACCCCACGGAAAATTGTCATCTGTCCAAATGCGACAATTGTCCGAAGATTGACGAGCTAGAGCAATATTTGGCGGAAAAGTTTGAACAGCTGTTAATTCAGGAGGTGCATTTCAAACAGTGGATAATTAGCAGCGGCAGATGTTCCCTTGAGACCGTGGTAAAGCAGATTCCGGAATTCATCGATGAATTCGGATTCAAGTTGAATGAACTGAAGGCGCATCATTTCATATACGAGATGCAATCGAAATTTCTAAAGGAAAGTAAGGAGAAATTAGCCCAAAATGAATTCATTGTGATAAGCGACTTTGCCGAGAATTACACTTTTCTCGTTCAGGATGAAATTCAGGCTTATCACTGGGCAAACGACCAGTGCACGGTGCATCCTTTTTGCATTTATTTCAAAAACGAAGATAACGAACTACAGACCGTAAGCCTTGTTGTTGTCGCGGAGAGTTTAGCTCATAATTATGTGTCCGTTTATTTATTTCAAATGAAACTGTTTGAATTCTTAAGATCAAAATTCGATGCAATCGACAAAGTAACGTTTTTCTCAGACGGCGCGGCTTCTCAGTACAAGAATAAAAAAAATTTTTACAATCTTTGCATAATTGAAGAAGAACAAAACTGCAAGGTCGAGTGGCACTTTTTCGCGACGTCCCACGGTAAGGGCCCATGCGATGCGTTAGGGGGAACCCTAAAACGCATGGCGACTAAGGCAAGTTTGCAAAGGCCATATACTGACCAGATCTTAAATGTACAACATTTGTATTGTAATTAAGTATAAGCAGCAAAATAAGAAAGATTTTTTCTTCATAAATGTATTTTTAACTGTAAAATAATTTTTAAAATGTATTTTTAACAAGGTGGTCTCTTAAATGCTCTTCTCCTGTCCAAACAAGGAGTCGGGGCCCATTTTTTTATTGCTGATTCTTAAAGCAAAAATTATGAGGAATCCAAAAAAAAAAAAATTAGCCGGAAAATTTAGGAGCTTCTGTGGAAAATCGGAAAATTTAATTTTCATGGGAAAATTTAAAGGTAAATTTCTAAGAAAAATTAGGAAAATTTTATTTCTCAATTAAAGCCTGATTCAATACCTTTCCAACGAGCTATCACTCGTTGCGATCGCTTCAGTAGTTTTTCAATGAGGTCCCTTATGAAGAATTCTTCAATTTTTCACATGACAGTGGTGTACACCACCACTAAACCAGTCACTATAAAAAAAAAAAAAAAAAATATGTAGGTACATTATTTTTTGCTGGGCAATCGATTGAGCCTATTAATTTTAAAATCGGAGAGGGGTCGTCCAAAAATTTGCCAATTTTGATCGTTTTCATATGGAATTGCTCTATACTTAATACTTGTTGGTCATGAACGGGTTAATTTAATAGTCACCCCTATCGTGAATAAAAATTCCTTAGCAGTTTTTTTTCCCCTTTTCCCATTTTTACAATTGAATAAACATACGAAAAATGAAAAAGGGAAAAAACTCCCAAGGAATTTTTACACACGATAGGGGTGAGTATTTAAATCAGTGTTCGAAAATAAACGGTACATTATTATCGATCTGCTCACACACCCAGGAACGATATCTATTTTTTTTTTTTTAGTGATTGTGTAGACGAACACAACCCTTAATACAGTTCGTAACTATTTTCAAGACAAAGAAATTAGCAAACAAAAAATTTTAGCAACGACCGCAGCAAGAACTGCTTGTGTGTGTATTGTTTAAAATTATTTTGCTGGCTTTTTGTTTTTTTTTTTTTTTTTGTAAAAAATGTTTGGTTTTCTTTTACCAGCCAAAAGCGACGAACATTAATGAAACTAACACAATGAAGTTTGTGGTTTAAAAAAATAAAAACGAACGGAATAATGTTTGTGTGTGTTTTTTTTTTAACCGAACGGAATTAAATGTTCTAAACTTTTGTTGAGTTAGACAGCATAATTTTTGTGCTCGAAAGATGACAAACAGGCAAAAGTTATTTTTTTAATGATTTTCTACACAAACACTATTAGCGTTTGGAGCGACATTTAGAGCCACTTTTTGGGTTAGAGATTAGCGATTAAATTAACTTTAATCTCCGTATTTACTTTTTGAGTTGTATTTTTTTAACTTTTTTTTGCAAGTTTAAGCCAACGGTGGTGGTTTAAACATAAACTTAAACTGTCAACATACACATGTTTAACATAAAGAACTTGCAAAAATATAAACAAACAGCACAGCCGAATATAGCACTGCATATTTATTATTATAATCTTTGTAAAAACAGACATCTGCATTAAAATTTGTTGCGGTTAAGACCAATATAAAATTATTGACCGACAATCAGAATCAATTTAAAAAAGCTTGAGTAGAATATCAGTTTAAGCTGAACTTAAATGATTTTCAGGAGAACAAATTATATAAAAGAAATGGTAAGCTATGAACCAATCATCACAAATTTTGCAGAACGATTTCTGGTATTAAAAAACATAAATTTCAATACAGCGGTGCAATTAGTTTAAGCGTTTGCAGTGAATTTCAATTATGGACCGTATATCACAAAATTGCATAAAATTTTTTCTGGCCATATGAAGCTAAACTGGAAGAAAGTTTACCGGCTATTTAATTATTTTAACAGAGTGGGCTTTAAATGAGGCCTATGGTAAGTTTTGCACTGATTTTCACCAAATTTCACAGTGTCGTTTCTAGTTCTATAAAACTGTGATGTGCCAAATTTTGTTATGATAGCATTATTTTTTACGTTTTAAGGCGTACTAAACTGTTTTCCGGAAGTAGCGTTTATATGGGGCCTAGGGTTTTTGAACGCTCTTTTCAAATCAGAATATGCCGAATCTGGAATAATTTGCCTATAACTTTTACGTACTCATATAACACTTTTAAAAAGGAGCTTTTAAGATTTTATAGTGGAAATACCTATTAATGACATATTTCTAGCATAAGGAAAAAAAACAAGTTAGAGTTCTATATTCGGCTGTGCCGAATCTTTGATACCCTCCACCGACAGTTCGAATGTTTAAGGAGTAATATCTGTATGATGTTATTATTATCTTAAACTGTGACGATTTGTTATTAATTATGGTTTAAGGCGACTAAACTGTTTTCCGGTAGTAAGGTTTATATGGGGCCCAGGGTAAATTATGAACCGATCTTCACGAAATTGCACAGTTTTATTTCTTGTCCTATAAAACTTTGATGTACCAAATTTTGTTATGATAGCATTATTTTTTACGTTTTTAGGCGTACTAAGTTGTTTTCCGGAAGTAGGTTTTATATGGGGCCTATGGTAAATTATGGACCGATCTTCACGAAACTTAACAGTTTAATTTCAAGTCCTATGTAACTGTGACTTGCCAAAATTTGTAATGATAGCATTGTTAGTTAGGGTTTTAGGCTTAATATACTGTTTTCCGGGAGTAGGGCTTATATGGGGCCTAGGGTAAATTATTGACGGATCTTCACGAAATTTCACAGCGTGATTTCCAGTTGAATAAAACGACTTGTTGCGAAATCTTATATCATTCTGTGCATTTTTCCACCATTTATGTTAGTTTTTGTAACAAAATTAACAATTTTTTTTAGGTGGTGGTTCCACATTTTGATTCATAGCTCAGATCCTATTGAACCGATTTTGCTGAATTTCAATCCCAAACTGCTTAGGATAACTACAAGCAATTTGACACCAAGTTTGTTGATTTCTTTTGAGTTTTTCGAAAGTGAGCGTGTTTTCAACAGACGGACAGACGGACAGACAGACGGACATGGCTGAATCGACTTAAAATTACTCAAGGACCCAGAATATATATACTTTATAGGGTCTGAGATGAATAATAAAAAAGTTTCACACGGAATGACAAACTGAATATACCCTCTTCACAACTAATTGTGGTGGAGGGTATAAAAACAATGAAATGTTATTATTTAAATTTATATTTTGTAATACTTATGAGGTTGGGGAGCCATCAAATTAAATTAGAAATTACATATTGTACCTATATTGATAAATATTTATATAAAATTGTATCTGTAAATCATGGATAGATGTTAACAGCAATACATGTATAATTGGCCCTATGGGCTTTCTTTGTATTGAAAGAATGGAATAAATAAATTATAAACCGATCTTTACGAAACTTCACAGTATTATTTCTAGTCTTATAAAACTGTGACGAGCCAAATTTTGTTATGATAACTTAATTAAGTCTTAGGCGTACCAAACTGTTTTCCGGGAGTAGGGTTTATATGGGGCCTAGGGTAAATTATAGACCGATCTTCACGAAATTTTACCGCGTGATTTCCAGTTGAATAAGACAAACCCTTGCAAAATCTTATGTTGTTCTGTGCATTATTCCACCATTTATGTGAGTTTTTGTAACAAAATTATCAAATTTTTTTAGGTGGTGGTTCCACATTTTGATTCATAGCTCTGATCCTACTGAACCGATTTTGCTGAATTTCAATCCCAAACTGCTTAGGATAACTACAAGCAATTTGACACCCAGTTTGTTTAGTTCTTTTGAGTTTTCGAAAGTGAGCGTGTTTTCAACAGACGGACAGACAGACGGACATGGCTAAATCGACTTAGAATTACTCAAGGACCCAGAATATATGGGTCTGAGATGAATAATAAAAAAGTTTCACACGGAATGACAATCTTAATATACCCTCTTCACAACTAATTGTGGTGGAGGGTATAAAAATACATTTTAAAACATTGCTTAGCACTTTTATATAATTTTTCCATTCTATTTGTTCTATTTACAGTTTGTAGACGAAAGAGGTGAAGAGAGTCGTTTTTGGTTGGCATAATTTTTAATCCAGCTTCAACCCTGCATTAGCAGAACAAAACCAATACATACACACTTATGAAAAAAACAGGTTCAGTGTTTTCTTTTCTGCAGAGCGATTTTAATCGTTAGTTGTTCGCCGTCGTGTATACACATGTATGTGTATAAACATGAATATAAAAAAATACTAATACATACAAAGCTGCTTGTACGTATACAATTTTATGCCAGAATAATTAATCCAGTGTAGTTTGGAAAGAACAAAAGTTAATCCGACTAAAAATTAGTCTAGTCTAAATTGTCTCATTTATTTGTGCTCAGTATGGTTTAAGCCACCACCCAAAAATATCAAATTCAATTGATACTAGATTAACTTAATTCTCAGATTAGCTAATTATAGAATAAAATTAACTTTAATCTCAAACCCAAAAAGTGGCTCTTAGTGTTTATTTTCGAACAAAGATTTAAATATATTAAAAAAACGTGTTTCTTGCATAAACATATGCTTTTTGTGGTTATAAAATGGGCTTTTATTGATTGCTAAATTAATGTTATAAAAAGTAAGACAGTGCAGTTAAGGGTTAATTTTTGACTAAAATCTAACGACGTATTGGAAATTAAAATCGGACAAAATATGGTTGTTATTTTAATTTTCATATTAATCGAATTGAAAAGCATCACAAAACTGACATACACATCTCGCTTTCCCCGAGTCTGTGATTAGATTTTTTAAATGTTTTAATGCAGATTCAAAGAATTCCTAAATATCTATTATATTTGGTCATTATTTGGATTAAAAAATTTACCGAACTTTTTATTAATGAAAAATACAATTTTTTTACTCTTTTTTTGACGAGGTTTAGCTCACTATATGCCAAATATGTTGGGAATCTTCTTAAAACATGTCAATGCTAGTTTTTATGTGGGTACATCAACAATTTTTTTTGAGTCGACCTAATCTACAATAATCACTACAACTCAGCTAGCATTTTGAGTTATTATTTTTTGTAAAAATCACCTAAATAGACTCAGTTTTAATAAATAAAAACTGATTTATGTTTCATTGATGTTTAAATAATGATTTTTTAATATTTTTAATTTTTGTTTGTGTCAAATCAA
This sequence comes from Pollenia angustigena, assembly GCA_930367215.1. Classification (NCBI taxonomy): domain Eukaryota; kingdom Metazoa; phylum Arthropoda; class Insecta; order Diptera; family Polleniidae; genus Pollenia; species Pollenia angustigena. The sequence continues at coordinate 202,422,646 of OV884059.1, forward strand.
AAAATAATGGGGGTATTCACGTCACAAGTTGCACCCTTGCAAAAAAGGAAAAGTGCAAAAATATAACAACAACCACAAAGACAATTATTTACGCACAACTAATAGTCTGTGTGGTTGTTGTTTTATTTTTACACTTTTGCTTTTTTGCAAGGGTGCAACTTGTGACGTGAATACCCTTAATAATAAAAACTTTTGATTCATCGGTAGGGTACCATTATTTCGGAGTGCTGACTTGTATATTTAATAAATTAACGTTTAATAAAACATTGTTTTCGCCATCTTCAAGTTTTGTTTTGTATCTAAAGTTAGCTATTGACATAACTACCAATCGTTCACTATCCAATTTTTAAGGTAATTAAAGCATATTTTTTTGAAAATTAAACAAAATATCAAATCTTTTTATTTATTTTTTCCGCCTTGCACGCATAGGGGGGAAATTTAATTATACCCACACCACAATAGTGGAGAGGGTATTATGCATTTGTGCTGATGTGTGTAACGCCTTAAAATATTGGTCATAGACCCACCTTAAAGTATACCGATCGTCTTAGAATCACTTTCTGAGTCGAACTAAAGATGTCCGTCCGGCTGGCTGGAAGGCTGGCTGGCTGACTGGCTGTCCATGTAACCTTGTGCGCAAAGTACAGGTCGCAATTTTGGAGATAATTTGATGAAATTTGGGTCATAAGTTCTTATTGGCACAAGGGCCAAGCCTATTGAAAATGGGCCGAATCATAGGACCAAGAGGGAAGATTGGGGGAAATTTCTTCCTCTCAGAAACTATCAAACCGATTTCAATGAAATTTAAAACATAGATACAACCATATCTATATGGACACAAAATGTATGCATTTTTTAAAAAACAGGACCACGAGGGGAGATAGGGGCAATTTCTGCCTCTCAAACCGATTTTAATGAAATTTAAAACATAGATAGATCCATATCTATATGGACACATTAGCTATACAGTTTTTCAAAAATAGGACCACAAGGGGAGGTAGGGGGCAATTTCTGCCTCTCACAAACTTTTAAACCGATTTTCATGAAGTTTATTAACATAGATAAATCTATATTTATATGGACACATAAGCATGATTTAAAAACACAAATACTGTGGTGTAGGGTATCGTATGGTCGGGCTTGACCGACTATATTTTCTTACTTGTTTTCATTAAAATGGTGACTTTTCTCCAAAACTTTTTTATTCCCATCTTTAGCAAATTATCTATTTATTGCCCTAATAATAAAGTTCAAAGCATTTACATTCTTGTAAAGGAGAGTTTTACAAACTTTCCTTAAAATTAAAGTTGATATGGCGGCGATTGATAACTCAAAGAAATTTAACAATTTGTAATGTTGCGTTATCAATAATTTATTAGTATGTCACAAATCAAAAAAGATTGCCAAATATATAGAGTTTTGACACATTTTTTAAAAGTCCTTACAAAATCTGTACTTTTTTCCCTACGGCCAATTTTTTTGAAAGAAAATCCCTGCAAATAGAGATTTTTCCCTACGTATAACATAACTGATACATACAAACGTATGCAAGAATATTATTACATATATTACTTACCTTCTTTTTCGTATTCGAATTTATCCTTGCGGCTGAATGGGAAATCATGTGTCTATCCAAGTCAATTTGACGATAATATTTTTTGGTACAAAAACTACAGGACATCAATTGACCCAAATGTATACGACGGTGTACATTAAGGCCACCTTTATAGTAAAAGGCTTTGTCACAAAACTCACACTTATGGGGTTTTTCTCGATTATCTGAGTGTGTCTGCATATGATTTTTAAGGATAAGTTTGCTGTAAAATTTTAGACCACATACATCGCAAGTCTCATTACGTTCTCGATTTTTAATATGAGTTTTTTCGTGTAAGATTGCAGTATATTTACTATATAATACTTTAGCTTAAACGTTTTAAAATTATAAGAGGCTTTTGCATTTATTATTACCAGATAATTAATAAAAATTAACTTTTATTTTACTTACAACAAATTGAACAACACATTGGTTGTTCAAGCTTTTTTGTATTTTTACTGTCATCTATTTGAGACGGATTTTCCAGAATTTCTATTTTTAAATGATTTACTATTGTTTGTCCACTAAACTCATCCTCTGAATTATTTATTTCAGCTATTTCATTTGTCGATTTTTTAGATTTTGCCGATTTCTTTTTATGATTCTGCAATTTTCTTATAGAAATTTTAGATCCTTCGGTAGTTTTGGTATTTTCGACTATATTGGGTAACTCTTCATTGGAGTTTTCATTCATAGAGAGGTTTTCTATTTCGGCATTTGTTTCTTTTATTAATATTTTCTCAAATTCAGGTATTCCTTGGTCCATCAAATCACCATCGTCATCTTTTATTTCCACATTTAAACGATTGTTATTCTGCAATACTAAGTGGGTGTCTAGGGCTTTTTCAATAAAAGTATCAACATATTCTAAACCATCTGAACAAGTATGGCATAACATTTGCGAAAAATTATCTTCATCTATAAAAAAAAAAAAATGTAAAACATAAATTAAAATATATGCATATTTATATTCACACTTTTCAGACGTGTTATCCTTTATGTGTCATATAAATCTACTTATATACAAACCGAAACATTCCAACTGTGTATATTTGTAGTAGCAATCCTTGTAGGTCAGGCTGCTACAGTCATTTATAAAGTTATTCCAATGAATATCTACATTATCTTTTAAACAGATACGACATTTTTTTTCTAGTTTTAAGCAGTTCATTTTTAATTGCCGTATCCAAAATATTTTAAGAAACAATATTTTAGCACGAAATACTTGTGAATTTGAGCGACTTTCTTATTTTTTTTACCAATCGAGTGGTTTTAACTAGTACAGTAGAGCTAGCAAACAATCGATAGCTATGTTTTCATTGGACTATCGATGGTTTCTTTTCGATAGCGATCGGTGAAATATGTTTTTACTGCCCGTCTACAACTGACATGATTTGCTGTTATAACTTGATGTTATAAAAGCGTTGTTAAAACATTTGCATTAACAACCGTGTTATAACATGAGAAAACTTCTAACATGATGAGTCTATACCTAACACTAACATCATATTAGTGTTAAAGTTAAGCATTTCATGTCAGTTGTAGACTGCATGTTAGGAAATTGTAAATAATTTTGCTCTAATGGCCAATTTTCAGGATTGATATTAAAACACATTTATATTTAAAATCGTTTTAAATACAAAATTTTCTTCTTCACTTAATACTTACATGAAACTTAATTCACCGATGTGGTAAACTTAATTTCAACTTAGCCTGGCGTTTACATTTGCCAGTACTGGCAAGACAGTAGCTATACATGCAAACCTTTTCACTAATGCCACAGAGCACACAGAGGCGTCACGAGACAGAAAATATTGTGTTTTTTTTGTCTTTTCTTTGAAAGATGCCCTTTTTGCATTTTTGTTTTGATTACGCAATTCGTGTTGATAGTGGCGGCCTGTTTTTACACATTGCCACTTCACTACCAAAAAACATTTTCTTTCTCTTTCTTAGAAAGCTGCCCTCGCAAATGATTTGGTCATTTTTCAAACGTCACTTTTTTCATCTCTGTATGCTTTGTGCTAATGCATGCACACTTTTCCAACTGTCTTGTCTACTGTCTAGCAAATTTTGCACACAGTAAAATTGGACAGTGATTTGACATTCGGTCACAGAGTAAACGGAGGCGTCACGAGACAGAAAATATTGTGTTTTTTTCTGTCTTTTTCTTCGAAAGCTGCCCTTTTTGTTTTGATTATGCAATTTGTGTAGATAGTAGCGGCCTGTTTTTACGCATTGTCACTTCACTAACAAAAAACGTTTTCCTTCTCTTTCTTCGAAAGCTGCCCTCGCAAATGATTTAGGCATTTTTCACACGTCACTTTTTTCATCTCTGTATACTTTGTGCATTCGGTAACAGTAATCCAAAGTTTTGTTAGCAAAAGGGGAAAAAATCAAAAAGTAAAAAAAAATTAAACATACAATTTATTTATTTTAAGCTTTTTTTAAATTTTTTTAGTTTATACAAAATACGTTAAGCTGGACTTGCGCTGCAGCATTCACGTTTGACATATTTTAAAAAGTGAACAGTCTTAACTACTGTCTGGACGCCTACGTCACGAAGACAGTTAGGAGTGTTTTTAGCAACTAATATGTATTTTCTTAACTGTCTTGCCAGTACTGTCAAATGTAAGCGCTGTGTAAGTTTCCATTATACTATTTTAGAAAGGTGGCCTCAATATCACAACAATACAACAACATGCGAATCAATACCAATCAGCTGTTTTTTGAGACCACCTTGTAAATAATTACAGTTTTTTTTGATATTTTTTAATCGGTTCAGTAGGATCAGTACTGAAATTCTGTAGCTTTTTAACGACAAAAAATTGTCGTTAAGTAGTCAAAATTCGTTAGCTAACGAAAGTTGTCGTTAAGAGCTATTCTGTAATGAAATTTTAACAATTTTTATCGGCAAAAAATGTCGGTAGCTAACGACACAAAAAAAGTTCTTGTTTAATAATAACGACAATAAATGAACTGTTAACAGATTAAAAATATAGAGTAAAGTAGCCAATTTTTAACACGAAAAAAGTAAGAAAGTATAGTCGATCAAGTCCGGCTCTACATTGCAGTATTTGGGCGATCATATTTCCGCCAAAAAGAGTATGTTGTGAGGTTATTATTCACATAATACATTTTTGTGCCAAATATTATCTAAGTATCTACCATTATTAGTGTATTCGTATGGGAGCTGTGGTCAAATATGGACCGATTCTAAAAAAATTTGTTCTGGTGATTAATTTAGGTTGCGACAAAATATTTTTGGATCTTATTCAACTAAAATGTCTATAAAACAAGATGGCTATTAATAGGCACAGAACCCTATTCCGGAAAGAAGTTTTCATGTGGGCTATAAAAATTAAATAACTGCTTCTCACCATTATAAAAATGCTTCGACCTTGTGACAATAAACGCATATGTGCCAAATTTTATAAAATTATTTTTAAAACTGGGACCTGTAATTTGCACACAAGGTTATCTTGGACAGACAACCAGCCATCCTGATAGAAGGACGGGCTTCGTTAAATGGATTCTGACATTGATTCTGAGTCAATCGGTATACTAAAAGGCAGGCCCAGAACCTTTATTTAAATGTGTTACACACATTCGAACAAACACATAATACCCTTTTCACATACAGTAGTGCTGGTATGAAAAGTAAGAGCAGAATGTTGTGCTAGAGTGGCTCAGTCATCTGGAAATTTTTCCCTATGTATAAAAGAATTTAAAACCAACATATTTGTTTAGAAATATAATCAATATTTACACGTTTTCATTCATGTTTTGTTAAAATAAATGCAATAAAGCAAATTAATTTTGTATTTTTTATTAATTTTAAAAAATTTTTACTTTGACGTTCTTATATTTTTACCGATATTTGTCGTCAATATTTCTAAACAAAAATTTTTGTTTATTTAAAATACAGAATAACAAATTCGTTAAAGTAACCGAGATTTCTCGTTAATTAACGATATCGGTAGTTAAATTCAAAAAGTTACAGAATTGAGGTACAGAGCTATGAATCAAAATGTGGAACCACCACGTAAAAAAATTGATAATTTTGTTACAAAAACTAACTTAAATGGTGGAACAATGCACAGAATGATATAAGATTTTGCAAAAATTCGTCTTATTCGACTAGAAATCACGCTGCAAAATTTCGTGAAGATCCGTCCATAATTTACCCTATGCCCCATATAAGCCCTACTCCCGGAAAACAGTATAGTTGTAATAAACAATGCTATCATATCAATTTTGGCACGTCACAGTTTAATAGGACAAGAAATGATACTGTAAAGTTTCGTGAAGATCGGTCCATAATTTACCCTAGGCCCAATATAAACCCTACTTCCGGAAAACAGTTTAGTACGCCTAAAACCGTGAAAAATAATGCTAGCAATGCAAAATTTTGTACATCAAAGTTTTATAGGACTAGAAATAAGACGTTAAATTTCGTGAAGATTGGTCTATAATTTACCCTAGGCCCCATACCCTAGGCCCGGAAAACAGTTTAGTAAAGCTTCGTACAGACGATGGTCAGATCTTACAATATTGGTAAGCAGCGTTGCTTAAATTGCATTAAAATTGGCTAAAATGTCTTAAGCTTCGTACAGACGATGGTCAGATCTTACAATATTGGTAAGCAGCGTTGCTTAAATTGCATTAAAATTGGCTAAAATGTCTTACAACTGTGTGAACATTGTAAGCTCATTTGTATTTCCAGATGTGCAAAATTAATGCATCTGAAATGGACCATTGTCAGAAAAATTTTGCTGTTGGCAACGCCTGCTTACAATATTGTAAGATCTGACCATCGTCTGTACGAAGCTTTACAACTGTGTGAACATTGTGAGCTCATTTGTATTTGCAGAAGTGTTTTATAAAACTAGAAATGACACTGTGAAATTTTGTGACGATCGGACCACAAGTTACCTTAGGCCTCATATAAACCCTACTCCCGGAAAACAGTTTAGTACGCCTAAGACCATAATTAATAATGCTATCTTAGCAAATGTTGGCTCGTCACAGTTTCATAGGACTAGAATTGATACTGTGAAGTTTCGTGAGGATCGGTCCATAATTTACCCTAGGCCCCATATAAACCTTACTTCCGGAAAACAGTTTAGTACGCATGAACCCATAAAAAATAATGCTATCATAACAAAATGTTGTTCATCAAAGTTTTATAAAACTAGGAAAAAGACTGTGAAATTTCGTGAAGATCGGTCCATAATTTACCATATTCCCCATATAGGGTTGCCAGATTTGAAATGTGGGAAACAGTACATTGAATACAAAAAAAACAGTACAATCAAGAAAAAAAAGTACATTTTTTTTGACGAAAACATAACTAGTTGTTTGAGTTATTAAAAATATTTTAAACTTTTGATGAAATATACAACAACAATTATATACAAAAATGCACTTAAAATATGTAACGTCAAAGGAATGATTTCCAATTTATGGCATTTCATAAATATACGAAATCATTTGGCCTAAACGTTCTGTTTATTTTTTTTAATATGAAGACAGGAAAACCATACAATGCTGTAAGCCATACAAGAAAGGAGAAACTTACCTTAAAACAACTAACTCATGAATTGTGTTACTACGATTTTCTTTAAACATATTCGTATTTAAAGCAATTTTCACCACACACATAGTTGAAGAAATCATATAGATATTGAGAAAATTTCCTAAATTAATTTTCCAATTTTAAACAATTTTTAAATTATTATACTATGTAATGATAGTTAATTATACCTGAACTTGGTGAAATTATCCATTAATCTATAAAATCCAAAAAACATTAATTTATTTTTATTTCACAAAGTCTGAAAATAGTAAAAAAAAAGTTTCAACAAAATTTAACATAAAACTTTCTGTTTGTAAAACAATCAAGAGCAATTGAAAACGATGAAGATTTTTAATAAAATGTGTGTAAAAATTAGCGAAGCTTTTCCCTATTTCAAAAATAGTTTAGGTAAATAAAAGTGGTCCTCAAAGGTATTAGGTATTTTTATAAATTTTAAACACGGAGAATTTTCCGAATTTGACGTGATTTTGATTTCCAGAACATGCCCGAAAATTAAAACAGTTCTTAAAAATAAAGATAATTATGTTGGAATCATAGCTGTTCACTGTAAATTATTTTCTTCTAAATATTGACTCAAAAATTTAAATATGATAAATTTATTTAATATTTCTTTAAATTAAATATAAATCAGTTTCAAATAATTAACGATAATGTCTTTCAAATTTTATTTCTTCTCTTTGAAGTTAAATTGACTATTATTTCAATTTATAATATGCAAATTAATATTATAAAAAAATATTCAAATCAATAGAAAAGTACACAAATTTGTTGGGAAAAATTGAATTTAAAAGAAACAAATAAATTAAATTTGTATAAAACTTATTGAATAAAAAAATTTCAGACTTTGTATGAAAAAATTTTACTTATTGGAAAAAATTTATAAGCGTTATTACCTTTTATATAATAATTAAGAGTGATATATTCGGCAATGCCATTTAAATTTCAGTCGAATTTAATTCTAGCACATAAATACACGTTTCTATTTGGGAAACAATGGCAAGGAAGTTTTACTTCAAAGTTTTACTCAAAACAACCTCACAAAATGCACTTTACCAAAATTCAAGGAATATAATATTGCTTTTAGTTTATTCCGCCGAATTTATGTCTAAATGCCATGGAAAATAACCTTGTGGTTGTTAAGCAACCAGTAACTGTATAATATCGGTAATTTTTTTTAAATTTTCAATTACGAAATCGTCTTACTTTTAATGCTTGTATTTAAAATGGAGCTGCACTCTTTTTATCCCAGTATTTTATTATGTCTTTTTTAATCTTGGAATATTTTACAGCCGTCCCTCAACAAGAGTGGAGGCGGAACGTTTTCTTAAGCTTTTTCGCTGATATGTCATACCTAAGCAAAAGCGTCCACGTTATGTCACAAACAGTAGTGATAGCTTTCTTGTTTAATGAAACCCACAAATTAAATTAGAATTAAATTGCTATTATTAATTAACTATAGCGCCAACTTCACTATTAAACAAGCTGTCGAGGTATGCTTCATACAAATTTTAAATTAAAATTGATCCACTTAAACTTGATTATAATATATTTACTGGCGTTTTAATTTAAACATTGTCAAATTCCAAATTGAAATTTGTATTTTAAATGGCTACGTAAGTTTTTTTTTTTTTGACTTTGCTTAAAAACTAAAAGTTTTTGGCTAACTATCTAGAGTTATATTGCCAGGGTATCACACGGTTTGTTGGAGCCTCATCCACAAGTCCTCGATCGACCTAGACCTTCGTATAGGAAGGCGAAGAGCTTCCAGAATAAGCTCCAGAGTATATCTTGTCTCCACAGTAAAACGTCTGAGTTATTTCCTTGGTACTCCACCAGTAAAACGTCTGAGTTATATTGGTTCTCCACCAGTCACATGAGTTATTAATGGTTCTCCACCAGACAAAACCTCAAATTGAGGTTAAAAAGGATTGCATATAGTTAATGCAGATACCGCAAAAACTGTAACTCGGCACAGTTATACGACGCCGAAACACTAACCAATGCGGGGTGACAACGCAAAACGCAACAAAAGCAGACAAACAAAAACGACCTGTTTGCCCTTAAGAAATAATGACAAAAAGCGCGAGCTGCTTCTCCACTCAGAGCAGTTTTACGAGTGCGCCTAAAAAATTTAATTTAACCAATTCCACAAAGAATTCGATGCTATCGCTAGTATGTCAACAAACTATCGAAAATATCGAATGTTGCGACTATCGATAGTTTGCCAGCTCTATGGTACAGTAAGTCTTCGGTAAAATAAACTTTATTAAAACCAAGGCGAATTGAATACTAGGTAACCGTGTTAGTCAACGTCAGTGCTGCCACAACCAATACAATCAAGGCGAATTTATACAAGGTAAGTGCAACTCTACAACTACAAAGCAAGGCGAATTAACTCCATGTATTTTGTTTTTGCAATTTTCTTACTTGTTGTCAAATTTCAGTATAACAACAAAACAATATTTTGACGTTTCATGATTTTTGTGGATACAGCTGATGAACGGCTGACGAGTTGAGTTTACCTTGTTAAATTCGCCTTGAACAATATTTTAGCACGAAATACTTGTGAATTTGAGCGACTTTCTTATTTTTTTTACCAATCGAGTGGTTTTAACTAGTACAGTAGAGCTGGCAAACAATCGATAGCTATGTTTTCATTGGACTATCGATGGTTTCTTTTCGATAGCGATCGGTGAAATATGTTTTTAGAAAATTGTAAAATAATTTTGCTTCTATCTAATGGCCAATTTTCAGGATTGATATTAAAACACATTTATATTTAAAATCGTTTTAAATACAAAATTCTCTTCTTCACTTAATACTTACATGAAACTTAATTCACCGATGGGGTACACTTAATTTCAACTTAGCCTGGCATTTACATTTGCCAGTACTGGCAAGACAGTAGCTATACATGCAAACCTTTTCACTAATGCCACAGACCACACAGAGGCGACACGAAACAAAAAATATTGTTTTTTTCTGTCTTTTCTTTGAAAGATGCCCTTTTTGCATTTTTTGTTTTGATGACGCAATTCGTGTTGATAGTGGCGGCCTGTTTTTACACATTGCCAGTTCACTACCAAAAAACATTTTCTTTCTCTTTCTTCGAAAGCTGCCCTCGCAAATGATTTGGTCATTTCTCAAAAGTCACTTTTTTCATCTTTGTATGCTTTGTGCTAATGCATGCACACTTTTCCAACTGTCTTGTCTACTGTCTAGCAAATTTTGCAGACAGTAAAATTGGACAGTGATTTGACATTCGGTTATACTTTGTGCATTCGGTAACAGTAATCCAAAGTTTTGTTAGCAAAAGGGGAAAAAATCAAAAAGTAAAAAAAAAAATTAAACATACAATTTATGGTGTTTTCTTTTCTAACAATAATGTTCCATATATGCTACCATTCGTGCGGTTTTTTGTTCCATTCTAAAAATATATGCAAAAATGTGAGAAGTTGTCGTTTTCCTTTCTAAACATGTTGCAACAATAAATGGCAAATTTGTTCCTTTTCTTACCCGCAGTTATAATGCTGGGTACACACTATGCAACGCGTTTACGCAATCTAGTGAATTAAATTATTTTGAGGTTGCATTGAAACAGATTGCATGTAGGTTGCATTGTGTGTACCCAGCATAACTGAGTGTGAGATAATACCCTTTTTTGCATCTGCGTAAAGTACTTTTTTATGCAAGCATTTTATTTTCTTGTGTTAGCGGCAGTGCTACCGTTCGCCCGACTAAAGTCGCAATTTGACACTTTTTCAGCGGTCTGCGACTTTTTGTGAGACTTTTTTTTATCACCGACTTTTGCGACTATTTTAATTTTTCTGCTACTTTTTACCCTTTTTGTTAAGATTCTTACAAAACATTCAATATTCTTATTATTTGTATCAAAAAAAAAAAATCGTCAAAATAGCCTCGTCAAAATTTAAAAACAATTCATAAATTATTGTTCATTTGGCAACACTTTTATTACATTTTTGCAACCTTGTCATGTATACATATGTATATATGTATTGTGGCAAGTTTTAACAGTTCGGACCAATTTGTTTTAATTTGTCAGTGTTTTGTTAGAAATGGTTGACATTTCGAATCGTAAACACCAGCAATGCAAAAAACCTCTGTTGTTTCTGTTGGTTTTGGATTGTTGTAGTCTTAGCACCACCTGTAGTTTTCGAATCGTAAACACTAGCAATGCAATGTAAAAACATGCAATTCAATGCTGTCATCTTTAAATTTAATAGACAAATATATAGAAGACTGGATTCCCTGTGATGAACTTATTTCTAAATATAGAAATAAAATTTCAAAAAAGTAGTATTTATGTAGGTATGTTAAGAAAAAGAAATATTGCGCCAAGATCAAACGAACGGAATTAAAGTAAAATTTTCAAGCGGCTTTAATTGGACAAGTTTAAATATTGTCAAAAATATATTAACCTTAACTTTTTTGGCTTTAAACAGAAATTCTACTCCTTTGACCTTGGCAGCATACGACAAATTTATTAAACTTAAGTAAATGTTTTCACTATACATGAAAACATGGACAAACATGTACATTGTTACGAAATATGATAAAAATGAATTCTGCAATAAGCTTTTTGTTTCAATTGTTTTGTTATGCTTTTTACTAATAAAAAACGTTAAAAAAAGATATGCGACTTTTATTTTCTGAAACGACTTTTTTGTGCGACTTTATTTTTATAAAACAACCTTTTGTGCGACTTTTCAAAAATTCCTAACGGTAACCCTGGTTAGCGGACAACTTGCGTTATATTGTGATTTTTAGTTATATTGTGATGGATATAAAAACTTTTTGTTTTTCGTTTGTTTTACTTTTATTATATTTTTTTTGTCGCAAAATTTTTAACGACGGCTGACATTAATTATTGAAAATCAGTGCTGTTATTGGAATTGTAAGAAAATTTAATGTTGAAAATTGCTACAAGCGTGGTGAATATCGCTTTTAGTACAAACTTTGCATTCAATATTTAACACGCTAAATTCACATTAGTGTTGAGTGTAAAACGTAGCTATTATTTTGTTCCATTGTAATTTAGAAATTGTATCCCTTTGTAAGGGTTCGTGTAACCTAATAAATATATTACACAACTATAATGCATCATTATTTTTTAGAAAAGAAAACACCATTAGTTATTTTAAGCTTTTTTTAGTTTATGCAAAATACGTTAAGCTGGACTTGCGCTGCAACATTCACGTTTGACATATTTTAAAAAGTGAACAGTCTTAACTACTGTCTGGACGCCTACGTCACGAAGACACTAACTTGAGGGTTACACGATCAAGTTTTGGCTATCAAGTTTTAATACACTCACACTTTTTTACCAATACACTCATACTTTTAAAAATTGATACGAACTTGCCTCTAAAATTCTCTTGCCAGTGAGTGTATCAATTTTCGTTCAAGAAAACAGCTTATTACAAATCTTTTGAAGTTGTTTTTGTTTTTTTTTTTCACAAATATTTTTCCGGCAAAAGCTGAAGTTCTTTTTTTTACAAATTGTTGCGGGAATTTTAAAATTTTAACTAAAAACCTAAAAAAATAGTGAAATATGTTTATTAATAAAATTAATAAGCAAAATGATAAAGTCCCTTCGAACAGCCTACAGTGCAGAAAATCAAAAGTGGAAAATAGCAAAACATTTCGAGTTGTTTTCTCGGCGACGCCATTTTGAAGAAGTAAATTGCTTTCAACTTGCGTGCAGCCTACGTCACAGCTGTCAACTTTTGCATATTTTGACAATCAGTATATGTAAAAGACTATCAAGAAAATCTTGATCGTGTGGCTGCACTGTTAGGAGTGTTTTTGGCAACTAATATGTATTTCTTATAGTCAGCGTTACCGTTGGTGCCACTAAAGTGGCAAATGCCACTTTTTCGGCTGCTTGGATACTATTTGGCCACTTTTACAAAATGCACCCAAATGTGGTACTTTTTGTAATTCTTGCCACTTTTGTGATACTTTTTACGTTAGGAAAATATACTTTTTTTCTTTCTGTTTTATAATAGCTCCCAGCTTTAATATATGCTAAGAAATTAGCGTCATTGGTGGGCTCAAGTCTTTTCCAAGCGCCACAAAATGCTTTAGAAAAGACACTTTTATAAGAATTTTTTTCTTGTCAGGCGTGGTTAGCTGAAAATCGGTTGAATAAACTTTCTATTAACCTGTTTTATTTATTATGAATAAGGGGGTAAAGATATCTCGCATATATGGAGGGCTCAGAGCTGAAGCGAACCAAGTCAAAAAAGAAAATTCGAAAATATATTGAGTTTGAGTAAGTAAATTGCCATTAATTACTGGAGCCACTGACTTGGGTTTATTACCGTTACCTTAGGAACGAAACTGTTTTTGATTTACCCCATTACAGAACTGGATTGAGTAAAATTTTGCGGGGATTTTCGCACCAGATTTGAAATACATATACGTGATTTATTTTATGACTTGGTTCGGTTCAGCTCTGAGCCCTCCATATATGTATATTGGTCGTGAAGCAGAAACCGAACTGTTGTGTACCGACAACTTTTCTAAAATTTGTGCAATTGACATTAAAAACCAAAAATTGTGTAAAGAATTGATAACAAGAATTGATATAAAAAACAAAAAGCTCAATATATTGAAGTATTTAGACCCATTATATATAGTGTCTAATGAAGATATAAACTACTTCCAATTAGTTTCTGAGGTTAAACATATTATAACTGACCCAGATGCATTTATACATGAATTTAAACCTCAAGAGAGTAAAGTAAATGACACTTATTATGAACACATATTTAAAATTTCGAATGCTGAAGACTTTTGGCATGAAATTGGAACATGTATTCAAAAGGAAAAGGACAAGAAATATATTAATAAATGTATTTATAAAACACCTTACGTAAATATCTTCTATTCGCTGCAACAATGTCATAATCCAAAAAACATGTTTTGGCAGAAAACAAGTTTAACGTTTTTGAATTACCAAAACATTAAAGTAAATATTTTATAAAAATTACTTCTCCAGAGAAATATTTACAAAATATTTATTTTAGTTTTTACAACAAATGAGCCATTTGTTAGTAAAAATGTATGTCTATTGTAATGCGATCAATTGTTTTTTAGTGTATTTAATTACTATATAATGTTTTTTGTTATGTTTTTATACCATTTAAAATTATAATAAATAGAAAAAAAACGTAAAAAATTATTAATGTGGTGTACTTATTTTAATTTTAAAAGGTGTGCCCATTTTTTTTAAATCCTCTTTTTGGTGCCACTTTTTTTGTTGATATCCCCTTTTTTTGGTACTTTTTTAAAATATCCGACGGTAACACTGCTTATAGTACGTTTCCACTTACATGTTTTGGGCCACAAAACTAGTTTTGCAGCAAAACAAGTATTTTGCTACTTATTTTCCCATACATTTTTTATGTTCGAAAAGCTCAAACAAAAACTTGTTTTGCTCCAAAACATGTCGAAAATCATGAATACATCTCTGGGTTATCCATTATTGGTGATTGACAATTTCGAAAAAAGTGGCATATTTACCAAAATATCAAGAATTATTAAATAGGTTTATGCAACTCTCCAGCTGATTTATTTGGTTGCAGCGTAAAAATAATAAAATAATACAATAAAAAGGAAGTAAATTGTGTGCTTTTATATACGTACATATGTATATATGTGTATTAAAAAACAAACAATGAATTTTCATGTTGAAGAAAAATATTTTTTTTCAACACATATATTTTTTGGCTTTCATGTTTGTTTACAACATAAATGTCAAATTGATTCGAAAATTCGAATACCAAAACCAGTTTTACATAATGGAAACACTTTGATAGGTTTTGCCCATAACAAGTTGTTTTGCTCATAGTGGAAACATAGTATAAAACTGTCTTGCCAGTACTGTCAAATGTAAGCACTGTGTAAGTTTCCATTATAATATTTTAGCAAGGTGGCCTCAATATCACAACAATACAGCAACATGCGAATCAATACCAATCAGCTGAGACCACCTTGTAAATAATTACACTTTTTTATGATATTTTTTTAATCGGTTCAGTAGGATCAGAGCTATGAATCAAAATGTGGAACCTCCACCTAAAAAAATTGATAATTTTGATACAAAAACTAGCATAAATGGTGGAACAATGCACAGAGTGATATAAGACTTTGCAAAAATTCGTCTTATTCGACGAGAAATCACGCTGCAAAATTTCGTGAAGATCCGTCCATAATTTACCCTAGGCCCCATATAAGCCCTACTCCCGGAAA
The DNA here is from genome assembly GCA_930367215.1 of Pollenia angustigena. NCBI lineage: Eukaryota > Metazoa > Arthropoda > Insecta > Diptera > Polleniidae > Pollenia > Pollenia angustigena. The sequence continues at coordinate 202,438,113 of OV884059.1, forward strand.
ACAGTATAGTTGTAATAAACAATGCTATCATATCAATTTTGGCACGTCACAGTTTAATAGGACAAGAAATGATACTGTAAAGTTTCGTGAAGATCGGTCCATAATTTACCCTAGGCCCAATATAAACCCTACTTCCGGAAAACAGTTTAGTACGCCTAAAACCATAAAAAATAATGCTAGCAAAGCAAAATTTTGAACATCAAAGTTTTATAGGACTAGAAATAAGACTGTGAAATTTCTTGAAGATTGGTCTATAATTTACCCTAGGCCCCATATAAACCCTACTCCCGGAAAACAGTTTAGTAAGCCTAAAACCGTAAAAAATAATGCTACCATAGCAAAATTTAGTACATCAGAGTTTTATAGGACTTTAAATAACACTGTGAAATTTTGTGAAGATCGGTCCATAATTTACCCTAGGCCCAATATAAACCCTACTTACGGAAAACAGTTTAGTACGCCTAAGACCGTTAAAAATAATACTATCACAGCAACATTTTAAACCCTACTCCCGGAAAACAGTTTAGTACGCCTAAAACCGTAAAAAATAATGCTATAATAATAAAATTTAATACATTAGTTTTATAGAACTAGAAACGACACTGTGAAATTTTGTGACGATCGGACCACAAGTTACCTTAGGCCCCATATAAACCCCACTTCCGGAAAACAGTTTAGTACTCCTAAGACCATAATTAATAATGCTATCGTAACAAATTTTGGCTCGTCACAGTTTCATAGGACTAGAATTGATACTGTGAAGTTTCGTGAGGATCGGTCCATAATTTACCCTAGGCCCCATATAAACCTTACTTCCGGAAAACAGTTTAGTACGCATGAACCCGTAAAAAATAATGCTATCATAACAAAATGTTGTACATCAAAGTTTTATAAAACTAAGAAAAAGACTATGAAATTTCGTGAAGATCGGTCCATAATTTACCCTAGGTCCCATATAGGGTTGCCAGATTTGAAATGTGGAAATTATTTTTGAATTATTAAAAATATTTTAAACTTTTGATTAAATATACAACAACAATTATATACAAAAATGCACTTAAAATATGTAACGTCAAAGGAATGATTTCCATTTTATGGCATTTCATAAATATACGAAATCATTTGGCCTAAACGTTCTGTTTGTTTTTTTTTTAATATGAAGACAGGAAAACCATACAATGCTGTAAGCCATACAAGAAAGGAGAAACTTACCTTAAAACAACTAACTCATTGATTGTGTTACTACGATTTTCTTTAAACATATTCGTATTTAAAGCAATTTTCACCACACACATAGTTGCATATAGATTTTGAAAAAATTTCCTAAATTAATTTTCCAATTTTAAACAATTTTTAAATTATTTACGGCCAATTTTACCAAGTTCAGCTATTACTATGTAATGATAGTTAATTATACCTGAACTTGGTGAAATTATCCATTAATCTATAAAATCCAAAAAACATTAATTTATTTTTATTTCACAAAATCTGAAAATAGTAAAAAAAGTTTCAACAAAATTTAACACAAAACTTTCTGTTTGTAAAACAATCAAGAGCAATTGAAAACGATGAAAAAAATTTAAATATGATAAATTTATTTAATATTTCTTTAAATTAAATATAAATCAGTTTCAAATAATAAACGATAATGTCTTTCAAATTTCATTTCTTCTCTTGGAAGTTAAATTGACTATTATTTCAATTTATAATATGCAAAATAATATTATGAAAAAATATTCAAATCAATAGAAAAGTACACAAATTTGTTGGGAAAATTGAATTTAAAAGAAACAAATAAATTAAATTTGTATAAAACTTATTGAATAAAAAAATTTCAGACTTTGTATGAAAAAATTTTAATTATTGGAAAAAATTTATAAGCGTTATTACCTTTTATATAATAATTAAGAGTGATATATTCGGCTGTGCCATTTAAATTTCAGTCGAATTTAATTCTAGCACATAAATACACGTTTCTATTTGGGAAATAATGGCAAGGAAGTTTTACTACAAAGTTTTACTCAAAACAACCTCACAAAATGCACTTTACCAAAATTCAAGGAATATAATATTGCTTTTAGTTTCTTTTAGTTTATTCCGCCGAATTTATGTCTAAATGCCATGGAAAATAACCTTGTGGTTGTTAAGTAACCAGTAACTGTATAATATCGGTAATTTGTTTTAAATTTTCAATTACGAAATCGTCTTACTTTTAATGCTTGTATTTAAAATGGAGCTGCACTCTTTTTATCCCAGTATTTTATTACGTCTTTTTTAATCTTGAAATATTTTACAGCCGTCCCTCAACAAGAGTGGAGGCGGAACGTTTTCTTAAGCTTTTTCGCTGATATGTCATACCTAAGCAAGTGCGTCAACGTTATGTCACGAACAGTAGTGATAGTTTCTTGTTTAATGAAATCCACAAATTAAATTAGAATTAAATTGCTATTATTAATTAACTATAGCGCCAACTTCACTATTAAACAAGCTGTCGAGGTATGCTTCATACAAATTTTAAATTAAAATTGATCCAGTTAAACTTGATTATAATATATTTTCTGGCGTTTTAATTTAAACATTGTCAAATTCCAAATTGAAATTTGTATATTTTAAAAGGCTACGTAAGTTCTAAAAAATTAAATTTAAACAATTCCACAAAGAATTCGATGCTATCGATAGTATGTCAACAAACTATCGAAAATATCGAATGTTGCGACTATCGATAGTTTGCCAGCTCTATGGTACAGTAAGTCTTCGGTAAAATAAACTTTATTAAAACCAAGGCGAATTGAATACTAGGTAACCGTGTTAGTCAACGTCAGTGCTGCCACAACCAATACAATCAAGGCGAATTTATACAAGGTAAGTGCAACTCTACAACTACAAAGCAAGGCGAATTAACTCCATGTATTTTGTTTTTGCAATTTTCTTACTTGTTGTCAAATTTCAGTATAACAACAAAACAATATTTTGACGTTTCATGATTTTTGTGGATACAGCTGATGAACGGCTGACGAGTTGAGTTTACCTTGTTGAATTCGCCTTGAATACAATTTTTACAACCTAAATTTTTGAAAAAGTTACCAAATGTAAAAAAATATAACCAAATTTATAATTCCTTTTATTAATTGAGAAAATCATTAAAATTTATTTCAAGTTGCATTGTAATACAAAGGTTATTTGCACTTTATAGTAAAATAATAATTATAAATCAAGAAAACAAAACAAGAAATGTAAAAAAAAGAGAAACTTAATTAAAAGTTTTTATTTAATTGACACTTGTTTTGTAAAAAAACATTTATTTTAAAAGAGTTTAACCCGTAAAATTTCCATACGAAGTTTTTGAAATTTTTTAATAAACAGTTACAAATAATAAAAATGGAAAATTGTGTTCCGCTTTTTAGCTGTTATTGGCAGGTCTGTCAAATGTGGCGATTTCTTAATCCTTTTTTCTATGGAATTTAACGTTTGGCGATATGGTGAAATTTAAGACGATTCTCGATATGCGAAATGCATTTAATGTAAATACAGGCAAAGCTCGATATAACAAATACTCACTTTAACGAAAATCCGATATAACGAATGAGCAAATTTTTTCATTAGTTACCTTATATAACGAACGATCAACATTTGTTTGTCCCGGTTTAACGAATGGTTACATGCCGAATGTGCTTTTTTTTGTTACAAAGTAATACAACACGTAGATTAGTTTTAAGCATAATAAAAGAGTTTTGTTTGAAGCACAGATCACAGTTTGAAGTTTTGTGGAAGCAAGATGTTAAATAGAAAAAGAATATCATTCAGTGAAAAAAATAAAAATTTTAAAAGAATGTAAAGAGGTGTAAGTCTTTCTCTTATATCGCATAAGTATGGAATACCAGTCTTCGATTTGCACTTTAAAAAGATGGTAAAAAAATTGTTTACACATTTCTTTAGTGATGAGAGTATTGCATGAAAAAGCAGTTGAAAAAAGTTTGCAAGCTTCAAACAAACAATCATTTATTACTGATTTTTTAGACAAATAATTTTTCCCAATATGTAAACACGTACTTACGTATGCAAGTTCAATAAACATGAATATAATAAAAGCTCGATTTAATGATAAATGTAGTTAATTTTGTATTTAAAAAAAAGTTCGGTATTACGAATCTCTCAGTTTAACGAAAGGGGCTGACATTATATCATTCGTTATAGCGGGCTTTGCCTGTAGTTTTCTTATTTACATATATCTCAAAAAAAAAAGTTATTTTATTAATACATTATAAATGTCGAATTAAACACAATATAAATAAGATTTATATCTAAATTATAAAAACTTTTTTCTCTTTATAGTTCTTATGTGTACAGTTGTTTTCGGTTAATTGAGCCCCGCTTAATTGAGTTTCCCGTTTTATTGCACTAAAAATCATGTAACGAAATCATTCAGTATAACTATCTATGTATGTAAAAATACCCTTTTAGTTGAGTTCCGTTTAATTGCGGCTCTCGCTTAATTATTTCGCAAAATAAGACCGCATTGCGAAAAACAAGAGCAAATGTTTCGGTTAATTGTTTCCGTCATCTTAAGTGTTTTTGCATCCACAAACGTAAACAAATTATTTTGCGGCAAGAAAGATTGTATTATGAAAGAACCTGATTTTTATTTTGTTTTAAAAAACCTAAAGTATTTTTTTACTAAATAAATAAAGAAATGAGTTTTATTTTCGATCTACCCATAGGTGTTTCGCTTTATTGCACATCTTACTGAATTAAGCGATTTTCGTTTTAATTGCGTCGGCGATTCAATAAACCGAGTACTGTTTAATTGAGTTCCCGTGTAATTGCGTCAAAAGTCGTGCAGTTTTAGAAACTCAATTAAGCGGAAATAACTGTATTTTCAAATATTTATATACATAATGTAAATAAATTCAGAATATTAAACTTATTTTCAAGTTTTTAGAAACACTAAAACGACTTTTGTGTTATTTTTCAGTAATTTTCTGAAATCGATTCCACATGATTTTATGCACTTCCTACTTTAAGTACTACTTATCTTTACTACTCTTAAAATTAAGAAAAACAACGCCCATTAAAAAAAAATAATTTAAAATCTCCATTGATTAAAACTTCATTCGTTTTTTTTTATTTTTTTTTTTAATTCCCTACGCGAAGCTCTACGCTTGTCTGCAGGAAAGAAACCAGAGTCTCTGGCGGGAATCGAACCCGCAACCCCGGCGCTGATAGACAAGCTCTCTATCAGCTAGTCTACCGGGTCACTCGATTTAAGAACATGGCGTTTTTAATAAAAAAAATCACAAATGGCAATATTTTATTAGCAAAAATCTTAAAAAAATTATTTGGTTGCTGTTTTGAAAGGGATTTTTTGTTTTCGATACATTATAAAAAACTTCAGTTCATTGGTAACAAATAATGAAAAAATCGTAGTGCACAGTACAAATTATTTGAGCTCGTTAATAATTGTATCAAGAAAAACACATTCGTACGTATTATTATTTTAGAAAAAAGTAACCAAAACTAAAAAAATATTCACATCTCCACATTGGAAAAAATATAGTCAATTTTGGTTAGAAATAACCAAAAACGGCAGTTCTGGTCAACGTCATCATCACTTATAAAGATACATTTTTCATATCTTTTGATGACTATAGGTACCATGTATAATCCCGACATTTTTCGTATCTTTTGAATCTGTACGCAACAAGCACAGAAATAAAATATTAAAGAACTTTTAGCCAACTTAAACTTATTAAGACTAACCGACTCAATGCCAATACAATTGCAGCTTAATTAATGGTGAAATAAAACATTAAGGATCTAGTAGTGCGCAGTTGTTCTAAGGAAATTTGAATACCTTTTTTATTTATAGTTATGAACTTCTTGATATAATTGCCTTAGTATAAACGCCTTTATTCGTATATTAATTTTTACAAAAATGAATTTGTTTTGATAACATCCAAAGATAGTTACATATAATTAATGTACGTATGACAAAGCAAAATAAATAAATCGTAATAGAACCGTTAGATTTTTGTGTGTGTTTTTGGCTTCTTTGCTTTGTATTAAAGCAACACGTGTGATGCGTTGCTTTTTTTAAGAAAGGTGCAAATCTTTCAGTAAGGGTTGATTTACACACGTCAAGTTTGACTCGTCAAGTCTTGAGTTTTTAAGAAAGAGGGGAAAAGATATGACATTCGCATTTCCCTTCTCTCCTTAAAGTTCAAGACTTAACGAGTTAAACTTGAAGTGTGTGAACCGCAGTTGATATTCCAAAAGTATGGAATAACAAAATCTTATTAAAGTTTTATATCTACACCAAATTATGAATACAATTAAATTTTGATGTTTTTTAAATTGTGAACCACCATTTTTTATAAAATTTTAAGGTAAAATTACTGATCGATATAACGAATATCTCGGTATAACGAAAGGTCTGAACATTATATCATTCGTTAAACCGGGCTTTGACTATTACAAAAAAGCTTTATAAAAAACATAACTGAAATTTAGCTCATAGAATAAATTTGAAAAATAAAAAAAAAAAATGTTGAAAGTAACTTTAGTTAAGAATTAGATTAATTTATTAGTTACATATATTGTATTGATTAGTTAATTAGTATTTGTCAGTTATTAAATTAGTTTAAATTGTTATTATATTAGTTATGCACACTTCTAGTATAAAAATCAACGTTCAGATGTAATGTTAAAATTGTTGTGCATAATTGAACTTCAACCCCACTGTATATACTAGAATTTTCGTTATAGATAACTTAATTTATTGTAACACCTTAAAGTATGCTTTAGTTTATTGATTTATAATAGTTAAATTTAAAATCAGCCATAGTGTTAATGCTCCAGTAAAAAAGTAAATTAAAGTACGTTAAAAAAAATAAAGAATAGGTGATGCGACTACGTTACCATAGATGCCGTTAATAATAGCCAAATAGACGTTAGGGGTTGTACCTTCTACGGTCGTATGATCATTTGCCAGTTTGGGCTAGAGTGTAAATAGAATCGCAAGATAATAACGGTTGTTAAAGTGACTAAGTTCTTAATAATTTAGTGTTATACATTAAAGTGTTGTGTTTATTTAGTTTTATTTGAATTACAATCAACGAACTCGAAACGGTTTATTTTAAAGAAAATAAACCAAAACGTTATTGAAAGGCAGTAACGTAACGATATATGTATTCTTTTTAGTTAGATGTTTTTGTCAGATTGGTAAAGTTGCACCAGGCGAAAAGTGTGTATTCAATTCGCTTGGTAATAACGAAAACCCAACGAACATTCACACAAGGGATATTCATTAGAGGACATACATATGTTCATGATAAAAATACATTAGGTAGTTCCACTTCTCTCTGACAATTATTTTTTTGAAGTTTATAGGAATTATTTGAATTTTGTTTTTTGTAAACATTAACAAAACGTTGCCACATATAAACAAGTAAGAGTGCTATATTCGGCTGTGCCGAATCTTATATACCCTTCACCATTGTGCGAGCAGAAAACAGAGCAACTAGACAAAAACTAAAATTTTTTTTGCATATACATGCATATTAACAATACTAAAAACTTCATTATAAAATAAATTAAAAAAGCGAAAACTGGTAAATCGTTTTTAGAACATAAAAAAATTAAAAAAAAAATCATTTTTGAAAAACCAAGATCCGAACCAGGGGACTCAGTTTCTATCCTTAACAAACTCCCTAGACAACTTAACCATGAAGGAACGTTGTTTAAATTTCATTGATAGATTTTTATACCGACGTGTTTAAGAAGAAATTGACCATTTACTTGGGTTATACATATATACTCTTTTAACTTCGGTGAAGGGTATGAAAATATAGTAAATTCCTTTTGGAAGTTATAAGTATAAATGTGTAATTTGTATTATGAGCTTTAATGTGAATATTTAAGCATTTTAATTTGCTTTCGCAAAAATTAAAAACACATTATTTGTATGGTCTATTAATCTTTATTTAAAAGAAATTTAAATTTATAAGCAAGATTTTAGTTACAACTTTATCTTTTTATATGAACAAACATTTAATTTTATGTTTTTAATGTTTGCAAAACATTTTTTTTGAAAAAAACCGTTGCTTGGTTTATTAAGCACGCCTTTAGACAAAACGTTTATACAATTTTCAAGGCCATCGTATTCCACATCATTTAATAACTTAATTTCTCACCAAAGTTTTTATATATAAGTTTGTCATAACGTTTGTAATTTCCACAATATTGATTTTAGACCCCATACAGTATATATATTCTGGGTCCATATGAGAAGAGAAGTTGATTAACGATGTCCGTCTGTCCATCTTACGTTTGATATGTGTTTTCCGGATAATCCAGACATGAAAGCGGCTAGGTTGTTTTACATTTATGTTACATACAGTCCACCATTCCTTGCTATTGAAATTCAGCCAGATCGGTCCAAAAATGACGTAGATATGAGCAAAAAACCACGACTACCTCTAAATTTTTCCAAAAATCCCTTGTTGTTGTATTATTTTTATTTCTGTATATCTTGAGAACGGCAAGAGCCAAAGTTTCCAAATTAGGTACACACATTTAGGTTGCCAATACACACCATCCGGAGAAGTGGGCGTGGTACCTCCCGTACAAAAATTTTTTTTATAAAAACCTAAATTTAAGGGCTGCCATATCTCCTATGGATATGACTTATATATCAAAATATCGGATTTTTAGTAGAACATATTTTATAAAAAACTCGGGAAAATCGGTTCAGATACAAAAAAGTTATGACCAAAATTAAAACCATAGATCTCCCCGAGTCCAAGCTTTATAACTAAAGTAAATGGTAAATTTCTTCTTCAACACGTCGGTATATAAATCTGCCAAATCGGTTAAAAAATGGCAGAGTTATAACCGAAATACTGAATCCACAAAAATTACTCTTTTTTATAATTAACTTTGTTAAAATATATATTTACAAGTTTATATAAATGTTTATATATAAATATAACTTAAGTAAATGGTAAAATTCTTCCTTAGCACGTCGGTATATAAAACTATCGTATCGGTTAGACAATGGGTAATTTATGAGCAAAATACTCCAAAAATGGGCTAAAAAACATCAAAATTTTTATAAAAACCTAAATTTTAGGGCTGCTATACGTCCTATGGATATGACTTATATATCAAAATGTCGGAAATTTGTATGAGTTATAACAGAAATACTGGGGTCTAATCACCGCATACGATATCGAGCAAAATTCATCGAAATTATTTATTTTGGTATCTCGAAACTAGATATCGAATGAAATGTATTGAATTTGAAATAATAGCATTCGACATCGAGTAACTCGACATTACATTTATCGAGTTTTCATTCGATACGCCAGTGTCTATCGTATGCAAAAAAATTCAATAGTTTATTCGATACGATAGTATCGAATGCAGTGATTAGAACCCTGAATTCCCGAAAATTACTCTTTTTATACCCTTCACCGAAGGTAAAAAGGTATATACAATATTGATCCTACACCCTATAAAGTACATATATTCTGGGCTCTTATGAAAAGCGAAGTTCAAAACCGGTTGTCTCTTATTTAAAAAAAAAAATATTTACCAGTTTTATTTAGTTTTTGTCTAGTTGCTCTGTATTCTGCTCGCACAATGGTGAAGGGTATATAAGATTCGGCACAGCCGAATATAGCCCTCTTACTTGTTAAAATTCATGTTGTTCTGCGAGCTCAAGTTACATAATGTGATTAATAATTGGACAATTTGATTTAAACAATTTGAATAAAAATAATTATTAAGATGTATGTATGTAGGTGAGAATATTAATAAAAATAAAATAAATTTATATCTATTAAATGATACCAAAATAAATTAGTCAATCGGTAGTAAAATAAATTTGTAATTATATTATTAACTCATTAAAGCTCCATAAAGACTTTTGAAACTTTTTTCGATTGCTTTCCATGGATTCCATCTATATTGCAATTGATAATAACGTCCACTGAAAAACTTTCAGTCAACGATTTGTGTAATTTTCCTTTAATCAAAGATGCTATACAACGAATCTGAGTTGAGTTGCAATTTTATTGAAAGCCAATGAATCTTTGCATTTTGGGAACATTTAAATTTTCCTCACGTAAAATGTATGTATAATAGTTCCTCAAAGCTTTCTCGTCTTGGTCGGTATTTATAAAACCAAACAACTAGTTTTCAAACTAAAGTTTTTCTTCGGAGTGAAATTTTTCATTAATTGATTGGTTAGATTCCACAACCTCGATTGTTGTGTACTCTCCTTAATCATCCTAACCCATAATCCCTGTAACAGTATTCCCTTCACTACACTTGCCTTGCTTTTTCCATCCTATTTAATTTTCTTACATAAATAGCTTTCTCTTTTTTTATTAATCTTTTTAAACTCCTCTTAATTCCTCACATCCTCATATTTATATTATTATTTAATAATTATATATTTTTATCATTATATAAGTACATATATTTATATATTTTTTTATTAGATATGGAATATTGTCTTTATACGAGTACCAATTCACTATTTGCACTTTGATTTTCAGATTTTTTTAATTTTCTGAAATTTGTCTGTTAATTGATTAAAAAAAATATTTCAACAAAATAAAATGTCAACTGAATTGTTCATGTTTTTCAATTTTTGTTTATTTCTGCATCAGATTTGAGTTATTTCTGAAGTTAGTTAAAAATAAGTTAGCTATAAGTCAGCCTAATTTTGAGTAAGCTCATAAAAGTCCGGCAGCGAAAATATAACTGCTAATAATAATAATATTTGTTTATGATAATCTTTAATTTTGATAGTTTTTTTTAAAGTTAAAAGATTAAAAAAGTTACAGTATATTACCATACAATTGCGAGAGTAAATTTTTAAATTTAATTGCGTTGCCAGTATTTTGAAAATAAGCAGGAGGTTCCAGAGACGAATTGTTAAAATAAAAAACAGCTTTTCAGATGCCGTATCATTATGCCGAAATTGGATGATGCCATTTCCTCTCGAAGATCTAGTGATTTATAGGCGATCAAAAAGGTATTTCGGCATTTTTGTCATAATAATTTTGTGAAGCAGAACAATACTGAATATACGAGTAGAATATTGAGATATGTGATCAAATTTGTTAAGGCCGTAAATGTAGCGTACACCGATATTAAAAGAAGTTTTGTGTTTAAACATATCCTTTGAATAACAACCATGAAAAACCTCAGATGAATATAATAGAGTAGGTAATGTATACGTTTTCGCAAGAAGTAACCGTATTTGAAGAGGTGTAAAATACTGTGTTGTCCATAAACTCCTTAGCATACAATATACTCTACCACATGACCTATTAATATGGTCGGACCAAGTTAAGGTACTATGGAAAACCACACCAAGATTTCTGACAGAACTAAGAAAAATATCAATTTGAGATTCAATTTTGACAGATTTTTTACAAATTATAAGGTATTTAGACTGTTTTGGGTTATCATTTGCTGACGCCCAGAAAAAATACTATTGAGATCAGTTCATTTGCGCTAGAGCAAATGGATGCCTTGGAACTACTCAGGTAAATTTGAATATCATCAGCATATGTATGAGTCCATGAGGATATGAAAAGAGTCCATCATATGAAACGCTTTGCAGTCTATCTTTTACATACGATAAGATTAACTTAACAGCAGTTGTAGAAAAATTAATTATTTTTGATAGTGTAGAGGATGATATACTTACGATGATGAAGCAAATAGATCAAATTAAACAAAGAAGAATGTTCTAGAAGAATCTTAACAATCATCAGCGTTGCCAAAGTGTACCAAAATAATGTTGTTGCCAGATCGTATGTGGGGGAACGTACGCCACATTACTCCCCCTTCCGGTTGAGGCAAAATCGTACCCTACGACCATAACGCGAAGTGATGGTCCTTGGTTCGCCGTTAGGATCGAGGAGAATGTTAGCAGGTTCCCTTAGAGGTAGCTCGCTGGCTGTTGATTCTTTGGATGTTGGTTCATTGACTGATGGTTCGATGATCGATGGTTCGTTGAATGTTGATTCATTAGTTGGTGGCTCGATGTATACCGGTTGTCTATTACAATTGTGATTAGCATTTGTAGAGTTTCCTAGATTTAAAATAAATGCTGCCTTCAAACGGTCCAAACTAATGTTCATTTTCTTTCCTTTAACATTTACAGTAAAATATTTTGAATGACGTTTTAAAACGGGAAATGGTCCCTCATACGGAGTTTGCAGTGGTTTACAGGCCATTGAATAACGTATAAATACTTGTGAAGATGTATGAAAATCTTTTTCAAAAAACGGTTTGTCCTGAGCGTGGAAAGAAGTTTTGGTGGGTCGAAGATCGTTCATAAAGTTTTTGAGTTTTTGACGAATTCATTTTGAGAGGTTTCGTTTTTATCACCCTCTGTTAAAAACTCACCTGGAAGACGTAAACTAGATCCATAGACTAGTTGAGATGGCGTTGCACCGATGTCCTCCTTATACGTGACTCGAAATCCCAAAAGAATTAATGGTAAAATTTCTACACAATTTTCTGATTCATAACATTTAATAGCAGCTTTCAAGGGACGGTGAAATCTTTCGATGATACCGTTTGCCGCTGGATGATAAGCTGTCGTTCTCAGATGTTGTATGCCAAGGGTTCTAGTCAATTCTTTAAAAAAGTTACACTCAAATTGACGTCCTTGATCCGTAGTAACTCGTAATGGTATGCCGAACCTCGATATCCATGTTGAATAAAAAGCGAAAGCGACATTTTCGGCTGTAATGTCCTCTAACGGGCATACCTCCGTCCAGGGGGAGAAACGATCGATCATCGTTAAGCAATATCGGAATCCTTTAGATGGCGGTAATGGCCCAACAATGTCGATGTTGATGTGGTCAAAACGATCGGAAGTAGTAAAATATTCGCAGAGTGGTGCTTTGTTGTGGCGATGAATTTTTCCCTTTTGACAGGCGATACAAGCCCTTGCCCAAAGGTGGCAATCCCTTTTTACACTAGGCCAGACGAATTTTTCAGTAACCTAAAACCACTAAGTTTTTTTGCATTAGAGTGGCATAGATAATGGATTGAATCAAATGCCGTTTTGCGAAATTCCTTAGTTAGGAATGGTCGCACTACTCCGGTTGAAATATCACAATATATAGAAAAGTTTGTGTTAGGCAATACGAACGATTTAAACTGCAAGCTTGAATTAGAGTTGAGAAATGATTTGATTTCCTCATCGTCGTTCTGATGGCGTGACAATCTGCAAAATCAATCGTGTTGTTTACATGAATTGCTTCAAGACGTGACAAAGTGTCCGCAACTACGTTTTCCTTGCCAGGTATGTGCCTTATGTCCGTAATAAATTGGCTCAAAAAATCTAGGTGACGAACTTGCCTAGGGCTTGCCTTGTCGAGTTTCTGTTTAAATGCGTATTGAAGCGGTTTGTGATCCGTATATATACAAAATTCACGACCTTCCAGCATGTGCTGAAAATGTCTGACTGCTTTGTATGCACTCAATAGCTCCCTATCGTAGGTGCTGTATTTTCGTTGAGCTTCGTTTAGTCGCTCTAAATAAAAACCAAGTGGCTGAAAATTTTCGTTTAGCATTTGCTGTAAAACGGCACCTATGGCAATGTCTGAGGCGTCTACCATCAGAGCAAGTTTAGTGTTGTGTTTAGGAAAAGCAAGACATGTTGCGTCACGGAGCTGTGCCTTGCATTGCTCAAAAGCAAGTTTTTCCTCTTCGGTCCACTTTATAACTGATTTGTCGTTTTTTTTATTACCACGTATAAATTCAAATAAAGTTGCCTGCTGGGTAGCGGCTTTTGGCAAAAATCTTCTAAAGAAGTTAAGCATACCCATAAAACGTTTAAGGTCACAAACTCGTTCCGGTAATTTGTACTGAGTTATAACATCTACTCTTTCCGTTGGAGGACAGATGCCATTTACGTTAACTGTAAAGCCAAGAAATTTTACTTCGGACTTACCAAAATTACATTTAGATGGATTTATATATATATGTATATATAATCCTTGAGATTCCTATAAGGAACATAGGGCCTCAATAATTGATCTCCATCGATTCCTATCTTGTGCTGCACTTTTGGCTTCATTCCACGTTATACCAGCGGTTTGGAGTTCGGATTGAACTTGGCGCCTCAATGTTTTTTTAGGGCGACCCCTTCTTCTTGCTTCCTGTGGGTTATAGCCGAGGGATTTCTTATTGATGTCTTCGGCTGGCTTACGCAGGGTATGACCCAACCATCTGTATTTACGAATTTTGATCTCATGATCAATTGGGGGTTGTTGCGTTTTAAACCATAGCTCTGAATTTGTTTTAGTTTGGGGCCAGAATATTTTTAGTATGCGGCGAAGGCATTTGTTTACGAAGACCTGAAGTTTTTGTACATCAAGGCTCGTTAAATTCCAGGTCTCCGAGCCATAGAGCAATACGGACTTCACATTGCTATTAAACACTTTAATTTTTGTGGATACTGCGATGTTAGCTGACCTCCAGAACTTATTCAAGATTCCAAATGCTTGTTTAGCCTTAGTCAGTCTGTTTTGGATATCTTCGTTGCAGCCGCCGGAAGTGGCAATAATGCTGCCCAGGTAACAAAAAGTTGTGACATCTTCAATTTGTTTCCCCATTAGTGAAAAACGATAGTTACTTGTAACATTAAAACGCATTGATTTCGTTTTTGAAATGTTAATTATCAGACCTGCGTTCAATGCTTTAGCTGTGATGTTATTTAACATTTGTTGCATGCCTTGATGATTGTGTGACAATAAGCAGATGTCATCAGCATAATCCAGGTCTGTCAGTCTTCCAGTCATGCCAAAAGTGATCCCATGTATGGCATTCACAGATTGGCTCATGATAACATCAAGCACGATATTGAAAAGTAAGGGGGATAAAACGCATCTCTGTCTTACACCTACTTTAACGTTTACGTTGTCGCTAACTTGACCTTCGTGTAGCACAGAGCAAGTTGCATTTGCATACAGGCATTTTACAAGCCTGATAATTTTATCTGGGATCCTTTTACATTGCATGGCTTTCCATATGGCAGAATAATGAAGCGAGTCAAATGCACGTTGAAAATCAATAAAAATTAAAACAAATTCGATTGCCACTCTGCTGTCTGCTCAGTTATTATGCGTAGACTGTTGATGTGGTCAATACACGATCTATTTGGCCTGAATCCTGCCTGTTCTTTTCTTAATTCAGGCTCTGACACTGCAGATATGCGATTAAATAAGATGCGGGATATAATCTTGTTGAGCATATTTAAGAGGTTAATGCCCCTCCAGTTCTTGCAATCCATCTGGTTTCCTTTTTTTGGGATATTGATAATTAACCCTTCTTTTAGGGCGCTGGG
Source organism: Pollenia angustigena (assembly GCA_930367215.1). Classification (NCBI taxonomy): domain Eukaryota; kingdom Metazoa; phylum Arthropoda; class Insecta; order Diptera; family Polleniidae; genus Pollenia; species Pollenia angustigena. The sequence continues at coordinate 202,453,492 of OV884059.1, forward strand.
GAGTGATTCAGTCTGCCAGAAATGTTCAACTAATGGTTGAATTATACTTGTTGAAAGGGATTTATCAGCTTTGAATAATTCTGGGGGAATATTATCAGGCCCGGCAGCCTTGTGGTCTTTTAGCGATATTATTGCTTCAGTTATTTCAACGTAACTAGGTGGTTGGGTGTTTATGTCATTTCTTTGAGTGTGTTGGGTGTGCTGACAGAATTCATTTAATTCATTTCAAGTGTGTTTCGGTAGTGATCTACCCATACTCGCAGTTGACCCTCCTTCGTGTATTCCAATTCACTATTTACATTTCGCAGGGGCCTCATGTTGGTGTGATTATGACCAGCGAGTAACTTCGTAATTCTATACATATCTTTTGACCTGTTCGTTTCATTGGCCTTTTGCGCCTCAGCAGCCAGATTTTCTGCCCATTTTCTCTTATCATTCCTAGCACTTCGTTTGACCTTTCGATTTGCGATGTTATACTGCTGCTGAAGGTCCAATTTGGCTTGTCGGGTTTTGGTGTTGTTGATACATAGTTTAACCTCCCGTCTATATTCAATGAGAATCCAGGTTTGATCTGATATCCACGGTTTCACTTTTTTAACTGAATTGCCGAGACAATTTTTGGCGGATTCAAGAAAGGCATTTCCAACCTGCTTCCAGTACGTGTCAAGACTTGACATATTATTTTTCAACGGTTCAGTTTTTAATTTGAGGGTGTTTGAGAAATGGAGTAGTGTTTCTCTGTTCTTTAGCCTCTCTAGGTTAAATTTTTCTCTTCTCTTTGGTTTATTGCATTTGTTCGCGCATATCTTTAACTGTATTTCCCCCACAACAAGGTGGTGGTCGCTGCCAATATCAGCACGATTTATAACGGATTTATAACGATGCCAAAATTTTGTTGTTTTTCAAAGACCAACTTTACGTGTTGTTGATGTTGCTCTAAGTCTTTTGAGGCGATCAAAATGTCGTCTAAATAAGCATAGGCGAAATCCAAATCACGAAGGATGTGGTCCATTAGGCCCTGGAAAGTTTGTCCCGCATTTCTCAATCCGAATGTCATATGAGTAAGCCCGCACATGCCGAATGGCGTTGTTATGGCTGTCTTTGGCACGTCGGATGGCGCCACAGGGATTTGGTGGTATGTTCTTCGCAAATCAATTGTTGAAAAAATTTGACTATCCTTTAACCAATGAGTAAAATCGTGTATATGTGGGATCGGGTATCGATCCGGTTCGGTAATGGCGTTCAGTTTTCTGTAGTCCCCGCAAGGCCTCCACTCACGGTTTTTTTCTCTACCAAGTGAAGTGGGCTTGCCCAAGGACTAGATGAAGGACGGCAGATACCAGCGTCGAGTAACGATTGCATTTCAGCTTTAGCGGCTTTAAGCATATTAGGTGCTAGGCGACGGGGCTTGGCGAAAACAGGTTGTCCACTTGTGATTATATGATGAGTAACATCGTGGGTGGTGTTGTTGATTGAATGCTGTGATTGCGTAATTCCAGGGAATTGTTTGAGAAGTACTTGAAACGTGTCGTTGATGTCGATGGTAGATAAACCTAGAATCGGTGATTCAATGGTCGCAATACTGCAATTGCTAGCCATATTAGTGTTACCATCAAACAGTTTACGGTGCCGCATACTTATTATCAAATTATGATGACCCAAGAAGTCTGCGCCTAGAATAGGTTGAGAAACTTCTGCAATTACAAAATTCCATGCAAAAGGTCGACGTAAGCCTAAATTAAGGGTTAAGCTTTTTTCACCATATGTCTTAATCGGCGATTTATTCGCAGCAAATAAAAAAATGTTGTTGTCCGGAGACTTTAGTTGATGTCGATTAGGAGGGATAACGCTGACTTTCGCTCCGGTATCCACGAGAAATTTTAAATTTGAATTTTTATCAAAAATTATAAGACGGCGGTGTAGAACTTTTTCTCTGTCATTTACCGTCGATAGTGACAGACTGCTTTGCATCTTTGCATTTTTCACGAGTATTACTACGATTACGATTGCCGGAATTGGATCTGTTACGACTAGGAGAGCGTTGAAATTGTGTCTTCAAACTAGCGACTTCTCTTGTTAATTGTTGTAGTTGTTGTTGTAAAGATGTGTTGTTTGTTGTTGAAGCTTTTGCCAGTGAAAGTTCCTGAACTGATGAATTGTCGATGACTTCTGATATTTTATCGGCCATTACAGAGATATTGTCAAGAGTCTCACGACTTATCGAAATTATGGTACGCATGTGATTTGGTAAACGCGTCATCCACATAGATTTTAAAAAAGCCAAATTTTTCATTTCTCGAAGAAGTTGCGATGGTCGCATATCCCCAAGTCCTATGTCTTGCAAAAGTTTTTTTAACCGTTTCTGTTAAGAGTCGGCGAATTCTTCCAGCAAACGTTTCTTAAGGGTTGCATACTGATTTTCCTTTGGCATGTTCAATATGATGTCACTCACCTGGGACAAAATTGTACCATCGATAGCTGCTACCACGGTGTGGTACTTAGTCAGCTCGGCCGTTGTCCCGGCTGTGGCAAATTGCGACTGAATTTGAGCGACCCAAAGTTCTGGGCGAGCATGCCAAAATGGGGGAATCTTCACGGAAATGCGTGGCAATTCTTCAGTGTGTTGACCTGAGGCTGTTGGTAGATTCCGTAATGGTGGTGGTGGTAAATTCTGTGAGGCACCAGGAAGAACGTCTGCATTCTTGCTATCGTTGTCCATTGCGCTGTGTTCTTTTTGTCGGGGTCACCAAATGTAGAGGATGATATACTTACGATGATGAACAAATATATCAAATTAAACAAATATAGTTAATTCTTAAATTAACTAAAAACTATTTATTTAATGAAAAAAAAGATTGAATATCAAAAAAAGACTTGAGCGTCTGTACGATCAAAAAAGAAGAATGTTCTAGAAGAATCTTAACAATCATCAGCGTTGCCAAAGTGTACCAAAATAATGTTGTTGCCAGATCGTATGTGGGGGAACGTACGCCACAATAGTTTCAAGCACAGTATAGAGTGGTCAACCGTGTCAAAAGCTTTTAAGTTGTCCAGTAGTACCAACATTTTTATTTTTCCGGTATCTAAGTTACCCCTAATCTCTTCAACAACATCAGTTTGGGCTGTCACACAGCTATGCTGAGGCCTTAAGCCCGATTGGCGTTTAGTTAGTAAGATTTTTTCTGTAACATATTATTTAAATATTTGGTGCTGAAGCAGTTGTTCAAAAACTTTGGGTAGGTAAGGTAGAATTGAAATTGGGCGATATTCGCCGCCTGTCTTTGGGACAGGAATGACCTTGGCATACTTCCATTCCATAGGGAATGTACTAGTGATAATAATAGTGTTATATAAATGCACAACAGAGCGTATTATCCAGGGCAAGATTAATTTTATAAATCTAGGATTAATATTATCCAAGCCCACAGAGTTAGATTGAACTTTATGAAAACCTTCCACAACATCTCCCGCAGTAAAGCATCGAAAGCTGAATTTTAAAATAGAGGGATAAAATTATGTGATTTGAGAGTAAAAATCAGGGCTCGCTGTGGGCATGGAGATATTAACAAAAAGTTCATTTAGTTTGTTTACATCAGCATCAATAACACGACTTTTTTTCCTACCAATACCAATTTCTCGTATTGGTTTCCATGTCTTATTCATATCGACTGCGTTATTAAATTTATTTGAGTAATGAAACATTTTTCATGCTTTATCCATGAAACTACAGCCTTTCTAGCTCCTCATGAAATTCAGGTATTCTGTATCTTTTCCACAACCGATACTTGATATCACGACGTTGTATAAGTAACTTAATATCATCAGTACACCATGGTCGGGCTCCGGTTCGTACAGTTTTTGTTCTAATTGGAACATGATTGTTATAGAGATATAGAAAACATTTGTTTAGAAAAGATAATAATATATCATCAATATCAGATTCTATAGTCAAAATATTTATATTATTAAAGTCACGATAAGTAAACTGTCGAGCAGGGTTTTATTTAGCAAAATCCTATGTCGTAAAAATAATATCATGTTTCGAGGAGGCAGGAGCAGAAAGTTGATCATAGAGTAGAACTTTCATGCTAATTCTGACAAACAGTATGTCAAGCAGAGTGTAAGTCGTGCTTGAAAAGTGTGTAGGTCTAGAGATATTAACAGGTAACAGATGAAATTCCAACATTGCTTCAAATAGGCTAGTATCCACTAGCAAATTCGTATAAAATCACCCGCGATAATAACGTCTGAATAAGACACTGACAAAAGCTCCAACTGAGCCATGAGCTTATCAAACTTTAGTTTTGTCCGGCCTATATACGCATCCAAGTAGAAAAGTGGTTCCGTTACAGTTCAAATTTACAAATATGTACTCAACTTCCCCCGCTACATTATAACTATAATTAAACCTGCATGAGATATAATCCCTAACGTATATTGCTACACCACCAGCATGCTTTCTTCTATCGGATCGAAAAACACGGTAACCATTCAAACTGTATAGGCCATCACATATGTATGTCACTTCTAAACCATGTTTCCGAAACACATATCGCGTCAACTCCTGAATTCTCAAAAATGAATCGAATTCATCCAATTTGACGCATAGACTTTAGGCGTTGATATGACAAATACTAAGGCCTTGTTTTTTGCCAAAATTCGAATCATACTATAGTTTTTTTTTTATTATTACTTTTATTCAATATAATGTTTATACAATAATAATTTTAACGCCTCAGCGCCATACAGGCTTTGTAGAGGCTAAAAGGTAACTCTGTCTAAATTACATATAGAAGATTTAATTACATATATTTACTATTTTTAAAATTTACATTATTTATAATAAACTGATCTTTAATTTCTTCTTTAAATGTTGACAAAACTTTTATGTTACGAATATTAATTGTCAGTTGATTATACTCACTTGGTCCAACATAAGCAATGCGTTGTTTTGTTAAATCTAAACGACATCTTACAGTATTTAAATTTAGAGCTGCCATCGGCAACCTATACCATTACATTTTGCGATTATATGCGTTGTATGAATTTTACATATGTTGTTGTTAATGTTGTTAAATTCTCTGCAATGTGTGTGCACATGTACGTAATAAAAGAGCATACAAGAGAATAAAAGAGAAAAGAGAAAATGCGGCGCCCTGATTTTTTCCGATGGCTGATTTAAAGCCTGCCGAGTATTTCTTCGAGTGCGTAAGATATTTTGGGTAAACTGCGTTGAACCACGAACATCTCCTCCTCTAATTGCTTTGAAAACATATGTTAAAACCTTTTGTTTATATAAGCCTCTTACTGGAACAACCTTTTTAGCATATTTTTTAAATAAGTTTAAAGTTGAAAATCTTAAGGGAAGATTAAAAACCAACTTTAGAGATTTATTTTGAGCAGATTGAAAGGATTTTAGTGAACTGTTTACTTTGCAGCCATATATAATAGGAAGATAAGTTAAATGAGAATGTATAAGAGATTGATACATAAGTATTTTAACATCAGAGTTAAGTTTATTTTTGAATTTGTACAAAATACCAATTCCAGATGAAATTTTAGCTTTTAACAAGTTTATATGCTCATCTCATATTAAATTCTGTTTTAGTTGAATACCTAAATAGTTCACCATCTGATTCAATGATTGGAGTTCCATCAATATAAACCACCATCTCCCCATCATTCCTTGTTCGGTATGGCTTAAATCTAACGAATTTAGTTTTATTTGGATTCAAAACAAGTAAATATTCACTTAAAATAGCCGCATCATATTCAATTTGAGTTTGTAAAACCTGTTGGTATTTACATCGGTAAAAAATACAACGTCGTCAGCATACATATACAATTTTCCATTAAAATTTATGTTTTTTATATCGTTGATAAACATTTTGAATAGTAAGGGTCCAAGGACACTTCCCTGTGGGACTCCACATTTGACTGGACGCCTAGATCTGCTATACTCCCCAATTTGAACAAGCTGCGTGCGATTTATAAAATATTGAGAAAATATTTCCAGGGTTTTGTTTGTTACGGCTAATAATGCCAGCTTTTTAACCAAGATGTCATGATTTACGAGATCAAACGCTTTTGAATAGTCAAAAAATACTCCTGCAAAAATAGCCTGGACTTTTTTACTGTTCAAAGTGTTCAATATACTTTCAACTTTAGTTCCATTTACCTTCTTGTGCTCAAAAACTGTTCTTTCAGGTATTAAAGTACGGAAACAGTTTATATCATCACTTGAATTTATTATAATATTTGTTTGCATATTATTAACAATATCTACGAAAAAATCATTTAAAACTTTGTCTTAATTTTTTGTCAATGTTAGTTGTATTTTTGTATAATGAATTTACTCTTTTTGCTGATGTAATAATTTAGTAACATACTATTTTATATTGTATTAGTACGTATAATTGCACCTATGTAAATACCGCCTTTTCATAAATACATACATATGTACTTTATCTCTTTACTTGTTAACTAAACGTTCATCTCAACAGGTAATGTGCACAGATTTACGCGCAAACATTTTTTCAAGTTATAATTAATTAAAAATTTTAAAAAAGTTAAAAAGACACAATGAACACAGTTTGTGCACAATTTCCGAAATTATCAAATACCAACTACCATGTTTGGAAATTTAATATGGAGTTGTTGTTGCTAGAAAGGGAGTTGTGGGATGTTATTGTTGGTTCGGTGGCTCCGGATGCAAAATGGTTGGCATGTGATGGAAAGGCGAGGGCTGTTATTGGTTTGGCTGTAAAGGAATCGCAAAAAGTGCTCATTAAGCAGCTGAAAACGGCAAAACAGTTTTGGGACACCTTGAAAAAACATCATGAGAAGGCGAACATAACTAACAAAGTAAGTCTTTTAAGGCAAATGTCGTCTATGCGGCTAGATAGTGGTAAAACGATGGAAAATCACATAAATGATTTCCTTATAATCGTTGATCGTTTACGGGACTTGGGCGAGGAGATAGAAGAGCATAAAGCTGTTGCATTTTTGTTGGGCACACTGCCGGAGATTTACAACCCAGTAATTACTTCATTAGAAATGCGGTCTGAAGCTGACCTAACGCTTGATTAAGTGACGGAGAAACTGCTTCAGGAATTTAAACAGATGTCCGGCTGTGAGCAAGAGCCAGAAGCGGCTTTTAAAATTCAAAAAAGAAAGTTTGTGCCAAAATGCTTTATTTGTGGCAAGCCCGGCCATTTAAAAAAAAAATTGCCCAAAAAAGAGGCCTCATAAACAACAAAAAGCAAATGATAATCGTGCAAACATTGTGAAGGATGATAGCGTTAACGTTTGCTTTGGTGTACTGAGCTGGAGGCGTGCGGAATTGGCGATTGTAAACTTATTTGTGAGGGTAACAACATTCTTGTACGAAATGTATTGTATGTACCCAAATTAGATGGAAGTTTGCTCTCCGTCCGTAAGTTGACCAGTGCGGGTTTCAATGTGAGTTTTACGTCAGAGGGTTGTTCGATTTCGAGAGATTATCATGTCTATGCAGAAGCATCGTTAAACAACGGTTTGTTTGTACTTAACCACCGTATTAAAGCAAATAAACTAGCACATTGTAAAAGTGATTACGTTCACGTTTGGCATCGTCGTTTTGGCCACAGAAACATTGATGCAATAAAGTCTAGTGTAACAAGAGACTTGGTAACGGGTGTAATTGTTGACAATTGTAATTGTAAATTCAATTGTGAAGTGTGTTTAAGAGCCAAGCAGACAAGAAAACCGTTCCCTAAATCGTCAGAATCTAAAATAAATGAAATTTTAGAACTCATACATTGTGACTTGTGCGGCCCAATACCAAATCAAACCCCTGGTGGTAATCGTTATTTTTTGACATTCATCGATGATTATAGTCGTTTTTGTACCGTTTTCTTCATTGCATCGAAAGACTTGGCTTTCGATAAAATTAAAGAATTCGTCGAACAAACTTAAAACCAATTTGGCAAGCGTGTTAAGAAATTCAGAACTGATCGAGGTGGGGAATTTGTAAACAACAGAATGAAAAATATTTTAAGTCCAAGGGCATTATTCACCAGTTAACTTGCGCTTATACTCCTGAGCAGAATGGTGTTGCGGAGAGGAATAATCGTAGCTTAATGGAGATGGCCAGGTGTATGCTGTACGATTCAGACATAAATATCAAATTTTGGGCTGAGGCTGTAAATAGTGCGAACTACATACAGAATCGTTTACTGTCGTCTGCTACAGATGTAACCCCATTTGAATTATGGTGTGGTAAGGCTCCAGATTTGAGCCACGTTCGTATTTTTGGTACTATTGCTTATGCGCATATTAATAAGCAAAAGCGATTCTAATAAAGTCATTATTAGTCGTGATGTTAAGTTTTTAGAATGTGGAGATTTTCTTTCGCCTAACGTTTTAGAAGACAACGATAATTCAGATACTGAAAAAGAAAATATTTATTTTTCGAACTTAAACACAAACATTGCTCAATCGCAGCCACAAAAGGAACAACATGAAGATATTGATAGAATAAGTTCAGACGATTTTCAAGGTTTTACAACAGCAGAAGAAGATTCATCATCCGATTCTGAAACACAAGGTAATTCAAATGAAACACATAGAAGTTCTTCAAGATCAAACAAGGGTATACCTCCCAAAAAGTACGGATATAAAGTCAGCACCAGTGATGACCCTATAAGTTATAATGAGGCTTTGTCGGGACCTTACAGTGAAAGATGGTTAAACGCAATGAAAGAGGAGATGAAAGCACTGCAGAATAATAAAACATGGGATTTGATGGAGCTGCCTAAAAATGGCAAAATAACTGGCTGCAAATGGGTTTTTAAAACAAAACATGATGCTAATAGCGAGAAAAAGTTCAAAGCAATGTTGGTTGCAAAAGGTTTTTCGCAAAAGTATGGAGAAAGTTACGATGAAATTTTTGCGCCAGTTGTAAAGCAAACGTCATTTCGCAGTTTATTTGCCATTGCAAGTAGCGGTAAGATGAAAGTATCCCACATCGATATTAAGACGGCGTTTCTACGAGGGTTTTGTTGAACCCGGCAACGAGGGTCTTGTACGTCTGATACACCTTATTTAATTCAAGTCAAAAATAAAAACTGTCACGATGATGTGGTGTTCGTAAATAATGTGGATGATTGTATTATTACTCGCTCAGAACCTATAACGTTGCCTGAAGATCGTTATCACCCCACTATTGAAGTGAGTTTTTTAATTCCATCAGAAGTCAAATTAAAGCCATTTAAGGTCGATAAAGTTTTTTGTTTTAAAAGGACTAACTACAACTTATTGAACCAATTAATAAGTAATACGTGCTGGAGCAACGTCCTACCTTCTCAATTAAACAACAGCTCGGACATTGATGTGATGGTTTCTATATTTTATGAAAAAATGTACGCCTTTTTTGATATTTGCATACCTAAACAATTTGTTTATACTCCAGTTGGACCGCCATGGAACTCTTAACAGCTTACTAGGCTAAAAAATCTAAAGAATAAAAATTATAAAAAATTCAAAAAGTCTGGCTCATTTATTGATTACGGAAAATACTCTGTCAGTCGTTCAGAATATAATCTGCTGAATCATGCTTTATATAATCAATATATAAATAAGGTAAAAAACAATTTCGTTCGAGACCCAAAATCGTTCTTTGCATTCGTCAACTCTAAAAGAAAATCGAATGGATATCCATCCGTTATGAAATTTCGTTGCCAAGAATCTGGAGATTCTCAGGTCATATGTGATATGTTTGCCATTTTTATTGTTTGCCACGACTTATTCTGATGCTGTATACGATGATAGTAATGGTTATCCCTATATGCTCTCATCAAACCATGCAATCTCTTTCCCTACTTTTAATAGCAATGATATTTTGGTTAACTTATGGCGATTTCTTTCCTGAGAAAAATATGTTACAGTATATACATGTAACATTTTCTAATGTTACCTACAATCACTCGAAGTGTTACATGTTGTGCAATTTCAATAGAACACAATTAGTGCTTTTATTTACAACTATTACACTTTCGTCATTAATGTACTTAATGAGCGATTTGTAAAGCTATTTAAGTGGTTTCTGCACGCTATTACGGGTTGGAAACAAATATTAACATCACTAATAGCTCATAAAACTTAAAACGATTATAATATAAATAGACTTTTTTTGATTTTAATTTGTAAATATTTTTATATTTTGTTTTAAAACAAATTTTTTACAAAATTATGAGCGGTATGAATTATGACAAACAAAATAAAACATTTGTTGTACAAACAAAGTAGTAAGTATCAAAGTTGTAGAACAGGGCAGTATGAACACCTTAAGTTAAAGTAGGGGTAAATTATGCAACATCAACATATTCACAAAAGAACTTGAAAATTTTTCCCACAGTTGTATTTTTTGTACAAACGAACACAAAAATGCAGAACATGTATTATTAATGCAACATTTTTCTCAGAAAAGAAATCGCCATTAACTTTTATGTTTAATGCGTCGATTATATGTGGTTATTTTCCCGTATTATGGAAAGATTCGTATATAAAACCTTTATTTAAATCTGGCAATAAATCGGATATAACAAACTATAGAGGAATTGCCAAATTCAGTGAGATTCCAAAACATTTTGAAAAACTAGTTACTGATTTCCTCAGTCATCACACCTCGTCCTTACTGGCAGCTTGCCAGCATGGTTTTAGAAAAGGCTGTTCAACTACAACGAATGTACTTCATTTAACAACTTTAATTAATTGTGCATTTACACAAAAGAAACAAACTGATGCTGTTTATACTGACTTCAGTAAAGCGTTTGATAAAGTTAACCATCACCTTCTTCTTACTACATTGGATTTATTAGGTTTATCCCGTAGAAGTTTATGCTGGTTAAGTTCTTATTTAATTGGAAGAAAGCAAAAAGTACAATTCAATAATTGTATATCCAAGTACATTTATGTTTCGTCCGGTGTTCCCCAAGGCAGTAATCTTGGCCCACTTTTATTTTCGCTGTTTATTAATGATCTGCCCAACGTTATCAAGTTCGCCAATATATTGATGTATGCTGACGATGTAAAAATTTTCCATTCTTTTAATTGCTTCGCTGATCATTTTTATCTTCAATCGGATCTTAATAACTTCTTTTTATGGTGTAATCATAATATGATGGAGCTGAATCTTGTGAAATGCAAATGTATGCGTTTTTATAGAAATAACTGTATTGCCGTTAATTATGCTTTGGGTGGCCATCAACTGGAGTTGGTTGATTCGTTTCTTGATCTTGGAGTCTTACTGGATCCTAAATTAAACTTTGTTTCTCATATAACATTAACTGTGAATAAAGCTCGAGGTGTTCTTGGCTTTATTAAGCGCTGGGCTAAAGAATTCACCGATCCATACATAACGAAGCAACTTAACGTATCACTCGTTAGACCAATCTTAGAATATGCGTCAATCATTTGGGACCCATTTTACAACATTCACAATTCTCGTATTGAATCGGTCCAAAAACAATTTTTATTATTCTGTTTACGTGATCTACATTGGAGTTACTCGACAAACTTTCCTTCATATGCTAGTAGACTGGCATTAATAAAATTACCATCGCTCAAAAGTCGTCGTACAATGTTAAATGTTTCTTTTATGGTTAATCTTATTAATGGTAATGTTTGTTGTGATTTTTTGTAAGAGTCTGTTTAATTTAATATACCTAGTCGCAATACGCGTCATTATAATCTGCTCTTTGTTAAATTTTATAGAGAAAATTATGCTTTTGCTGATCCTTTTTCAAGGTTATGTAGACAATTTAATTCTCTGTCACAATTTGTTGATTTTTCTTTATGTTTAAATTCCATAAAGCATAAAATTATTGTTTTTCTTAATTCGGTAATTTGTATGTACATATATTCTGTAAAGTGTAGTATATTTTAAAATGCTTATTGTTATTCATTAATTTTAAGTCAATATTGTTATTAGTCAGTAAGGATAATATCCATTGATTAAATAAATAAATAAAAAAAAAAATTGAATAAAAGTTTGTATGGGCTAAAACACTCGGCCAGATGTTGGAATCTTCGAATTAATCAGATTCTAATTAATTCGGGATTCAGAAGGGGAAAGGCCGAACCTTGTATGTATGTAAAAGATGATGGCGGCCTATCAACATACATTTTAATTTACGTTGATGACATTATAATAGCATCAAAGTCAGATCAACAAATCGAAGACGTCGTACGTATACTGAAATCTAATTTTTAATTAGGAGATTTAAAACTTTATTTGGGAATTGAAGTAATATTGAATGATGGTATATTTTATCTCTCCCAGGAGCAATATATTGACAGAAAACTAAGAGAATTTAATCTTCATGATGCGAAGATTTCATCCATACCCATGGATCCCGGTGATTTAAAGGTAAAGTGTACAAATTTGTTAACATTTTATAGATAACATTTTATACCGAAAGGCAATCGGATCGCTTTTATACGTCTCGAATAACACTCGACCCGATGTTGCTGTAGCTGTCTCAATACTATCTCGCAAAATAAACAACCCCAATGAAAACGATTGGACCGAAGTTAAACGAATCTTCAAATACCTTAAGGATACTAAGAGTTTGAAGTTATGTGTGGGATCGAAAACCGGATTGGAACTCAAGGGCTTTGCTGATGCTGACTGGGCCGGTGATACAAATGACCGCAAATCTACAAGCGGTTACATCTTCAAGCTTGGTGATGCTGTTATTAGTTATGCAAGTAGAAAGCAAAGTAATGTTACACTATCGTCCACTAAAGCCGAGTTTGTGGCGCTAGCAGAAGCTTCTCAAGAGCTTTTGTGGATAATTCAACTAATGAACGATTTTGGTGTCAATATGCAAAATCCTACAATTTTTGAAGACAACCAGAGCTGCCTGAAGATGCTTCAAGATGAAAAAGTTTCCCCTAGAAGCAAGCACATAGATGTGAAATTTTACTTTATTCGTGACTTATATAAATCGAATAAAATTGTGTATTCTTATTGTCCTACGGACTCAATGTTAGCTGACATCTTAACTAAGCCTTTACAGAGAATCAAAATATCTAAATTTATAAGTCTAATTGGTTTACATTGATAATTTAAATTAATACTTTATTTGATTCATATGTCATTTTAAATTCATATAAATTATTTAAGTACAATATTTATAATATTGAGAAGGGGTGTTAGTTGTATATTTGTATAATGAATTTACTCTTTTAGCTGATGTAATAATTTAGTAACATACTATTATATATTATATTAGTACGTATAATTGCACCTACCCAGTTGGCCAAATGGTCATAGACGCAAATGTCGTCAACGATGTCTTCCGAACATTTTTGAATTTGTTGCCTATATAACATTGATGGCGACAACTTAAGTAAGAAAACGTGTATATTGTCGTGTTAAAATCGTATTTACGACTTTTTTGGAGACATTTTTTTAAATTTGTCTTGAATAATAATTTATTGGGGACAACGTAAGTAACCATTGCATGCATTTTGTCGTGTTTCGAACCACTTTGACGACAAAATGCATGCAATGGTCGCTTACGTTGTCCTCTACTAAAAAAAATTCAAAACTTTAAATTTGTATGTAATTTAAAATTAATATTTCTTGATGTTTTGCTTTTATTATCAATATTTTTGATAATAAAAAAAATTAAAAAATAAATAATCCTGCCTGTTAAATATATGTACATAATTATTTTGTAACTTATAACGTTATTCGCGGCTGTGTTTCAATTGTGCAATTGGAAAACGTAAATTGTTAGGACAAGAAACACAAAAAATAAATGTTCCTGCTGACTACATTGCCATATCGTAGGCTCAATATGCAAACCTGCTAAATCCACTTTTTAAGTAAATTGAGATTTTAATGCCGTGTGGAAGAGAAATATACACCTCGTCGACCAGCATGTAGTTTTTTTTCAAGTTGAGTCTTAAAGTGTGTTAAATTAACTATATTTTTAGGTTTTCTCTCAAGCTGCGCATATGAAATATAAAAAGTTTGTTGTTTCCATTAAAAGTTATTGGAAGTTAGCAGTTTGCATATTATGTCGACGATATGTTAAGTTCAGAACCCATTCCCTTATTAATCAAAAGCCTATTGGAGGTCTGACTGTCTCCACACATCCAGTATCCACTATTTTCGAGCCCAGTCCCTCAAACTCATCGGCCATTTCATTAGTTTGGAATTCACTAGTTAGAATAACCAGCCCATCAAGACCCTAAGAGATTTTAGTAAATATATCCTCGAGATATACCCATTTACCAGTTCCCCTTATTCTGTATATATCGGCAAATCTGAAATATCGCCAATATATCAGTATCGGTGTTCGATTAATCCCTAATTGTCACTTACCTATCGGCGACTAAATCGTAGATAGTGTCAACAATATTGTCATCGACGACACTATTAAGGTAATGGCGCTAATTGGGCATTAACGACTTTATGAGAAAAAAGTCGTTTATATAGTCGCCAGTGACAACTTTAACCACATTGTTACCCATATGAACATTAAGGACAATATGCATAATAATAAAGCCCACATTGTCGTTTACGACTTAACCGATTTACGCTTGCTGTGCCAATTTGGGAACACTTGATTATTTGCGGCTTATGACAAAGTTTTTGACATTATTCAATATATGTTTGCATAATCGATAAATTAAAAGTTCAGACATTTCTATAACATCAAAAAAAAATAATTTTTTTTTTAAATTTCCAAAAAAAAAAAAAAATTTTTGGATTTTTTTTATATGTAATAAATTTAATAATAAAATAAAAAATATTTTATTTTTTGTCCGGTAGTTTTTGTTTGGGCTTAAATGGGTTAAGTGCCCTTTGTTCGAAAAAGTCGTCGACGATTTGCATGGGCTGTCGCCAACATATCGTCAGGGATTTACTATGGGTCTTGTACGCGTCCTCGACGTTGTCTTGAAGATTTACATACCCAGTTGGCCAGATTGCCGTTGACGACATCGTCGTCAATGATGTATGCACGACTTGTCCCCCGTTGTTTAGGTTTTCTAGAAGACAATTTACAGGAAATCGTCGTGCACGACAGTTTGAACGACGTTGTCTTGGTAGTTGTATTCTATTTAGCTTTATGTGGGACAGTATGAGCGACTTTGTCTTATAAGTTGTCGCCGATTTAACTCTACGACAGTGTCTTATAAGTTGTCTTGTACAAAAGCTACTGACGACAAAGTTTTCTTGAATGCTATTCAATCACTTGCTTGGTTTTCTTCAAATTCTCATTCTTTTTTTTTTTTTAATTGTTGATTTAAATACCTACAAAAAATTTACAAATTAGTTCTAAACAATAAACCCAAAAATGATGATGAAATTATTCGCGGGCGGGAAATTACAGGGATTACATGGAGTTGCGTATAGGAGTTGAATATGAGTCGTTCAGTGGATAAAGGGAATGAGTCCAAAAATTTGAAATGGAGAAAAACGACAGAACAGTTGACGTTGACCTTAAAACTAGTTGTTACAACAAAACTCAAAACTAAAATTGCAAAATTAATTATTAGGGCTTCTTTTACAATTTGTAAATATATAATGTTTGTATGTTAGTGTATGTGTTCACAAAACCTGTTAATATGATACAAATGGGTCATTTTACGGTAAGAGGTTACCTGATATTATGAATGGCGGCGTAATAAAAATATTTAAAATTATAATTTTTTTTAATATAATCGTAATTAATCAGGAAGTTTGAATGCATGTTTAATAATGGCCAAATGGTCAAATTATCTACTTTTTCCGGTATTTCAAACAACCAGGGGAGATACTCTACACAGGGTAAAGACATGACGACCAGGATAATATACCTTACTTTAAGCGGAAGGATAAATTGAAAACAAACCTTATTTTCGTAAGAATCAACTTTAATTATTCAATATTTGATGATAGTTTAAAACAAAAAAAAATTTGGATAACTCCATAGAGTATTTTTTTATATTACTTAAAAACAAAAATTCTTAACATCTGCTTACATAAACGTAGTCGAAAAAAAGCTAATTATTTCATTTCCTTCGTTTACAAGCTGGCATGCCTTCTCGGTAACTGCTTGAGAACAATACTGAAAAGATACTTTATTAGTGGTTCGTCTTAAGATTCTCTTTCAGGCCCATATACATAATCAACATTAAGGCGCGGTTTGGTTTTCATGAAAGCAAAATCCAAGGTGCAGACCACAAAATGATTGTATACTTCAAGATCACAGAAACAGCTTAAGCTCTTCATTGTCAATTTATTGGGGCACCCAGTAATTTGTTGGACCTTCATAGTGGCTGATAAGCTTTTAGAACTTTTTTTATTAAGTCCCTCTTCTTTCTTTAAAATGTCTTCGTCATCAATTACATTTGGACAGCGATGAATTGTCATTCCCAGCTCCAACAAGTCTATCAGTTGTCCTTTTGCACGTCGCACCTACTCCATCAGGCGCGCCCTTGCCGTGACTGGCTTCGTGGTAATTCCACGTGAATTTTACTTAATTTAGGTAAAGTTCTTGCAATTTGGTTGCCAGTGCATAAAACATAAAAAACGAATATTGGATTTGATTAAAAAGTTGGTTAGCACGATTTTGTATAAATCTTGAATGTCAGAACGTTAATATGGCAACTAAAGAAAGAACTTGACTACCTTCTATTATTGTATAATGCAACATATGTATGTTAGTAGTATAAAACTAACTTAAACCAAAATTCACATTAAATAAGGCATACATACATTTTTGAAGCGTTAAAACACGTATAACGTATATAGTGGAAATGTGTTGGTTTAACGTAAAATACTAAGAAAGAATTAATTTCTCAATTCCTTATCTACCCTGGACGCAAAATCTTTACCCTGGCATCTGATGAAGCAGGGGAAATACGGCAGGGGAGAGATGTTTTCCTTAAAAAACTAGCATAATCGGAAAAATATGTATTGTAACGAAAAATCAAACTAACACAGTAAATTATACTGAAATTAAAATAAATCAATATTATAAACAAACTTTAACCACAAATAACAAGTGAATAAAACTCTCCAGTGGAGATACATTAATCACTGACACGTGCGAGCAACCCGAGTGTTTTGGTAGAATTATTGGCCCAATAGGAACACGCTAGTGGCTCGCGCGACTTTTATTGTTAAATTCACTTCAAAACAAATATTCTGCTATTTAAATTTGCAGCGTCAACACATTTTAGCGACATTTTTAAACGATCGAAAAATGTGCAGGGGAAGAGACTTAAAATACGAGGGACAAAAATATGTAATTTTTTTCAATAAAATTTGAAAGTATTTTGAAAGTTTTTTTAAATGATTACCATTGTTATTTAAACTACTTTATGTAATAGCTAACGATTAAATATTTTATGAATTAGTAATGTGGTAAATTTCAAATATTTTGTTACAGAATACTAAAGGGACAGGCCAGGGTAGATACTTTTTTCTAGGTAAACATGAAGTTATGACTAAACTAAGGTAATTTAGGTATTGCAATTTATTGGTAAAAAAGTATACTGTATTTATTATTAAACGCGTTTGATATTTCAGCAAATTTAAAAATTATATATGATTTTTTAATGTAGCCGTCGATAGTACCTATTAACGTAGAAACACCCAAATACATTTTTATTGATAAGAGTTTCAGTGGAAAAAGGGAATAAGTCCACCAATTTTTTTGTGGTTAAAATCGATAGCGTAAAAATTCAAATTAATTATGTTTTGACTTTGAGCATAAGTTCGGAAATAAGAAGACAAAATATCCATCTAAATACTGGCTTACCTCGCGTAGTGTTTAAGTTGAATTAGTATATTTTGGAAAGAGTACATTTTTTTATAATTTGGCAAAAAAAAAAAAGGCTGCAGCTAAATTTTTAGTTCAGTTCACTCGCTCAGTTTTATTTTTAATGAAGTTAAAAAAATAACATAAAACATTTCTTCTTTTTAAAACAAAAATTACCTAAAAAAATTTCTTCTTTTTAAATGAATCGTAAGTATAACAAATTTAACAAAATAATATGTCTTCTTCAGAATAATCTTCCTGACTTGATACTGTTTTCAAGTTTTTATAGAAAGTATTGTACACGGGATGGATTTATTTTAATAGATCAATTATATCCTTTTTCTTTTCTTTTGTTTTAGGATACAGTAGACTTTGACTCACGCTATTCAATAACATTACTTTACCTTTCTTTCTTATGTTTATATTTTCAAATCCAGAATTTTTATCGATATTATTTTTATATTGTAAGGTTTCGATCTATCTAGTTTGATCCACCTCATTTGGAGCCAGTTTACCGGTTTAACCGTGGTGTTGGTTTTGCGATTGCAAACGTTATTTTCCAAAGATTTTGTAGAGAAAAAATCAAAACTGGTCATTTTAACCACTCGAAATAAATAAAGAAACATTTTGCACGTTGACCACAAAACAATCCGATCGTGCGTATCAGCAAATATTTTTATGTATTTGATGCGATATCTTGCAAGCCTCTTGAGCCCTCATGGAAAGCAAAGTTAACAAGTAATTAATGCAATATAAATGCAAGCTTGGACTTATTCCCTTTTTCCACTGAAAATAAAAATTTTTTGTTTCGTACAAAAAAATGTTTTGTCTTTAAAAGGGGGTTACCGTTGAAATATGACAACAACATTTTTACCATACATTGTTAGTCATAAAAGGAAGTGTATCCACGCTAAATCTAAAAAACACCCTTTATACACTGAACGACTCATATAAAACATATAACAGAAATTAAAATTTAAACTATACCAAAAAACTGTCTGAATTAGATAACCATATAATAATTTTTGTCGTGGTCGTTAATGATAAAGTAGGCGACATTGTCTTTCTTTGTGTCGTGCACGATTTTCGCGACAATTGTTCGAAAATGTCGTTGACGATTTGTTCCCGCTGTCCCTCACATGTCGTGCATAAATTAACATTGTCGTGCATCCGTCTTCGAGGATGTCTTAAAGACGGGGCCAACTGGGTACCGCCTTTTCATAAATACATATGTACTTTATCTCTTTACTTGTTAAATAAACGGTCATCTCAACCAAGGTATATTTATAGCTATAAATATACCTTGATCTCAACAGTCAAAACACAACCATCCTGCTTTACAACATTTTTTATTCCAGTTCGATTACTACCTAGCGCTTTATTTAAAAATTGCCAAGTTTTCTTTGAGTCTCCACTACAATTTTCTAAATAATACGAATAATAATCATTCATTAGTTTGTTGTTGCTTATTTGATGATTTTGCTAATTTTTTTTAAATCGTTTCGATATGGATGTATCGCTACGATTTTTCCTTCGTGCTTTAAGTAGGTTCTCTTTTAATGCAATCAAGTTAAGCAAGTTGATATCCATGGTGGTAGTTTTTTACGATCATTGAAACGCTTGGTAGTAATTTTTGTACTATGTATGGCAGCTGCTGAAAGATTGTTTATTAAGCTTTGGCACAAATCAGATGAATTGTTACAAGATAAATTTCCATTTAATAAATTATTATCCAAGTAACTTTTAAATTTGTTGTAATCAATTTCATACTTTTTTTTAAATCATCCTTGGAACAACGTTGCTAGTACATAATATTCGTCATATTGAAATTTTAACGCAACGCAATTAAATAGCCATATAAACGAAAAATTTAACATACTAGTTATATTGATCGTACATGAGAAAATAATTAAGAGATTTAATAATCGTCCAAGTAGTCCTTAAGTAGAAAGTTAAGTTAACTGTTCTCTTACACGTTAAAAAATGGGAAATGGTAATCAGCACACACTTACCTTTAGCAATACAATTTTCATATGAAGTCTCGATAAAAGTAATCAATTTCGTCCAGAAGAGCCAGAAGAATTTTGCAATTGCAATTTTTTGAAAATTTACAAAAAAAAAAAACAAAAAAAAAAAACAATTTATTTATCATGACAGGTTTGTATTTTTTTAAAAATACGTAGGGTCTTTGACCGACAATAATGTTTTGTCATACCAAACTTTAAAAAAACTTTAACATTTTTATCAGCTTTTTTTATATGAAGTTTGACGTTTATTTTAACAAAAGACCCCATGTAAAGCAGCTATAAACTTTTGCTTTTAGGGATATCTACCATTTGTATGCAGTGAATGTATTTACATAAATAATAAATACAAAATATGTTAGTATTTCAAGTCCGTCCCTGCAAGCATTTTATGAAAAAATTGATAATATTCGAGTCATTTATGACTCCTCTGCGCGATTAAAATAGAGATATATGAGCTCATTTTCTGATCATAAATGATTGTTTTATCGGGAGAAAATGGTACCCTACCCGGGACTCTTCTTGAGGAGTCTTTTATTACCCGCTTTTCTGATCAGTTTCGACTCATTTATGACTTATTTTTTAGCTGTATTTCTAATTATTTGCGAGTAATTTTTTAGTCGTATTTCTGATTGTTTTCAAGTCCGTATATCAAATACAAAAAAAAATTTTATTGCAATAATTAAAATGTACAGATTAATGACAAATTATAATAATGACACATTTCACTTTATAAACACTTGTATATCGGCTTTTTGCTTCAAAGATAAAAGTGATGTCCGATTCTTTTTGTATGATATAATGAAATTGGAAGTTTCACCTTTCGGTTTTTTATGAAATACTTTCAAATGTCTACAACAGCTAGAAAAAAAAAATAAAATTATTAAAAACATATTTGCTTACTGAGGGCTTTTGTTTAAAATCGTTTAGGGTTTGCAATATGTGAAATCAAAATTCGAATCTGTTTTCGAACACAAAATACAGAATTTGTTGCAGGTTCAATTTCGGTATTTCATGCATTAATTTTTGTCAATAAAACCACTATAAAATTTAGCGCATAAAAAATGCGTTTCCAGAAAAAAGTAGTTTTTCCAATTTCTATCTTTCGTTTTTTTTAACCACGAATGTATTTAAAATACGCCAATCATGATAAGGGTGATTATGTTAAAAGTTTAAAAATAATAAAATACTTATAATTTAAACACGAAATACAGATTTGATATTGCAAAACCTAAAAATAAGACTCACACTCAAAAAAATCCAAGCTACATTTTACGAATCAATCAATACGTGCAGAAAGGGAACTACTGACATATACTTTATGTACCTTATTTGAGTATTGCTAAGAAACCAGTGTAAAAAATCAATTTTGGACAACAATAATTAGTATTGTGGTTATTTTGTTGAACTATTTATGGTTTTTAATCCAAATTTTTAATATTTTTAATTAGGCTTAAGTTCATGAAATTTAATTTTTCATTAAATTATTTTTATAAAGAAAGGAATTTTACAACATGAAAATTAAAAAAAATTTTAATTAAAGTCAGTTCTCCCCTCTACGAGCTAAGAACATAAAACTTGCATTTCTTATTATTAACTACACTACACCGTTTGATTGAATTGATTGTCTCAAAATTAATGGTTTAAACTAGTTCCCTTTCTACACTTAGCGATTCACTTTTTTTTACTTCATATTTACAAAAGTGTCGTATTTAATACGAAAAAAAAGGTTTCCTCCAGCCTATTTTCGTAAATATTACAAAATTATTTAAGTTTTACAAAATTACATTCATAAAATACGGCACATGTGTTGTTTTATTTGTAGCAAATATGTTTTGTAAAATTTGTTGTATTTTACGAAATAGTTTTGTAAGGAATTCGGAAGGAAATAATTCCCAGTTTCTAATTTTTATTTTCGTTAAAAAACGTATGCATTTGAATTAAATTATTTATGTAAAATAATTTAAGTTTATAAGTTTTGAATTCAGATTAAAGTTATTATGTTGTTTTGTAAATGTCCTTCTTAAGTACAAACTGCGAAATTTAAGAAAGTATTTTAAGCATTTGTTAGAATAAACCGTAACCCATGAAAACAAATTTTGTTCACATTTACTTGGTTCAACACATCGAACGTCGACGAGTAGTAAAAAATCGATCATCCTAAGGCAAATATACATAAGTATAATTGATGAACAAAATTAAGTTTTAGGAGAGCCAGTTGATAATAGGCTGCTTTTAAACTACAAGGCAAAAATCATTTAACAAAGAAACATATTATTAGTCAACACAATAAATACGATTCTTTGCGTATTTAATTTATATTTTGTTAAACATAAAATTCATGAATGACATTTTAATGGCTATTATAAGCCAAAGAAAAATTTTTACCTTTTAAGAATGCCATTCACAGTTCATACATAAATTGCGAAACATAGAAAGTTTATTACATAGGCCAATTAATTTTTAACCCTTGGACAAGAAAAAAAAAATTTAAAAAAATGGCGAAAAAACATGAATATAGCGAAAAATCAGATTTTCAAACTTCCGTTTAAGATATCTCAGACAAGGAACAAGATATCACAAAGAGTAACCATTTATTTTATAGGTAAATGGAAGGACTTTCAGACGAAATATCAGGTTTTATAAATTCGCGGAGTTATAACGTCTAGACTATGGCAAAACCCGGGGTTTTTTTCTTTAAGCGAAGATATCGAGAAAACCTAATGCAGTGGGGAAATTCTGAGTATTCCCAGGTTTTCAACTTTTCCAGGCCTGTGTAATTGACAAAGAATTTGGAGATTTATAGAGCGTCCCTGCACTACTTCTCTTACCATTTAAATTCCAAACTTTTTTGTGGAAACAATTGGCAATTTAAATAAATTTCTAAAATTTAAAAAAAAGTAGTCTAACTGCCTGGCCAGTAGACTTGTTGACTCACGAGGAAATGATTACGATTGGATGAAGTTGTCCTAAACTTAATATATTGCTACCAAAAAAATTAGAAAAAAATGAGGCTTGGTCACTCCCCAAATCGATCCACTAAGATGGGATTTTTCGAAATTCGAATGTTTAGGGGGTAAAAAAAAAGGTAAAAACAGGAAAATTCGGTAACCTTATATCTCCAAATCTAAAAGAGATGCAAAATAAAGGTTATACTTATCGTTGTTCTTTAGAAAAATAAGCGGACAGGTGTCTGGTACTTTTTTGCAATCCGGCCCTGTTAGGGAGTAAACGGGTATAATCTGAATTTTAGTACTTTTTTGCCATCTTTTGAACCAATAAACATAGAAACAAAGTTAATACCACATTCGAAACTTATAAAAAATAAACGTTAACTAATTTGGTACTTTTTTGAAATTCGAACATTTAAGGGGGGAAAATCGTAACTATTTTTGGTACTTTTTTTGCAAAACATTTTTCTCCATTCATTGACATATTCGTACTAAATTTTGGGCTCCCACTATAAAACTGAAAGTTTTTATACTTTAATGGGGGAAAAAATAGTACCCAAAAAAGTAAATACGGGACATTTTACATTTTTCTTTAGCTTTTTGGTTCTACTAAAGTAGCGGGTTAAATGCTAGAAAAATAAGCTTTGGCATAAAAATATGTCCACGAAGAAA
Organism: Pollenia angustigena; assembly: GCA_930367215.1. Taxonomy (NCBI): domain Eukaryota; kingdom Metazoa; phylum Arthropoda; class Insecta; order Diptera; family Polleniidae; genus Pollenia; species Pollenia angustigena. Next base: position 202,476,943 of record OV884059.1, read on the forward strand.
AAGGAGACGCTAACGAAGTAGCGGGTGTATGCTAGTTCTTCATAAATTATATAAAGTTTTTTTGTATTAACCTAAATAATTTCGTTCATTATACGCATGAATTATCGTGGTGCGAATTTACAAACGATTTCGTACAATGTACTACAATTTTGGTACATATAAGTCTGAGTTCATACGGCTCATGTCTTATTGACAAGATTCTTCCTTTTTCTTCTTTGAACATGAATTGGCGTTCAAATGATTCATGTCATGTTGACGACATGTGCTTTTTTGATATTGAAAACAATAATAAAATTAAACAACGAATGAAAAAGCAGTACAGACAGTACATGCATCTGTGTACTCGTTTCTTTTCCCCTCGTCCCTCTCGCCTTTAAAGTAGCAGTCTTGTCAATAAGACATGAGCCGTATGAACTCAGACTAAGGCACGGATTTTTTTTGAGTGTAAAAGACAAATTATAGTTCTTAAATATTTGAATGGCCTATTTAACTGATTCTATTTAAACATCAATTTATATTTAAATATAGTTGTTCAAATAGAAACAGGGAATTATTTCCTTCCGAAGGTTACTTTATATTATATTCAACATTTTTGATTTTTCGAATTTATTCTATGAGCTAAATTTCAGTTATGTATTTTATAAAGCTTTTTTGTAATAGTTCTATTCCTTCAATTTTTCAGAACTGACTTTATAAAATACAATATAATAGTCTGGTAGTGTATAAAGTCAGTTCTGAAAAATTGAAGGAATAGAACTATTACAAAAAAGCTTTATAAAATACATAACTGAAATTTAGCTCATAGAATAAATTCGAAAAATCAAAAATGTTGAATATAGTTGTTCATATAATTTTACTTTTATTTGACATAAGAAACGAATTTTAAACATAAATGGATATTTAAATAGAATTGGTGAAATAGGCCATACGAGTTTTGAAAATAGTATGATATAAAAGCTCATATACATTAATGCTAAAACATAATAAAAACAATGTATAAATAAGACCTCATTATATTTGAAGGCACATATAATGAAAAAATTCAAGCTTACCTATTCCTATGGAAAAACTCTTTATTACAAATGGAGCATTTATATAAGGGCTCATTCTTGTGCATTGCTGTATGAGACTTATAGCTATCGCTATATACGATTTTACCACAATCCTTGCAGCGAAGGTAAAATTTTGCCTAAAGATTTTTAAAGATTGTTATTTCACAATTGTTACAATTTGTCACGTGAAAATACTTATAAAGGTCGTATCAAAAACTTCAATATTAAATACCTCAAAGATGATTTGTAAAACGTCAAGCAAATTTTAAAGTCATGATGCCAAACTTTTTAGTAATATGTCGTACATCTATCTAAATCTTCTTAATTGCAAATTTTTTTATCAATAATACTCTTACTGATTACATTTCACATTGTTTACCTTGTTCCCGACAACTTAGGTCTTTTTAATATATTTTTCTATATATTTTTTAAATTTATTATGAATAAAATTTCACATATAAATTTCCGAACGTGTGAACAGATGGTATCATGAATAAAATGTGTTGTGGAAATTTCCGAGTGTTCGCATTTTAAACTCCGAAAAAATGACTTGTGAATTTACATTTTATCAAAAATTCACACGATTGTAAACAGCGCACATGTGAAATAGTTTTACAACTTATGAAGAAAATAATTCACAAAGAGTTGTCTGTCGGAAAAGGAAGAAAATGTAAGTTTATATTTAAAATTAAAAAAAAAAAACATTTCAAATGCAAAAATTTAATTTATTTCATTTAGCGATCTCAAATTAGTTTTAGGGTATGTTTCAAATTTTGCAATTTTTCGTGAATTTCATCCATGTTCACAATAGAAGCGATTTGTTCCTGTAATTTTTCTGATTCTGTACAGCTTTAAAGATTTTTAATATATAGTAGACTTTGTTATCATGCCGCTGTTTGCAAATTTTGGCGAATTTCCGCTAATTTAACAATTTTTACCGAATTTTTGCCATTCCTTATAGTTTTAGGAACTTTTAATCAATTTTATGGGTTGTTTGAAATTTTAAAAAATTTCGCGAATTTTCGCTTAAAATTTTGTTTTTCTTATTTTCCGACACTTGTTTTTTTTACCCGGGGAGCGATTTCAAATAAATTTTAGGGTTTATTTACAAGTTTGCAATTTTTCGAGAATTTTAGCCAAGTTTGCGTTAGAAGCGATTTTTCCTGTGATTTTTTACAGCTTTCACGATTTTTAATAAATAATAGACTTTGTCATCATGCCGCTGTTTGCAAAATTTTGCGAATGTCTGCTCATTTAACAATTTTTACCGCAGTTTTGACATTCCTTATAGTTTTAGGAACTTTTGATCAATTTAAATTTTAAAATATAAAAATGTTTCGCTATTTCGGAAATTTTTTTTTTTTGTTATTTTCTGATACTTTGTTCTTTTAACCCGTTTAACGATTTCATTTCTGTACAAGTTTGTTTGTTTACAAGTTTTTTTTTTGCAATTTTCGTGAATTTTAGCCATGTTCGCGATGGAAGCGATTTTTGTATTCGTATTTGTATTTATTAATTTGATTTTCTAATACAATAAGACACAATATCTTATAAATTACAGCATTAGAATCAGACAAGTCAAACATAGATTATATTTAAATTTAAATAGAGTAAAATAAATAAAGTAAAGGTATATAAAAATAAAAAAAAAGTTTACATTTAAAACATTAAAAAATTAACGAAAAATAGTCCCTCAGTAATTTTCTAAATCTTATAGCGTTGCTAGTGATTTGCAAATCATTTGGTAGTTGATTCCAGAGACTTAATATAAAGTATTGGCATTCAGAAGCATGGTCAATATGACGAAATTGTGTTTAATTTTTCCCTCTACACGATCTGCGGCCCTATGCTCCCCAGAGGAGTAAAAGGAACATAAATATACATACACGATCTAGAAAACTGCAGACGTTCATAAAGATATTTTGGCTCCTTTGCCGTTATTATTTTGTGAAGTAATAGTTGCGTTCGAGAACACAAAAGTTTTTACTATTTTTTACTAAACTTTACTGCATTTTACGAAATTGCGTTCGAGTACACAAAATACAGTAAATGAGAACATAAATTGAGAGCGAAAAGTGACAGTTCTTGTCTGAGTACTTACAAATTTTTACTGCAGAGATTTTTGCAGTAAAATTTAGTAAATCAAAAAAATATATGTTTCAAAAGGTAAACAAACAAAAGTAACAAATAAAAAGCATACAAATTGTGAACAACTTGTTAAATTAAAGAAAAGTTGAAATAAAAATTAAACCAAAACAAAAAGTGAATAAATATTAATTAATTATACTTGTTTGTAAAGCATTTATTTGGCTAAATACAAACTTTTGAAATTTTTTTTATTATGTTAATTTTTTAGAGTTGTAAAAGTGTGAAGTATTGGGGTACTTAAGTAATCAATAGCAAAACAATTATTCATGTACTTTTGAATAAATTAATTTGCCACAAATTAGTAAAAATCAAATAAAATAAAAAACAAACAAATTGGAAAGATCACATAAAATAGTTTGTTTGTATTTTCCAAAAATTGTCGTGTTATAAAAAGTATTTAATCGAGTACCGATAAGAAAACGAGTTAAGTAGTCAAAAGTGTCAATATTTTTCAACACTTCAATTATTTGCCATCAGCTGTTGCCTTTATTTTACGAATTTTTACAAATTTTGCGTTCGCGTACTTTTTTGGACAACAGCTTTTTGTGAAAGCAAATTTTTCAGTTTACTCATTTACTGCATTTTACTGTAAAAGTACTCAAACTCACCTAATATTAAGTTTTTGAATTGAAGATAGTTTGAAAATGACATATTGAATAAACGAAAAAGAGTATTTTCCAAAGATCATGATTTAATTCCCGTATTTTCATATTAGCGGACTCTTTAGGACTAATGAGATACAGCTGAACGTCATCAGCATACATTTGTATACTAGAATACGATAGTTGGTTTGGGAATATCGTTCGCATATAAAGAGTATATCAGGGGTCCAAAGATGGATCCCTGTGGGACACCTCTAGTTACTTGTAAAGAACGCGATGTAGTTTCGGCATTTGCAACTGATTGGGATCTACTTGAAAGGTATGATGACAACAGTTTCACCGCAAACGTGGAAAATTTAAATAATTTGGACAATTTCATGCACAAGATTGAATGGTGCACTGTATCAAAAGCCTTTGAGTGGTCCAATAATACCAAAAACGTTATTTTTTTCTCATCTAGGTTACTACGAATTTCCTCTATCACATCGGTAAGAGCTGAAGTACAGCCACGTTGAGATCTGAATCCAGATTGACGATCGGTTAACAGCTTGTTGTTATTAACATGGTTATAAATTTGTTTATGTAACAACTTTTCAAAAACTTTGGAAAAATAGGGGAGAATCGCAATTGGACGATATTCATTTCCTGCTTTTGGTACTGGAACAATTTTAGCGTGTTTCCACTGCATTGGAAATGTACAGGATGTATTTATAGTATTAAATTGATGTGTAACATGTCGAATTATCCAGGGTAGAATAATTTTAACAAATTTTGGGTTAATATTATCTAATCCAATTGAATTAGATTTCATTGCATTAAAGGCGTTAACTACATCATATGCGACTAGGCATTGAAAATTAAATTCACTACATGATATCAAAGGCAAACATTCCTCATAAAAACTAGACTGAACAGTCGGATAATCAATTTTTGTAAAATTTTCATTAAGTAAGTTAACATCAACTTCCAATGAACGGTCAATAGAGTCATTGATGCCAATCTCTCGTATATATTTCCATTTACTTTTACAATCAACCGCTGTGTAAAATTTGTTATAACAATACAAAGATTTATCATGTCTTATCCTCGAAACAACCCTTTTCCTCGCCAAACGATACTCACTTTGTAGATCAGGTGTCTTGTACCTTCTCCACATGTGGTATAGACGGTCACGTTGTGCTATTAACAATTAAGTCTCATTTTCAAACCATGGCCTTCTTCTATTTTTGATTATCTTATTTTTTATTGGCACATGATTGTTATCAATTTGCAGTATTGAATTATTAAAAAACGTAAGCTTCTCATCCACTGATGACAAATAAAAAATTTGTTCCCAATCAACGTTATTAAGATCTCGCTGTAAATTTATTGGACTTATACTGTTGAAATCTCTGAAACTGTACATTTGAATTCCCTTTTCCGTTCTAAATTTATAGAATATAAAAATCAAATCGTGTTTTGAAAAGGTGGATGCAGCTAACTGATCATAGAGTAATAATTTCCGCTTGTTACTTACAAAAACTAGGTCAAGTAATGTGCTGTTTGTGTTTGAAAAGTGTGTAGGCCTGGAAGTGTTTACAGCAGATAAATTAAATGAATACATAATGTTGGTCAGAGTTTCATTCTCATGCAAATTGCAATTAAAATCACCAGTTAAAATAACCTCCGAGTACGCTACAGAAAAATGTTCCAATTTGTCAATAAGTGTGTCCAATTTCATATACCTATCCGGTCTATAAACACAACCAAGCAGCATTTTTTCACCATGAAAATTTACGTCAATAAAAATTAATTCAATATCACCGGGTTCATTATGTAAACAGATTAGTTTACATGAGATATTATTCATAATGTAAATAGCTTCACCTCCACCATTACTTTACCTATCCGATCGAAAGTTTCGTAGCCATCTACTTTTTAAATACTGTCGTTTATTTCCGGTATAAACCATGTTTCAGAAACACATGTAGCATCAATACCTGAACTCTCAAATAGGAAACGAAATTCATCAAGTTTCGGAAAAACTTTAAAGCCCTGATGCTGATTAGCCAAGATACGAATCATGTCATTTTTTTACTTACTTTCGCTGTTTACTTTACCTACTTTCTACCTTCTTATAGCCTTCTCTAATTAAGGCGTCACAATGGACCATATTGGTCTCTGGGTGAAGGTGTGAAGGAGACTTCACACCGGCCTTTCTACCTACCTACCTACTGTCTCTAGAACCAACTTGATTAAAAGACAAATCGTCAGCTCAGAATTGGTTTGGCGCATATGCCAAAAAGTCGGAGTGGAGAAAGAAGATTTACATGAAGATTACTCAAATTGTACCCGATAGAATTTTTTTATATTTTTACCAATGCTTCCGGTATATGTTTTGAAGAAAAATGCAAATTTGTGCGCACTTTCATGAATAAAGTTAGAATTTAATAGTGTTTTTTTGAAAATGAAAAATATTGTTTTGTGCCGCATACGCCACTTTTTAAAAAAAAAATTAAAAAAGTTGCTTTTTGTGCTGCATACGCATACTAATTGCTGTGTATTGAGTAAATTTTGAGAATTTTTTTTTATAGTTTTTTTATTTGATTTTAATTCACAAAAACAGAAAAAACAGTTCTACTGTTATGAAAAGTTACATAAAAAGCCAAAAATTAAACAACTTAAATAATGCAAAAGTAAAAAGAAAATTTAAAACTTAATATTGAGTAAATTTTTATAATAAGCTTTATCAACACGTGGAAGAAATATAAGCAAGTCTTTTATGTCTCTATTTTTATCGCTGGAAATAAATGATGGTTTCGATATTTTCAAAATATTCGTCAACAAATTCTCAGGAGTTTTCAAACAATTTTTTGATGCAGACTTAACCAAAATTGCATTTTTATATTTTTCCTCTCTGGTAGAAGTTTTATAATATATACATAAATCATTATTTTAACTGTATAGAAGTACTTTAATTTTAGCAAAAGGGACTTTTCGAAAGTCCATTTTATTTGCTTCCAACGAGTATGTGCGAAAATTTTCCGGAAGCATTTCCATAACTTTAAGTTTTGTTTTATTATTTGGCATTGTTTTAAGCAAATTTAGTAAATGAAGAGGACTATGAATTTCAATATTCTTTAAGTACCGGTCAATAACACCATGGACACAGTCCACTTCTTGAATTAAAGAATGTTCTGGTTCTGAAGACTTTTGTATTACGGCATCAATATTATTTTGTTAAAAGAACATTTTGATTGCGGTTGCGTTAATTTGATTTTTATTTTGAGGTACGCAAGAGTCGCTCCATAATGTCAAAGTTTTAAAAAGTGGACAATCTTGTATTAATTCATTTAAAATTTTAATTTAAGCACTAGCAATATTGTTACCACTCCATTATAAAACTATTTTTCACAAATTTATTTTCTTATTGTCATTTTACTTTGATTTGGCTTTAACTACTTTTTTTCTTATGGCAATGCAGCAAAGCAACAGTAAAATTTATTTTGTACGTTTTTGTATGAAGAATTTGCTGCAATCGCCAAACAATGGCTTGTAGAGCAAAAAAGTACTTAAACAACTTTGAAACAGTTGATATGCAGCAAAATAAATGCTTTATATCTCAGAAACCATAAAAATTTTCGCGAAACAGGTTTTTGATTTAGAAAGAGGGTATTAAAAAAATATATTCCTCATACCTAACTCGTTTTTTTTTTAATGGTCGGTAGATCAAACCAGTAATGAGCTGACGATATTGTATTCTTATTCTTATTACTGAAAAAAGCTAGTTCAACAGAAGAATTGCTAGTTGGTACAAAAATCATATTTAAACCTATTTTTGCAAGTTCTTGAAATAGTTTAAAACCGCAAAAAAGACTAAAGTTTGTACCCACTTCTTGACCAAATCGGTCTTGCCATTGCAAAATGAAATTTATAATAATATATTGTCCCCAAAAATCCCCAAAACTGGGAATACTGTTTACAATTGAATTTATATAAGAAAAATACGAGAAGGGAAAAAACTTTCGGGAAATTTTTATTCATAATTGGGCTGACTTACAAAGTGCTTGTTTTGTTTTTTGTTTTTACATTTGACCACTTTAGTCCTTTATATATTGAAATGTGAGGTACAACCTTTTAAAGATTTCAGTAAACATTTGTATATTTATAAAACACTTACCTTTTTTTTAGAATTAGAATTTATCCCTGCGACTGAATGGGAAAACATGTGTTTATTCAAATCAGTTTTACTAAAACATTGTTTAGTACATAAACTACAGGAAATCATTTGATCCGAATGCTTACGCCTGTGTCTAGAAAGGTCACCTTTATGGTAAAAACCTTTATCACAATACTCACACTTATGAGGTTTTTCTCGATCTTCTGAGTGTATCTTTATATGCGCTTTAAGGACACGTTTGTTAAAAAATTTTAGGCCGCATACATCGCAAGTCTCATTCTTTTGACCCAAATGTTTACGCTGGTGTCTAGTAAGGTCACCTTTATAGTAGAAAGCTTGGTCACAATGCTCACACTTATGGGGTTTTTCTCGAACTTCTGAGTGTGTCTTCATATGCGATTTAAGGACACATTTGCTAAAAAATTTTAGGCCGCATATATCGCAAGTCTCCTTACGTTCTCGATTTTTAGTATGAGTTTTTTCGTGTATGAGTGCAGTATATTTACTATATAATACTTTAGCTAAAACAAACGTTATTTTTAATAAAATGAAATTTAGGAGTGTAAATAGACTTAAAATAATAAAAGGCTTTTGCATGTATATATGTACCCAGGCAGAAAAAGACAATCAGCAAGAAGCTGTGCCGATGTTGATGGGGGTACTATCAACATCAGTACAACGTACTGTTTACAGAATTTACAATGTAGTCACAATATTGAAATGATAACGCCAAATGTGCGCCTTCCGAATCTTGTTTTTAGTGTTGCCACAATAAATTTAAACTCATTCAATAAACAAGCCAAATTTTGAATTAAATTATTATATTTTTTATTAACTGTAATAGTAGGCACTAGTAAATTAAAGACTATATTTTTGTTTATACAGCGATGTAGCGGTATAAAATTATTGTTAAATCGGTATTAGAAAATTAATCTTTAGTTTTTGTATATACAATAATATTGTATCGGTATAGTTTTATTGTAAATACGACATTACGAAACTAATGTCGTATATTTTGTCAAAACAGTATCAAAAACTAATTGCCGATTTATCGATTTCGAACGAAGGCTTTAAATGTAAGTTAAGCGATCGAAGTCTTCGTTCGTAAATAGATGAATAGGGAGTTAGATTCTAATTTTGTATCTACAATGTTGTGATGGTACAATATTATTAGAAGAGTCAAAATTTTGTATTTACAGGGACGTGGCGGTACATAATATTTAGAAGTATCGTAATTTCTGCCTGGGTAGCTCTCAATTTATGAATAAAAATTTGGCTTCAATTGAGAATATCAACTCGGTTCAAATGATACATATACATATTAGAGAATTGCTCTTGACGTGAATTACGCGTTAACATGATTACTTTATAATGAAAAAATTAAAACTACTAAAGATATTCCAGTTCTGCAAATTCGGACGTGTACGTGTTTGCTTCGTCTGGACTTGTTTAAGAAGAAAGGCATAGTTGCCTTCTCAGTGAAAATGTAGACAAAATCATATTAAGGAATAAGTACAAATGAAGGTGTGAGCTTAAAAAGAAGTTTTGTAGAGAAACGATGAATATATATCAGAAACCCTGTGAGATATAACTTTTAAAATTTTGGAGGCAGCAAGGCGAATTTATTACAGGTGGTCCTAAAAGCCCTGCTGATATTAGCTAAAATCACTGTTGGATGTCAAAATTTTGTTTATTCTCTTTTATTATCTTTGTTTCTGTTTTGTTTAATTTCTGTTTTTGACATTGTACAATGATTTTACAAAAACAAATTGCTTGTGGTTTTTGTACGAGTTGTACTTGTTGCAGTACCGAGATTACCTGGGATGAATTCGCCTTGGGAGGCACCGAAAAAAATATTATTTAAAAAATTCTTTAAAATTTTTTGGTTAGAATACTAAAGTCAAGAACAATTAAATAAATAAATAAGTCGGAATTAATGCATCCAACAATAGAATATTCTTAAAAAAGACAAAAATTAAACAATTATTTTATTACATAATTTTCAAAACAGTGAAATATGTGCGATTTAAAAGCTTGTTGTTGCGTATCCTATATAGAAGTAACTCAATGTTTAATCCTTGCTTTCACATATTTAGCTGATTTATCACCGTTTTTTTGCTATAAAAAAATTATTTTTTGGAATATCATTAAAGTCATATTGTATGTACTAGAGTTGTCAATTATTCGCCTTTCAACTTTGTTCGAATAATTCAAATAATGGTTTTTATCGTTTGATCAATCGATTTAATCTAAAAAATTATTCGATTAATCGATGAGAATAACGAAAAAAAAAATTTTTTTTACAAAAAAATCACTATGGAAAATTTCCATTCCATCCGCTATGACTTCTTCCTTTTTTCGATATCGTTGTATTACTTAAAGGCATCGCAAAACCCTTAATTCCTTTATAATCCGATATTACTCTGGATTTTCGAAATGCGTTGGTAGACCTATCACCTTCAGCCAAACTTCTGTCTACAAATTCTTCAACAGAACAGCCGCTGTCTCTCTAATGTATTTTTCAATTGGATCAAGTTCGGCATTTCTTGATGTCGTTGGATTCTCTTCCACTACATAATTTTTAATGGTAATATTGTGACACTTACGCAAATGGTAAAGATATATAAAAGACATTTATAATAAAAAAAAAAAAATATTACAATAACAACATTTTCTACTTTCAAGATATGAATTACATATATAAATCAATTCTTTACTTTTACGCTTTTTTTATTTCTAAATTTTTCACCCAAAATTGAAAAATCTCGTTTGTTGCAACTTAAAAATACGAGATGATGATTCTTACAGTTCTATTGGCGCTTTATTAGACGAAGTATTCTGATTGCATCAATGCATGTCCGTGCTAAAATCACGGAAGAGGACATGCATTGATACAATTAGTATATTTCTTCTCATAAAACGCCAAAAGAACTGTTAATCTGCTTTCACACGTTTCATATTTTGATGCTCAACTCTTATGTTTTTAGGTGAGAGAAGAAAGAAAAAAGGGGGTTGGTACGAAGATGCCTGTACTCGGTCAATACGCTTTATGTTTTTATTCGTTGGTATATGCACAACCACGCTGCATGTCATTTTTTCTTTTCTTTTTCTCTTTGATTCGCTGTTAAAAAAATTTTTGTTGTTTTGAGCCAAAAAAGGTGAAACCGATTGCTGCGTGTGATTATATTGGAATCTTTCAGGGGTGTGCTGGAAATCGCAAACGCAAGAATTTTAAAAGTCGTTTTTTAGTAAGATTTCTGTAATAAAAGAATTTTATGACAAATATTATACAAACATTTATCTATTAAACAGAATTTTATAACAAAAATTATAAAAATTTGATTAAAAGTGTATTATAAACAGCCTCCAAATTCTTGCGTTTTGCGTTTGCGATTTCCAGCACACCCCCCTTTAAAAGGAAATTGAAAAGAAGTTGAGCATCAAAAGATGAAACGTGTAAATTCAGACTAAGAATCAATTGTCATCTCGTATTTTAATTTTGTAACAAACGAGTTTTGCAACTCACCTACTGAATTGTTTGTTAAGATTTGCTTAATAAGAACATAAAATACATTTTTGAAATACAATGAGTACTCAACACGGTTTTTGCTTACTAAACATTGAGATTAATTACAACCAGGGCTATTGCAACAATATTTTGTAACTTTCCTTCAATTTGTATAAAATAACTAAAAACCTATTAGAATAAATAAAATTCTAAGCTTTCATTTAATTTATCTTTTAATACAAAAAATTGTTCGATTAATCGACATTAATTAATCGATGTATTCGTTATTCGAAAATCGTCGTTTTAAAATTATATGAACAAGAGTTTGGTTTTGTTTGATTGATTAACCGAATTATTCTTTATCGGTTGACAACTCTAGTATGTACATATGTATAAAAAAACATTCTTACCCAGCGGTAAATATTGAAAGGACCGCAAGTGGCAGGCCTCTATACTTCTTTCTAAAAGATTCGCTTCGCATGATATCCTGCCTTCAGAAGTATGCCTTCTAGAAGGTATAAACTTCTTTTTATAAGACCTTCTGAAATATTCAGTACACATTCGCTACTCCCTTCTTTGAGAAGGGAGAAAGGAAGGTGTTCAGTTTTATTTACTTTTTATTTTTAGGGACCTTCCTTACTCCCTTCTTTGGGAAGGCATCGAAGTTGTTTTTAAAGGAAGTGTGGAAGGCCTTGCGCCCAATGACAACCTGTGTAAAAAATAAATAAGTATGGAATGCAGCGAGAAGGGCTTCTGACTGCTAAATAAGGCCTTCTATTAGGCCTCTTTAATAGGGATTGCTGTTCGGTTTTAACCTAAATCGAAAGCGCGGTTTAAATGCCTAAAAACCGAACACCGACCAAAAAAACCTCGGTTTTAGCTTTTACTTTAAATCAGCGATCATCACAAAGAGAGACAGTTAAAAATGTGTATGTAGTGGTGAGTGCAAAGAGAGGAAAATAAATTTACTCGTTTGAGACATTTACTATGTGTTTTGTTCTTTTTGTTCTTGGTAAAAGTGTAGCTTTTTACAATTGAAGCACAGCCGCGAATAACGTTTTAAGTTACAAAATAATAATTTTTCAGGAGAGCAAAAAAACGTATTTTGACAGGCAGCATTATTTGTTTTAAAAATTTTTTTTTTCTATTATAAAAAATAATGATAATAAAAACTTTAATGCAAAAGGCTTTTAAAACATTATTCCGCACTGCAAAACCATTTCGGTTTCATCATTTTGTTAGTAACTTGAAATGTTCTTCCACTGGCTGACACTTTGTACGCCATTTTGAAGGCGTTAAGGTGCATAGTTTTGGTTGATTTAATGTTTAAACTGTGTAAGAGAGTAAGGTCAACGGTTATCTGCAAAAAAACAGTTTTTGCAAAAGGTGGCGTTTACAACGTTATTCGCGGCTGTGCTTCAATTGTTTCGGTAACCTTCGTGTTGTGTGTGTGTGAAATTCACGAAAAGTGCTCGGCCCCCGGGGCAGGGTTGTGAACTATTTCTAATCAAAAAGCGTCTTGTCTCCAATCAAAAAGCGCTAAAAAGCGCTAAATAAAATTTAAATAAAAAACTTAATGGTAAAAAAAATCGTTTTAAATAAAAATATATGAAAAACCAAAAATACTACTGCGCTAAATTCAAATCCGTTTTCAGTTTTTTCTATCATGTCTAGCCTTTGTCTTTTACAAATAATTATTTTCTAAATTATTTCTTAAATAGTGGTGACCATTTTTCCATGCAAATTAGTTTTTTTTATCATTTATTAGAAGTCCAGGTATATTGTGAATAAAATAAGACAAGAAATCAGTAAACCAAATTTTAACTAGACTTGATTGAATAAATATTTGGATTCAGCACTCTAAAGTGAATTAAAATCACATAATCAAGTTCTCTAGATCGACTTTTTTTTTTGTCTTTTGCCGAGCAGTGTTAATAAAACATTAATATTTTTAAAAAGCTTTTTCTGATATTTCAGGAAAATTAAAGAAATATAATTTCAAATATACACAGAAAGAATTATTTACTAAATCACCAGAAAATATGTCTTGAACCACGAAAATTTTGCACTTTTCTCGTCCAAGCCAAATATTTCTTATTCTATATTAACCTGTGTTTTCCTGGTTTAAGCAAAAAGTTATGACTCAAAGCGAAAATTTTCTAAAATACAGCTAAAAAAAATTTATTTTAAATCAAGTTTTCGCTGCTTTTTATTTTACAAAATCAGAAGAAAAGCCAAAATTGTTTCCATAAAAACGTATAGCACTAGTTAGTTTATAAAAAAAAACTTTGTTTCTTGATTCTATTTTAAAATCAGACTAATATTAAATAAATGCTTCTTGAAATTTTTGATCATATAAAAGCGCTAATTTAGCGCTATTTTTAAAAAAAGCGCTAAGAAAAAAATATGCGCCTTTTCGACAGTTAAAAAGCGCTTAATCTAGCGCCAAAGGCGCTAAATTGGCAACTCTCCCGGGGGCATAGCGTGATGATCGCTACTTTAAATATATATTTATGCTAAAAGAAATCGCAAATTATACTTGTACTTCGTTTAAAAAAACTTTATACATAACAGCCTGAAACAATGGCAAGGCTTTTCAAAATTCTTAAAATTTAAAATAAGTATGTACTAAGAAAAATAAATGTTCTTTTTTAATAAATTGTAACAAAAAAAAATTATATTACATACAAAAAACATATACCCTTATTAACTGCGTTGTTAGTTTTTTACATCTGTATAAAAATGTTAAAAAAAGTTTTAAAGCGTTATTTACGAAATTTATGGAAAATATACGAAAAATTGTAATGTAGGGTACCTATTTGGTACTACCTAAATGAGCAAATTCATTGCAAAAACTTTCGTTATTGCGCACAAAAATAAAGCTTGCCCTTCTTCTTTTAAGTTAATGCCATAAAAGTGAAAAAAATCGTGGTTTTTGACAAATGTATGAAGAAAACTCAAAAAAGACCGGCAAACCCGATGTTTGGCGAAAAATTCGGGTTGAGCGGCTTCTAAACCTCTTCCGAAAAATCTGAAAAAAATCTCAAAAATACTCTACCCTATAAGCTTTTAAATGACGCATGAAAATCAAAAAAGAAAATTTTTTTTGGGAGACACTAATATGTATGTAGTTTTACTTGGATATTTTCAAAACCGAAAACCGAACCGAAACCGACCGGTTTTAATCATTTTAAAACCGAAACCGCGGTTTCAGATTTTTACGGTTTTTAGCAAACTCTACTCTTTACTCATTCTAGTTACCGCTGGGTAAGAATTAATTAATTAAAATTTACAAATGTGTGTTATGTAAAATATATGATTTTTTAAAGAAGATATTTCAAGAAAGAAACAAGGTAAAATAATCATAAAAAGATATGGATTGTTTTATATGTAAAAAAAATTTTACTTATCCACATATTCTTTGCGGGCATTTAAAATCTGTGCATGGGTGCACAAAGTAATCAACGTTTAAATGCACATTTAAATACTAGCGGAGTTCAGTGTTTGATTGAAATTGTCTTGCAGAAGTGCAAATGCAAAATATTATAGCTTTTGTTTGCTATCCAACAACAAAATACACAGAATTGCAATTGTCACATCATTGATTTTGTGAAAAGGGAAAGACGTATAGAAAAGTAAACTTTGTTTTGTCTACAAGCAGTGTTTTAAGTTTATAATTGAAGGAAAGAAGAAGAAAGAGGGAACGCATACAAATTCATTGTATGGACACGAATGCAGAAAGAGAATCAATAAAAGTTTTTACAGCAAATGTTGCTCGAGGCCTAAAAAATTATTTAGAATCGTCAGACATGTTTATAATACTTCGATAACACAAGGGAAAAAATTAAAACTTTTTTGGTGCGGTCTGGAATTTAATTTGATTAATTTAATTAATTTGAAGTTGCTGATTTTAAATCTAATCTCCATTTTTCTCTATCAGCACTACTTTTCGAGATATACCGTTATGTCCAAAATTAAGGCACTTTCACTTCATATATTGGAATTACTTGAAAAAGGTTGATCATTTAACAAACAAATCCGAAACTCGGCAACAGTATTAAATTTAAGCCGAGCTTACATTGTTTAAAGAAAAAACAAATTTTTTGTTTTTTAAGAATTTATAAAAAATAAAAATGCGGCAAAAATCCCAGTTTTGGTCTAATAACATTTATCTTAAGATAATTTCGAATGTAATGATGTTTATTTCATTGTATGTAATCGATGCAAAACTTTGGATTTTTTCACACTTTACTGAGAAAACTGAATATCGATTTCCATACAAAAACAAAAAACGTGCATGACACACACATATGTTTTTAAAATGTTATTTTTATTTGGAAATCGATATTCAGTTTTCTCAGTAAATTGTGAACAAAATCCAAAGTTTTGCACCGATTACAATGAAATAAACCTCATTTCATTGCAAATTATGTAAAGATAAATGTTTTTAGACCAAAACTGTGATTTTTGTATCATTTTTATTTTTTTGGAATTTTTAAAGAAAAAAAAATTTGTTTTTTTTTCAAAAATTTCCTTTTTCAAAAATTCAACGATATCTCTGAAACTACAAGCCAAATTTTAAAACCAATATAAGCACGGCTTAAAGATAATACTGTTGCCAAGGTAAGGATTTTTTTGTTAGCTGAATACGGTCAATCGTTTTCAAGTTATTCCAATATATGAAGTGAAAGTGCCTTAAATCTCAAAATGTAGAGCTGATAGAGAAAAATGGAGATTAGGTTTGAAATCAGCGACCTCAAAATGTCTGTTCCGCAGTGTCATACATATTTTCTTTTCTCTGTTTACAAATTCAAGATAATTTCAAATTAAAATACATAAAGTCAAACATTTTTTCGTTTTTCGTTTGTTTTACCGCTTAAATCCGAAAAGACGTTATTAAAAGTATTCCAGCAAAATTTTAAGAAAAATCGAGAATAATTGCAAAAATTATGTAGATTTACTATTGACTTTTACCTGCCGAAAGGTTTTAAAAATATTATCAAATCAAGTAGCAAAACAGAAGATATCAAAAAAACCTATAAAATATCTGAAGAATTACAATTAATGACTACATATATGTACATACATATTTATATGTTAATAACAATGTTTTCATTAAATTTTTATGTTGTTATTATACCATTATAAATGAAATTAACTTTAAATTTCAATATGTTTCAATATATGTAAACAACATGTTTAACATTTACAACTTACTGAGAAAACTGAATTGAAAAAATTACGATTTGCATAGTGCTGGTTCACACAGGTCAAGTTTACTTGAACAGTTTTATTTAAATTTTCTTTTGAACTTGCGTTCACGTTCATGCACAAAATTAATTTTTGTTTTCTTTTCCTTCAACTTTGTAGCTTTTTATTATATTACGGATGAAAAAAGAAAAGCAAAATAAAAACTGACTGGTACGGTCAAGTATGTCCTCTTTCCATTCTATTTACCCCTCTCTCCTAAAAGCTCAAGACTTGAAGAGTCAAACTTGACCTGTGTGAACCAGCACTTACAATCGACATTTTTTCCTACACTTCAAATTTACGTTCCTTCACTTAATTGTGAATAATTAATTTTAAAGTTTGCTTACTGTATTTTTAAAAATTATCATATCATTTTATCTACAATTAGGGAATTCACATGGAGGCTCAGAGTCATAAGTCGTAAAGTCATATTTAAAAAAATTATACATATGTGAGTAGCATATTATATTTTCTAAATCATAAGTCATAAAAACGTCAAATCAACGTCAGAGCAAAAAATAAAAATATAAAAAAATGCCGGCAAGAAGCGAAAAAGATAAAATTTTTACGGTTTTGTGTGAAAAGTTTGCATCCGACATACTAATGGTTGAAACAAGTAAGAATTTAATTGTTTGTTTTTTTTTTAAATAAAAAAGTTTATTTTTAGGCGATGAAGAAGAGGAAGACGATATATATGAAAATTTTAGTATTTACTAATTAAATTAATACTATGTTCACACTTGGGTTCTTAAACGCGTTTAAGCAGCTCGAACGTGATTAAGCTCTAATCACTTCAAAATCGAAATGATTACCCATACATTGACATGATTACAACTAAATCACTTCATAAACCACATAGAATCCACTGAACATACCTCAAATGTAGAATCGCCAACAACCGTGTACAACCGGCCAAGATTTCTGCTTAATGTTTTTATTTTTTTCTTTTTTTTTCTTAAATAATTCATAAATTTTCACAATTACATCATTAAAATTATTAAAATAATCTTCTGATAACTTTATAAAAGTGTTTTTATCCATTTTAAATACTTTAAAGAAATTAAAATTTGTTTGTTGTTTTTTTGTGTTTGTGTGTGTGTTTTTTCTTAATCATCTGTCATCTTAATCATCTCAAATGTAATGTGAACGGCTTTGATTAGCTAAATCAACATTTTGCTTAAACGCGTTTAAAAACCCAAATGTGAACATAGCATAAATCACTTCATAAACCACATAGAATCCACTGAACATACCTCAAATGTAGAATCGCCAACAACCGTGTACAACCGGCCAAGATTTCTGCTTAATGTTTTTATTTTTTTCTTTTTTTTTTCTTAAATAATTCATAAATTTTCACAATTACATCATTAAAATTATTAAAATAATCTTCTGATAACTTTATAAAAGTGTTTTTATCCATTTTTAATACTTTAAAGAAATTTAAATTTGTTTGTTTTTTTTTTGTGTGTTTGTGTGTGTGTTTTTTCTTAATCATCTGTCATCTTAATCATCTCAAATGTAATGTGAACGGCTTTGATTAGCTAAATCAACATTTTGCTTAAACGCGTTTAAAAACCCAAATGTGAACATAGCATAATATTATCAAAACAGAAGAATAAAAAAATACAAAACGGTAAAAACAGCTGACACTGAACATACTACATAGTATACATGAAAAGCAGACAACCTCAGTTTGTATTGTCGTAAAATATATAAACATGAAAGATACCAACAACATATTTACAACTGTGGTAAAGTTTTAGCACATACGATAAATACAACACAATAGTACACCATGTGAATTTCCTAAATATTCATTAAATATGAAATAAAAATGTTATGTTAAACGTTATGTTAAACGTTTTCATATTTTTTTCAAAATGTATCTTTTTGGGAGTGTTTCTTTTTTGAAATGTATCATTCTCGAAATTTCACTGGCAACACTGGTATAAAGATAAGTACATGTAACTAAAAAATGCGAGCTGATGAAGAAAAACTTTGTATCAAACTTGCAATCAACACAAAAAAGTTCAATTTGTTCCTTCGTGTTATCTAAAGTAATTAAACTAACTTGGTTTTTTTATTTTTATATCTTCTATATAAATCGGCTAAGGCAAAATAGTTTAAGAACACTTTCCTCCTCTGTATGTCAACCGATTTGAACAAAATATACACCATTTGAGAGATATTTACTTACAGAAGTGCACAATATATATTTTATTAAAATCTGTTCAATAATTTCAGTGTTATAGGCGTTCAAATTTGCTACTAACACAAATACAAAAAAAATTTTTTTTTTCAATTATCAAATAATAAAAAAAATAGGGTTGTCGATAATTCGATATTTTTTAGAAACCGTTTTTCGAATATTTCGACTATATAAAGTCGGAAAATGGAATGTTATGTTATAGGTGCATGGTCCTGAGTGAATGAAACCCTATGATATTAAAAATGTTAATACTTTTTATTTTTTCTTTGGTATGTTTTGAATTTTTGTTAATATTCGACCTATAAAGATAAAATTAAAAATGCATGGTCCTGGGGGAATAAGAACATGTAAGGGGAGCTTTTTGGTACTTTTTCGTTCAACATCTGGTACACTGATTAATTTTCGTAATAAAATTAAACTTGCAATGTTCTAATTGAAAATCTATTAAGGAGATTTTTTGATACTTTTTTGTTTTATCAATTCTGATGATACCCATTGAACTTATAAAATAAAATTAACTCTCGCCAAATCGATCCACTAAGACGGAAAAAATGAACGAAACTTGTAAATTCATATATGCATAGATGTACTATGTTTTCTTCTTATGAACATGAAAATGTATGGTCGAATTTTGACCATTACGCGAACACTAGTAAAAATAAATTAGCTATGCACGTCTTTGTAAAATAAAATAATTTTTATGCATGTAAAATAACGCTGCCATTGTGCACGAAGCGGTAACATATAAAAATTCAATGTACATACATACATATGCATATAGTTATATTTAAATACATGAATTCACTTTTACAGAAAAGAAAATACCTACATACGTCAATTTCATTATTTAACACATTTAAATAGGGCTTTTGTGTTGCGGAATTGGCAATATAACGATAGAAAAAGCTTGAAGTGTTCTCTATAAAATATTTATAAATCATAAAATTAAAAAATGGGGCACTTGTTATATAAAAAAAAAAAAACATATTTGAAATTAGCTGTTAATGGGTTAACAAATTTCTAATTATACCAATATCGAGTATATTCTTTGAGATGTTTTAAAGTATGTTGGAGCAAAAAAAAATTTTATCTAAATTTTTTATTTCCAAATTTTAATTTGTCATCGAATTTTTATTCTCAATGAGATCCAAAAAGTTATCTTATGTTACTTTAATTACAACTTACAACAAATAGAACAACGCATTGGTTTTTCCTTTTTTTTATTTTTATTGTCATCCTGTTTAGACGTATCTTCCATAACTTCTATTTTTTGATCTTTTGCTGCATTATTTTCACCAAAAAATTCATCCTCAAAATTATTTAGGTCCTTTATTTTACTTGTAGTTTTCTTAGATTTTACCGATTTTTTTTGTTTTTGCAATCTTCCTATAGATTTTTTGGATCTTGGGCCCGTCTTTTTATTTTGTGTTATTGTGGTTAACTCTGTATTAAAGTTTTCATTGATAGAGAGGGTTTCTTTTTCGGTTTTTGTTTCTATTAATATCGTTTCAAACTCAGTTGTGTCATGGTTTATGTCATCACCATCAACTTTTATACTTAAGCGATTTGTTTCCAATACTACATCCTCAAAATTATTTAGGTTCTCTATTTTACTTGTAGTTTTCTTAGATTTTACAGATTTCTTCTTTTGTTTTTGCAATCTTCCTATAGATTTTTTAGATCTTAGGCCAGTCTTGTTGTTTTGTGTTATTGTGGTTAACTCTTTATTAAAGTTTTCATTGGTAGAGAGGGTTTCTTTTTCGGGTTTTGTTTCTTCTATTATCGTTTCAAACTCAGTTGTGTCATGGTTTAGGTCATCACCATCAACTTTTATACTTAAGCGATTTGTATCCAGTACTACATCCTCAAAATTATTAAGATCCTCTATTTTATCAATGTTATGTTTTTGCAATCTTCCTATAGGTTTTTTAGTTCTTTGACTAGTCTTGTTATTTTGTGTTATTGTGGGTAACTCTTTATTAAAGTTCTCATTGATAGGGAGGGTTTCAACTTTCGGTTTGGTTTCTTCTATCAATATCGGTTCAAACTCAGTTGCGTCATGGTCTATGACACCATCTTCAACTTTAATTAACATACTTAAGCGATTTGTATCCAATACTAAGTGGGTGTCTAAGGCTTTCGAAATAAGAGTATCAACATATTCTAAACCATCTGAACAACTATGGCATAACATTTGCGAAAAATAATCTTCATCTACATATATAAAATGTAACAAAGTGATTAAAATATAAACAAATGTACATATGTATTCAAACTTTTAAGACGTGTTATCCTTTATGTGGTAGATATAATATACAAACCGAAACACTCCAACCGTGTATATTTGTAGTAACAATCTTTGTAGGTCAGATTACTATAGTCATATAGAACGTTATTCCAGTCTATATCTGCATTATCTTTTAAACAAATACGACATTTATGTTCGAATTCCTTGCAATCCATTTTTGGTTGCTGTATTTCAAATCTGTTTTAATAATTGCAATAAACAAATAACCAATTGTTAATAACACAGACATAAGGTTAATAATCATAAAATAAATAAATAATCTATAGAGAATTGGTACACAACACTGATGGGGTTTGTGGTACAATTGTACAAAATTTGGTACAATCGAAACTTTATTGGTACACTGGTACAATTCATCCTTTTTTGGTACAGTTTAAAAAAAATGCACACGAAGTTTTATCATTTCTTTGAGGTTGATTTACATTGCAGCCACACGATCAAGCTTTTCTTGATAGTCTTTTACATATACTGTTTGTCAAAATATGCAAAAATTGGCAGCTGTGACGTAGGCTGCGCGCAAGTTGAAAGCAATTTACTTTTTCAAGATGTCGTCGCCGAGAAAACAACTCAAAATGTTTTGCTATTTTCCACTTTTGATTTTTTTCTTTACTTCTTCCACTGGCATTTTTGTTTCAGAAGCTATAGACTCGTAGGCTTTTATTTTCAAATCATTTCGCCTATATGATGAAAGATTCATAAAATTTCATGGCTTCTGTACAGCTCTATGAATCGCAGAACATCATATTGCTTATTAATTTTATAAATAAATTTTATTAATAAACATATTTCACCATTTTTTTTAGGTTTTTAGTTAAAATTTTAAAATTCCCGCGACAATTTGTAAAAAAAAGAACTTCAGCTTTTGCCGGCAAAATATATGTAAAAAAAAAACAAAACAACTTCAAAAGATTTGTAATAAGATGTTTTCTTGAACGAAAATTGATACACTCACTGGCAAAAGAATTTTAGAGGCAAGTTCGTATCAATTTTTAAAAGTATGAGTGTATTGGTAAAAAAGTGTGAGTGTATTAAAACTTGATAGGCAACACTTGATCGTGTAGCCCTCAAGTAACATTCTTTTTAATAATAAAATTTGTAATAACATATCTCCAGCCTTGGCCAGAACTATCAATTAATTTGTGTTTAGGGTAGCCAGATTTAAAATTCGGAAAACAGTACATTGAACACAAAAAAAACAGTACAATCAAGGAAAAAACAGTACATTTTTTTGACGAAAAAAATTACTCCATTTGCGTTTAAAAAGCAAACACCACAAACAAAGCATTTGGCCAGGGAAACCATAACCCTGGGTGTCCACGTAGCAATTTGTATTGCTAAGTACAAGCAATAACCTCGGCAGAACAATTACAGAACAATGGAGTAATAATTGCTAATTATATTGCTGGAGAACACTTGAAATTGCTTTGCCATAAATTTGTAATTTTCACCGCGAGTAGTTGTATAAAGTTTTGTGGCTGTATTTATAACAAATGTTTTATATTGTGTTTTGAAATGGTTGTTAAATTTACTGTTTTAAAGGAATAAAATAATTAATTTTAATTGTCGTAGCTGTGTTTTGTATTACTTTTTTGTTTATTTGCGTATGAAAAAAACTAAAACTTGTATCAATATGTAGAAATATTGAAAAAATAAAAATATACAAAAAAAAAAACAAATTCGTCGTTTGATTTTGTTGATATTGACGTCTATTTAAAAATATAATATAAAAAACTTTTTCTGTATTGAAGTATTTTTTCACTTGGCGGCTTTTTCTTGATTGTTTTTTTAATAAATAAACACACTTATAAATAAACAGCCGTGCAGAGAAATTAAATGCCAGATAAATTACAACTGATTTGAAAGCAGATTGCTAAGCAATAATTGCTCAAGCAAGTAGTATTCCTCTTTATTTATTTGTTATTTTCTAAAAACATTACAAAAGTTCATTACAAAAGTTCATCTTAATTGTATAAATTATTTACAAATAAACAAAGAAATTTTACAGCTTGGTTTTATAAAAAAACCGTCAGCTGGAAGATATAGTGATTTTTTCATTTCTTCTTTTTTTCCATTTTCAAAAATTGAATTCTTCTATCAACATTTTCCTATATTTTAAAGCAACTCTTACATAGTTATAAAGGTTTGACCAACTAGCAACTTCATCACCATTAAGGATATTAATCATTTGTTCTTCTGTTAAAAAAGTATTACAGAAGTACCGCCGTCTTATTTCCTTTAACACTGGACAACGTCCCAAAAAGTGTTGTACAGTTTCCTTCTCTTTAAGGTTGCACAAGGAACAAAGACAATCATCACCTACGCGGTAAGATGTTCCGTTTAGCCCCAAAACACCTCCCCTGACTTTCATAATTAATGATATTTGAAATTGGTTAAAAAACTCATTACAATACGTTAAACCTTTTGTGAGGTCTAAACAACGATATATTCTATCTTGACTTTGGCGTGCCTCACTGACGTGTGCATGGTATGCGCGATTTTTCATTTCCTCCACCAAAAGTATGTTGGCATTGTTCCATAGCATTTTGCTCTGTTCAATGTTGTTGTGTTCTACGTTGTGCTGTATTAGCCAGGTTTTAAAATATTTGTACCAATATGTATTTTTCATTATTACTTTTCTGGATAACAGGTGGGGTAATCTATGGTTTTCATAATCGAAAATAGTTTTTGAAATATATTTTAAGTGCAGAGTGAGCGTGTAGAAGTGTCCTTCTTCTTGATTTGTTTCTAAAGCGATTACGTAATTTGGTGTGTTGTCTGGTAGTTTAAGGACTCTTTTCGTAAAATATCTGCTCAGCTTATTTACACCATCAAAGTTTGAGTATCCCCAAATTTGTGCCCCGTAAGAATGAATTGACCTACATACTGCGAGAAACATTTTCCATTTTGCTTTAATTGAGACATCTTTTTTGCCTATAAAATTTAAATTGCTCAAGCAATAAGAAGAGCAATCATTGCGCAATGGATTGCCAATCATGGCAATTTGCGGTCTATAAGACGCAAATTTAACTGCCCGTTTATACCAGAGATAATTATTGCGACATGTCGAATTATGTTATCTTTAATGTAGACAGCAATTTTTTGTACATATTTATTGCCGACAATTTATGTTGCAAAAATTGTTAGTCCATTTTCGTTGACAATTATTGCTTACATAAAACGTCAAATTTGGTTACCTATTGAGAAAAAAGAAGCAAAAAAGAAAAATATAAGAGCAAATTGTGTAAGTAATTAATTAGTGCCGGTTCACACACGTCAAGTTTGACTCTTCAAGTCTTGATCTTTTAGGAGAGAAGGGAAAAGAGAAGGCCATTTCTTTTCCCCTCTCTCCTAAAAACTCAAGACTTGGCGAGTCAAACTTGACGTGTGTGAACCAGCACTTACATTTGTGAAATGGTAGCAAATTATAATTGTAGTAAAAGGATTAAATTAATGAATTTAATAAACACTAACCGAGCTACCTAAATAAGAGCGGCAAGCGTCTGTTTTATGTCGAAACTTTTAATTTTTACACAGTTTATTCGAAACAAACTTTTAGAAGGCGAATTTAACACCACCCGGCTGGGAAATCTTATTTGATAAATCGCTTGGTCGTTTTATTTTATTGAAAATGTATTGGCAATAGATTTTTCATGTTTAAAAAAACGCTTGCCGTTCTTGTTTAGGTAGCTCAGTTAAATAAATTTACAAAAAATATTTTTATTAATATAATTTATTATTTACGGCCAATTGGAACAAGTTCAGCTAAAATTAACTATTACTAAAACAATAGATTTTTTGACATTTATTATGATTGTTAATTATAACTGAACTTGGTGAAATTGGCCATTAATCTATAAAATCCAGAAAACATACATACAGGCCTGTTCTGAAAATCACATTTAATGAAAGTGATATGAAATCACAAGAAAGGTGTTCTGGGCATATTATTTTGTGATTTCAAAACGTTCAGCTACGTTCACAACTTTTTGAAATCACTTTGTTATTTTTGCGAAAATTGTAAGGTGACCGTCATAATAAATTACTTAAATAAAATATTCAAAGTGTTGTTTATTAATTTTTTGTGCAATAACCTATTTTATTTACAACAAATCTTTTAAAATTAAGAAAATTCAACTACACTACAAAAAAGATATTTGCTTTTGAGTTGAATTTGTTTTTTAGTTGAATTAAAGATCTCTAATTTGCTTACAGCGGCAAGAAAGCAAAGTCTCAAACACGTGATTTTCAGAACAGACCTGATAGTTTGGTTTATTTTTATTTAACAAAATCTGAAAATATTCACATAGTAAAAAACAAGTTTCAATAAAATTTCTGTCTGTAAAACAATCAAGTGCAATTGAAAACGATGAATATTTTCAATACAATTTTTGTAAAAATTAACTTATCTTTTTCTTATGTCAGTAGTTTAGGTAAAGAAAAGTGCTCCTCAAATGTATTAGGTATTTTAATAAATTTTTAACACGGAGAATTTTCCAAATTTGTTCGTTTTCAATTTCACGTGATTTCAATATCCAGAACATGCCCGAATTTTTTTTGATTTTGTTTGGTGTGGAAAGTCTGGGTTCACACTATGAAAGTTTTCTTTCAGAAAGTCTGAGTTTATAGATGAGAGGGGAAGAGTTCATGCTTTTTTCTCTCCTCTCTCACCCATAAACTCAGACCTTCTGAAAGAAAACTTTCATAGTGTGATCCCAGACAAGTCTTAAAAATAACAATATGAAAATATACTACTGCTGCGAGCCACTCATTATAATTTAGATTTATACTGTGTATTTATGAGAAAACAATTACCACAGCGTAAAAACTGGTATTATTTTAGAACTTTTTTGTATGGTTTTTCTTAATATCTTGGTTTTTTGTACACTGAACAAAAAAAAGTACAAAAAACTGTACAAAGTGTAAAAAACAGTACATTTGCGTACTGTTTTAGGAGTTGTGCATAAAACAGTACAATTGCAAAAAATCAGTACATGTGCTGCTTAACACAGCGTTTACATTTGCCAGTACTGGCAAGACAGTAGCAATACATGCAAACTTTTTTACTAATACATGCACACTTTTCCAACTGTCTTGTCCAGTGATGTTAACTTATATTTTTTCATTACCTTACGGCCCTCTAAAAATTACCGTTTTTGAGAAGAAATAACCGTACGCAAAGGTTTTTAATCAAAACATTACTGTGCTGTTTTCAAATGACTGGCGATTGATTGTGTACACAGAAAAATTTTTTTCACTAATTAAAGCATTAATCAAAATAAAAATCCGTTTTAATTAAAAATTTAATCAAGTGAATTAACGTTTAATCAAGTGAATTAAACGTTTAATCAAATGTATTAAACGTTTAATTGATAATATTAATTTGTACCAGTAAAGAAATTAATAATATAAATTAAACATTTAATTCATTTAAATAAACGGTTATTTCACTTGATTAAACGTTTAATTCAATTGATTAAATTTTTAATTAAAACTGATTTTATTTTTGATTAATGCTTTAATTGGTGAAATATTTTTTTCTGTGTAGTAAAATTTTTATGAAAAGCACTCAGTTTATTACCTGTCATTTGAAAATAGCACATAAGAGCAGTATTCATAAAAAATTTACATATATAAATTTAAAATGATAATTAGTATTGTGGTAATTTTGTTGAACTATTTATAGTTTTTAATCCATAAAAATAACAATTTTAATTAAATTTCATGTTGTAAAATTCCTTTCTTCAAAAAATAATTTAATGAAAATTAAATTTAATTAACTTAAGCCTGATTAAAACTATTGAAAATTTCGATTAAATTTAAAATGTGTTTTATGAAAATGTTTGTCTTAAAATACATTTTTAACAAAAATTATTGTATTTTTATGAATAAGGCAGTAAAATAATTTTCAATAAAATCAATCCATCTGTACTTAACTTTAGCCACATTTAAGCGCGGCTATTTTATGTTTAAGAAATGTTGATTTTAAAACAAACAAAAAGTTAAATATAAAATTAATAATGTACAAGAGTAATTTAATTTTTCGTATCTTGCACTTATAGGTTTTACGAAAACATTTGGAGAAACTTAATGTTCTTAAATTTTTGTATAACATTTATCCATTTTTTAATCTAAAATGGTCGTTAAAATTATAAAACCTACAAAAATTCAAATTTCTTTAAATTACCGTATTTTAAATAAAATTACCTTGCTACCTTTTGCGGCCCAAAATTACCCTAAAAAAGGGTAATTACCGTACGGTTAACATCACTGGTCTTGTCTACTGTCTAGCAAATTTTGCAGACAGTAAAATTGGACAGTGATTTGACATTTGCTAACAGTAATCTGAAGTTTTGTTAGCAAAAGGAAAAAAAATCAAAATGTAAACAATAATTAAATATATTTTGCTTTGGTTCTTTATATTTTATTTAAGTGTTATGTTTGTTAACACAATATCGGTATTCACCCTTTGTATTAAGTGTACAACTCTGCTTTACTTAATACGGTTTTATAATACAAAGCGTGAGCGTCTTTTTCGTTAGTATTGTAAATTAATGAAGTTGCTGAGTGAGGGAAAGAGACGGATATAGTTTCTTCAACAGTTTTATTCTGGTTTATTTAACAAACGTGTTTACTACAGCTTTTTGTTGTATTTTTCAACTACAGCGTAGTAAATTTTAGTCTTATACATTTTGTTGTTGCGGTGTTGTAAATCTTAGTACTTTAACTAAATAAATAAGATTCACAAGGTCTACAAAGGACTTTACTATCAAGGGTGAAAACCGCTTATATATTATTTTAAGCTATTTTAATTTTGTTTAGTTCATGTAAAACACGTTTAACTGGACTTGAACAGCAACATTCACGTTTGACAAATTTTTAAAAGTGAACTGGCTTAACTACTGTCTGGACGCCTACGTCAACAAGACAGTTAGTAGTGTTTTTGGAAACTAATATGTATTTTCTTACTGTCTTGCCAGTACTGTCAAATGAAAACGTACTGTAAAACGGTACGTATGGCAACCTTATTTGTGTTTATGATGATAAATTCATACATACTTTTATAGCCTTTTCACACTTGTCAACATTTAACATTAATTTGCGAAGATGTTGGAATTTTCCCATAAGAAATACATAGGGCTAAATATCAAAATTTTTCAACATCTTTACAGAATGTTATAGCCTTTTCACACTTGTCAACATTTAACATTAATTTGCGAAGATGTTGGAATTTTCCCATAAGAAATACATAGGGCTAAAAATCAAAATTTTTCAACATTTTTACAGAATGTTACTATCTCATTTTGTTCCCTTTTACATTTTTCGTTTCTTTTATACCCTTTTTACACTTGCATACAGTTCGGAGGAACGCATGGAATATGTTGAAAATGTGAAATACGAGTTCACACTTGAAACATATAACATCTACTATCAATAAAAAATGTCACCATTTCTGAAAAAAAACGTTTATTTTTTTAAATACTTTTTTTCTACAAAAGTGCCAACATTTCAAAAGATGACACCAAAATGTATTTCTAATTCATTTCGTTTAATAATTTTAGCAAAATTAAGCAAAATATGGCTTGCAAAAAAGGAAAAACTTGAGAAATGGTAACGCTGCTTTCAAAGCAACTTCCATTTTGTCAGTGATGCCACAATAATAACAGAATTTATCTTTTATTATTATTGTGGCATCACTGACAAAATAGAAGTTGCTTTGAAAGAAGCGTTACCATTTCTCAATTAGACCAGAAGCAAAGACTATAAATATATAAAGATGTTGCACTTAGTACATTTGTAATTTTTAAAAATGTTGTGCTTCATAATGATGAGGGGGGGAAGTAACAAGAAAGTAAAAACTTCGTGCTCACATTCAGAGAACTAAAGAGAGCAAGAAACCACATGCATTAATACATACACATGTTTGCTGTTTTTGCCAGCCAAAGTGTGTGTGTGTTTGTGTTTTTTTTCGTTGAAACCGGTTTTTGTATTTTTTTTAATTGATTTCGTTTTGTTTTCAAACAATTTATGTGCAAATAACCTACGTAAGAGGAAATGCGACCAATTGCGTAATTGTAGGGCAACAGTATGTGTTTTATTTTTGTAAAAATTAAACTATATCGATTTGCACCGAATTATAATTCCATTTTTTAGATGGAATTGTATGGATGAAAAAAAATTAAAAATCGTATAGCAAAAACGTAATATACATACATAAAATTCTAAGAAAATTCTCCGAAGAAACCATGGGTCTAAAATAAAATCCTAATCCGCGCCTCTCTTACTTGGCTAAAAATTTTTTTTAATGTAAAAAAATTTTGAGTGTAAAAAAATAAAATGTGCAAAAGAACTAGGTACGTTACTAAACAATTTTATTCAAAAAATTCGATTTCTTTTTGGAAAAAGCTATTTTTTAAAAAAAATTTTTTTTTTTGCAAAGGCGGGCATAGGTATAAATTTTCAAGTCGAGAGGCGCGGATTAGGATTTTATTTTAGACCCATGGTTTCTTCGGAGAATTTTATGTAGATTACGTTTTTGCTATACGATTTAAAAAAAAAATCGACCCGCCCTAGTATACATATATCAAACGAATTTAAAAATAAAAAGAGTGTTTGTTTCTTACTATTTACTATGAGTATTTATGGATTTTACGTATGAGCTCTTTACAAGTTTAATGGTTTACAATTTTAACTTTTTCAGTACTTGATAATTTGTATTTGTAAGTTTCCCATGTGGAATGCTTCCGTAATAATAATAAGAACTAGTAAATTAAGCATCTCCATCCTGTGTTTATAACATACATACGTCATTCTCCTCAAACCAAAAAGAATAAATTTAATTTTTGGTACAACTCACGCATTGCTCAACAATAAATTTTTTTATGCCTTTCATTTCTTTATTTTGTAAAAATATTTTTTCAAAGACCTTTATGTATGTGAATTTTACAAACTTCAAAAAATAAAACAGAGGGGGCAAACAAACCTCCAAAGTGGGATTCTTTTTGATAATTTTTTGCATGAATAAACTTTTCTGAAGGATATGACAAAATTTGCGCTGGTTTTATTATATCCATACGACATTTAACGCATGATATTCGTTGTGCTAAGTAACCAACAAAATATCGACTCGATGTTAATTCTATTGGCACATTGTTGGATGTAAAAGAATCACCATCTTCATTAAAATAATCTTCATTTTCATTGTATATACATATCTGCGATTTCTATTTCAGGGGTGTGAGTACTCTCTGATGTACTGCCAGTACTTTGAGAATCATCTAAAAAAACTCGATAGCTACTTTGACTGTTTTAATAGTAAAAATTTCAATGATCTCAACCCGCTGAAGCGTGGGTTAAGGCTTAATAATAAAACTTGGGAAGTATTGCAAGAGCTAGTTTCGTACATACGGCAAGTTGAATATTTCGGTAACAAAATATTCTGCATCAGTGGACTAATCGAAACCACCAGTGGTATATTATCGTTAACTGAGGAAATGTTACAAGAAAATTCTAATTTACTTACCATTTAAACCAGCCATTTTAACCAAGACCCATTAGAAAACGTATTTTCATATGTACGCGCCAAAGTTGGCCATTGTAAAAACCCTTCTGTTCACGAATTCAACATCGCAATGGCCAAGCTTTTATCTTAAAAAATAATGCAATTTAGTTCCTCAAAAAATTGTGCAGAAGACGACGCAATATTTTTTCCACTTGACTTTCAAAACATTTTAGAAGTTAATGACAGTGTATAGCCTAATAATACAACCCCCTTAATAGATATCGCAGATATATACCAGGAAAATGAAGCATATTTTGATGAAAGTGCCGACAGCTTTAACTTTGTGAATGTGTCAATAGAACTTACTTCTAGTCGATATTTCATTGGCTACATAGCGCAACGAGTATCCTGCACTAAATGCCGAATGGATATGATTAAACCATCTCAAATTTTAACATACCCATCAGAAATGTATATCCATACGAAAAACTATGAAAATTAATCTGATTTTGGAAGTTTATGTTCACCCTCTGATTTGTTTTTCGAAATATGCAAAATTAACATAAAAGTTTTCGAAAATTTATTTTTAAAGAACAGAGCAATGAAACACAAAAAAAAGTTATTATGGAGCAGTGCGTAGAATGTACTAATAATACCATTTATTCGATTTGGTTTGACGAGCAAAATGATTGTTACAACCATCGATTGGAATTTTTAAATTTGATTATACTGGTTTTACTAAGAAAGCATTCCTCTTGGGAGACATATAAATACGAAACTTCGAATGCTGAAAAAGCTAAAATTTTAAAACATTAATAGGTATGTACTTGTCGTATTACTCGTCATTATAATCCTATCGTTAATAATTTTGTATATCTAATTATGCTTTTGCTGATCCGTGTAAGAGGCTATATCATCAATATAATTATTTGTCTGAATTTATTGATTATTATTTAAGTTGTTTAAGTTGCTGTAAAATATAACACTTTTTACATAAATAAATAAAAATAAAAGTATAATATGCGAACAATTTTAATAATATGGCTTTGATTTTATTGGGTTTCATTCTATATATTGTATGTAGCGAAATCCACATATTTTTTTGTCCTATCCTAATCCCGCGAAGCTCTTCGCTTGTCTGCAAGAAAGAAACCAGAGTATCTAACGGGAATCGAACCCGAATACCAGCGCTGATCGACTAGCTCACTACCCCGGTAGGCTAGTTGGTAGTGCTTATTGCTTTATCTTGTAAAAACATTTTTGCAGACCTTTAAAAGAATTTTACAAACTTCAAAAAGTAAGACGGAAGGAGCACACAAATTCCAAAGCCTGAATCTGTTGCATAATTTGTGATAATAATTTGTTGTAATAATAAATAAAATTGGATTTTTCGGCGGAAACGATTTAATAATTTTTCAAATAATACAATTTTAATAAAAATAAAATTGAAAGAAATTACGTTCATACACATCAAACTGGTGGCAAATTTTTATGAAAATTAAAAGTATTTTGATTACACTACGTGACAATTTTTTGACCAAATGAATTTGACACCCAATCTTTGTGTAAAATTCCGCTGAATCCGAATATGAAATCAGAATTGTCAAAAGTAGAACAGTTTTTGAGATATTCCAAAAAAAGTGTTTTTTGTGTTATTAAAAAAGATGATGTGAGTGATATGCAAATATCCAAAACACAAAATTTTAGCCTATTTCAATACGAACATTTTGGATCCACATCGGTGCAAAAATGACAAAGTTACAGAAGATTAATTGAATTAACCCACGACAAATAAATATACAAAGCTAAATTTTTAGTAACAATAAATATTAAAAATTGCTTAAAACTATTGAATTTCTATGTGGGTTAATTTACCAATTCATTTTTGTCATTTTTGTACCAATTTATGTCTTATTGGGCTCATAATGTTCATAGTAAAATAATCTAATGTCGCATGCAATAAAATATTAGGGTTTTTAAATCATTGGTTTAAAAAAATAACTTAAAAAGAGCAAAATTTAACAAACTCATAAAATTTTCAATGAAGCTTGAAATTTTGTCCACTGTAACTCTGTCATTTCTTGACCAATATTCACAAGAAATCCATGGTTATTTTAGAAATTTTATTACCTTTCACTAAAAATAAAGAAAAACATAATGCGTTTAAAAATTTTGAAGATATTTGCATTTTAGTCACATCATCTTTTTTAAAAACACAAATAACGGTTATTTTGGAAAACTGTTTTTCTTTTGACAATTCTGACTTCATATTTGAATTCAGCGGAAAATTTTACATAAAGATTAAGTGTTAAATTCATTTGGTCACGACTTTGTTGAAATTTTGTCACGTAGTGTTATCATCAAATTCACATTGAACCATACTTGTGTGTTTTTTATTACTAACTCAATTACAAAATTGTGAGTTTGATGAGGCATAAATATAAAATATCTTTTAAGAACAAAGCAGTTTATTCTTTCAGAAAAAATATTTTTTATATGCCTACAATTGTTTAAATTTAGACAATAACAGCATTTGAACTTCGGTGCGAATCGATAAAATTTCTTCTGTACAACAATAAAACACATATTATTGCCCTACAATTAAAATCTGTCACATTTGGTTTAACGTAGGTTATTTGCACAGAAATGGAATGCAAACAAAACATCTTTTATTATTTAAATGTGTTTTCAACGAGAAAACCAGACTTCTTTTTAGTTTGTTTTTATTTTTTAAATGCAATGTATACACATACAAACACACACACTCGTGTGCACATACATATACGCTGATAAGTGAGAAAAGTTCTCTGAGAGTAATAATAAAGACTGTAATTTACTCTCACAAGTGGATTTAGCGGCTAAATCCACCAGAAAAATTAATATAGAGAGAAAAATGTATGAACTTTGTATGGTCGTGCAATATCTTTATAAATCTATAGTCTTTGCCAGAAGTCTGCAAAACACCGCACATGTGCAAATGCTCTCACACTATAAAGAGATCATGAGAAAATAATTGGTATTTTTACTAGAAAACAGGGTTGTCAGATTTTTTTGAGCTCCATCGCCATACCGGATGTCAGAAATCGTCAAAAATCGCCAAACGTCGATTTTGTTCAGTTTTTGTAAAATTGTCTTTTTTTTAAATTAAATTTTGCATACAAAAAACACTAGTATAATTTTTCAGTAAAAAATCGCCAAAAACTGAGAAAAAATACAAAAAAGTCGCCGAATTAAATTTTGTTTTTAATAAGATTTCCGTATGATGAGCTAAGCTCCCAATTTTTCATATTTGATAAATACACTGAGATTTATTTTTGAGGGAAAGCTAGCTTCTATGCGCATTTTGCTGGTTGCTTAGGCCAGCTCATCAGGAAACCTTTTCCAAAGATTTTTTGTTTTGTTTCTGTAATTTTTTTTAAGAGATCATATACATATGTATTCAGTTAAAAACTTAAACTAAGAACACAAGTCTATAAGATCGTACACTTCAGCCTCACCGATTTCATTACTGGAGTTTTGACCTACATACTATTAGAATAAAATAGTGACTGAATATAAAATTCACTTAATATGTTTTTTATACCCTTCACCGAAGGTAAAAGGGTATATATAACTTTGTCATTCCGTTTGTAATTTCTACAATATTGATCCTACACCCTATAAAGTATATATATTCTGGGTCCTTATGAAAAGCGAAGTTCAAATCCGGTTGTCCGTCTGTCCGTCTGACCGTCTGTCCATCTATCTGTTGAAATGGGTTTTCCGAAGCCCCCAGATATGATGGGGGCTTGGTTGGGGTATCTTTCTGTCAGGTATTCTTATTATAATTTTGCTATTGAAATTCAGCCAGATCGGTTCACAAATGGCTGAGATATGAGATATGAAAAAACCACGACTACCTCTAATTTTTTCCAAAAATCCCTTGTGGTTGTTGTATTTTTATTACTTTTTGTTGTATATCTGGGGAACGGCAAAAGCCAAAGTTTCCAAATTAAGTACACACATTTAGGTTGCCAATACACACCATCCTACAAAATGTGGGCGGGATTGGAGAAGTGGGCGAAGTACTTCCCGTACAAAAAAAAATTAAAAATTGTATAAAAACCTTAGCTGTTTATTATTTAATTGCTTGTTTTGTGATACGAACTGTCAAATGTTGTTTAGTAAAGGTGCTATCAGACGGGATGTATTTTACATATGTACTGTAACTTTTCTTCCCCTTATGTAATTCCGTATGTATGTCAAAATTTCCATTTTACATACGATTCATAATTTTTGCTATCACAACTGCTTATGTTTTTCCTTATGACATAACCTATAAATGTAAACAAAAGCTGACTTTTGCTTACGTTTCAAAACAAACCACCTGTTTTGTTTATGTTTGCCACAGGCAAATAGAGCGTGTTCTAATCGAAAAAGTTACATATGTATTTCCACATGTATTTTATACATGCAAAGTTTCATATGTATCACACGATGTGTACAACTTTTACAGATGGAAAATTTGACAGTACATATGTAAAATACATCCCGTCTGATAGCACCTTAAATAAGTTAACAAGTTTTTGTCTATATTTATTTATTTTATTTATTTATTTTTACATTACCTATAACCCCTTTACTGTTTGACAGTTCGTATCACATAAAAACAATAAAAAGCCCTGTTGTTTGTTTTATTGTACAATTGTTGTAATCTCGCGGCTACCTTTAAGTATACCCCTTTGCTGTTTGACAGTTCGTATCGCATAACACCAATAAAAGCCCTGTTGTTTGTTTTATTGCAGAATTGTTGTAATCTCGCGGCACAGAGCATACAGAGACGTCACGAGACGGAAGATTTTGCGTTTTTTCCGTCTCTTTCTTCTAAAGCTGTCCTTTTTGCATTTTTTGTTTTGATTACGCAGTTCGTGTTGATAGTAGCGGCCAGTTTTTACACATTGCCACTTCACTACCAAAAAAACTTTTTCTTTCTCTTTCTTCGAAAGCGTTCGCAAATAATTTGGACATTTTTCATACGTCACTTTTTTCATCTCTGTATGCTTTGTGCTCGCGGCTACCTTTAGGTATACCAACCGATTCAATATCACGTTCTAAGCCGATTTAAATGTCCCTTAGTCCGGGTTGGTCCCAAATAGGGTACACTCTCGAAAATTGGTTTTTTTATACTCTTGTGTAGATTATCAAAAGGTTGATCTTAACCGACTTTACTTTTTTACTTACTTTGTTTTTGTTTTTTTATTATTAAATAGAAAAGTGTTATGGGTTAAGGTGCTATCAGACGGGATGTATTTTACATATGTACTGTCACTTTTCTTACCCATATGCAATTCCGTATGTATGTCAAAATTTCCATTTTACATACGATTCATAATTTTTGCTATCACACCTGCTTATGTTTTTCCTTATGACATAGCCTATAAATGTAAACAAAAGCTGACTTTTGTTTACGTTTTTTTTTTTTTTTTTTTTTTTAAACAAACCAGCTGTTTTGTTTATGTTTGCCACAGGAAAATAGAGCGTGTTCTAATCGAAAAAGTTACATATGTATTTCCACATGTATTTTACACATGCAAAGTTTCATATGTATCACACGATGTGTACAACTTTTACAGATGGAAAATTTTACAGTACATATGTAAAATACATTCCGTCTGATAGCACCTTTACTATGTATTCTTTTTTATTTATAGCGAAAATTTGTTACAATTTATGTCGTGTTGGTACAATTTTGCCATTGAGACGGTACAATTTAAGAATTGTTAGATCCCACCAGTGGTACACAAGGCGAATTTACTATAGGTGGCAGGGCTGTCAGATTTTTTAGAGCTCCATCCCCTAATCGGATGTCAGAAATCGCCAAACGGCAATTTTGTTCAGTTTTCGTAACATTTCTTTTTTTTTTGGATCGTACCCTTCAGCCTTATCGATTTCATTACTAGTGTTTTGACCTGCATACCACAGTTTACTTTTTTGTTTGTTGTGTGGTGTATGCATACTTAGTCTGAGTTCATACGGCTCATGTCTTATTGACAAGATTCTTCCTTTTTCTTCTTTGAACATGAATTGGCGTTCAAATGAATCATGTCATGTTGACGGCATGTTTTTTATTTTGTTTTATTTGATATTGAAATCAAAAACAAAATTAAACAACGAATAAGAAAACAAAACGTAAAGACAGTACATGCATCTGTGTACTCGTTTCTTTTCCCCTCGTCCCTCTCGCCTATAAAGTAGCAATCTTGTCAATAAGACATGAGCCGTATGAACACAGACTTAGAGCAAGCACTGTATCATTAATTGTTTACATTTAAGTAAGTTAAGTTTTTAAGCCAATGAACTTGCTTTAATTTTATGTTGGTCAGCACTAATGAGCATTAAAATTTTTTGGATCAAATACTGTGTGAAATAAAATTGTAGTACTGTGTGGCGACGACTTGTAATATGAATCTTAAATTGAATTCTTTTTTTTTATTATTGTCGCATTGCAGTCTTTCACGTGCCTTGGAATTTTGATTCAATCACAAAGTCTCACGGGAACAGCAAATCAATTAGTGATTTGTTTGTAGCCCAAATTAATGCTGACCTATAGAATAAATTTAGTATATAAGCTAGTATATTTGTCTAAATAAATCAGAATTGATTTCAACTTCAATAAAGTGACTTTGATTCTCAAAAAGGACATTTTGATGCTCGTACCCATGGTGGCAGTAGTGCTAAGATAATACTAACACACACACACCAATTCCTTTACGCTGGGACTCCACGTAGCAATTTTTATTGCTAAGTACAAGCAATAACGTCGGCAGAACAATGACAGAACAATGGAGCAATGATTGCTGATTATATTGCTGGAGAACACTTGTTATTGCTTTGCCATAAATTTGCAATTTTCACCGCGAGTAGTTGTATAAAGTTTTGTGCCTTTATTTATAACAAATGTTTCATGTTGTGTTTTGAAGTGATTGTTAAATTTTCTTTTTAAATCAATAAATTATATTAATAAAATAAAATAATTAATTGTAATTGTCGTAGCTGTGTTTTGTATTACTTTTTTGTTTACTTGCGTATGAAACTTGTATTGTTCTATTGAATAAATAAAAATATACAAAAAAAAAAAAAAAACAAATGTGTCGTTTGTTTTTGTTAATATTGACGTTTATTTAAAAATATAATATATAAACACTTTTTCTGTATTTTGTTGAAGTATTTTTTCACTTGGCGGCTTTTTCTTAATTGCTTTTTTAATAAATAAACACACTAACAAATAAACAACCGTACAGAGAAATGAAATGTCAGATAAATTACAACTGATTTGACAGCAGATTGCTAAGCAATAATTGCTCAAGCAATAAGAAGAGCAATCATTGCACAATGGATTGCCACTCATAGCAATATGCGGTCTATACGTCGCAAATTTTATGGAGCAATCAAATATGACGTTTGCCGCAATAAATATTGCTACGTGGAGACCCGGGGTTACAGTTGAAAATATAACAAAAGGAAATTTTGTTTGTTATATTATAGAAAAAATAAACAACAAACAGATGATTCGAAAATGAATTCGCCTTGGTAAAGAATAAGAAATCGAGTGAAGCAACTGAAGTAATTGAACCCTTGAACTAAATGAACTGACTCCAAAGTACGAAATAAACAGCTGACTCAAAAGACTGGCTGACGCAAAAGACTAAGTGACTAGAAATGAGCTACTGAACTAAAAGAACGAACTAGTTCTTTTTTTTAAATGAACTCTAATAACCAGTCACCTAAATTACCGATTAAGCTGGAGGTCCACACCACGCGTTACTCGCTTTTTCGCAGCATACGCAGCTGTCAAAAAAGTAGAATCTGTGTAGTTAGTGCTGGTTCACACAGGTCAAGTTTACTTGAACAGTTTTATTTAAATTTTCTTTTGAACTTGCGTTCACGTTCATGCACAAAATTAATTTTTGTTTTCTTTTCCTTCAACTTTGTAGCTTTTTATTATATTACGGATGAAAAAAGAAAAGAAAAATACAAAACTGACTGGTACGGTCAAGTATGTACCCCTTTCCATTCTCTTTACCCCTCTCTCCTAAAAGCTCGAGACTTGAAGAGTCAAACTTGACCTGTGTGAACCAGCACTTATACGTAGTAAGTTACATGCACAAAAGCGTAGATGCCTTGAGGCAAAAAGTAGTTTTACTTTCTACTTTTGTAAGCGTCACAAGCAGCGTTCAAACAAATCAGCTGATTTTGACAAATTAAATTTTATTTTTACTTGTGCTGCTGCTGCATAAAAAGCGTTGCATGTAACTCGAAACTTAGAACGCAAGTAAGGTTATAAAAGCATGCGCTGCGTGGAGGCGAAAACGCGTGGTATGGACCTCCAGCTTTAAGCCCAAGACTAGTAAAAACCCTGCCTTTACACATGCAAGTAGTAGCATGCCTCTACTGTATACATATTAGCTGCGTTCGTTTACCCCAAAATTTGTACTGGATTTTACTGAAATGCGTTCGCGTACACAAATTTTCATATTACTAACCTACTGGATTTAACTGGGATTTTACTGGAAAAGTGAACGAACGCACATATTATCAGAGAAAATTTGTTCGAAATAGTCGAATCTCATGCCATTAGCTTTTGTGTTTACACATGCCACTGCGAGTTCATTTTCAAAATGTCGTTGAAGCGTCAACTTAAGCAAATTTGTTTTATTTTTAAATTAAAAACAAAGTACCAGAAGACAAAAAAGAGTTACCGAGTTAGTCCTATTGGCACATTTTTGAGGAAATTTTTTCATTTATTTATAAAGGCATTATTTAAACAATATTAATGCTCTATAATTTACAAACTTGCTTTTATTAATGCGTGTTTCAAAAAATAATCATAATAATACATTTATCAAGTTAAAACTTTAATTACAATTTGACAATAATCCATTAAATTTGCATTCAATTTTTAGCACGGTAACATCGTTCATAATTTTGTCATTTAATGGCAAGCAAGTGCTAAATTTCCACTTGCATGCAATTCTTGCTGCCACTGAAGCTGCCATTGCGATAAATGCGAGTGCATTACCCCCCATTTCCACATGTAAGTGCAAGTTCGAAAAACTCAAACACTCACACTTTTTCACTAACATTCACACAAATTTTGTACTTTCAGCCAATCGGCTGTTTTCTCGATTTTACTTGCAAGTAATTACTTGCATGTGTAAACGTAGACAAGGCAACGTAGGGTTAGTAAAAACCGTGAGTGCATTGATGTCAAGGCGAATTTAAATAGGTAAGTTCAACTCTACATATACAAAAAGCCCCATGTATTTTGTTTTTGCAATTTAATAGATGGCTGTCAAAATTTTTTATTGCAAATTAAAATTATAACTTTTTTATAAAAGAAATTATTAAATTAACTTTAATTATTCGCAGTTTTGAAATTTTTTTATTTTAAAAATAATTTTTTTAGCACTTTTCATTCAACTTCTTCTCAAAACAAAATTATATTTTGACAATTACGTATTTTTTTTTAATTCGCCGTTTGACAATTGCGTATTTTTTTTAATTCGCTGGAGACACCTTTATGGCCCTCTTTAAGTTTACCCTTTTGTAACGTTTTTAACTATTTTGTGCCACTTTTTGACCCTTTTTGGAAATACCACTCACACTTTGTTTCTGCTAAACAAATTATTTCGAAATAAGCATTTCTTAAAAATAAACTTTATAACAGACCCAAAGTAGATACTTACAATTCTATGGTTTCTTCTCATAATTTGTTCAAAGCGGAGATGGAGGAATGGACTTCAAGTGAAAATTTTATAACATAATATAGAACGCACATTCCTAAAAAGTAGTTAATATTCGCAAAAAGTTTGTGTCAAAACATTTTTACTTCTTAACTAGATTTTCGTTAGTGAAGTACAAATAAGAGTACAATTTTCCTAATACATAGCAAACATAATTCATATACATACACATACTTATACACATTTATTTTTATATATATTTATTTATTATTTATTGAATAACTTACAAATGCAATTTGGTGTTCGTTTCTTAAAAATGTTTTGCTTTCTAAAAGGGTAATGTTTTATTTTTTTTCTGTACTTTTTTCCCCGTATATTTTGGCGATATTTGATATAACTGGCGATTTACTTGGATATTTTTACCATTTATATTGTTTAAGCGATTTTTTTTTAACAGTTTGTCATTTTTGTTATTTTTACCAACTTAAAAAATCAGGAACATTTTTTGTACATGATTTTTGTTATTTTATCTTTTTGAGTGAATTTTATATTCAGTATATTATATTTGATTCTAATAGCATGTATGCAGGTCAAGAGTATTGAAATCGATCAGGCTGAAGTGTATGATCTTATAGACTTAAGCTGGGATCACACGATTGCCACAATGCACCAATTTTCACACTTTTTAATACACCAATCGTGTGACTGCACAACCAATTGGCTCATGTACCAATCGAGGACAATATTGGGCAACCCTGCAACCTGGTGCGGCAATCGTGTGACTGTTTGCTATGCAACCGCGCGTCAATAATAATAATAACAAAAATGCACCAATATTTATTGCCTTCTTGTGCGGCAATCAAACAACACAATACGCGCCAATATTTGCCTTTTTTAAAATAAATTTAACGTTTTTGTGTTTCCTTTAGCAAGTAATGAAGATAAATATGTATTTATTCATTATGCATTTTAATTTTTGTTATTAACAAATATGTACATACATACATATGTTCACAAGCATACTATGTAGCTGTTAAGTGCGAATATTTTTATTAAAGATATTTAATAAATCTAAGTATTATTGAATATTATTTTTGTCAAGCTAATAGGGCCTAAATTTCTTCAATGTAAATAAAATTCAATTTTTAATTACAATATTTTGTTCTCGACGTTTCATCGATTGTTTGTCGACTTTTTCAAGGGATTGTCTATTTAAGAATTATAAAAACAATAAAATAAATACAATAATGTACCACATAAACATTAAAGACTTACAAAATGAAAATTTAATCACATTAAAAAGTTTTAGTTGTACTCAGGATCATACAAATATAAAAATTAATTTTAATATTTAAAAAATACATATTACTTTAAACTTTAAATATATCACAGCTTAAGTAATGGCAACAATATAGCTCGCATTTATTTTGTTCGTGTCTTCCTTTAAATTCATTGTTCTATTAATTTGTTGTTGGATTCTTATTTCTTATACAGATATTTGTCGTTGATATTTCTTAAAGAAAATATTTGTTACCTTAAAAACGAGAATAAAAAATTTGTTAAAGTAGCCGAGATTTCACTTTACTAAACGATATCGGTAGTTAAATTAATAAAGTTACAGAATTTAGTTACTGATATTTAAATAATATTATTAAAATTTTAATATTGGAAAATTTTAAATAATATTATTAAAATTTTATTATTTCATAAAAATTTTCTATGCAAACGTTAACATTCGAAATTGTTAAACTAATTTCTGGAATTTCATAAATATTTCAAATAAAACTATTCAACAAAAAATTGTAGAACATACCAACTAGCACTTCCAAACAAATAAAAAGCTACCACAACAGATGTTTTCGCAGTTGTAAAGTAATAACAATCGTGTGACTGTGCTGCGGCAATTTTTGTAACCATTTCACTTTGTACCAACTAGCGGCAATTTAATTTGTATAAAACAGGGCAATCGTGTGATTTCAGAATAGTTGATTGGTGCAACTTCTTTATTGTGCGTCAATGTAGCACAGTCAAAATTGTGTCATATTGGTGCATTTCCGGCGATCGTGTGATCCCAGCTTTATGTACTTAATATTAGTTTTTTTTTACTGAATACCCAGAAAAAATTGTGCTTTGAGCGAAGCAGGTTTTTAAGGGAGAAATGTAAAAGTTTCGGTTACCCTCTCGCTTACCCTACGTTTCCACATGCAAGTAATTACTTGCAAGTAGTGTGTATGTATTATCAGCGAAAAATCGAGGAAACTTCCGATTGGCTGAAAGTCCAAAAATTATGTGAATGTTAGTGAAAAAGTGTGATTGTATTGAGTTTTTCGAACTTGTACTTGCATGTGGAAACGCCAGGTTACGGACAGTGATGTTAACTTATATTTTTTCATTACCTTACTTACGGCCCTCTAAAAATTACCGTTTTTGAGAAGAAATTACCGTACGCAAAGGTTTTTAATCAAAACATTACTGTGCTGTTTTCAAATGACTGCCGATTGATTGTGTAGTAAAATTTTTGTGAAAAGCACTCAGTCCATTGCCTGTCATTTGGAAATAGCATATAAGAGCAGTATTCATAAACCATTTACATATTTAAATTTAAAATGATAATTAGTATTGTGGTAATTTTGTTGAACTATTTATAGTTTTTAATCCATAAAAATAACAATTTTAATTAATTTTCATGTTGTAAAATTGCTTTCTTCATAAAAATAATTTAATGAAAATTAAATTTTATTAACTTAAGCCTGATTAAAAATATTGAAAATTTTGATTAAATTTAAAATATGTTTTATGAAAATTTTTGTCTTAAAATACATTTTTAACAAAAATGATTGTATTTTTATGAATAAGGCAGTAACCCTAGATCTACAGTAGCAATAACGTCGGCAGAATAGCAAAGCAATATTGCTTATTGCTCAGCTTATGTTAAGGGCATGGGAAAACGTATTTATGTTAACTCATAATTTGAAAAACATCAAGGAAGAAGGTGCAGTGTAAAAACTGGCGCTTTCTTCCAAAAATTTTTTTATTGATATAAATTCTTTCTTATTCGACTTTATTATTAAAATGGATATTAATTTGTTTAAGCTTGAGGTCTTTTTTTATATAAAAATATTAATTTTACTTTAACAAAAAAAAATTAATAAAACTAATATTTTTATATAAAGTAGAACTCAAACTTTAACAAATTAATATAAATTTAAAT
Organism: Pollenia angustigena; assembly: GCA_930367215.1. Lineage (NCBI taxonomy): Eukaryota > Metazoa > Arthropoda > Insecta > Diptera > Polleniidae > Pollenia > Pollenia angustigena. The sequence goes on from OV884059.1 coordinate 202,520,611, forward strand.
AATATAGGTCGAATAAGAAAAAAATTACATATATAAATAAAAATAATTTTTGTAATTTTATTTTAGTGTTTATTAAATTCATTAATTTAATTCTTTTACTACAATTATAATTTGCTACCATTTCACAAATTTAATTTCTTTCTCACACAATTTGCTTTTATATTTTTCTTTTTTGCTTCTTTTTTCTCAATTGATAACCAAATTTGACGTTTTATGTAACGCTGGGTCTCCACGTAGCAATTTTTATAGCTAAGTACAAGCAATAACGTCGGCAGAACAATGACAGAACAATGGAGCAATGATTGCTGATTATATTGCTGGAGAACACTTGTTATTGCTTTGCCATAAATTTGCAATTTTCACCTCGAGTAGTTATATAAAGTTTTGTGGCTGTATTTATAACAAATGTTTTATGTTGTGTTTTGAAGTGATTGTTAAATTTTCTTTTTTAAATTAATTAATTAAATTAATAAAATAATTAATTGTAATTGTCGTAGCTGTATTTTGTTTTGCTTTTTTGTTTATTTGCGTATGAAAATACCTAAAACTTGTATTGTTTTATTGAGCAAATAAAAATATACAAAAAAAAAAAAAAAAAAACAAATTCGTCGTTTGCTTTTGTTGATATTGATGTTTATTTAAAAATATAATATATAAAATATTTTTCTGTATTTTGTTGAAGTATTTTTTCACTTGCTTTTTTAATAAATAAACACACTAATAAATAACCAACCGTACAGAGAAATGAAATGTCAGATAAATTACAACTGATTTGACAGCAGATTGCTAAGCAATAATTGCTCAAGCAATAAGAACAGCAATCATTGCGCAATGGATTGCCACTCATGGCAATATGCGGTCTATACGTCGCAAATTTTATGGAGCAATCAAATTTGACGTTTGCCGCAATAAATATTGCTACGTGGAGACCCGGGGTAAGCAATAATTGTCAACGAAAATGGACTAACAATTCTTGCTACATAAATTGTCGGCAATAAATATGTACAAGAAATTGCTGTCTACATTAACGCTGGGTCTCCACGTAGCAATTTTTATTGCTTAGTACAAGCAATAACGTCGGCAGAACAATGACAGAACAATGGAGCAATGATTGCTGATTATATTGCTGGATAACACTTGTTATTGCTTTGCCATAAATTTGCAATTTTCACCTCGAGTAGTTGTATAAAGTTTTGTGGCTGTATTTATAACAAATGTTTTATGTTGTGTTTTGAAGTGATTGTTAAATTTTCTTTTTTAAATTAATTAATAAAATAATTAATTGTAATTGTCGTAGCTGTGTTTTGTATTGCTTTTTTGTTTATTTGCATATGAAAAAAACCTAAAACTTGTATTGTTCTATTGAAAAAATAAAAATATACAAAAAAAAAAAACAAATTCTTCGTTAGCTTTTGTTGATATTGACGTTTATTTAAAAATGTAATATATAAAAACTTTTTCTGTATTTTGTTGAAGTATTTTTTCACTTGCTTTTTTAATAAATAAACACACTAATAAATAACCAAAAGTACAGAGAAATGAAATGTCAGATAAATTACAACTGATTTGACAGCAGATTGCTAAGCAATAATTGCTCAAGCAATAAGAAGAGCAATCATTGCGCAATGGATTGCCACTCATGGCAATATGCGGTCTATACGTCGCAAATTTTATGGAGCAATCAAATTTGACGTTTGCCGCAATAACTATTGCTACGTGGAGACCCGGGGTAAAGATAACATAATTTTGACATTTACTGCAATTTATGTCGCAATAATTATAATCGTCGGACTTTTGTTTGTTATTTGAAAGAATACACCCACATTCAGTGATGCCAACAGTAGGGGATTTCCCCTTTTCTAGGGATTTTTTTTTCGGAAAATTTCAACCGTAGGGAAAAGAGGACACAATTTTTTATTTTAGGGCATATTTATTTATTTAATCAATGGATATTATCCTTACTGACTAATAACAATATTGACTTAAAATTAATGAATAACAATATGCATTTTAAAATATACTACACATTTACAGAATATATGTAGTACATAAAAATTTACGAATAAAGAAAAACAATAAGAAAAATCAACAAATTGTCTACATAACCTCGAAAAAGGATCAGCAATAGCGTAATTTTCTCTAAAAAAATTTAACAAAAAGCAGATTATAATGACGCGTATTGCGACAAGGTATATTAAATTTAGCAGACTCTACAGAAAATCACAACAAACATTACAATTAATAAGATTAACCATAAAAGAAACATTTAACATTGTACGACGACTTTTGAGCGATGGTAATTTTATTAATGCCAGTCTTCTAGCATAGGAAGGAAAGTTTGTCGAGTAACTCCAATGAAGATCACGTAAACAGAATAATAAAAATTGTTTTTGGACCGATTCAATACGAGAATTGTGAATGTTGTAAAATGGATCCCAAATTATTGACCCATATTCTAAGATTGGTCTAACGAGTGATACGTAAAGTTGCTTCGTTATGTATGGATCGGTGAATTTTTAACCCAGCGCTTAATAAAGCCAAGAACGCCTCGAGCTTTATTAACAGTTAATGTAATATGAGAAACAAAGTTTAATTTAGGATCCAGTAAGACTCCAATATCAAGAAACGAATCAACCAACTTCAGTTGATGACCACCAAAAGCATAATTAACAGCAATACAGTTATTTCTATAAAAACGCATGCTTTTGCATTTCACAAGATTCAGCTGCATCATATTATGATTACACCATAAAAAGAAGTTATTAAGATCCGATTGAAGATAAAAATGATCCGAAAAAAAATCCCTAGAAAAGGGGAAATTCCCTACTGTTGGCATCACTGAATGTGGGTGTATTCTTTCAAATAACAAACAAAAGTCCGACGATTTTCACCGATCGCTTAAAAAAAGTCACAAAAATTGCAGTGCAGGTTTGTGGTAAAATCTGCTGCATACATCCAGGCTTGAACATTTTTTTGCACTTATCAATTATAATTCTCCACAAATTTATTATAAAGAAAAACGTTATATGAACGGATTAAAGAAATTGTAATTCTAAATTTTTTTGAGTTGTTTTAGCAAAATCGGACAAGTGGTTCTCGAGTTATTTTTTGCATTTCACAAGTTATGTTAAACAAAAAAACATCAAGATAAGGAAAAAATTTAAAATGTCATAAAAAAAAACTGACACATACGAACGCCAAACCCTTTGAGGGTTTTACTATACTGACCTAGTACCATCACCCTGACTTGGAATTTCTCACCCCCCAGACAATAATCCCAAAAATGTTCCATAGTGTTATCTTTGGTATAGACGGGCAGTAAAATAATTTTCAATAAAATCAATCCATCTGTACTTAACTTTAACCACATTTAAAGGTGCTATCAGACGGGATGTATTTTACATATGTACTGTCACTTTTCTTACCAATATGTAATTCCGTATATATGTCAAAATTTCCATTTTACATACGATTCATAATTTTTGCTATCACACCTGCTTATGTTTTTCCTTATGACATAACCTATAAATGTAAACAAAAGCTGACTATTGTTTACGTTTCAAAACAAACCAACTGTTTTGTTAATATTTGCCACAGGAATATAGAGCGTGTTCTAATCGAAAAAGTTACATATGTATTTCCACATGTATTTTACACATGCAAAGTTTCATATGTATCACACGATGTGTACAACTTTTACAGATTTAAAATTTGACAGTACATATGTAAAATACATCCCGTCTGATAGCACCTTAAGCGCGGCTATTTTATGTTTAAGAAATGTTGATTTTAAAACAAACAAAAAGTTAAATATAAAATTAATAATATACAAGAGTAATTTAATTTTTCGTATCTTGCACTTATAGGTTTTACGAAAACATTTGGGGAAACTAAATGTTCTTAAATTTTTGTATAACATTTATCCATTTTTTAATCTAAAATGGTCGTTAAAATTATAAAACCTACAAAAATTCAAATTTCTTTAAATAACCGTATTTTAAATAAAATTACATTGCTACCTTTTGCGGCCCAAAATTACCCTAAAAAGGGTAATTACCGTACGGTTAACATCACTGCTTACGGAAGGCATGCGTTTTATATGGTGAGTTCCCACTTTGAAGCAATACATATTTGGCACAAAAAGCCCTTCATTCAACGCATATAAAAACTGGTGAGTGTAGCTATTAGATTTAGCCACTGACTATTTTTTACAGTAATTTTTTTTTTTTTTTTATTCTTCCTTACAAACCTGCTTCGTAGTAAGGAAATGCCGTGGTACTAAACATTTTTTTTTTTTTTTTTTTATAAAACTTGTTAAAAGTTCGTTCACTCTCTATGTTTTATTGCGTAGCGCATTATTACGCGCTTATTTTTTTAAATGTAGTTACCATTAGAGCTTCGCAAAATGATTAAAAATTTTTTTGGAATCCCTTTCCTGTTTTTAACACCTGACAAAATGTTTGTTCTTCAGCTTTATAGCTAATTTTTTAATACTTTGTTATTTTCTGACATTCTTTTTTTACCGATTTAGCGATTTCAAATAAAATTTAGGTAAAAATAAATCTGTTTTTGGTTTATAGAAAAAAGACTTGTAAAATAAACAACAAAATTAATACAAAAACTGATTTTGTTTTTAATTTTTTTTTTTCCTAACTCGGTATTTGGAAGTAATAAACCTTGAGTACTGAAAGCATAAAACATTTATAACATAAAAAACGCTGACTATATTCCTTAAACAAAACTGGTGTAAAATTTACTACCACCTCTTCGTATTTGTAACAAATTTTCACCTCGTAAGTTAAAGGTTAAAAGCTCTTTCAGCACACTTCGTCGGTTGATTATTTAATTGTCGTATGTGGATACAAATTACATACGACAATTAAATAATCAACCGACGACTTGTTGTGTTTATTTGTATCTCAAGCAGCGATGCCAGAAGTGCAGATTTATCTGAATTTTGCAGATTTTATCCCCAAAATAGTCAAAATGCAGATTTGAAGATTTTTGGTTTAAAATTGCAGATTTCTTAGCTCGGTGGAAACTTCTTTACGTTGTCACTTATGTTTGTACTTTTTCCACTTCTACATTGATATGCGAAATATATCAACCATTCATAGAAGAACTGTTTGGAAATAGATTCATTAGCAGGAATTTTATTCACAAAAGATTACTTAAAAATCCGCATTGTCTTGACACATTAATATCGCCGGACTAATGTTCTCTGATTTTACACGAAATAATATGCATATGTAAGTATGTATCTTTAATACATAGTTGCAATATTTGACCTCTTGTAAATTTTCAATAAAACCTTTGATAGTTTTAAGAACATGTCAAGCAATTAATTTTTAATTTTTTGTTAAAGATACCAAAGGTGTGATGGAAAGATATTTTTAATGTAAAAATATCCAAAAATCATCAGCCATATTCTGAAAATCGCATTTGAGTGAAATTAAAATAGAAAAATTTTAAGACTTTTCTGTGTTAAAAGTTCAAAAAATATTTCCTTTTTTATACCTCATACTTCGAGTACCACTTATAGATATTTACCATCGATTTCAAATTCCAGAACATGGCCGTATATTTTGCAATTAATTGTTATATCGTTTTTTAAATAAACTATGTACATAAAAATGTAATAAATGTGTTTTGAAGATTTTTAAATCTTGACGTAGATTTAGCAGATTTTATGATGAAAAATTATAACTTTTTGCTGATTTTATTTCTAAAAGTTCTGGCAACACTGATCTCAAGTTGCGTGGGGTTTGATGTTGGTTGGGGCAAGGTTTATTTACACAAGGTAAACTCGTTGCTACAACAAGTACAACAAGACAAAAACAACACGCCAAATTGTTTTTGTATTTGGAACCATGGTGTCAAAAAAACGCAACAATATGCCTTTAAAATAAAAACACAAATTGAAAAAAAAAACAACACGTGCAGTTCAGAATAATAAGCTGAAACAATCTATATATATAAAATTGGATGTGTGTGTGTATGTGTGTATGTATGTAACGTATGGACTCCAAAACGGCTGGGCCGATTTTGATGAAATTTTTAGGGAATCTTCAGAATATTCATATTCAATGTGAAGTCTGATTTTTTATTTTCGGTCTGGGGGCGGAGGGGCGTGGCAAAAACCATAACTTGAGAACGGCTTAACCGATTTGAACGATTTTTTCTTTAAAATGATCGCCATGGTCCAGCTTAGGTTTTTACGGAAATAAAATTTTGCCCCGCCCACTTTTACGCCCACTTTTTTCGATTTACCTAAAATCAAAAAACGGCTTCATCGATTTGACTAATTTTTCTTTTAAATGTTCGTATTAATCCCTTTTACGTTTTCATCGAAAGAAAAATGTATCACGCCTACTTTTACGCCCACTTTTTCTATTAAGCGCATTACTTGAGAACGGCTTGACCGATTTGGACGATTTTCTCTTTAAAATGATCGCCATGGTCTAACTTAGGTTTTGCGGAAAGAAAATGTTGCCCCGCCCACTGTTACGCCCACTTTTTTCGAATTACCTAAAATCAGAAAACGGCTCCATCGAGTTGAATAATTGTTCTTTCAAATGTTCGTATTAATCAACTTTAAGTTTTCATCGAAAGAACAATTTACCACGCCTACTTTTACGCCCACTTTTTCTATTAAGCGCATAAGTTGAGAACGGCTTGACCGATTCAAACGATTTTTTCTTTAAAATGATTGCCATGGTCCAACTTAGGTTTTTACGGAAAGAAAATTTTGCCCCGCCCACTTTTTTCGATTTACCTAAAATCAAAAAACGGCTTCATCGATTTGACTAATTTTTCTTTTAAATGTTCGTATTAATCCCTTTTACGTTTTCATCGAAAGAAAAATGTATCACACCTACTTTTACGCCCACTTTTTCTATTAAGCGCATAAGTTGAGAACGGCTTGACCGATTCAAACGATTTTTTCTTTAAAATGATTGCCATGGTCCAACTTAGGTTTTTACGGAAAGAAAATTTTTCCCCGCCCACATTTTTCGATTTACCTAAAATCAAAAAACGGCTCCTTCGATTTGACTAATTTTTCTTTTAAATGTTCGTATTATTCCATTTTACGTTTTCATTGAAAGAAAAATGTATCACGCCTACTTTACGCCCACTTTTTCTATTAAGCGCATAACTTGAGAACGGCTTGACCGATTTAGGTTTTTACGGAAGGAAAATTTTAAAGGCTGTAAATTTCGTTTACAGCTCAACTTAAATCGTCTGGTAATACAACACTAATGTTTGCTTGGGGCCAGCAACGCGGACCGGGTCAGCTAGTTTTTAATATATTGTCCATTCTCAAGCATAAAAATAAAGTATTATTGCAAAAAATAATTCATTTAAATGTATTTTGTTTGCTTAGTAATCACAAGAATTAAAATTTCACAAAAATAAAATGTTTTTCACAATTTTACACTTTTTTAATTCAAAATGGCGCGCACTAACCATAAGTATGTAAACAAACACAAGGAACCAACGGAACCAACATAAATAACTTTTGACACTAGGGTTCCAAATGGGGTAAACAGCTGACAAACATATGGGCCAACGAGTTTACCTTGTGTAAATATACCTTGGGTTGGGGTTTGTTGTTGAGTGGTTTTCTGTAACCAAATGAATTTTGTTTGAACCAACCTTACAGCTGTAAGCTATTAGGGTAAAAAGCCATGGTCATAAGAATTTCAGAGCTGTAAGTACTATGTCCAGATTCAGAGTTGTCAGATTTTTTTGAGCTCCATCGCTAAACCGGATGCCAGAAGTCGCCAAACGTTATTTTTGTTCAGTTTTCGTAACATTTTATTTATTTTTTAAATTAAATTTTGCATACGAAAAAAAGCTAGTATAATATTTCAGTCAAAAATCACCAAAAACTAAGAAAAAATACAAAAAAGTCGCCGAAAGTAAATTTAGTATAGTTTGTCATATTTTTTTTTAAATAACATCATATATTAATGCCCAATTTTCAGGGTAGTATTTAAATCAATATTAAGTTAATTTTCATAACAAACTTAACTCGTAGTTAAAACAGATTGGTTTTTTGAGTTTTATTTGAAAAGTCTTATTTAATTAAGATAAAAGTATGGTAGCACTACTAAAAACAAAAAAAAAAATGTATTTATTTACAAGGTGGCCTGAAAAACCAGCTGACTGTTAATGTTTTGCCAGTTGTTGTTGTATTCTTGTGATATTGAGGTCACCTTTCTAAAATATTACAATGAAAACTTAAGTTGAAATTAAGTGTACCACATCGGTGACTAAAGGCCCAACCACAATGTGCTGAACTTGGCTTAATCAAATGTGCGATTACATGTTTATTATATGAGGCAAACCATATTGAACTTAAGGAAACTTTTTGCTAAGTTTAATGAAACTGTCATTTGCTTAAGCAAGGTGCGAATCTAATCGCACATTCCGTACGGAATCAAATGTTTTTTTATTTTGTTTTTTTAAATACATTTGAGAGACTTTTTGTTAATTTTTGACAGTAGGTTAAGCAAGGCTAGGCATATTATGGTTAGGCCTTAAAGTTTCACTTAAGTTTTTAGTGAAGAAGAGAATTTTGTATTTGTATAAAACGATTTTAATTGGCCATAAGTCAGAAAAACTAAAATGAAGTCTAAAAGTCTATAAGATCGTACACTTCAGCCTCATCGATTTCATAACTAGTGATTTGACCTGCATGCATACTATTATAAATACATATATAGTGACTGAATATAAAATTCACTTAAAATGATAAAAAAAAAACAAAAATCATATGAAAAAAGTTCCCAAAAAATTACAAACTGTTAAAAAATCGCTGAAATAATATAAATGGTAAAAATAGCCAAGTAAATCGCCAATTATATCATAAATCGCAAAAAAAAAAATTCGCCAGTCGCCAAATGGAAAATCCCATTACCAAACACGTTTCAAAATCCCAAAAGCACATGTATATTTTCATTCTGATATTGCAAGCGAAAGCAGAGAAAAGTAGAAAAATGGCTGTCCTGTAAAATTTGTTTTTTGTAACATACGTTAATTTCGCGCAAAGCTACAATTTACAAATAAAAGCTTTTCTTAAACTACTCTCCTTTAACACTCAACAATATTTGCATAAATGCACCTATTGACATTCGCACTTAAACACTGTTCAAGGCGAATTCAACTACAGGTGGTGTCGGAGTGATTTGAATTTTAAACAATGTAAGAGAGTTATTTTAACGATAATTTTGAAAAAAACAGATTTTGCAAAAAGTGGCTTTTACAACGTTATTCGCGGCTTAGCTTCAATTGTGGTAAATATTCGACAAGCCAACTTTTCCACAACCTATCCTTTAATTTCTGGGCAATTCGCCATTACCTTCGTAGAGATTCCTTTTCACTATCAGAACCCGGAGTTTACGTAGATCTTATACCACAAATGAGAAAGTGGTTAGGCGTCAAAGTCCCCTCAGATTCTGAATCAATTTGCAATTCCGTCAAAGACCTATTATTAATAATACTTTCGGCCTTAATCATAGCTTTCCGAAATGTTTCTGGACGAGGACGCTCTTCCTTCAAAACTTTGTAAAGCAAATGCTTTACATATCGTTCCTATCTTTCCCAGCAGCCACCATAATGAAAATTTGCTGGGTAATTCAAAATCCATTTTATATTATCCTTGGGTAAATTTCTTTGGATATCATCAATGTAATAAAAAACGATTTTCAAGATTTTCGGCCTAATAAAATTTGCCCCATTATCACTCCTGATTCTTATTGGAACTACCCTTCTGTTGACAAAATTTCTAAGACAAATTACAAATGCATCCGCAGACAAAACAATACTATCCACCTCTTTTCATTTCGCCGGCCAATAGAATCATAAAATGGACCACAATAATCCAGCCCCACATAACTAAACGGGTGGACGTAGGGTGTAATACGATCAAAAGGTAAAATCGGAAGAATCCCGTATGCACGTAGGGCAACATTTTTTTTACCAACTTCAATACCGAACGTATATTGGGTACCCAGAACCTTTGTCTTACCTCATTTAAAATTAACTGATCGTTTTGATGATACTTCCATCATCAATCTCAGCGGCTGTCAGCTCAGTTGTCACTACCTTACATTTTCTAACGTAGACATTAATAAAACGTAACACCCAAGCAGCATAACATTTCATTTTCAAGAAACTCGAGAATAACTTCAAATTCATAATCGGAATAATTACCGGCCTCAAAATGAATACTTTGTTGATGTTTTCCTTATCATCACATTGATCAGTTTTAGCAAGCTGTGGAAATCCTGGCTAACAATCTTCATTTTGTTCCAAAAATTTTGGACCAGTCAGCCATATCGAATTTGAAAAGGCCCTTTCGGATATTCGACAAGCCTCGAATTGTTTATATTCCCAACTGTCTGTCGATTGAATCCATAGCACAACTCCCGCCACCAGGCATTCCATTCAGGGAATATGTTTTGAGGAAGCTGCTCACACACAAGTTCCAATTTTCAGAAAAGCAAATTTCGATCTACCAAAGGTTAAAATACAATTTGGTTTAAGGATTGATGTTTGACTATTGACGTCAGCAGTCGTCGATGGCTGCGAGTGTAAGACGGCAAATCCATCTGAGGAGATCGAGTGGTTGCGATCGAAACATTCGAGCCCGAGCCACGTCAAGAATGAAAGATTATCAATAACAATTTTGATTGATTTTCATGTTGTAAAATTCCTTTCTTCATAAGAATAATTTAATGAAAATTAAATTTCATGAACTTAAGCCTAATTAAAAATTTGGATTAAAAACCATAAATAGTTCAACAAAATAACCACAATACTAATAATTGTTCCATGTTCGTTGTAAAAGTTATTTTGAAAATATAGTGAAATTGGCCGGAAAGGCTCAATCAGGCGATCGTCTTCCCTCCAAAACATCTTGGCATATTTTATGAAACTTCAGATGAAACTCAGACAATCGGTACTCTTGTTCCAATATAACCCAAGGAATTTATTCGTCTGATTTTGTCTCTCCATATTGAGAGTCGTTGACTTAGCATTGATTCCAATTCGAAGGAAATTTTTTTTATTTAAAACCGGTGTATGCGTTTTTTTGTATGCCCATTGTGACATCCTGGGCCTCTTGCACATTGTTGATACTAATCACTAAGTCATCCAGGAAATTTCTACATAAACATAATGGAGTTTTCCGTCCTGCGCATATTATCATACCACTGTAAAGTGATTAAGGCCCCAGAGATCTTTGTATGAATCCCTTTAAAACTCGATGCATGTGGTTTTCGCAGTCTTATACAAAACCGAATTTGGTATTAGGTGAGGAGAATATAGAATTTGTTTCATATTATAAAGTCTTAGGATTGTATATAGATAACAATCTAAATTTTGAGTTTCATATCAATCATGTTGCTTCAAGAATTAATTTTATTTTTGAGAAGGTTATATAAAGAGGAACATTGCTATGGCATTATTTCTTCCTAAATATATGGACTAGAAGTCTATTCGGAAGAAGTCTATTATAGATCACACACTCATCATATGACTTCTTATACTAGAAAATTATTGAAATTTGATTTTTAAAGTTTCATTAATATGAGAATGCTATTACAATTTTATAAGATTTTTAAATTCGGGAACCCTTCTTACCTTAAAGAATAATTTAATTTCGGGCATTCCACTAGAACAAGTTTAATGATCATACCTAGACACTCCACTCAAATTATGAGTAGGTCGTTTACTGTCAGGGTCTCAAGACTGTGGAATTCCGTAGTGAGCGCACAACCTTGTAGTGAGCGCACATTCTCTAATTCTTTATCAATGTTTAAGAAAATGTTATTAGAAAATCTGTAAGTAAGCAAGTAAGAAGTTGACTGTATAAGTTGCCACAAGTTCTGTGTGCTTATATTGTTTTCAACATTTGTGCAATAGGGGGGTATTAAAAATAGTTATACATTATTTTAAGATATAAGAAAAAAATGTAATATTTGTAATATAAATACAAGATACGGAGACCTTATCCTCAAGTAACGATACGGAAAACTCCTTATCCAGCAAAGCACATATTTTCACGGTGCCTTTAGGATCATGTAACAAAGCAGTTAAAATCTTGAATAATTGACAAATACCTTTATTATTGTTATTTGTGAACCTGTTGCTCAGTACCGGCAGCAGCTGTTGCCTATGTGCCCTATACTGATATAAATGTTTCTTTACTCTACTTTGGGATCTTCGGGATCCCAATTTGCACGAAGAGCGTTCCCGTACTTTTAATTTGTGTAAATGAGAGCGGATTTGAGAGAATAAAATTCTTCTTCTTCTTGCACGAAACAGCCTAGACTTTTTCTTCGTGCCAATTGTGTAAATTGTCAAACAGCTGTAAAATATAAACAAACCAATGAAATGCAAAAAAAAAAAATCATAAACTAAATGTTGGAAAAAGTGTTGTGGAGTAAAATAATGTACTTTAATATAAAGTTTTATGTTGAAATATTAGGAACACATAATGTTAGTTATTGTAAAAGTGTTTGTTTTGTTAAATTTTTGGTAAAATTAGTTTATTTCTACAGGCAATATACAATTTTTCAAAAGTGGCATAAACTTTTATCGTTTTGTAAGGACTGTCAAAACAATGACTTTTTATTTTGTGCTTAAAATTTGGTTTTTTCTGTTCCCGTACTTTTGTGTAATTTTGTTTCTTTATGCATGCTCTCATTTTCACGAACTTTGCCCAAAAAGTAAAGAAACAGAGCTAATATTTGGTGGTAACTACTGCACTCATCAGGGCTGCCAGGTACTTTTTTCCTTGTCCCCAAAAAATTTAAAAAAAATCCCCAAATTAAAAAACAAGTCTTAAAAGTTAAAATTTTTTTATGTTTTTTTATTCTGACCAAATATTAATTTTAAAAATATTAAACAGAAATCCCCTAATAAAAATTTTTAGTAAAAAAATTTATTTTGTTTTGATCGTAACGATATACTAAACTAAGAAAAATAATCGTAAATAATAAAAGAAGTATAAATATATTCAAAATGTGTAAAACCTTAACCTTATTCCCGCTGTTATTTGGTTGACTTATTTATTATGCCTGCGACTAAAGTGTTCAAATGCTCGTTATGTAAATATACTATTGGAAAGACTCAGGGAAGTATCCAATGTAGGGCCTGCAAACTATGGCTCCATCTACAATGTGCCAATGTAACTGAAAAACATCTTGCTATTTTTAAAGAAAGGCCAAAATCTTTTTTCTTTACTTGTTCTGTCTGTGCTGATACAGTTTTGGAAGATCAGTCTGCTCGTGATGATGTTAAGGCATTGAAAAGCAACTTTGATGATTTTGTAAATGCTTGCAAAGAGGATAATACTGCTTTTAAAAACACTATGGCTCAGATATTAGCTGACTTTAAAAATGAAGTATTATCGTGTATTAAAGATATGAGGTCCGAAATAGAGACATGTAACAAATTGATAAGGAATATTGATGTTTCGACTTCATCCAAAATATCAACATTAGAAAATGAAAATAACATGTTGCACCGGCGTCTTAATCGTGGGGATATTGTAATTAATGGGTTACCGTCTGGATTAAATGAACTTCAATCAATTGTTATTTCTTTGGGTAATCACTACAGTATTAATATTTCTGAACACAACCTAAACCATGTCTGTTATATGAACGACGGAAAGCTTTTATTGGTAAAATTTAATAATATTGGTCTTCGTGATCGGCTGATGAAGGAGTATTTCAAAACACGTTCCCTTAAAGTTAAAGATGTTCTTGGTGGTGATATTGATAGCCGGGTTTACTTAAATGACCATTATTCTCCTGCAGCATCGAATCTAAATTCTATTTGCCGGAAAATGCTACGTATGAAGATTATCACTAAATTTAAAGTTTTAAATAATGATAAACCGAAGGCGGTGTTGACTTAGTGTAATGGAAAGGAAGTAGTACACGATTTAGCCGAATGCGCTGACCTTTTAACCAATAATGATGGATCTATTCTATGAAAATGTATTATTTCTACTAAATTTTTTTTTGATATAACTAAATTTAACGAAGATGTATTTCTGTTTCATATGAGTTAATTGTCTACGTTTAAGACATATTTTTTAATACGTTTTGTTAAGTTTCGTTATTGCAAAATATTATATATTTGTTCCTATTTTTAATTTAATTTTTCTTCTTGATCTCTTTTGTTTATGATAGCGAGTGTTAATTAAATTGTTTTTGTATATATTAATTAACAATATTTATTTTTAATTTTTAGAATGTTATTTACCTACAGAATTTGTTACCCGTGGTCCCCAACCAACATTTGCAGTTAAACTTTTAATGTCAGTTAACAATGAAAATATTGGTCCCATTGTAAGCAACGGATCGTTGATTAAATCATCTTTGAATTCGTTTTCTCAACAATTAAAAATTGCACATATAAATTGTCAAAGTATTAAACCGTTTCAGAATGTTGTTAAATTTGATGAGTTTAAAAATATTGTCAGAGATAGCTTTGATTTAATTGCAATTTCAGAGACGTGGCTGAAACCATATGTGTCTAACTTATCAATACGTTTAGAAAACTGCAAAGTGATTAGGAATGACCGTTTGCATCATCGGGGTGGTGGCGTTTGCATATATTTAAAGAGTAACCTGCGACATAAACTTGCGTTTCAAATTTCTACTGATTGTTGTGAATTGATCTTTATCGAAGTAAATTTTAATAATGTTAATACTCTTTTTGGAGTCGTGTATTTGCCACATGGGGACATTAGTGCATTTGAAACTTTACATTATGATCTGCTTTTAAAATACAGTAACATAATAATTGTTGGTGACTTTAATTGTAATATGTTTAACCCGGTCAAATCTAGTCAAATGCGTTCTATGTGTGTCCGTTTTGGTATCTCAGTTCATCATAATTCTCGCCCAACTCACTTTGACATAGTACATCGTTCTACATCCTTATTGGATTATTGGTTAGTAAGTGACCAATCCATGATTTCATATTCTAGCCAGGTACAGTGTCCTGCTATTTCTCACCACTCATTAATTTATGCAGCTTTTCGATTTAAAGTTGAACGGTCCTGTGAAGTTATTGAATATCGAAATTTTAATTCTATTGACTGGAATGGTCTTTTAGAGTTTCTTTCGGGATTTGACTCGTATTGTTTTTTTAATTCCGCTGATGTAAATTTTCAGAATTATATTATCGATTCATTGGTTGCCTCACTTTACTGTTTTGTTCCGATTGTCAGAAGAAAAGTAAGACGTGACAATAATACTTGGATGAAGTCCAGGGCTATTTTATTGGCTGCATCCCTTAGAGACTTGGCGTATTCAGCTTTTTTATCTAGCAGATCTACCGAAAACTGGGCTATTTTTTGCAGATACCGAAACAGGGCCAAAAATATAATTCGTAAGGAGAAAAGAAAATTTTATGCTAGTTTGTTCTCTGATCTAGATGGGTCTGGAGTGTGGAAGGTGTTGAAAGGATCTGGTTGTATTGGGACTAGTGAATGGTCATGTTATTTTAATGTCAACGTTATTAACCAGTCTTTTGTTAATAACTCTTATGTAGTAGATGATAATTTTATTGATTTTGGGTCTTTTGACGCTGTGGATGGATTGTTTTCTTTCAATCGTATTAGTGAAAATGATGTATATGAAGCCATATGTAAAGTTAAATCAAAGTCTTTAGGTGTCGATAAGATTCCTATTCGTTTTTTTCAAAACTATTTATCCTTATCAATTTCACTTATTTTAACCCATCATGTTAACACAATTTTCCTATCGTCAGCGTTTCCGTCTTCGTGGAAGACGGCTCGTGTGGTACCTATCCCTAAGTCAAAAAATATTCGTGATTTTGAAGACTTGAGACCTATTTCAATTCTTCCTGCTCTGTCAAAAGCGGTTGAACATATTATGAAGGATCAGATATTGTCATTTGTTCGCAATAGTATTGTTTCTTCGCAATATGCTTTTCGCCGTAGTCATAGTACTACATCTCTTTTACTTAGCCTAACTGATGACATCAGATGTCATTTGAATGATAATAGGGTAGCGACCTTAGTATCACTTGACTTGACTAAAGCATTTAATTCTGTTAACTTCCGAATTTTGATAAGGAAATTAAGAGAAATATTTAATTTTTCCGCCACGGCTTGTAAGTTGATTTATTCGTATTTGACGGGTCGTGTTCAGTTTGTAGATGTTAACAATGTATACTCTAATCTACTACATCTTACATCTGGTGTACCCCAAGGCTCAGTTTTGGGACCCATTCTCTTCACGTTATACGTTAATGTCTTATCAAGTTATATTGATAACCATATATGTAAATAATTTTTGTTCGCTGATGACGTACATATTACTTTTGTTTAATGGCGGGAAATCGGAAATTAATAGTTTATGTTTAAATATCAATGATATTCTTCAACGTTTTCTATATTGGTCTAATGAAAATTGCCTATCTATAAATTCGTCAAAGACTAAAGCTCTTGCTTTTGGTATTAATGAGCAGCATTTACTTGATTTGAACATACATGTTGGTGAAACATGCGTGAACTTCGTGGATCGGTTGAAGTGTCTAGGAATTTATTTAGATAAATGTTTAAACTTTGAGACTCATATTGATAACATTAGCTGGAAAGTTTCAGGGTTAGTGCGGCAACTTTACTCTACGAATATTTATTTGCCACAACGAATTAAATTGCGTTTGGCTCATGCAGTTTTAATGCCACAGATCTTATATGGTCTTGAAGTTTTTTCTGGTTCAATGAATTATATAACCTCTAAGTTAGGTCGTATCGCTAACACGGTTGTACGGTACGTTTATGGTGTTCGTAGAAATGATCACATGTCTGAATATGTTAAACGCTTCATGGGCTGTTCTTTCGGTAATTTAATAACTTTACGTAACTTGGTGTTTTTCTATAAAATTATAAAAAGCGGGTTTCCGACGCAACTTTATTCCAAATTTCTTTTTTCCCATTCAACAAGGAACCCTCAAATTATATTGCCTAGAATTAACAATGCTTTATTTGAAAGGTCTTTTATTGTAAGAATTGCACGTCGTTGGAACACATTACCCATTGAGCTTCGTGTGTTTTCACACTCGAATAATGCCTTTCGTGTGAAAATTTTGGCTGTTCTTACGAACTTATAGTGAACAATTTTTCATACTTAATTTAAACGTGATGTTGCTTATATATTTATGGGATCAATTGTCTTTTGATATTTTCTATTTAATTCTACTTTTAAATATATATATATATATATATATATATATATATATATATATATATATATATTAAAGAGATGCACAAGCACAAGAAATATTGCTTACAAGCAATTTCATTGAATTTAGATAGTGTGTGTTTATTACTCTCTCATTACAAAACACATACTTCCAAAAACAATTGTTTTGTTTTACGATCAAAATATAGAAGAATAGAACAAAACTGCACTAGAACAATGCTGAACTAAAATAAAGCTGAATTAGAACAAAGATGAAGTAGAACATTAAAACAGAAATAGAACATTCCAAGCATGTTTGAATGTTTTGATTGTAAACATATACCAAAGAGAATTGCAAAGTGAGAAACATTTTCGTTTTGTAATGAATATGAAAAAGCTTAAAAAAGTTTATATGTAATATTAATTTTTATTTGCAAAAATTTATTGTTTATTATTTACATATATATAAAGGTACTTAGGTCTAATATTTAAATAAAATTAAGAAGAATTCATTATTTTCATAGATATAAAAAATAAAATCTAATGGTGTGTTTCACAATTTTTTGGGAAAATTGATAGCAACAAAATATTAATAATTATTTAACTAGAATTAGAAATATTGGTTAAATAAACGTTTAAAGTTTTATATAAAAATAAAACAAGACCTCAAGCTTGATAATTTAGTTATACATAATCAGCCCAATTATGAATAAAAATTCCCCGGGAGTTGTTTTCCTTTTCCCATTTTTACAATTGAATTAACATAGGAAAAATGGGAGAAGGGAGAAAACTCCCGGGGAATTTTTATTCATAATAGGGATGAATATAATAATAAAGGTCGACTAAAATAAAATATTTGTACATTTAGGAAATAATTCAAAAATATAAATTTTTTTATTTTTTTTAATGTTGTAGTGCACAAACATAACAACACATTACTTCCACCAAAACAAAACAAGCAAAACTTGAAAAGTTTTTCTCTTCTGCTTTGTTAGTGCTTGTATTATCAAAACAAACAGAATATCAACACAAAAACAGACAATGAAATAAAGAAACGGTAAATTATAGTAAAAGCATCGTACTATAATTTACCGTTTCTTTATTTCATTGTCTGTTTTTGTGTTGATATTCTGTTTGTTTTGATAATACAAGCACTAACAAAGCAGAAGAGAAAAACTTTTCAAGTTTTGCTTGTTTTGTTTTGGTGGAAGTAATGTGTTGTTATGTTTGTTTTGCTATGTATGTTTACAGTGAAATAATATAATTGATAGTTGTGTGAAGTAGAACATAGAACATTAAGAATATTTTGCGCAGCCCTTTACTGTGTTTTACTGTCTACTACCAATAAAAGACGTAAGTATTTTAATATTGAAATAAAATTTATTCTGCTCAAATTAAATTCTTTAAATTAGCTGCTAAGTTTAAGTATTAAAAGGTTCGAATTAAAGCGCGCGTCGTCTATGTGTTTCAATTTTCACACAAAAAGTAATAAGAAAAATTAAAAACTGTTGTTTGTCACATGAAGTGTATAACCACAAAACCGGTACTTGGTAGTGGGTATAAAATACTTAACAACAGGGTGCCACATCACTCCCCGCGCTGGATGAGGTTTACCTATACCTTAGAGGAACTGTTATCGGCCTACCACTTGAAGTAGATCTTGATTGTAGTACTTTAGGTGAAAAGCTCACAGCTGGGCTGAAACTAGGTTGTACGTCGGGGTTTAAATTGGTTTCCTTAGGAACTTGTTGACTTGTAATGCTATCAGGTAAATTTGAGGATATATCTGTTGTATTGCTCTCCGACGAAGAGGCAGGTACTGTAGAGTAAAGGTGGAGATCATTGTTGGATATAAAGGCGGGTTTAAGTCGATCAATGCTGATGTTACTTCGACGACCTCGGATCAAAATTGTGAAAAAGTTTTCGTAGCGTTTCAAAACCAAAAACGGCCCATCGTACGGATGAGTGAGTGAAGGTCGGACGGAGTCGTTGCGGATAAAGACGTGTGTCGAATTTCGAAGATTTTTCGAAATAAAAGTGCGAGGCGTTGAATGATGAAATGTGTCGGTTGGGTTTAGTCTTTGCATTGTTGTTCGAAATTCAGAAATAAAATCGCTGGTGGTATCGGAAATTTTTGTAGTTTGAAAAAATTCTCCAGGGATTTTTAAGGTTGAACCATAAACTAATTCCGCTGGCGACGCTTTCAGATCAGGCTTACAGGCAACTCGGAGTCCAAGCAAAATTATTGGCAAGTGGTGCACCCATCTTGCTGGATTATGACATAAAATTGCCGCTTTAAACGTTCGGTGCCACCTCTCAATGATTCCATTCGCTTGAGGGTGGTACGGTATGGTACGAAGATGAGTCGCTCCAATTGTATTTACCAATTCCGCAAAAACCAACGATTCAAACTGACGTCCACGATCGGATGTAATTTGCACTGGGACACCAAACCTTGAAATCCACTGAGCTAAAAGAGCTTTTACTATTGTGTCAGCGGACATATCAGAAATTGGGACCGCTTCCGGCCAGCGTGTAAAACGGTCTATTATTGTAAGGCAGTAACGCTGTCCTTCGCATAATGGAAATGGACCAACGATATCAATATTTATATGCGCGAAACGCTCTTTTGGTGGCTCGTATTTAGCAGGAGGCGATCGGGTGTGTCGCTGTACCTTTGATCTTTGACATTGCAAACAATTTTTTACGAAAACGGCAGAATCTTTACGAATCCCAGGCCAGCAAAATCTGCAGGTGACCAATTTGGTTGTTGCCCGAACGCCTGGGTGTGATAAATTGTGAATCGTCGCCAAAATTTGTGTTCGAAATTCCTTCGGAATGTAAGGGCGCACACGGGATGTCATTGTGTCACAGATTAGTTGGTCGTTGCAACCTGGGATTGAAAAAAACTTAAGTTTTAGTGAATTTACCTGCGTATCTGGATTTTTAATCATTGTTTGAAGTTCTTCGTCATTTTGTTGAGCTGCTGCAATTCGTGAATAGTCTACAATTTGGCTAATCGATCCCACGCGAGAGAGAGCATCTGCAGTTGCATTTTGCAAACCAGGCGTATAACGAATATCAGTGGTGAATTGGCTAATAAAATCAAGCTGGCGAATCCTACGAGGTGAAGCCTTTTCGAGTTTTTGTCGAAATGCAAAAATCAGCGGGCGATGGTCTGTGACAATATAACACCTACGACCCTCAATCATATAGCGAAAATGGCATACGGCTTGGTAAATTGCTGATAACTCTCTATCATACGTACACAGAGCGAAAAAAAACGTTAAAAAACTGTCAACCAGTGGTAATAAATTGATAACAAACTGTTGTCAATATTTCGACAACATTTGTTGTTAAATTTTAAACAAAATGTTGTCAAATTGGGCCGTTAGATAAAAAACGTACCATTGTTGTCAAATTGATAACACCCTGTTGTCAAATAGGTATCGCCCTGTTGTCATTATTAACAGCGTATACAAGTTATCCCACAATCAACTTTGGTATTCGAAAGTAAAAATTGAAAAGTTTCAGTGCTGTGATTAAATTAATAAATAAAAATTTAATAAATAAAATAAAAAAAATTTCTAAAATTTGTTTTTGTTTTCAATTTAATTTTCTATGCGAACGTTAACGTGTGACATCGTGGGCCTGGCTGTAAAAGTGTGAATTTTTTATGTATTTTTTTATAAGTATATTATTTAATGTGAAATAAATTAATAAATTTACATTATTCCATTTTTTTACTTGGGTTCAGAATGGGTTATTAAGTACATACTACAATCAGAACAATGTGTTATCGAAAGGACAACCGAATGTTGTCAATATATTAACGGTGTGTTGTCAAAAATGACAACAGCATGTTGTCGGTATGGTACCATTATGGTGATAATAAATAACCAATTTGATGTCATATTGAGAACAAATGGTGACAAACTGACAACGAGGTGGTTAAAAAACATTGATACCATCCGTTATCAAATTGAACACAAACGTAGTTGGCTCACTTTTGACAACGGATGGTGTCAATTTTGGTATTTTTATACCGGATTTTTCCCTCTGTGTAGAGTATTTTTGTTGGGTACATGTGAATTTTTTTGAATAAAATGCCAAGGGCTGGAGACTACAATCAATTCGTTGATGAAGAGCTGCACCTACTGCTGTATCTGATGCGTCGACAAAGATTGCTAACTCAGCTTCGGCAGCAGGATGCGCTAAAAGCGCTGCGTTAGCCAGCTCGTTTTTGCAGCGGTTGAAGGCAGCGTCAGCGGTCGGAGTCCATGTTACTGGCGTACGATCGTTTTTCTTGTTGCCCGTGATCAGTTGTTGCAGTTGACTTTGATACGAAATCGCGTGTGGCAAGAATTTTCTATAAAAATTCAGCATTGCGAGGAATCTCTTGAGTTCTTGAGCCACATTCGGTTTCGGAAAATCGCGTATTGCATCTACTTTTTCAGGCAACGGGCGGATGCCGTCAGCGTTCACCAGGTGGCCCAGAAATTTGATTTCACTTCTCCCTAACTCACACTTTTTAAGGTTGATGGCGAGATGATTCTCTTGGAGGCGTCGAAAGACTTCGGCGAGATCACGGCGATGTTGTTCGGCTGAAGACGAGGCGACACAAATATCATCGATGTAGGGAAAAACGAAATCCAACCCTCGTAGCACCTCATTAATTAGCCGCTGAAAAGTTTGGGCGGCATTGCAAAGCCCAAATGTCATAAATTTGAACTCGAATAATCCGAATGGGGTACTAATTGCAGTTTTCGCAATGTCATCTGGATGTATCGGTACCTGGTGGAAGGCTTTTTGTAAGTCAATTTTAGAAAAAATTGTCTTACCTCTTAAGTTTGATGTAAAATCGGTCAAATACGGCAACGGATAACGATCTGGCAACGTCTGAGCGTTAAGGGCACGATAATCACCGCATGGTCTCCAAGTGCCGTCACTTTTTTTGACTAAGTGCAACGGACTGGACCAATTACTGTTAGACGGCTGACAAATTCCAGCTTTCATCAAAAAATCAAATTCTTTCTTTGCAGCCGCAAGCTTCTCCGGCGATAAACGTCGCGGGCGACAATAAACAGGTTGCCCAGTCGTTTCGATCTTATGCGTGATCGAAGATTTTGTCGTCAAACCATATGGTGAAAGCTTGGTGACGTCCGAAAATTTGTTCAAAATGTCGGCGAAAGGCTCAGTTGCATCGAATGTTTTGATGACAGATGCCTGACAATAT
Organism: Pollenia angustigena; assembly: GCA_930367215.1. NCBI lineage: Eukaryota > Metazoa > Arthropoda > Insecta > Diptera > Polleniidae > Pollenia > Pollenia angustigena. Next base: position 202,543,084 of record OV884059.1, read on the forward strand.
GTTGACGATGTAAGCTGTGATATAAGGCCAGTAACGTTATCGATAAGTCGGTTGCGTCGTAAATCAATAAGCAAGTCGTAAAACTTTATAAAGTCGGAGCCAATGATTGGTGACGTCACATCGGCGACTACGAATGACCAAAAAAATTCACGACGTAGGCCAAGATCCAACTTAACACGCTTTTCCCCGATCACTTTAATAGGCGAACCATTAGCAGCATATAGCATTACGGCAGTTGGACGGACGTCAAAAGACTTTGAAGTTAGTGGCAAAACAGAAATATCGGCGCCACTATCGACCAAAAAATTTTGGTTAGAGTATTTGTCCTTGACTTGGAGACGAAATATCTGGCACTTGGTAGGGAATCTCTCGTCTGAATTCTCCACCGGCCCAAGAAGTCAATTAGACGAAGCTGTGGACACGGCGTTCGCGTTACGCTGCTTGTGTCGACAGGGACTACGACATTTCTGGGCATTACGACCATACTTCTTATGGTACCAGCACTCATCACCAGTTGTGTTGTTGCTGTCATAAGCAGGTCGGTTCTGCGATCGATTGCGTGACGTTGCCCTACGGGACCGTGAACGTGAGCGAACCGAAAGTTTTTCAAACTTTCTGCCAAGTTCGACGACAGCTGCACGCAGCTCCTTAATATCATCAGATGAACGCGCTTTAACGTTGTTGATCTGGTTGGACGCCATCGCGTCAACGATGGAGTCGGCAACTTTAGTAAATTCAGATGGCGTGCCAGTTGAAGCCGCTACTACAGGTTGGGCAAACTCTGGCAACCGTTTGGTCCATAAACCCTTCAACGCAGCATCCCCCAAAGTGCTGCCGGCCACACGCTTCATCTCAAAGTAAAGCTCACTTGGCTTTTTGTCGCCTAAAGGGAGCTCTGACAGTAGTCTATTGAGGCGGCGCTGTTCGCTGTCAGCAAAATGTTCAATAATTTTCGCTTTGATGTATTCGTATCTGTCAGTGAGCGGCATGGAGGCAATTACGTCAGCAAGCTGTGCGATCACATTTGGATCGAGCGCTGCTAGAACTGTGGCCATTTTTTGCTTATCCGCCACAATTCCCGATGCAGTAAACCAGAAATCCATGGTGGTAAACCAAGCCTCTATGTTGGTATTCGACATCTGAGGCACCGGCAAACGGGCGTAAACGACACCAACATTGTGTGTTGGCACTGAATGTGTGGGAGAGGCATTTACATTGCTACCACCTGCATTTTCCGACGATAAGCCGCTATCATTTGGATTTGACATCGTTGATAAAAGCTTGCGGTATAATTGGTAAGCAACGTTTTTCCAAAGAAAATGGCGGACTAAAATGCCGTATTGCAATTAAAAAATGGCCAGCGGTATAAAACAGTTGCAGCGAAAAATTTTTAATGTGAAAAAAAAATACACGGGGTCACCAGTTTGGTTTTACTGTCTACTACCAATAAAAGACGTAAGTATTTTAATATTGAAATAAAATTTATTCTGCTCAAATTAAATTCTTTAAATTAGTTGCTAAGTTTAAGTATTAAAAGGTTCGAATTAAAGCGCGCGTCGTCTATGTGTTTCAATTTTCACACAAAAAGTAATAAGAAAAATTAAAAACTGTTGTTTGTCACATGAAGTGTATAACCACAAAACCGGTACTTGGTAGTGGGTATAAAATACTTAACAACAGGGTGCCACATATATATATGTGCATGTATATGTGCACATATATATATATTGATATTTATTTTGGTTTGGGACCTAGGGATTTAAGTCAAATTCTAAATTTAAATAATTTAAATATTTTTAGTATTAACACAGGTATATTTCTTTGTAATATAGTTTATTGCCCTAATGAGGCTTTTATATTACCTGCAATAAATTGAAATTGAATTAATTTTTTTAAATCCCCTATCCCCAAATGACTTACCTTGTCCTTTTTGGTCGCATGAAATCCCCAAGTCTGGCAGCCCTGGCACTCATTAACGGTGCAAATATTCCTTTTCAGGCATTTTCTCAAACTATGACCTTTAGGAAAACAGCCAAAATAAACACAAAAACGTTAAGCGGCTCATACACTTGCAATAAAATTGTTTAATTTTTCGTATTCTACAATTATATCGGCAATGCGTATGTGATATTCGATGGTGGTACAATATATTGGCAACAATCAAAAGACTTTTGATTTTTATTGCAAAACGAAAATAAAGTAAAATGTGTTGGCAACATTGTACAATGCTGTTTATGTTATTCCTATAGGTTTGTTCACCTTTTTATTGAATGAATGAAACCTTTGTGCGACTTATTGCATAGTATAGGAGAAAATGCAAATAATATGGCGAATATCATATACAATAATATTGCAAGTGTATGGACTGATCCCGCTCAAGGCGAATTTAAAAAGGTAAACTCAACTCGTCAGCCGTTCATCAGCTGTCTCTACGGCGAGTTAAAAAAAAAAATACGTATTGGTTGAATGAAAAGTGCTAAAAATATTATTTTTATAATAAAATAATTTCAAAACTGCGAATAATTAAAGTTAATTTAATAATATCTTTTATAAAAACAGTGATAATTTTTAATTTGCAATAAATTTTTTTTTGATAGCTATCTATTAAATTGCAAACAAAATACATGGGGCTTTTTGTAGTTGTAGAGTCGCACTTACCTTTTTAAATTCGCCTTGATCCCACTTATCCTTCACTGCAGCAAGATCTTTAAATTGCTGGCAGTCTGTAAGCACGCGGCCTTCTTTACACTGAAAACATTTTTTGTGAAAAGGCCGATCCTTACAATTGTGGAGTACTCTTCGCTTTGTTGATGACTGTGGCTGTTGACAACCATTTGTAGAAGTTGTTAAACGTTGCACAGTGGCTGAAAATCGTTTTTCATTGGCCAAAAATCTGTAACTTTTGAACCGAAGGAGATATTTTAGTTAAATTTAACGAAATTAATCGACAAATAGATTCTTAAACTTTCTCCAATTTAAATAACATTAAAATCGGTTGAGTAGATATTGCGGAATTTAAGGGCAAAGTGGAACTTAAGATTTTTTTTACTTTAGCGTGCAATATGGTTTTTTTATTTCTTTTAATTATTTAAAAATGTAATTTTTAGATTTAAATAATAATCATAAACATTTTTTGTAATAATGGGACACTCATAAAATTAAATGTTTACACCATAAAAAAAAATTTCAACATTAAAAAAATAGTAAAATCCACTGGAAATTTTGCTATTATTGCTGAAAAATAAAAAAAATTTTGCTTTCAAATTTGTTTACACTTATTTATTCAAACATTTCATACATACATATGTGGATGAAAAAACCTTTTGAAAATAATAGCAGCAATAGATTTTAATAGCTTTTGTAACAAAGTGAGTTTCTGTTTATTATTATTTTTTACTAATACAATATCTGTCTTAGATCTAATGAATTATAATTATTGTTCATTTAATTGAAAGATTGATTGCAAATATTCCATATTCTGTTCTGTGTTATTTCTGTTCTTTAGTAGTTTTTTGACTTCTTCATCTAAATCCCGATGTTCCACTTTGCATTGATTTCGAATACTGGAGATGAACGGATCTGACGTTGCCAATAATATATTGAATAGATCTTCATTAGTGGAATTTCGTGAAATTTTTCTAGTATTGTGCTCTCTATAAAATCTGTAATCCTTATTCCTTTTGTCCTGAGCTTCCTCTGAAAAATCTCCAAGTGGCACCAACTGATATTTAATGACATCTTCTCCATGATAAAGGATTTTGTGAACTGTAGCAGACATATTTCTCCATGGGACCTTGGTTGTATATATTTTTGCAGTTTCCTTAGCAAAATCTCCAAATTTTCTAGAGTCAATTTCTTCATTGCACGCAAGTACTTCTAGGATTATTTTAAATTTAAAAATGAGGTTAAAATCAACACATTTTATTTCAGATGCTGTTTCTGGATCTGAAAAGAATCTTCTTGCGGTATTGTCATCATTTGTATTGCCTGACCCTTGTTTCGGCTGATCTATAATCAACCCAAATTTGCGATATTCATCTTGAACATGTTTCCTTTTTGAACTTCTTAACTATTTGTTGGTTTCGTTGTTTCTTATTGATCCTGAAGATCCGAAATCCAAATCATAACTGATTTTAAGTATGTGTTCCATAAGTCTAATTCTTGCATGTAGTGGTGATAATCCAAATTCATATGCATCAGTATTATCTAATGATTTTGTCGGGACTTGGTTTAATTGGCTTGATGTTGCATGGCATATGATGCAGCTGGATGCAGCCTTCGTGTTAGTCCAAGCCTGGCTTACTTTTCCATCTATCATTGTTAGAACTAATTGGTAGCTAACTTCAATTTGCTGCCCATTTAAATCTAACTGTAATGGCTGTAGTATTGCAATTTGGGCCTTGATATCACTAACTTCTTTGTGAACGGCATCATGACTTTCTTTTTTGAATTCAAATTTAATAGGTCTGCAATATTTCGTAAAAGATTGTGTCTCATTTTTCCAAATATCCAATATTGTTTGCGTTGTACTAGTCGAAGGCTCTGAATCTTCCAACATCCGTTTTAATCGCAATGGTACAAATGATACCATGAACATATCTGAGTCCGAAATATTTTCACATACTACTTGTTTGTATTATTTTTATCCGGAAGAACCATCAAATCCCCATTTACAAAAAAGAATTAACTTTGTGTTTCCATATTTTTTTAACTCATTTCCTTTTTTTTATTGTAGCAAGCGTTCGGCTGTGTGATCAAGTAGAGATTGTAGTTGTACCTCTGGATACAGAGTTGAGCCTTTTTCAATCGCACGCAATCTGAGCTGAATATATTGCTGTATTGTTAATTTCAAATCCAGAAATAATGCTAATGCCTCCTCATTTGTGAATTGTTTTGCATCGCTCGGAGTTATTAAACTTTTAAGAATTTTTCAATTCAATGGACTAGCTTTAGCCACTTTTTCAATGATATCCACTTTTGTCAATTGTTTCTGTGACCGTAATTGATGTAGGAAAGTATCTTGAATATTTTCATATCCGATTTCTTCATTTATATCCTTAAGCTTCCGCCTCTTAGATCTATCGCTACAGTTGTCCAGCGATTTTTGTGGTCTTCCACGTGTGTTTTGATTTGAAGTTTCTGAAGCGATCTGGACAGAAAGTTCGTTCTCTAGCCAGTTTCCAAAGCTCTTACAAAATCTATCTTTGCTGTAATCAACTTTCCTGTATCGCTGTTTTAAATGTTTGATGAAAACATATAATTTATTTTCTAAGTCCAATTGTATTTCAGTGCTATAGGAATTTAAGTTTCCATTTTTTCGAATGTAATTTTTAACATCTTCCTCGTTTTTGTTTCTAAAATACTGTCCGGCCAATTCTTTATAGCTGAAGCTCTCCATGTTTATGAAAAACGTTGTTATTGCTCAGATATATTATATCCACTGAGTTTGCATCCGAATGTCACTTGCTTTTAAACCTATTCATACTTTTTTTCATACCAAATACGGGTAGAATAAAAAGTATTAAAAAACTTTGAATCCTTTTATTTATATGCTATAAAATACCTGACACAAATTTAACAACGCATTGCATAGCTATAGGGTCATGGAATATTATTAGAGTCATAAAAACAGATAAAATAAAAAGACCAAACAAAATTTAAAAATCCCTTCTAAGGTGGGATTCACAATATACCTGTTTTGCGCAACCCGTGTCTAAGCTCTTTATTCTATTATAAAATACGCTAGTGTGAACGTGTGTAACGGATTAGGATGAATCAGGGTAGCTATACGTTTTTCTGATTTTGTAACATTAATAAAAATTTTTAAATGTACTACCTGTATTATGTTCGATCACGATCTATTTTCCCTATATCATAATTTTTTTTTTTTTAAGACAATAGCACATGATTTCTGTTACTTCGGCAAACATTTTTGCGGAATAAAAAAAAATGTAAAAAGACAATTTCAAAAAAAATTTTTTTTTCTTATTAATTTCATTAAAATTACCTTTCTATCAGTGGTTTCACCTTCTTGGTCCCTTTTGGTCCGTAAAAGTTCTATTCTACTAAAGTTGAAATTCGACAAAAATATAGTAGTTTAGAAAATATGTCCTAGCATCTCAAATATAAATAACACAATAGTCGCAAATATTACCTAATTTGAAGATAACAAGACTACCAACCTCGCAAAAAAGCAAGCAGGTCATTATCGCTGATAGTTTTTGTGCAAAGATAATTTCTTTCGGATTAAATATTAAAAAAAAAAACACTTTTTTCTGAATTAAAAAAAAAGTTGTGTTTAACAACATGGCACAACCACATTTACCAATATTTTGACCTAATTTTTTGGCTACCTTAGTTTTAATATGTTTACTATAAAATAAAATAAAATTAAAATTTTTGAAATCGATGACAAACAAAAATTGGACTTTTGGCCAATGAAATAAAATTTTCAGCCACTGTGCGTTGGGCCGTAAGACTGAAAATACGTGCTAAATCTCCAACCCAGGTCGAAAAATGTTTCAGTGTTGTGAACGGCTCAAAAGAAGTTGAGACCTTTGCCCACTAATAATGCTTTTACTTTTAGCACAAGTGGCCAAACCTAAAATGCCAACGAGACGCCTCTCAGATACGGCGGGCTATTTTTGCCAGTTGGGACTATACCAGTAGTTGCGGACGACCAAAACTAAATTTCAGCTCATAAATTACCTGTTATACATTGACAAGACAGCGTCCTTGGCAAGGCCACGTAAAGCCCTTTGCAATCTTAGCATATTTAGTATGTCGAATATCCAAATTCAATACTCGTATCAATATACATTGCCAGGAATAATGACCATTCCTCTGACGGCAGTATATACGATCTTACTTACGTTGCATATTATGTGGTAAAAACTGTGGTTTTTTTCTAGTAGACACCTGTTGGTAATCATGGTGTAAGGATGACAACATATCGCCATGTGGATGAGGCGTTGACTGCATAGGATAGTGTAAATCTTGGGATGGCATCGATTCATGCGACTTTCTCGATCTTGTCTTAGTTAAATAATGGCGAACCGTAATGAAGTCATTGTAGATATCAATGAACTAAAAATGTCCGCTGTTGGTGGCAAATTATTGTCCCCAATTTGTGGCACAACCGGTGGCGTATTTGATCAATCCCATGATCAGTACTTGGCCTGCCATATTTGGATTCCAATTCAATCAGTTTGTTGTCCACACTATTACCACTTTGTTGAACTTTGTTGTTCCCCGTTAACACAAGTGGTGTGTTATCTTGTCAATACCCCAGGTTTTGTCATGATTAATATACGATTTAAAGTTCGCTAGAATATTGTATTTTCATTTCTATTACTTATTCAATTTAAAATCCCGAATTAATTATTCTTACAAACAATGCGGCAAGGAAAACAGCTATAAAGACTACAGTCAAAATAAGTACATGTTTTAAAATTATGTTCATTTAATGATTTATTTAATTCAAAGACAAAGTGTCCAATTTATTGAAAATTATTAAAATTAAAAATGCGTTTTCTTTTTGTGTTCCTTTTACGACGACGCACAGTGGCGCCATTTGAGTTTTTTCGTTGCAAAAATCATATCTTTTGAACCGAATAAGATAATTGAACAGTTTAAACAGCATATGATAGATAACTGTTCAGCCTATGAAATGAGCGTTTGGAAAGGGTGCTACGCTCTGTAGGGGCCTAATTATGGGTTATCAAAGTTAAAATTAGTAGAAAAATCAATTTTATGGTAACTAAAAAAAATTATTTTTACATTTTTAGATTGTTTTTATTTTTTTTCTTTAGGTTTTTATGTTTTAAATTATTACCCAACAAATTAAAAAAAAAATTATTTTTTTTTAAATTTATTTTTTCAATTTTCTGTAAAATATTCATCACAGTTCGTAAGAGAAGGTATATCTAAAAGACTAACCATTTCTAAACTATAATTATTTTCTAACTCTATTCGTGACTTCACATGCCGCAGGGAAGATATAAGTGGATCGGAAGATGCTGCCAACATGTTGAAGAGGTCCTCATTTTGCCTTACCCTTGATGCTTTGAATGTGTTCTGCAATCTATATTTTTTATAAAATTTGTTAAGAGACTCCTGTGCTTCTTCAGAAAGCTCTCCAATTGGCAAAGACTGGTACTCAATTATATCTTTGCCATGCGCCAATATTTTATGGACGGTCGGGGTCAACTTCTTCTGTGGATACATTTCTGCTAAAAGAGATGCAGTTTTCGACGCATATTCTCCATATTTTGTAGAATTGACATTTTCTTTGCAGTTTAAAACATCCAAGATCGCTCCCAATCTTTTCACGATTTGATTGTCAATTCCAGTGATTCTAGTTACTGCCTCATCATTTTCAAAAAATCTCCTAGAAGTGTTTCCATCGTTTGAGTTACCGTATCCGTGCTTGGGACAGTCTACTTTTAGTCCAACTTGTTTAAAAAAAGCATCCTGTATTTGCTTCTTTCTGATCTTTTCCTTATCCTTTATTGATGTATTTTCATCGAAGTTTTCCTCCTCTTGTGGTAGGGTATACGCCAGTTTTAGCAAGAATTCCATACACCTTATCCTTGCGTGCAATGGTGACATTCCATATTCGTAATTCTCCTCATTTGTAGAATCGTTTAAATTACCAAAGTTCTTCTGACTCTTTTTGCAAATCGGGCATGACATTGTTGAGGTTGTTCCTGTCAGTTCGTTTACGACTTTTCCGTCAACCATGGTCAGATGGAACTCGTAATTGCATTCAATATATTTTCCTTCTCCAATTTGCAGCTTTGTAGGCTTAATCTTGCTTATTTGTTCTTCAATGTCCTTCACCGTGGTCCTTATGAGTTCTGCCGATTCCCTTGCAAACTGAAACATTATTGGTCGGCAATAATGCACTGATGACGGACGTGGATTTTTCCAGTGAAGGGAAACATCCGATTTAAGCCGCAAAGGAACAACAGATGCCATAAACATATTTCCGTCCGATATTGTAGCGTCATCGGAAGATATCCTTTGCTTATAAACGCTTTGTCCGGATGATCCATCGCAGCCCCATTTGCTGATCAATGTCAACTTCTCAGGAAGAATTTTCACCTCATTTTCAGGAAGACTCTCCAACAACCGTTTTGCTGTATGGCCCATGAGATCCTGCAGATTGGCTTTCGCAGAGACTTCCGTAAATTCCGTATGCAGTGGTCGTGAATTTATTTTGGCTTGCGTAATATGCTTGTATCCGGGTAAAACGTCAGCGCCGTGTCGCGTTAAAGATGCCCGTAGTTTCTCATATTTCTCTTTGGAAAGTTCTAAGTCCATAAACAAGGCCAAGGCTTCTTCGGAACCATACTTTTTAATGTGTGCGTTTGTGGGCGTGGGAATGCTTTCCTTAATCCTTTTTAGTCGCAGTGGGCTTGCATCAGCAACAGATTTGGTTATGTGCGACCTAACTCTTTCACTATCCTTTGTAAATTTAATAGACAGCGCTTCCGATAATTGCTTCGTGGTCAAGTCATTGGTGGCATCGGCAAGTTTCCTCTTTCTTGTGAAAATTGAACACTCCTCAATACTTTTTTTTGGCCTTCCTTTTGCTCCTCTGGTTGATGTGGTGGGTTTATCTACTGCCAATATATCCAGGATGGTATCTTCATTAAGCCAGTCCTCGTATTTGGAGTTGAAGTTCTGAATGGTTCGATTAGATTTCACCCATTTTGCCTTAATATTTGCATATATCAGATAAAAATTATTTTTTATAATTTCGCTTCTCTCAATATTTCCGTATAAGCTATCAAGTTCTTCTAAAGCAGCTTCCGTGAAAAAATTTGGTGTGGTTGACTTTCTAAACAGTTCAAATAATTTAAAATTGTTCAACGCCATGTTTTCAGTACTTAAATTGTTTAATGGTTTCAGTAATTGTTGCGCCAACTTTCAGTCGTAGACTAATCCAGGCATTATGCTTATTTTGCAATATATAGGCTTATGCTACCATGCCGAAAAATGTACCTGTTCCCTACATACATATGGATTTAGGCTGAATAATGCATTTTTATATTATGCACGTGTCCAAATAAGATTTGTGCCTACCTGTAGTCAATATTGTTCTTGACCATTTGCAATATATAGGCTTATGCTACCATGCCGAAAAATTTACCTGTTCCCTGCATACAAATGGAATTAGGCTGAATAATGCAATTTTGATATTATGCACGTGTCCAAATAAGATTTGTGCCTACCTGTAGTCAATATTGTTCTTGACCATTTGTACGCCAAAGTATTGTTTAAGTGAGGTACGTACCTGCTAATTTCAATGAGTAGTTTTTTTAGATTTTAGATCAAACTACTGTCATACAATTTCTGCAACCATGTCTTTTTAACCTTTTTTACCTCTAGAAGCCAAACGGGCACGTACGGGCAGATAAAATTTTTGAATTATGTAAAGAAATAATCAAAGAACAGATTTTGCAAATATGGCAAATATAGAAAAATATAGATTTTTGTTATTTTCCGTCAAAGTTGAAAAATAGTGAAAAAACGGATAGTTTTTAAATAGTGATTTACCAGGAGAAACACAAAGCAAACAGTTCATTTTTTTTTTATCATTACACATTTAATAAATGCATCAATCAATACAAACAAAAAATAAGGCGATTCGTTACCTATTTTTCGTGATATTACACCTGAAATCGCAACAAATTTACTAAAAATTGTGTGTTTTTTTGAAAACCGAAAGTCGGTCAACTTTGAACGGCTATATCTTCTAAACTAAAAATGTGATATTATTAAGAGTGGCAGATTTGAAATCGTTGAAAAGTTTCCTATAACATGAGTTTATTCAAAACTTCGTCGGTGCTCATGAAAATTTTGATTTTTGCAACCTCGTTTGCTCTACGGGCGCTACTGTGCGACGGTTAATTTGAAACCGGTTAATGCTTCGTTTTGTTGCATGTATTTATATACAATCAGAGTGTCATCTGGGTTAAAAGAAAACAGAGGTGGCCCACTAGTGATGTCAACATACATGTTTCGAGAATAACCACATTCCCATCGTCAGAATTCTTTGCCATCCTACCGTTTACACCACTGCGGCGCCTGTGGTTGCTTGCGGTCAACGGGATTCTCAGGTCATTTGATTCCATGGGCAGGAAAGTTATTGCCTATGCGGATGACATAGTTCTGCTGGTCAAGGGATAAATTCTGTCCACGATCGGGGAAATTTTGCAGGTGATGTTGGGCGAACTCTCGGCATGGGCAAAGGACAGGGGGCTGTGTGTTAACACTGTGAAGACTGAGCTGGTACTATTTACCAGAAGGTACAGGATAGAGGGATTTAGGGGGCCAGTGTTAGATGGTGTCGAGTTGCCTCTATCGGACGGTGCAAAATACTTGGGTAACTTTCTGGACTGCACACTGTCTTGGAAGAGAAATACTCAGGAGAGGATGAGAAGGGGACTCAATGCCTACTACACATGCAGGAACTCCATCGGTAAGAACTGGGGTCTGAGGCCGGATATGGTAAATTGGATTTATACATCAGTGGTTAGGCCTATACTTACCTATGGATGCACTGTTTGGTGGGGCGAGTTGAGTGTGGATAGCTATAGGAAGATGCTTAGCAAGGTTCAAAGGAGTGCATCTCTGGGCATCACAGGTGCAAGAAGCAGCACTCCACAGGCAGCGCTGGACATCCTACTATATCTATCCCCTATCGAGCATTATGTGATGAGTGTGGCTGCTAGGAACTTACTTAGACTTAACGAGTCTTCCTTGTACGAGGTGGGTCTGCTTGATCGGGGTACTATTCTTGAGAGAATTTCGGATCATATGACTATGACCCTGGACTTCGGTGTTACGGGTGGGCAGTATTTACGGATGGATCCAAGATGGAAACCGGCACTGGTGCCGGTGTATATATTGCGGACACCGAGGTAAAAATGTCACTCAGACTCCCTGATGAGTGCAGTGTCTTCCAGGCTGAGATCCTAGCGATCTGGAGGGCGACGGAGCTGATACTGGATCACATCGTGGGTGGATCTGAGGTGACAATTTACGTAGATAGACAGGCGCCCCTTCGGGCATTGAAAAACTATACGGTGCGATCGTGCCTGGTCGCGCGGTGTAGGAAGGCTCTTGGGGAACTCATGGAGGCATTCAACGTGAGGCTGTGTTGGGTACCAGGACACTGCATGGTTGATGGGAATGAGGTGGCGGACGAACTCGCGAGAGGGGGTTCGAATCTCGACTTAGTGGTAAGGGACATGGGGGTAAAGCCCCCCTATGTTACTACTATGGGGTGATACGGGAGAAATTCCGTGATGACGTTGACCGATCCTGGAGGGACAGAATGGATTGCAGGGTGTCGAGGGCACTATGGCCCAGATTGGACGCGGGGGCAACCAGGGTTCTACTGGGATTTTTCTTAGAACACTTATGGGGTTCTTGACGGGTCACTGTCCTGTTAGGGCTTTTACGAGCAAATGGGACAACACCATACCGGACTTCTGCAGGTTATGCGATGATTCAGAGGAGTTAGAGACGATCGAGCATGTACTGTGCCATTGTCCTAGGATGCAGGGTCTCAGACGGAAGTGGCTAGGGGATAGGTTTCACGACGAACTGGGGTGCATAGCTGGATGTAATCCGGCCGATCTACTGGGGTTTGTCAGGTAAATAATGCGGCTGTTTCTGTTAAGGGGACTGTAGGGGGGGGGGGTAATGGTCCTACTTTCTAATTTTCCGTCTATCTCATACTTCCTTTTCTCTACTTTTCACTTTATACTTCCTCTTATCTTATCTTTCATTGAAGGGATTCACAATGGACCGTATTGGTCTCCGAGTGGAGGTTTTGCTGTAATTTTGTATCCCTTTTTTATTTTATATACGTTTCTTCCTTATTTTTGTTTTTTTATACTTTTTGTCAAGACTTTGTCTACAAAAACTTAAGTACATTTGTTTTTTTTTCTCGTTGACCTTTATTTGTACAACTTGAAGGCCAAGCGTAAACATAAGGTGGTTCCGAGTAATTTTACAGTAAAATGTTGTAAATGAGTAATTAATAGCGGTTTTCACCCTTGATAGTAAAGTCCCTTATAGACCTTGTGAATCTTAATCATTTAGTTAAAGTACTAAGATCTACAACAACAAAATGTATTAGACTAAAATTTGCTACGCTGTGGTTGAAAAATCCAACAAAAAGCTTAAGCAAGGCGAATTGACTAGAAGGTGGGGTCAAATCAACATATGGTGTTTTTTTCTGTGGTCGACTTGTCAAAGTTTGTATACAAGCTAAATTTTTATGTTAACCTATTCTTTTACTAGCAATATTTTTGACAACCCGACCACAGAAGCAGTGTTGTTGTAGAGTTGACCTCACCTTCTAGTCGCCTTGAGCTGTAGTAAACACGTTTGTTAAATTACCAAGAATAAAACAGTTGAAGAAACTATATCTGTCTCTCTCACTCACTCAGCAACTTCATTAATTTACAATACTAACGAAAAAGACACTCAAGCTTTGTAGTATAAAATCGTATTAAGTTAAGCAGAGTTTTACACTTAATACAAAGAGTGAAAACCTCTACTGTTGTTGTACAGTTGTGTTTATACCTGCCACCCCTTCTTTTAGATGTGCAAGGCCTTCTCGCTCCATTCCATACTCATATCTTTTTTACACAGGTTGTCATTGCGGGGAAGGGGTTCCTCTTTCCTTTCTTTCGCCAGAGCTTCTTAAAGGCATTCAAATAAATGGCTCTTAGAAGGCTTTCAGAGAATGACTGTCAAAAGGCCTTAGAGTAAAGGTTATCTTGAAGGAAGGTATGTTAAAATTCAACGTCATACCTACATAGTTTCGTCATCCATTCCAAAATTATTATTAAAACTGTTTTTATTCTCTATATATTTTCTTTATTTTCCATGCCATATTTTGACAAAATCTTTTCTTTTCCAACTTTTATTGTACGTTTTAAATTTCTTTTATTCATTTTGCTTAATTTTTTCACTTTTTTAACGTTTCACTTTTAAGCACAAGTACCCATCTTTTTAATGAACAAAACTCAACTAAAATGAATTACATTATTGTTTTTATTTGGTGTTTTACTTTGTTTTTATAACGGGAACTGAATTCTTTTGCTTTGGCGAAAAAACAATACAAAAAATGGCACTCTTTCTCTTTTCAACTTCAACTAAAATGATTTACATTATTGTTTCATTTGGTATTTTCATATGTATGTAACTTTGTTTTCTGGAAAGGGATAAGCGAGCCGAGGCCTTCTATGAGGCATTCTTTAGCAGTTACGTAAGAATAGTAATTAAATCAAAAAATTTTTTAAGCAGGCCTTTAAAAAGGCCTGAAGTAAGAAGGTCTTCTGAGTTTTCCCGTTGGGGATCTGTAATAATAGTAAAAAAAATTAAATAAAATATTAAAAAAACAAGTAAGAGTGCTATATTCGGCTGTGCCGAATCTTATATACCCTTCACCATTGTGCGAGCAGAATACAGAGCAACTAGACACAAATTAAATAATTTTTACATATGTACCTATACATACATATTTACAATACTTAAAACTTCATTATAAATAGAATTTTTTTAGAACATAAAAAAAAAATAAAAATATTAAAAAAAGTTTTCTTTTTAAAAAACCAAGATTCGAACCAGGAAACTCTCAGTTTCTAACACACCCCCTAGACAACTGAACCATGAGGGAACGTTAATTGAATATCATTAAAATGAAATATGGCACGTTTACTGTTCACAAAATTCAACAAAGTTGAGTTGTAATTACTTCTGATGTTTTTGTTCACCGCAATAGCAAAGTTGGGATATATATTCACCAAAATAGTTTATGCCATGTATGTGTGTTTGTTTTCTTTTATCTTTTTTGGCGAGTTTTTAAGTAGCAAAAAAACACAAAAATTCCTAGTTTCTATTTATAAAAATTATTTCGTTAAATAGATGAAATAATAAAGAAGGGTGATATGCAAACAATTAAAGGGGGGGGGGGCGGTAGAGGGACATCACATGGTTAAATCAAGTTCTCTCCTCATAAGGACCCAGAATGTATATACTTTATAGGGTCTTAGATCAATATTTCAGAAATTACAAACGGAATGACAAACTTATATATACCCTTTTCCACCTGAGGTGAAGGGTATAAAAAAATAATAAGTACATCCCAGCAAACATAAATACAATTTATTTATTGACAAACGTATTGCCTGGATGAAACATATTATTGCGGCAATAATCAATTTCGTATTGCGGAAGATACTTTCTTCGGGAAGAAACGTGTCTCGATGGCAATACGAAAGGGATTCTGCTAGATGATAAACTGGCAATATTGCCAGATTACTTAAAAATATCATTAGGATGACAAAAAGACGATTTTGCTTTTGAAAAATATTAATTTACATATAACCAAAGATTTTTATTTAAAATTAAATTGCTTTTTACATAAATTATAGTTACAAATAATATAATTTATTATTAAAAATACATAATATAAATAAGTCTATCTTCGTTCTCCGTAAGAATTTCGTCCATAAATTTTGCTTTTTTTTTTTTTTTTTTGCTTAGTTCTTTAATAGCCTTAAAATTCATTATCGTGGATATTACGCCTCTTTTTATATAAAAAATTACTTTGATTATTTTCTTCTGGATGTCAATTTGTTGCCTTAGAGTATATTTACCATTTGTTTGCAGAGAAAATACATTTTGAGTTTCCAATACGTATATCAATTAAAAAAAAAATTATAGGAACAATTAAAAGTACAGCTCAATGATAAATTTTAAAAATGACACATTTAACTTAGCATCTACTTGTATATCGGCTTTTTGCTGTTAATAACGTGATATTCGATTCTTTTTGTATGCTATAATGAAATTGGTAATTTCTCCATTTGGGTTTTTTGTGAAATTTTCAAATGTTTTAAACAGCTAGGAAAAAAAATAACAAAATTATTAAAAAATATTTGCTTACTGAAGGCTTTTATTTAAATACGTTTAGGGTTTGCACTATGTGCTGAAATCTTAAATGCCGAAACCATAGAAATTCGAATTGTTTTTTTGAAACACGAAATACCGAATTTGTTCCAGATTCAATTTCGGTATATCATGCATTAATTTTTGTACACAAAACTACTATAAGCTTTAGCGCGTGATAAATGCGTTTTCAGCAAAAAGTAGTTTTTTCAATTTCTTTCTTTCGTTCTTTCTTAATAACGAATGTTACACATTATCATATTGTGTTAAAAGTTTAAAAATAATAAAATACTAATATTTGAAACCCAAACTACTGACTTGGTATTGCAAAACCTAAAATCTTCTAAATTTTTAAAAGTTAGAAACTGGGAATTATTTCCTTCCGAAGGTAACTTTATATTATATTCAACATTTTTCATTTTTCGAATTTATTCTATGAGCTAAATTTCAGTTATGTATTTTATAAAGCTTTTTTGTAATAGTTCTATTCCTACAATTTTTCAGAAATGACTTTATACACTACCAGACTATTATATTGTATTTTCTATTTACATTTTACCTTAGCCTTCCGTTGGAAAGCAATGAGGTATATTGAATGTACAGAAAAATTTACAATTATTAGACACCAGCAGAATGTAATGCATTTTCTGGACCGCTACGGCCGTCGTCAGCATTCTTTGTGTCTCACTGGATAGTGTTACTTTATAAATTGAATGTATTTAACTCAACTATTTTAACAAATAGAAACTGGGAATTATTTCCTTCCGAAGGTAACTTTATATTATATTCAACATTTTTCATTTTTCGAATTTATTCTATGAGCTAAATTTCAGTTATGTATTTTATAAAGCTTTTTTGTAATAGTTCTATTCCTACAATTTTTCAGAAATGACTTTATACACTACCAGACTATTATATTGTATTTTCTATTTACATTTTACCTTAGCCTTCCGTTGGAAAGCAATGAGGTATATTGAATGTACAGAAAAATTTACAATTATTAGACACCAGCAGAATGTAATGCATTTTCTGGACCGCTACGGCCGTCGTCAGCATTCTTTGTGTCTCACTGGATAGTGTTACTTTATAAATTGAATGTATTTAACTCAACTATTTTAACAAATAGAAACTGGGAATTATTTCCTTCCGAAGGTAACTTTATATTATATTCAACATTTTTCATTTTTCGAATTTATTCTATGAGCTAAATTTCAGTTATGTATTTTATAAAGCTTTTTTGTAATAGTTCTATTCCTACAATTTTTCAGAAATGACTTTATACACTACCAGACTATTATATTGTATTTTCTATTTACATTTTACCTTAGCCTTCCGTTGGAAAGCAATGAGGTATATTGAATGTACAGAAAAATTTACAATTATTAGACACCAGCAGAATGTAATGCATTTTCTGGACCGCTACGGCCGTCGTCAGCATTCTTTGTGTCTCACTGGATAGTGTTACTTTATAAATTGAATGTATTTAACTCAACTATTTTAACAAATAGAAACTGGGAATTATTTCCTTCCGAAGGTAACTTTATATTATATTCAACATTTTTCATTTTTCGAATTTATTCTATGAGCTAAATTTCAGTTATGTATTTTATAAAGCTTTTTTGTAATAGTTCTATTCCTACAATTTTTCAGAAATGACTTTATACACTACCAGACTATTATATTGTATTTTCTATTTACATTTTACCTTAGCCTTCCGTTGGAAAGCAATGAGGTATATTGAATGTACAGAAAAATTTTACAATTATTAGACACCAGCAGAATGTAATGCATTTTCTGGACCGCTACGGCCGTCGTCAGCATTCTTTGTGTCTCACTGGATAGTGTTACTTTATAAATTGAATGTATTTAACTCAACTATTTTAACAAATAGAAACTGGGAATTATTTCCTTCCGAAGGTAACTTTATATTATATTCAACATTTTTCATTTTTCGAATTTATTCTATGAGCTA
The DNA here is from genome assembly GCA_930367215.1 of Pollenia angustigena. Taxonomy (NCBI): domain Eukaryota; kingdom Metazoa; phylum Arthropoda; class Insecta; order Diptera; family Polleniidae; genus Pollenia; species Pollenia angustigena. The sequence goes on from OV884059.1 coordinate 202,561,034, forward strand.
AATTTCAGTTATGTATTTTATAAAGCTTTTTTGTAATAGTTCTATTCCTACAATTTTTCAGAAATGACTTTATACACTACCAGACTATTATATTGTATTTTCTATTTACATTTTACCTTAGCCTTCCGTTGGAAAGCAATGAGGTATATTGAATGTACAGAAAAATTTACAATTATTAGACACCAGCAGAATGTAATGCATTTTCTGGACCGCTACGGCCGTCGTCAGCATTCTTTGTGTCTCACTGGATAGTGTTACTTTATAAATTGAATGTATTTAACTCAACTATTTTAACAAATAGAAACTGGGAATTATTTCCTTCCGAAGGTAACTTTATATTATATTCAACATTTTTCATTTTTCGAATTTATTCTATGAGCTAAATTTCAGTTATGTATTTTATAAAGCTTTTTTGTAATAGTTCTATTCCTACAATTTTTCAGAAATGACTTTATACACTACCAGACTATTATATTGTATTTTCTATTTACATTTTACCTTAGCCTTCCGTTGGAAAGCAATGAGGTATATTGAATGTACAGAAAAATTTACAATTATTAGACACCAGCAGAATGTAATGCATTTTCTGGACCGCTACGGCCGTCGTCAGCATTCTTTGTGTCTCACTGGATAGTGTTACTTTATAAATTGAATGTATTTAACTCAATTATTTTAACAAATAGAAACTGGGAATTATTTCCTTCCGAAGGTAACTTTATATTTATAATTTATAAAGTAACACTATCCAGTGAGACACAAAGAATGCTGACGACGGCCGTAGCGGTCCAGAAAATGCATTACATTCTGCTGGTGTCTAATAATTGTAAATTTTTCTGTACATTCAATATACCTCATTGCTTTCCAACGGAAGGCTAAGGTAAAATGTAAATAGAAAATACAATATAATAGTCTGGTAGTGTATAAAGTCATTTCTGAAAAATTGTAGGAATAGAACTATTACAAAAAAGCTTTATAAAATACATAACTGAAATTTAGCTCATAGAATAAATTCGAAAAATGAAAAATGTTGAATATAATATAAAGTTACCTTCGGAAGGAAATAATTCCCAGTTTCTATTTGTTAAAATAGTTGAGTTAAATACATTCAATTTATAAAGTAACACTATCCAGTGAGACACAAAGAATGCTGACGACGGCCGTAGCGGTCCAGAAAATGCATTACATTCTGCTGGTGTCTAATAATTGTAAATTTTTCTGTACATTCAATATACCTCATTGCTTTCCAACGGAAGGCTAAGGTAAAATGTAAATAGAAAATACAATATAATAGTCTGGTAGTGTATAAAGTCATTTCTGAAAAATTGTAGGAATAGAACTATTACAAAAAAGCTTTATAAAATACATAACTGAAATTTAGCTCATAGAATAAATTCGAAAAATGAAAAATGTTGAATATAATATAAAGTTACCTTCGGAAGGAAATAATTCCCAGTTTCTATTTGTTAAAATAGTTGAGTTAAATACATTCAATTTATAAAGTAACACTATCCAGTGAGACACAAAGAATGCTGACGACGGCCGTAGCGGTCCAGAAAATGCATTACATTCTGCTGGTGTCTAATAATTGTAAATTTTTCTGTACATTCAATATACCTCATTGCTTTCCAACGGAAGGCTAAGGTAAAATGTAAATAGAAAATACAATATAATAGTCTGGTAGTGTATAAAGTCATTTCTGAAAAATTGTAGGAATATAACTATTACAAAAAAGCTTTATAAAATACATAACTGAAATTTAGCTCATAGAATAAATTCGAAAAATGAAAAATGTTGAATATAATATAAAGTTACCTTCGGAAGGAAATAATTCCCAGTTTCTATTTGTTAAAATAGTTGAGTTAAATACATTCAATTTATAAAGTAACACTATCCAGTGAGACACAAAGAATGCTGACGACGGCCGTAGCGGTCCAGAAAATGCATTACATTCTGCTGGTGTCTAATAATTGTAAATTTTTCTGTACATTCAATATACCTCATTGCTTTCCAACGGAAGGCTAAGGTAAAATGTAAATAGAAAATACAATATAATAGTCTGGTAGTGTATAAAGTCATTTCTGAAAAATTGTAGGAATAGAACTATTACAAAAAAGCTTTATAAAATACATAACTGAAATTTAGCTCATAGAATAAATTCGAAAAATGAAAAATGTTGAATATAATATAAAGTTACCTTCGGAAGGAAATAATTCCCAGTTTCTATTTGTTAAAATAATTGAGTTAAATACATTCAATTTATAAAGTAACACTATCCAGTGAGACACAAAGAAGGCTGACGACGGCCGTAGCGGTCCAGAAAATGCATTACATTCTGCTGGTGTCTAATAATTGTAAATTTTTCTGTACATTCAATATACCTCATTGCTTTCCAACGGAAGGCTAAGGTAAAATGTAAATAGAAAATACAATATAATAGTCTGGTAGTGTATAAAGTCATTTCTGAAAAATTGTAGGAATAGAACTATTACAAAAAAGCTTTATAAAATACATAACTGAAATTTAGCTCATAGAATAAATTCGAAAAATGAAAAATGTTGAATATAATATAAAGTTACCTTCGGAAGGAAATAATTCCCAGTTTCTATTTGTTAAAATAGTTGAGTTAAATACATTCAATTTATAAAGTAACACTATCCAGTGAGACACAAAGAATGCTGACGACGGCCGTAGCGGTCCAGAAAATGCATTACATTCTGCTGGTGTCTAATAATTGTAAATTTTTCTGTACATTCAATATACCTCATTGCTTTCCAACGGAAGGCTAAGGTAAAATGTAAATAGAAAATACAATATAATAGTCTGGTAGTGTATAAAGTCATTTCTGAAAAATTGTAGGAATAGAACTATTACAAAAAAGCTTTATAAAATACATAACTGAAATTTAGCTCATAGAATAAATTCGAAAAATGAAAAATGTTGAATATAATATAAAGTTACCTTCGGAAGGAAATAATTCCCAGTTTCTATTTGTTAAAATAGTTGAGTTAAATACATTCAATTTATAAAGTAACACTATCCAGTGAGACACAAAGAATGCTGACGACGGCCGTAGCGGTCCAGAAAATGCATTACATTCTGCTGGTGTCTAATAATTGTAAATTTTTCTGTACATTCAATATACCTCATTGCTTTCCAACGGAAGGCTAAGGTAAAATGTAAATAGAAAATACAATATAATAGTCTGGTAGTGTATAAAGTCATTTCTGAAAAATTGTAGGAATAGAACTATTACAAAAAAGCTTTATAAAATACATAACTGAAATTTAGCTCATAGAATAAATTCGAAAAATGAAAAATGTTGAATATAATATAAAGTTACCTTCGGAAGGAAATAATTCCCAGTTTCTATTTGTTAAAATAGTTGAGTTAAATACATTCAATTTATAAAGTAACACTATCCAGTGAGACACAAAGAATGCTGACGACGGCCGTAGCGGTCCAGAAAATGCATTACATTCTGCTGGTGTCTAATAATTGTAAATTTTTCTGTACATTCAATATACCTCATTGCTTTCCAACGGAAGGCTAAGGTAAAATGTAAATAGAAAATACAATATAATAGTCTGGTAGTGTATAAAGTCATTTCTGAAAAATTGTAGGAATAGAACTATTACAAAAAAGCTTTATAAAATACATAACTGAAATTTAGCTCATAGAATAAATTCGAAAAATGAAAAATGTTGAATATAATATAAAGTTACCTTCGGAAGGAAATAATTCCCAGTTTCTATTTGTTAAAATAGTTGAGTTAAATACATTCAATTTATAAAGTAACACTATCCAGTGAGACACAAAGAATGCTGACGACGGCCGTAGCGGTCCAGAAAATGCATTACATTCTGCTGGTGTCTAATAATTGTAAATTTTTCTGTACATTCAATATACCTCATTGCTTTCCAACGGAAGGCTAAGGTAAAATGTAAATAGAAAATACAATATAATAGTCTGGTAGTGTATAAAGTCATTTCTGAAAAATTGTAGGAATAGAACTATTACAAAAAAGCTTTATAAAATACATAACTGAAATTTAGCTCATAGAATAAATTCGAAAAATGAAAAATGTTGAATATAATATAAAGTTACCTTCGGAAGGAAATAATTCCCAGTTTCTATTTGTTAAAATAGTTGAGTTAAATACATTCAATTTATAAAGTAACACTATCCAGTGAGACACAAAGAATGCTGACGACGGCCGTAGCGGTCCAGAAAATGCATTACATTCTGCTGGTGTCTAATAATTGTAAATTTTTCTGTACATTCAATATACCTCATTGCTTTCCAACGGAAGGCTAAGGTAAAATGTAAATAGAAAATACAATATAATAGTCTGGTAGTGTATAAAGTCATTTCTGAAAAATTGTAGGAATAGAACTATTACAAAAAAGCTTTATAAAATACATAACTGAAATTTAGCTCATAGAATAAATTCGAAAAATGAAAAATGTTGAATATAATATAAAGTTACCTTCGGAAGGAAATAATTCCCAGTTTCTATTTGTTAAAATAGTTGAGTTAAATACATTCAATTTATAAAGTAACACTATCCAGTGAGACACAAAGAATGCTGACGACGGCCGTAGCGGTCCAGAAAATGCATTACATTCTGCTGGTGTCTAATAATTGTAAATTTTTCTGTACATTCAATATACCTCATTGCTTTCCAACGGAAGGCTAAGGTAAAATGTAAATAGAAAATACAATATAATAGTCTGGTAGTGTATAAAGTCATTTCTGAAAAATTGTAGGAATAGAACTATTACAAAAAAGCTTTATAAAATACATAACTGAAATTTAGCTCATAGAATAAATTCGAAAAATGAAAAATGTTGAATATAATATAAAGTTACCTTCGGAAGGAAATAATTCCCAGTTTCTATTTGTTAAAATAGTTGAGTTAAATACATTCAATTTATAAAGTAACACTATCCAGTGAGACACAAAGAATGCTGACGACGGCCGTAGCGGTCCAGAAAATGCATTACATTCTGCTGGTGTCTAATAATTGTAAATTTTTCTGTACATTCAATATACCTCATTGCTTTCCAACGGAAGGCTAAGGTAAAATGTAAATAGAAAATACAATATAATAGTCTGGTAGTGTATAAAGTCATTTCTGAAAAATTGTAGGAATAGAACTATTACAAAAAAGCTTTATAAAATACATAACTGAAATTTAGCTCATAGAATAAATTCGAAAAATGAAAAATGTTGAATATAATATAAAGTTACCTTCGGAAGGAAATAATTCCCAGTTTCTATTTGTTAAAATAGTTGAGTTAAATACATTCAATTTATAAAGTAACACTATCCAGTGAGACACAAAGAATGCTGACGACGGCCGTAGCGGTCCAGAAAATGCATTACATTCTGCTGGTGTCTAATAATTGTAAATTTTTCTGTACATTCAATATACCTCATTGCTTTCCAACGGAAGGCTAAGGTAAAATGTAAATAGAAAATACAATATAATAGTCTGGTAGTGTATAAAGTCATTTCTGAAAAATTGTAGGAATAGAACTATTACAAAAAAGCTTTATAAAATACATAACTGAAATTTAGCTCATAGAATAAATTCGAAAAATTTTTAAAAGTTATTTATATTAAAAATTAAACAGTGTTCCCTATACTTACACTCAAAAAAATCCGTGCTACATTTTAGGAAAGAAACTTGCGTAGCTACTTTTTTGTACTGTTTACAAAAGTGTCGTATACATATAGTACGAAAAAGGTTTACTCTAGCATTTATTAATTTTACGAAAGTAGCGAATTCTTTTGAGGTCCTATTTTTCGTAAATATTATAAAATCTTTAAGTTTTACAAAATAACTTTCATGAAATACCGCATATGTGCTGTTTTATTTAACGAAATTAACGAAAATATTTTGTAAAATATAAGAAAATTATTATTAAGGTTTTTGTTTCCTCAAGAGCTTATTATGATTATTAACACAAGGGAATTTGATAGCATACTTTTACTAATTTGAGGTCGCTGATTTCAAATCTAATGTCCATTTTTCTCTATCAGCTCTACTTTTTAAGATATATCGTTATGTCCAAAATAAAGGAACCTTCAGTACATATATTGGAATAACTTGAAAACGGTTAACCATTAACAAAAAATCGGAAACTCGGCAACGGTATTACCTTTAAGCCGTGCTTACATTGTATTTAAATTTGCCTTGTAGTTTCAGAGATTTCGTTGGAATTTTGAAAAAAAAATTTTTTTTTATTCTTTAAAAATTCATGGAAAAAAATCCCAGTTTTGTTCATTTATTTTAACATAATTTCGAATGAAATAAGGTTTATTTCATTGTAATCGGTGCACAACTTTTAATTTTACTCACAATTTACTGAGAAAACTGAATATCGATTTTCATTCAAAAATAACATTTTAAATATGTGTGTATCATGAACAGGGAAACTAGAAATATAAAATCTTGAAAATACGCCCTTAAAATTGTTAAAAGTATGCCCCAAGAGACCAAAATGGTTTATTTGAAAATCAAATATTCAACAATTTAATAATATGTGCATTTTAAAAACAATTAAAAAATAACATTCGGTAAAACCCAGTATTTTCAGACGAATTTTAAAAAATTGTACCCTATTTGGAACCGATAGGAAGTCATGGGCTCACCAAAACAAAGTTTGCGCCAAATATTATCTAGATACTATATGAAATTTTTTTTTATCTTAAAGCATTTTATATTAATATTTAAATTTACAAGGGAGCTATTAGCATATTAATTACAGCAAAATATTTTTCGAGTTTATTAATTCTTAATACGAACATAAATATCAAGATGGTTTATGAACACAGAGTCTATTGCGGAAAGAAGTTTGTATCGGGTGATTTTTTAAGAGCTATAGGAAATTTAAAAAAAAAAACACATACAATTCAGAAAAATGCATGAAATCTTTATTTATAATATAATATATAATTTAATGTTGGAAGATTATTTCATGCAAATGTTGACCGTCACTGCGCCTCAAATGGTCCATCCGCTTAGTCCAATTTTGGCATACTCTTTCCAACATTTCGGCCGGTATCTCATGAATAAATGCTTCAATGTTGTCTTTCATTGCGTTAATTGAAGCGGGCATGTGTGTTTAGACATGAGCTTTAACATAGCCCCACAAAAAATAGTCTAGGCGGCCAATTGACCGGTCCCGAACGTGAAATAAAATGTTCACCGAACTCGAACTCTCAATAAGTCTATTGTTAAGCGTGCTGTGTTGCATGTGGCACCGTCTTGTTGAAACTACATGTCATGAAAGTCAAGCTCTTGCATTTTGGGCAAAAAAAAGTTGGTTATCATTTCACGGTAGCGCTCACCATTCACAGTTACGTTACGATTCGCATCATCTTTGAAGAAGTACGGTCCAATGATGCCACCAGCCCATAAACCGCACCAAACTGTGACTTTCTGGATGCATTGGTAGCTCTTGCAATGCTTCTGGCTGATCTTCACTTCAAAATTGACAATTCTGCTTATTAGCATACCCATTTAGCTAAACATGAGCTTCGTCGCTGAACACAAGAAGCGCGCGATGAACTTTCTTAACAGAGCACTTATTTTGATAATTAAATTCAATAATTTGCAAGCGTTGTTCGTTTATAAGACGATTCATGGTTAAATTATAGACCAAACTGAAGATGTTCGACAGTGAAACAAAACACGAAACGTGCGTCAGCTGTTTTAACCAGTGTTGCCAAAAAGATAATAGCTAAAAAATCATATGAGGACTGTGAAATTTTAGACCGAATCTCACCATTTACATAGGCTTCGTCCTTAGTGCAATTAAAACGTATTTACCAAATTTTTTTAAAAATATCGCCAAAACGTAACTGTTTCTTTGCGCACAAGGTTAACATAGACTAACAACTAGAAAGACGGACGGTTGGACATAGTTAGATCACTTTAAAAAGTGACTGAGTCGATCGGTATACTAAGAGATGGCCAAAAAGAAGGATCCCCGAAAGGAGATCACTAAGAGGACTGGCTCCATTCTAGCAGCTGTTATTGATCGTATGGATCCCGATGGAAGGATCAGTGTCGAGAAATGGCAGGTGCTAGAAAACAAACTACTCGACGAAATCTTTAGCGTCAAAGGAATGCCGGACGAAGTATCGTTCAAAGGGGCTGACTGGAAAAGAGGTGTCAAAACTTTCAGTTGCGGCAATCTAAAAACCTTTGAGTTTTTAAAGGCTGCAATCGACAGGTGTGACAGCGCTTATCCTGAAGCCAGATTGGACGTCATACTCGCGTCTAAGTTGCCATTAAGGCCGGTAGTCACTGTATGGATTCCTCCACCTATAAAACCGGTGGAGGTCATACTGGGGTTACTGCCCAATCAGAACAATGGGCTCATTACAGGCCAGTGGAAGATGATAGCTTCACTGGGTTGTAAGGAGAACCAAGGAAGAGATTTCAGGTTCGCAGTAGACCGGGAGTCTCTGAAGAAACTGAAGTCAATGGGAGGGGTTGCTATATTCAGGTTGGGGTCTATCAGATTTAGGTTTCCTAAAAATGATAAACCCTAAGAGGCTGAAAGTGGTGCAGATAAACTTGCACCACTGTGAAGCGGCCTCAACCGAATAAGAAACCCACTTCATTGATAACAACGTGGACGTGGCTTCCAAGAGCCCTGGATTAACAAAAACCGGGTAGTTGGATTAAGGATCACGGGGTATACCTTGTTCGTATCCCGCTCGGATGAGAAGGTACGAACTTGTATACTGGCGAGAACTGAGCATAAATTTATGATTTCTCATTCTTTTAGTAATGGAGACCTCACGGTTGTGACAGGAGAAGCCAGTAACAAAACGGTCCTGGCACTAGCATCGGTATACTTGCCATATGAAGCTGCCGATCCACCTGGTGAAAAAGTGCGAGAGTTGGTGGAGCACTCGGGCAGAAGCGGCTCGAGGCTGGTACTAGGATGTGACGCCAATGCACACCATTCCCAATGGGGTAGTGCCGACATCAACAAAAGAGGTGAGTCTATGTTTGATTTTATTATTGCCAGCAATCTTTTTATCTGTAACAGGGGGAATACGCCAACGTTCAGAACTAGGGATACAGAGGCAGTGATAGATATAACATTGACGAACTGTAGGGAATTAGTAGAGGACTGGAGGGTGGCTTTGGATTTTTCCTTCTCTGACCATCTCGTCTCTCCTTTAGTCTAATGTTTGAGAGGTCGAAAAGGTGTCCGTATAGGAATCCGAGAAGGACGGATTGGGATTCGTTTTCGGGACTGGTGCAAAGGAACCTTAGGGTTGCACGGAACTGGGGGTCGACTCCTGCCGTTGTGGAGCAACTGGTAAACACCTTCACGGGGGTATTGACCAGTAGCTATGAGCGATCCGACAGACGAGTTGAGAACTCAAAGGGCCACCGTCAGAAGGCTGTTTAATAGAGCGAAGTATACGCGTAAGGAGGAAGATTGGAGTAACTTCAGGTTGAGTTACGGGAGGTATAAGGGAGATATAAAAAGGGCGAAAAGGGACTCGTGGATTAAGTTTAGCGAGTCAGTTGAATACGTGAATGAGATGTCTAGGTTCAGGAGAATTTTATCTAAGGACCCGGCAGTCCCTGGATTTATTCAGAGACCGGACAACTCATGGGCGGAATCTGGCTCTGAATCTCTCTGTCTGCTTATGGAGACTTACTTTCCGGGGTGTGTGGATCCTGGGTCGGGGGTACAGGCTGTATGTGGTGACTCCATCTCTGGTTCAGGCTCAGGCGGTGAGGAAAGGGAGACGGTGGGGGATATGATAAGGTAACATGGGCGGTACTTTGGGTCCTACAAATCGGCGGGACCAGATGGTATATTTCCGGCGATGTTACAGAATATCGGGAAATCATCACTTCTGTTGTTGGTGGAACTGTTTAGGGTATGTGTGCTGAACGGGTACATTCCTAGGAGGTGGAGGGAGTTTAGGGTAGTTTTTATTCCCAAGGCGGGTAGAACCGGTCACTCTAAACCCAAGGATTTTAGACCAATCAGCTTGACGTCTTTTCTCTTGAAGACGTTGGAAAGACAGATTAATCTACATCTGAAGACGAAGATCGTCAGCGGCACTCAACACGCCTACCTTAAAGGTAGATATGTTGAGAGTGCGTTGCATGATGTGGTTGGTTATTTATTTATTTATTTATTTATTCACATTAATCGTAAGCCTATATAGGCCAAATTGATTAAGTTACATTGTTTGACAATTTAAGAATAAAATATTAATTTAACTTAATTTACTAATACATTTTTAAATACATATGTTTTACTATCCCTATCACGAATATGGGTCCCAACTGTTATGAAAGTGGTAACCAAAAATATTGTAACATTCTGTAAAAAAAACCCCTATTGACTTAATAACAATAAAAGTAGTCTTTTAAATTGTTTAAAAGTATAAGAAAAATTCCTATTTTCATATGGTAATATTGAATTCCACAATCTAGTCACACGAACTACAAATGACCTCTGCATAACCATTGTATGAAAACGAGGACACAACAAACAGTGAGTTCTCGTTGATTGCGAGAAAGTAAACCTTGACACAAGAAAAGATGGAGAAGAAGTTTTAAACCTTTTGTAAAACAATATTAACAATTTATGATTTACAAAGTCCCTAAAACTGCATCCCAAAAAATCAAACACATATGCCGAGACATGGTCCCAAATCCTCAATCCATAAACATATCTAATCACTCTGTTGAAACATCTTTCTACCCTACAAAAATTAGCTGCCGTTATTCCACTATAAACTTCTAAACCATATGAGATAAGTGGCATCAACAAAGCATGGCCAATTCTCTTTTTAACATCAATTGATAGATTACAGGGAACACTATAAAGTCTACGTAATGTAATTATAACCCGATTAATCATAAAGCTAATGTGTTGGCTATGTCGAGCGGGGTTTGCGAACCAGGGAATACACCTTGGCGGCATTCCTGGACATAGAGGGCGCCTTTAACAATTTGAGGATAGAGGCTATAAGGTTGACCTGGGGGTTCCGTTGTTCATGGTCGAATGGATAACTATGATGCTTAGCAGCAGAGTTATTCACTCGGACTGGGAAAACGAACTCTTAAGGACATCGGTGATTAGGGGGACCCCACAGGGGGGAGTTCTCTCTCCCTTATTGTAGCTCTTGGCCGCCAATGTCGTTCTGAGACGTTTTGACAGAATTGGGCAGAAGGTCGTGACCTACGCGGATTGGTGTCGGGCAAGTTTCTGCCGACAATTAGCGACATCATGCAAGGGGCGCTGGGCGAACTGTCGGCATGGGCAAGTGATAAGGGACTGGGAGTTAATCCGGAGAAGACAGAGTTAGTTCTTTTCACTGGGAGGTACAAGGTGGAGGAGTTTAGGCTACCGGTACTGGGAGGAGTGGAGCTTAGACTATCTGATAGTGCTAAGTATCTGGGGGTTTTTCTGGACAGCAAGCTGTCATGGGGTAGGAATACTCTGCAGAGACTCAAGAGGGGTCTCGATGCCTACTATGCTTGCAGATCATCGATAGGTAGGAGCTGGGGACTCCAGCCGTCAGTGGTGGGATGGATGTACACTTCGGTGGTTAGACCCATTCTTACGTATGGATGCTGTGTTTGGTGGGAGTCATTGAGATTGGCTAGTCGTAGGAACCTTCTTTCTAGGGCTCGGAGGTGTGCTTCAATTGGCATGACAGGTGCCATGAGAAGTGCTCCTCAGGCTGCCCTGGATGTCATTCTACATATTCTGCCTATTGATGAGCAGTATGTGATGGGAATGGCGGCCAGGAGCATTCTTAGACTGAGGGAGTTAGGACTGACGAGGAATGACACGCAGGGTCACTCACGGATCCTGGGTGAGATTGAGGCTGGTGGCTATTACCTGGGACCGCCGGACTACTCTGATTATGTGAGCACCGGAGTGGATTTTGGTCGGTTGCCGGAGGTAATAATGCCCTCTAGGGAGATTTGCTATTTTCACTGATGGCTCGAAGATGAGGGGCACGGGTGTAGGGGTCTACATTGAGGATCTTCCTGACGACTGCAGTGTTTTTCAGGCGGAGGTTCTGGGGGTATGGAGGGCCGTGGAACTGATGAGGGACAACATTGATAGGGGCACAGAGGTCACTATATATGTGGACAGCCAGGCGGCTCTTATGGCCGTAAGGGGCTGTTATGTGAACTCCAAGCTGGTTGATGAGTGTAGGAGGGCTCTGGAGGGAGTCTTAGGGGAGTATTTGCTATGGATGTGCTGGGTGCCGGGTCACTGCGACAAAGGCGGCAATGAGGTTGCTGATGAGTTGGCAAGACAGGGCTCAGAGGTGGAGGATCCTAACTGTGTGGAGGCGGTTAGGTCTCATTGGGCTTCTATTTTGGTAGAATTTAGGAGTGGATACTGGGCGTGACCAATCAGGCCTGGGGGGGCCGAACGGACTGCCGGGTATCGCGGACACTGTGGCCGGTGCTTAGAAAGTCCGATTCGGTGTCGCTGCTGGGAAGGAGCAGGGTCTGCGTTAGGACCATGATAGGAATGATCACGGGCCACTGTATGATAGGCAGGATGGCGGTGAGGATGGGATCCGACTTGTTGGATATATGCAGGTTATGCGAGGACCCTGAGGAGTTGGAGACAGTTGAGCACTTTCTGTGCCACTGCCCCAGGTTGCAGGGTAGCAGGCTGAGGTGGCTGGGCAGTAGATTCCTGGGCGAATTAGGGGATGTCTCGAGTTGCGGACTCGAGAATCTGATAGGATTCGTAATGGGGATGGCCTAGCTGCGCGAAAGGAGACTGAGTGCTAACCGCACGTAGGGCGAATTTGGCTTGAGTAGGATTTATCTCGGGGTAACCTTCTTTTCTTTCCTTTCTTATCTATATATATATTTTTTTTTTTGGATCTGTCTTGTGCTCTCGATGTTTATTTCACCTACTTTCTACCTTCATATAGCTATCTCTAATTAAGGCGTCACAATGGACCATATTGGTCTCTGGGTGAAGGTGTGAAGGAGACTTCACACCGGCCGTTCTACCTACCTACCTACCTAATGTCGAGTTACTCGATATCGAATGCTATTATTTCAAATTCAATACATTTCATTCGATATCGGGTTTCATGATACCAAAATAAATAATTTCGTTCAATTTTGCTCGATATCTTATGCGGTGATTAGACCCCCGATTTAGCGGGAAATGTTAAAAAAAAGTTGTCACTACTGGTTGTGACTGTAAAGTTCGTGTGTTGTTCAATTTGGCTATACGACGATTCAAATCGAAAAATGTAATGTTTTTTTATTAAAAAGATTAGCTTAGTTTTTAAATGATATTATAGAGGAGCGATTGGCTCAAAACTTGTGCACTAGAAGTTATTAAGAACAAATTGAAAAAATTTCCTTGATATATTGAATTTGTGATGTACAACCTTTTTAAGATTTCAGAATACATTTGTATATTTACTAAACACTTACGTTTATCACAATACTCACACTTATGGGGTTTTTCTTGATCTTCTGCGTGTGTCTTCCTATGCGATCTAAGCATCCATTTGTTAAAAAATTTTAGGCCGCATACATCGCAAGTCTCTTTCATTGGACCCAAATGTTTACGCATGTGTCTATTAAGGTCGCCTTTATAGTAAAAACCTTGATCACAATACTCACACTTATGGGGTTTTTCTCGATCTTCTGAGTGTGTTTTCATATGCGATTTAAGGACCCATTTGTTAAAAAATTTTAGGCCGCATACATCGCAAGTCCAATTCATTTGACCCAAATGTTTACGCCGGTGTCTATTAAGGTCGCCTTTATAGTAAAAACCTTTATCACAATTCTCACACTTATGGGGCTTTTCTCGATCTTCTGAGTGTGTCTTCATATGCGATTTAAGGGCACATTTGTTAAAAAATTTTTGGCCGCATACATCGCAAGTCTCATTGCGTTCTCGATTTTCAGAATGAGTTTTTTCATGTATGATTGCAGTATATTTACTATATAATACTTTAGCTAAAACAATCGTTTTTTTTTAATATATAGAGAAATGTAGGACTTAAAATAATAAAAGGCTTTTACAATTATATATGTTGTTTTCAGTTTATGAATAAAAATTTGGCTTCAAATGAGAATATCAACTCGGTTCAAATGATAAATATATTAGAGGTATCCACGTGACGTAATTTTGTCGTTTCACACTTTATATATTTTTCACGCCTAAGATTAAGCGTGATTAAAAAATACAAACTGCTAAAGATATTCCAGTTCTGCAAAGTCGAAGGTGTACGTATTTGCTACGTCTGGACGTGTTTAAGAAGAAAGGCGCAGTTGAATTCTCAGTGAAAATGTAGACAAAATCATATTAAAGAATAAGTACAAATCAAGGTGTGAGCTTAAAAAGAAGTTTTGTAAAGAAACAATGAATAAATATCAGAAACCTTGTAAGATATAACTTTTTAAATTTTGGAGGCACCGAAAAAAATGTTATTAAAAAAATTCTTTAAAATTAGTTGCGTTCGAGAACACAAAAGTTTTTACTATTTTTTTTATAAACTTTACTGCATTTTACGAAATTGCGTTCGAGTACACAAAATTCAGTAAATGAGAACATAAATTGAGAGCGAAAAGTGACAGTTCTTGTCTGAGTATTTACAAATTTTTACTGCAGAAATTTTTGCAGTAAAATTTAGTAAATCAAAAAAACATATGTTTCATAGGTAAACAAACAAAAGTAACAAATAAAAAGCATACAAATTGTGAAAAAATTGTTAAATAAAAGAAAAGTTGAAATAAAAATTAAACCAAAACAAAAAGTGAATAAATATTAATTAATTAAACTTGTATGTGAAGCATTTATTTGGCTAAATACAAACTTTTGAAATTTTTTTTGTTATGTTAATTTTTTAGAGTTGTAAAAGTGTGAAGTATTTGGGTACTTAAGTAATCAATAGCAAAAAAATTATTCACGTTCTTTTAAATAATTTAACCTGCTACAAATTAGTAAAATCAAATAAAATAAAAAACAAACAAATATGAAAGATTACATAAAATAGTTTGTTTGTATTTTCCAAAAATGTTCGTGTTATAAAAAGTATTTAATCGAGTACCGATAAGAAAACGAGTTTAATAGTCAAAAGTGTCAATATTTTTCAACACTTCAATTATTTGCCATCAGCTGTTTTATTTTACCTTTATTTTACGAATTTTTACAAATTTTGCGTTCGCGTACTTTTTTGGACAACAGCTTTTTGTGAGAGAAAATTTTTTAGTTTACTCATTTACTGCATTTTACTGTAAAGGTACTCAAACCAGAGAAAGCCAAAAAGTTATATTTTTAATACTTATAAAATATTCATACGCCACCGAGCACGAGTACAGGCAGGTATGACTACCAATAAGTATGAGCATGAATAAGTTTGTATGTCGACCGGTATGAGTATGAACAAACACGCATGCTTATGGGTAATCCTTTGAATGCGTATGAGTAAAGGCATGTATCGTAAGTATCGACAAGTAACTTCAACATTTTGTATGGTTATTTTAAAGCAAGCAGTGTTGCCACGACCTAAAAATTTATGTTAAAGTTATATTAAAACATAAATATTGGCTATCAAATTAAAATAATGCTTCTAAAGCTATAATAAATTATAATATATTTTACGAAAGAGGGGTTTTTTATAAAAATAATAAAAAAAGGAGGCTATCAACTATTTTGGGATCTTTTCTGTTTCTTTTTTTATGTTTCCAGCTAAAGAGAAATCTTAATCTAAAGCTGCGCTGCAGGCAGGAAATTTCATAAAATTCTTGATTCTTATTAAGACAACCATGTTTACCTTGTGGAGTTGTTTTTCCACCATAGCATGATGTCGAAGTCTTCTTTAAGGCTAACATTTTCGTTGGCATACTGATTGACTTCAGCAATTAAATTTTAAACAATTTTTTAACGTCTTAAAAATGCAACTGGCAACAGATAAACTACTCAAACTCATAATATAAATGAATGTATTTACCTGTGATATCTCATTTCTTAACTGCCAATATGAATACTCGATTTTTTTTTTTGGATTACGGTATCTCTTTATATTTTTATTAAGAACGATTAAAATAACACGACGTATTTTAATTTGCATCCATTTAGTATTTTTTTTAGATTTTCTTAAATAAGAACGCAAATCTTTATATCACAGAAATTTTTTTAAAGTCAACAATCGTTTTTCAATAAAATTTTGTTGAATTGTACTCAAACGATTTTGAAAAAACGTATTTATTTGTGATTCAGCAATTTGGAAAAAAAATTCTGGCAACATTTATGAAAAAATTTAACAAAAAAAAAAAAATGTTTGAAGCAGCGTTCGAAAATAAACAGTACATTATTTAACGTTCGGCTCACACACCCAAGAACGATATCTATTTTTTTAGTGATTGTGTAATAATACACAACCCTTAATACCGTTCGTAACTATTTTCAAGAAAGAACAGAACATTATATAATGTTCGGTTCTTCATTAAAAAACAGAACAATTGTAGTGATACTGTAGAAAAACATTATATTTTAATGTTCTTTAGGGCCATTATTACAACTTGAAGTTAGCTAAAGTTAAGATTAAATTGACAGATAATAATGTGTTATCTGTCTAAAAGCGTCTGTTAACTGTCGGATAACAGCTAACGCCAAGTTATAATAATGGCTCTTAATGTTTTTTTCGTGTGTGCATTTTGTATTTGTAAAAAATTTTTGTTTTTTTTTACCAGCCAAAAGGGACGAACATTAATGAGCCGAACCGAACACATCGAAGTTTGTGGATTTTCAAAAAAAACCGAACGGAATTAAATGTTCTCATCTTTTGTTGTGTGTGATAAAAACAGTATTATTTTTGTGTTCGAAAGATGACTAACAGGGAAACGTTATTTTTTTTAATGATTTTCTACACAAACAGTATTAGCGTTTGTGTTTTCCACAAATCTACAGAACCGAACATTAAGAAACGATATTTAGTGTTTATTTTCGAACACTGGTTTGAAGTCAATGCTAAAACTATGGGTGTGTCTGAATATGTGCGAGTATGAAACACAATAAGTATGATAACATACATGAATGAAATCAAATGCGCATGGATATACACAAGTATGAGAATAAACAGATACGAGTACGCACACGTATTGAAAATTGTCGATATGTGCTAGAGTACTTTAATTTTTTTTATACCCATTGGCTTTCTCTGACTCAAACGCACCTATTATTTGATCATGAATACGAAAGTCAAAAACAATTAAATAAATAAGTCGGAATTAATTAACAAGAGATTATTTTTAAAAAAGACAAAAATTAAACAGTTATACATGGTTTTATTAGATAATTTTCAAAACCGTGAAATATGTGCGATTTTAAAGATTGTTGTTATGTATCCTAGGTACATAGAAGTAACTCAATGTTAAATCCTTGCTTTCACATATTTCGCCGATTTATCACCGTTTTTTCGGTATAGAAAAAATTATTTTTTGTAAAATCATTATGTCATATGTATGTATGTATTTAGATTAGAATCACTTTCTTAATCTATCAAAACATTGTCCGTTCGTCTGGCTGGCTCGCTGTTTATGTACAGGTCTCAATTTTGAAAATAGTTTGATAAAATTTGGTACAAGAACCAAGGCAATTTTTGACTCTCAGAAACAATCAAACCGATTTTAACGATATTTAAAAAATATGTAGATAGATCTGTATTTATTTGGACACTGAGCATGATTCTCCATGGGTCCCGAATAGGGTGCACTCTCGAAAATGTGTTTTTAAATACTGTGGTGTAGTTTATCATATGCTCGGGCTTGACCGACTGACTATACTTTCTTGTTTTTTTTTTTTTTTGGTTTTGTAAAAGAATCGAAATGTGTACGTTATTATGGTTCTAATGACATATAAATTACAAAATTTTGTTTTGTCAGCTCGCTTAACAAAAATGAAGAAACAAAATTAACATATTTTAAGAAATATTTGCATAAGAGTTAATTTTTAGTTTTAAAATATAATCGTATTTACTTGTATATGAGTTTTTGTCTTCGTAGGATACCGTTATCCTTTTCGCAAGTATGACCAAAAAAAAATTTTTTTTACAGCAGTTTCAAAACTCAATTTTAAAATTTTGCTTAACAAATTCCAGAATTTTTTGATTATTACATTGAGTTTTTTTGGGGTTATAAAAATATGAAAATATTATGCCAGTGACCATAGTGATCCTATATTTTGACGAATGAGCCCAATTTCCTTAATATTATGAATTTAAAGAAAAAATTATTCAGAATATTATAGTGCATACAATTTAAAATATACTCTGACGGTTTCACTAAAATCGGAAAACATTTACCCGACAATTTTAAAGTAAAGATAGCGAAATATTGTATATTTTGTGCCAATTTGTTAGTAGAAATTTGTAACCGATTATGGCCTTTAAAGGCTAGGTTGTAGGTAATGTAAAATAAATAAATAAAATAAATAAACTCTTAAGTCATACGAAGACAAAACAGTGCAAAAATGGAGATGAACCCTTAAATGCACTTGGTGTCAAAATGACCCCAAACTTTTAAAACTTTGAAAAATGTGTCTGAAGCTGTTGTTTAACTTTGTGTTTATTATATTAGACGTCCTTATGGATTTCTTAAAGATATGATATAATTATTGTATGACTATCCGGCACTTGATATAGGCTATAAATATTTGTAAAATTTCAAGTGTGCGTGTCACCTAAGTGGGCGTGGCACTTCCTATACAAAGACAATACGTTTATGTACATCTGTAGAACAGTTGCAGTAAAAATCTATTTTGATAGCCATAGTTTGTTTATCAATAGTGTACGTGCATTTTGCTTAAGTGCATAATGTGGATAACAGCATTCGATTTTTGGTCAACAATGTTTATTTTTAATAAAAAATATTACATATTTTTAAATGCCTCATAAAAACAAAAAAATATTATTGTATCAATCACTATTTTATGAAAAAGATAGGCAAACAAATTAGATTTTGCTGATGTAGTAACACAAATCGCTGAATTGAAAATTTAATTTGATCTGGCAGATGTGATTGTGTGTACACATATGAACATTAAAAACATACATGCTTGTTATACCCTCCAATACCACTAGTGGTGAATGAGGGCATACTAAGTTTGTCATTCCGTGTGAAACTTTTTTATTATGCATCTAAGACCGTATAAAGTTTAGCCATGTCCGTCTGTTGAAAACACGTTCACTTTCAAAAAACTCAAAAGAAAAGACCAAACTTGGTGTCAAATTGCTTGTAGCAGAGAACGGCTTTGTGCAATAGCAAAAAATCGCATTAAATGAACAGCAACAAATAAACTCGCTTGCGTTCATACAATCAAACTTGCGCAACCGCAAACATTCGCTGCTGGTTTGCAGTCATTCAAATAATGCACATCGTGCTTTGTTATTTATACCATCGTTAGCTTCGTTTTTTAATAAAGATGTTTGTGTGTTCGGTGCGACAATGATTCTTTTGGTAAAGGAAAAAAATACAAACAAAAAAGCCAGAAATCAAGCAATTATTACTCATGTAGGCATTCAGCAGTTACTATGTAGTACAAGAAAAAAAAATTGAAATGAAACTAAACGCACATATCGCACTTGTTCAACAATACTGTATTAACTCAAAATTTTAAAATTTTAAGTAGAAGCAAAACAATTTTTAATTTAATATGAAAGGCATAGGAAAAAATTTCTTTACAAAAAAGTGGACAAAACAGCTCGATATTTTTACAGTGGGTAGATATGAATAATACCTGTCGACTATTTCCAAAAAGTGAAAAACTAAAAATTTTGAGTTAATACAGTATTGTTGAATAGGTGCGATATGTAGGTACAAACAATTTCCATAGAAACAGAAGGCTTTTTTATCATCTTAAAAAGTACAGTATTTCTGTATGTACAATGTATTCTTGTTATTGTTGTTGTTAATTTTAACAAAGCGTCTCAATGAGTGGTTTATTGTTGTTAATGATAACAAAGCGTATCATCTAGTGGACAATGACTACTTGAATGCAAAAGTATAAGAATGTGTGCCTTTTGAATTTACACAATATTGTTATATTGCGTGCGCAACAAAAATGCAAACAAAGCACTTTCAATAAAAAACGAATACATGCAAAAATCAAATGTGTACGAAACGATGTAAATATTAAGAACGTTGAACTTTGTTTTGCAAGCAAAGAGTGAATGTAAATTTGAGCGTATGAATAAATCAAGAAAAATTGCGATTTTGCAGTTCTCTGGCTTGTAGTTATCCTATATGGAAAAAAAATTAAGCGAACAATATGATTATATAGAATACTAAAAATTTTAAAAATTTAAAATTGTGAATTTTTTTTTTCAATTAATGATATTTTTAATTAAAAAAATTATCAAAAAACTATGCTGTTTCAAACAATGTGCAACGCGAATTTATTACAGGTGGTCTTAAAAGCCCTACTGATAATTTTTTTTTTTTATCTAAAATCACTGTTGGATGTCAAAATTTTGTTTATTCTTTTATTATATTTGTTTCTGTTTTGTTTTACTTCTGTTTTTGACATTGTACAATGATTTTACAAACACAAATTGCTTGTGGTTTTTGTACGAATTGTACTTGATGTAGTACCGAGATTACCTGGGATGAATTCGCCTTGACTAAGTGTTAATTGATTTAATTAAGTACAGCTCAGGTTTTGACAATTCCCAACAACAATTCTGCAAGTTAAAACTATTTTATTTTAAATGAAAAAATCAATTAAGATTATTTGTTATTTAAATGATATTATAATTAAAATTTTTTTTAAACACCTAAAATGTAAATTAAGTCAAAATTATATTTATAATTTTCTTCAACAAAAAAAAAAAAAAAAAAAATAATTGATTCAATTAATTAAAAATTAAAATTAAATTAAATTGAAATACTTTTTAAATAATTTTTTAACAGTTAAATTTTGTGAAGATCGGTCCATAATTTAATTTAATGCGCCTAAAACTGTAGCGGATATAGATATTGCGATAAAATTTGTTTCAACTTAGCTTTATATGGCCAGAAAAAATGTCATGCAGTTTTGTGATATACGGTCCATAATTTACCTTAGATCCCATACTAAATAGCCCTCTGAACTTCACTGTAAACCCAAAAATAATTTCACTGCTGTATTGAAATTTATTCTAATTTATGTTTTTTTATCACCAGAAATCACTCTATAGAATTTTGGAATGATTGGTTCATAATTTACCATGGGTCCAATAAAAATTCTCCTCTTGAAATCATTTTAACTTAAACTGTTACAAATCATGATATTTTAATCAAGCTAGTACAAATTTCTAAAAAAAAAAACATAGAACTTTCTGATTGCCGGTCAATAATTTAATATATGTAGATATAAGCCGCGACCAATGTTAATTATGACGCCGCTTTTTTTTAATTAAATGAAATATTTTAAATAATAATATCTATGTATGTAGATATCGTATAGAGCGCACTCCTGAAATATTCGAAATGTCGTTGGAGGGTCTCAATGATTTAGCACTTGTAATTGTTTTTAAACGAATTGTTTTATAAACATATAATTATTAATATTAAATTTAAAGCTGTATTAACAAATGTTGATGGAAATAATGATTGCAGGCCTAAATCTATTTTTGTAATAAGAAAAAAATTTTACATAAAGGGACATTTATACAGGTAAGTGAATTCCCTTAGCAGCATTATTTATGCTGCTAAGTGAATACAGCGTAACATAAACAGCTAAACGAAAAATAAAAAATAAAAATTTTCTTTCTTTAACACACTTGAAAATAGTAGAACACATTAGCTATAATTTATATCAAACTAGTGCCCATAGATAAATATCTATGCTTACTATAAAAACATAAAATAGGGTTTTTTGTGTTATGAAATTGACAATATAACGATAGAAATGTGAATGTGAATAAATACCATTAATTAATTAAATTAAAAAAGTGGCACATTTGGTATATAAAAAATCATATTGAAATTAGCTGTTAATGGTTTTACAAATTTCCAATTATACCAATATCGAGTACATACTTTAAGAGATGCTGTTAATGTATGATGGATCAAAAAAAAATATCAAAATTTTTTATTTTCAAATTTGAATTTGTCATCGAATTAATATTCTCAACGAGACCCAAAAAGTTATATTATGTTACTGTAATTTAAACTTACAACAAATAGAACAACAACTCATTGGTTTAAACTTTTTTGTATTTTCATTATCATCCAGTTTAGACGTATCTTCCATAACTTCTGTTTTAAGATCTTTTGCTGTTATATTTTGACCAATAAATTCATCCTCAAAATTATTTAGATCCTGTATTTTATTTGTCGTTTTCTTATATTTTACAGATTTCTTTTTTCGTTTTTGCAATCTTCCTATAGGTTTTTTAGGTCTTTGGCTAGTCTTGTTATTTTGTGTTATTGTGGGTAACTCTTTATTAAAGTTTTCATTGATAGAGAGGGTTTCTATTTCGGGTTTAATTTCTTCTATCAATATCGGTTCAATCTCAGTTGTGTCATGGTCTATGGCATCACCTTCAACTTTAATTAACATACTTAAGCGATTTGTATCCAATACAAAATGGGTGTCTAAAGCTTTCGAAATAAAAGTATCAATATATTCTAAACCATCTGAACAACTATGGCATAACATTTGCGAAAAACAATATTCTGCAAAAAAATGTAAAAATAAATTAATATACTTGCATATGAATATTTAAGGCCTTACCAAAATGTGCATAATGTAGCTTAAGTAAATGTGCGAATAAATGTAAAACTTCAATGCCAAACCATATTGAACTTAAAGAAACTTTTTGTTAAATTCTATAAAACTGCCATTTGCTTAAGTGAAGTGCGAAACTGATCGCATATTCCGTACGGAACCAAAGGTTTTTGTTATTTAGCTTTTGTACTTTTCAATGAATTTGAGAGGCTTTCCGTTGAATTTTGACAGTAACTTAAGCTTGTTTATGCATATTCTGGTTGGACCTTTAGTTTTCAGACGTGTGTTCCTAAATGTGGCACATATCCACTTATATACAAACCGAAACATTCCAACTGTGTATATTTGTAGTAGCAATCTTTGTAGGTCAGGTTGCTAAAGTCATTTATAAAATTATTCCAATGAATATCTGCATTATCTTTCAAACAGATACGACATTTATTTTCTAGTTCTAAGAAGTTCATTTTTAATTGCTGTATTCCAAATATTTTAAAAACAAAATTTTAGCACAAACACTGAATTTCAGTGGCATTCATATACATATTTTCATTCATTCATATATTTATTACATACATAAGTATATAAATTAATAAGTACATAGTATATTAACATATTTTTTTACTTTACTTCATATTATTTTTGTTATATCTTTTCTTAAACATAGTTATTAATTGTAAAATACATATTTATTGGCCATGAAGGCTTTCTTTGAATTGATATTTAGTAAATACATAAATAAATAAATATTTTACTAATCGAGTGGTTTTCAACATGGTACAGTAAAACTTCGGTATAATAAACTTTGTTATACCCAAGGCGAATTGCATACTAGGTGGCCGCCAAGGCAAATTTAAAAAGGTAAACTAAAGGCGAATTTAACAAGGTAAGTGCAACTCTACAACTACAAAAAGGCCCATGTATTTTTTTGCAATTTAATAGGCGGCTGTCAAAAATGATAACAAGGCAAAAATTGATTGAAAAACAAAATAAAAATTTTGTTTGGGTAATAAAAGAGATTATTAAATTAACTTTAATTATTAAGGCCCAAATACATTGATCAAAATACTCATCAAGCATTGTGGTAGTATTAGTGAAAATATGTTTGTATGTGTCACACCGACGATGCTGGATGGAAAATCAAATAGTTTAGATATGACGGCGAATATTACGTCAAGCACACGTACACGATGAATTCGCCGGCTGGACAAGCATTTGACAAGTGTATTTGGGCCTTTAGCAGTTTTTCTAAGAAATTTTTTCGGTTTTTTTGGCGCAAAACATAAACAAAATTATACTTTGACGTTTCCAAGGCGAATTTAACAAGGTAAGTGCAACTCTACAACTACAAAAAGCCCCATGTATTTTTTTGCAATTTAATAGGCGGCTGTCAAAAATGCTAACAAGGCAAAAATTGATTGAAAAACAAAATAAAAATTTTGTTTGGGTAATAAAAGAGATTATTAAATTAACTTTAATTATTAAGGCCCAAATACATTGATCAAAATACTCATCAAGCATTGTGGTAGTATTAGTGAAAATATGTTTGTATGTGTCACACCGACGATGCTGGATGGAAAATCAAATAGTTTAGATATGACGGCGAATATTACGTCAAGCACACGTACACGATGAATTCGCCGGCTGGACAAGCATTTCACAAGTGTATTTGGGCCTTTAGCAGTTTTTCTAAGAAATTTTTTCGGTTTTTTTGGCGCAAAACATAAACAAAATTATACTTTGACGTTTCCAAGGCGAATTTAACAAGGTAAGTGCAACTCTACAACTACAAAAAGCCCCATGTATTTTTTTGCAATTTAATAGGCGGCTGTCAAAAATGCTAACAAGGCAAAAATTGATTGAAAAACGAAATAAAAATTTTGTTTGGGTAATAAAAGTGATTATTAAATTCACTTTAATTATTCGCAGTTTTTCTGAGAAATTTTTTCGGTTATTTTGGAGCAAAACATAAACAAAATTATACTTTGACGTTTCCCTATTTTTTTTTAATTCGCCGTGGAGACAGCTGATGAACGGCTGACGAGTTGAGTTTACCTTGTTGAATTCGCCTTGGACGTTTCCCTATTTTTTTAATTCGCCGTAAAGACAGCTGATGAACGGCTGACGAGTTGAGTTTACCTTGTTGAATTCGCCTTGGGTAAACTCAACTCGTCAGCCCAAGGCAAATTTAAGAAAGTAAACTCAACTTCAAGGCGAATTAACTCCAAGTAAGCTCAACTCGTCAGCCGTTCATCAGCTGTATCCACGGCGAATTAAAAAAAATGGTGAAACGTCAAAATATTGTTTTGTTTCTATACTGAAATTTGACAACAAGTCAGAAAATTGCAAAAACAAAATACATGGAGTTAATTCGCCTTGTTTTGTAGTTGTAGAGTTGCACTTACCTGTTATAAATTCGCCTTGCTCAACTTGTTAGTCTCAATTTACACTAGGGACATTTCTTGCCGGACATTTTTGAATTCTCTTTTAATCTTACCCGAAGCGTTTACATATGAAACATTAGAAGTCAGACAGAAATTAATACTTGTATGTAAACTACGACAAGTAAGAAAGAGAAATGAAAAAATGTCCAGTACAGATAGTCATGTACTACACACTCTACCTTTTCAACCCCTCGCCATCAAACTTCGTCTGTCCGGCAAGAAATGTCCCCAGTGTAAATTGGGACTTAGCCGTTCATCAGCTGTTACCACGGCGAAATAACAAAAAATAGGGAAAAGTCAAAATATAATTTTGTGTGAAGTGAAAAAATATTATTATAAAACTATTTCAAAACTGCGAATAATTAAAGTGATTTTAATAATTTTTTTTATAACCCAAACAAAATTTTTATTTTGTTTTTCAATCAATTTTTGCCTTAGCAGCATTTTTGACAGCCGCCTATTAAATTGCAAAAATACATTGGGTAAGGCGAATTTAAAAAGGTAAGTGCAAATCTACAACTACAAAAAGCCCCATGCATTTTTTTTTTTTTTGGCAATTTAATAGGCGGCTGTCAAAAATGCTGACAAGGCAAAAATTTATTGAAAAGCAAAATAAAAATTTTGTTTGTTTATAAAAGAGATTATTAAATTCACTTTAATTACTCGCAGTTTTAATTTTAAGTAATTTTTTCGGTTATTTGGAGCAAAACATAAACAAAAGATTATAAAACTGGTTTTGGTTATCGAATTTTCTAAAAATCAAAATTTTTCAACATTTTTACAGAATGCTACTATCTCATTTTGTTCCCTTTTACATTTTTCGATTCTTTTAGTGTCATCACTAGAAAAGTGGCGATAAATTCTGTTATTATTGTGGCATCACGAACAAAATGGAAATTGCCAAGGCGAATTCATTTTTCAGGTCGCGTTGAAAGCACAGCTCAAGGCGAATTTATAACAGGTAAGTGCAACTCTACAACTACAAAAAGCCCCATGTATTTTGTTTTTGCAATTTTCTGACTTGTTGTCAAATTTCAGTATAGAAAGAAAACAATATTTTGACGTTTCACCATTTTTTTAATTCGCCGTGGATACAGCTGATGAACGGCTGACGAGTTGAGCTTAACTGGAGTTAATTCGCCTTGGCACAGCTGTGCTACTCTTTTTTCAAAATTAGAGAGAGGAATGTCAAAAGTTGCTCGTGTTTTTGACATATCGACCAACGAAAGCAACATATAATATACAATGTTGTGTTTTTGGTGTTGGTACTTGTTGTAGTATCGATACCACCGTTTACATGAATTCACCTTGGAAATTGCTTTGAAAGCGCATTACCATTTCTCAAGTTTTTCCTGAATTAGAAATACATTTTGTTGTTTTCTTCTGAAATGTTGGCACTGTTGTAAAAAAATAAAAGTTTTTTTTTTAGAAATGGTAACATTTTTTATTGATAGTAGATGTTAGATGCTTCAAGTGTGAACGCGTATTTCACATTTTCAACATCTTCCATGCGTTCCTCCGAAACGAATCCCAACCAGAAACACTAGCACACACGTAACAACATTTAGTGAAACATGCCCATGTTTCGACAAATGTTGCTTCGTCTGTGGGTATTACGAGCGATACCATATCGAGTAAAAATATCGATACCCTGGAGGTATCGTTTCATACCTAATTGGAGTACATTTGTACTGGCTTTATCATCCCTGATGCCTGCTGTTTTTGTTATTGTACTTTTGTTGTAATATTGCGAATATTCTTTATTTTTGTACCATGGAATTATTAACAAACAAGTGCGGAAACCAATGTAGAATTTGTTTGCAAAATAATGGTTTTTTTGAATGGACAGAACCCATTTTTGAATTGTACGGCCCATCCTATAAGGAATGCTACTACAAATATACTAGCTTACAGGAAACAGGTAAACAAATACATAGATACAAATGTATGTATAAGGTACATTGCAATGCATCAGTGCCATGATTAATTATTTGCAATTTAGATGAAGATAAATTTACAACAATGATATGTATGGAATGTGGTGATGGCATAAGAAATACTAGCCAATTAATACAAAAAGCATTAGCATCAGATAGGAAACTAAGGCAACAAAAAACAGAAATTCCAACACTTGTGTCAAGTCAAGAAATTAAAAAGTCATTTAAAACAAATGCGATTGGCTTATTAAATTATCAGTTTGAAAATAGTGATCAAGTATTGTTTTCCAGCACTCAAAAGGAAGAGACAATTTCAAATGAAGACACTACAATCAATGAGTATGTAATTAATAGACCGTCAAGAAATAGACAAAAGTTAAAAATACGCGATTTGATGTGTGCGTACTGTTGTAGGTATCTTAAATTCATTTATGATGAAAACACATATATTTTAAACGTTTCTATATTGCAGCAAAAACATTTTACACGCGCAATCATCTTGATCTGCACGAAAAAACCCATAGCAATAATCGGGAACGTAAAGAGGTGTGTCCACATTGTGGCTTAAAGTTTTATTGCAAAATGATTTTAAAAAATCATATGGCTGTCCACACTGAAAATAGGGAACGCAAATTTAAATGTGAATTTTGTATAAAAGCGTTTGTTAGTCGCGGCGGACTTAATATTCACAGACGTAAACATTTAGGTCAAATGCTAAAATGTAAATTATGTTCCAAAGAATACTATCGGCAATGCGATTTAAATCTTCACATGAAAAGTCATAATGTGGCATTTATAACAGAAAACAACGCCAATGTTGAAAATACGTTAAAATATAATGTAAGTTTCAAATACATACATATGTATATACAATAAAGGCCATAACTATTTGTACATTCCATTTATTTTGACTACATATTTAAATTAACTGCCACTTTCACCAAGTTCATTAAGGCCCATTTTCACAACTTACCGATAGCTTAAGGTAGGATTTTATCGGACGTATAAAACGTGTTCCATTATTGCAACATTACTTTTACTTTACCTACCAGGTAGAGTGGACCTTAATTTACTTTATCGCTCACTTTAGGTTAAAGTAAAGTTTTAATAACGGAACACTTTTTATAAGGCCGGTTAAAGTCTACTTTAAGCTATCGGTAAGTTGTGAAAATGGGCCTAAGACTAACTATTACTTTAACTTCCAGTTAACAATTTGTTTTGACAGTTATAACTGGTAATTAATTAAAACTGAACGTGGTGAAACTGTCCGTTAATGAAATATTTAAACCAAGCGATATAACTATCGAAAGGATAACATATAGGTGATAGACAAATGCTAGTCGATAGATAGACGATAGTTTTTACTGACTAAATGTAACTTTCCTCATAATATCGAATTTTTACTCTTTTCAGCAAAAACATCAATCAATTAATTTGAATGATATTTTTTTAAAAATGTATGCATGTATGTTTAGAACCGTGTAAATTTTTTTAAAACGGGCATGGTCTGACAATCATAAAACCCTTAAAATTTGCGTAAAAGATGTTCTGTAAATGAAATCATGCAATTGTCAGAACATGGCCGTATTACTTATTTTTTTTTTAATATACATAGATATAGAGATAATTCTCTATATATTTTTATAAAAACTTTTTTGTAAAAATAAAATAAAATTAAACCCATTCTTAAAAAAACTGAAAAATGGTTATGTTCGGTTTTTGACCAAAAAATAATTTTTAAATGCATCACTGCGCTGCATCAGTGATTTTAAATCGTTGTATTTTTATCAGTAAAGTAAATGTGGACCAAAGAATTGTGAAATACTCCACAAAAATAATAGTCGTACAATAAAAAAAAATTATAATTGTTTTTTATCGGCTTTAAAAAAAGTTTGCTTTTCTGATGCAGCGCAGTGATGCATTTACGAACGCACCCAGAGCTTTCAACGCCTAATACAAACCAACCAAATTTTTTTTAATGTTTTAAAAGGAATCCAAATATTCCCAAAACAACATCCGAAAATCTTCAAAAATTTGTTTTTTTTTTAATATTTTTTCTAGCAGAAACGAGTCGCAGGATGCCTATTATATGTAGTATAAAGGTTTGATTTATACTTGCTTTCAATACTTGAATACAAGTTTAATTGAGACTGAAATGTTTGGTAAGAGATAAGGTTCACGTTCATTGTAATCTATTACCAAACAGTCGCAGGCGTATTTTAAATTCGCCAAAAAATATATCGTTTTCGCTATCATATAGTTCTATGGTTAACTGAGAAGTGTGTAAATAGTTATGTCCTCAACTTTATGAATGTTTAAATACTTTCTATATATCGCCCATTAGCTGCTACAACGCCATAATCCAAAAATCGCAAATTTTGATTTATTGCCTATTCAACTGAATGCCAAAGAACTTTTTCTTTCGATATTGTGAAATTGACAGTAAGTAATAGGGAATGGTAAATCGATTTCGATTCCAATCGATTTTTTGCAATCGAATTTACGTATGCAATTTTATACTGAAATCGATTATTGGGCTTTTAAAATCGATTTTTTATTTTTATCAAAATTTTGGCAATTTTTAATTTTAATCTTAATTAAATCGATAAATTATGGGCATGCACAATATAACTTATTTTTTTTGTGCGTACATATGTCTGTAGGTATGCTTATGCAGTATTCCCAGTTTAAAGTTGTAGTATCCTTGATATACTTCCAAGTTTAATATAAGGGCTCTGTGAGCGATATTTAAATCTAGTTATAAGCAGAGTGAAAAAACAAAAAGTATATAATTTATCCTAACAAATACAAAATTATAAGGAAATGTCTCTGCATCTTTCTGGCATCAATGACATGCAAACGTGTTTTCTAAAACTAACTTAATAGTAACTTAGCAAATAAACAGTCGGCACCGATCAGGAACTATTGTCATAATCCTTTGAAATACTATCTATACATTTAGACTTGTCACAGAAATCAATTCCGATCAAAATTGATTTCGTTTTATGTGAAGCAAGATACGAAATCCCTTCCACTTTCGATCGGAATTAATTTATGTGACAGGCCTGACTGACTATACAAGAATACAATTTTAAAATGTGAAATGTACGTGTACTTGTTCCTCTAAAGGACATCTCAAAATTTACACATTTTCACTTTTTACACGAATTATGTAAAAAGTAGTCATATCTACCCACTGTCAAAATCTCACTTCAATTTCTCTAGTAGTTTTCCAAAAAAATGCTGTTGTATCCAGTGTTTAAATTGCTTGCTTTAAAATAGCAACAGCACCGAAATTTTGCTTTGTTTACATTTTTTGCTGCAAATTAAAAACTGTATTTTTCAATGCCTTTTATTACTTTGATAGCGAGTAAGCAAAAGCCTACAAAGTCGTAATACATTGTATTACCGTGTAAACTGGCCTTTACAGCAACAGCATTTTTTTTTAGTGGTTGCTTGACTGAATGTTTAAACTTTAAGCTGAGAACATACACATAGTGACAGTAAATACATTATTAACTCTCACTTTTTCTGCTTTTACTTTTTGCTTTTACTGTGTTCTTTTTCTTAAGTTAAGTTAAGCAATTACAAAAGCATTAAAAATAGTCAAGCATTTTTAAAGGGGGGTTGTATCCCCCTTTGTTATATAAGGTATAAGTTTGCAAATTATTCTTAAACGATTTTGAAATCGATTTTAAAATCGATTTTGAGGTTCGATTAATCGATTTCAAAAACCGTAATAAAAAAAGTCGATCGAAAAATCGAAAATTGATTTTGGTACTCATTTACCATTCCCTAGTAAGTAACACTTACGCATATTAAATCATTCTTAAAAAGATATTTTAAATACATAGTTTTATTATGATATTGTAAACTCAACTCTTGAGAGCAGAAAAACATTTTCTTTTCATTTTATGTGGTGTGTAAATTTAAAACTTGAAATTCGTTTAAGTAATACATACATATATTTTTGAGTTACGACGATGTTGCAGCAAATAAGCGATATGTATGGAATTTATGAATAACGTTACTTCGTAGGAAAAATATTTTATGGTTTGCAAATTCTGTGATCGAAAAATTACTAGGAAGTGTTGGGAAAGCCATAAAGCAAAACATTTAAACCAACCTCAAGTCCAATGTGGAATTTGTGAGAAAACCTATTTCTCTCGGAATCAGTATGTTTTTAACAAAGTATAATTTTTTTAATTTAATACTTTTTTTAATTTACCTTTTCTTTTGTTTTAGGATTTGCCGTCACCTCAGGAGTTTTCATAAAGTTTCAAAGGATGAATATGATAATTTTATTATTAAACTAAATGATTCTTTTAAACCTCGACTTTCGAGCTTAATGAAAAAACAAAATATTGTACTTGATTGATAAGGCATTTATATGTTACTTTTTATTCCCAGTTTGTAAAATAAAGCCCACGATAAGTTTCAAATGCCTGGCAGCAGAACATCTATGAATGTGATTCAGTTAGTTTACTATAACCACCAGATTAAAAAAACAGGTAAAAAATTATCCTAAAAAGACAAACAGCTTACAATATTTCAAGACGTGCTGAAAACGTGAATAGTGTAATGTTTCTTGTTAACAAAATCCAACACACAATCGTATTATGTACGTGATCAGCATAAATTCATTTATACTTTATTAACAGATATCTTTGGCTTATGTGCTGTTTTCCCAACACAAGGGATTGAACATGTGGTAAAATTAATATGAAAAGCACTCAGTTTTTCGAGTGTTTAAATTTTAAATTAAAAAAAAAAAAACAAATTAGAGTGCTATATTCGGCTGTGCCGAATCTTTGATACACTCCACCGAACGTTCGAATGTTATAGGAGTAATATCTGTATGATGTCTATTTATTATTATAATCTTTATAAAAACAGACATCTGCATTAAAATTGGTTGCGGTTTAAACCTATATTAAATAATTGACCGACAATCAGACAGTTTAATGCTTTTTTTTTTAGCAATTTTAACTAGCTTGAGTAAAATATCATGATTCGTAACAGTTTAAGCCGAATCTAAATGATTTTCAGGAGGGTAATTTATATTGAAGCTATGAACCAATCACCCCAAATTCTGCAGAGTGATTTCTGGTATTAAAAAACATAAATTTCAATACAGCGGTGCAATTAGTTTAAGCGTTTGCAGAGAATTTCAGAAGGCTGCTAAGAAGCTAAGCTGGAAGAAAGTTTACCGCAATATCTACATATATCTGATACGTTTTAATGCTATTTAATTATTTACCCAGAGTGGGCTTTATATGGGTCCTATGGTAAATTATAAAACTGTTATGTACCGAATTTTGTTATGATAGCATTATTTTTTTACAGTTTTAGGCGTACTAAACTGTTTTCTGGGATTAGGGTTTATATGGGGCCTAGGGTAAATTATGGACCGATCTTCACGAAATTTCAGTTTTATTTCTACTCCTATAAAACTTTGATGTACCAAATTTTGTTATGATAGCATTATATTTTACGTTTTTAGGCGTACTAACCCCTCGCGAATGGGTAGTCATCTTGCCGCGATGCGAGGGCTTAAGTACAAGGACGTTTAGAGTCATGCTGGCGGTAGTGACGTCAGTCAAGACCGATAGGGCCTCCCATGCCAGAAGGGTCTAAACCGAGTAAGAACCAAGAACTACCCCCCTGTCTATTAGCGTCTGTTTCTCCTAGTTGGAGCGGCTAATGACTATGCGTCCGCTGGCCTTTTACGGTCAACTGTTAGGCCTTCTGAAGGCCGTCGGTTCGCAATAAAATCCATCAGCGTCTGTTCTCATATTGAGCGGCTGATGGTCTGCGTCTGTCTCCAGAGGAGCGGCAGATATCCTTTCGACTGGCAGTTAGGCATAAAATGCAACCCCAATTAACCCCCCGAAATGTCCGAAAATGCATGCCCTACGTATCCGGCAAAGGGCTTCATAATCCCCGGAGACCCTACTACTACAGCGTCGGTATCAGGCTGTAGTATGCCAAGCTCTGCTAGACGGTTAGCTACTAGTGCGCAAAAACTCACGACTAGGCCTTCAGGCGGTCGTAAACCAAGCTTGGTACAGGGTTCTTCGAAACCAGGTACCTCTAAGGCTTCCCAGGTCCGGACGGGAGAAAAACCTGTCAAAACTCCTTCCTCAGGTGCTGGCTTGACGGTACAGACTCAGTCTGCCAGAAATCCAGTTTCCCATGTGCCGAAACCTGTGCAAATAGAGCACACGAAGAAAGATTCGATGCCCTCTGATGCACCTCCCTTAGCCTCTACGGCACTTATCAAAAAACCCCAAAGGTACATATATGCATCCAAACGAGCCTTCACAACCAGGCGCTCCGCCTACAAAATCATTAGCCCACTTGGTGAAAAACCGGTTGGTGAACTCACTGAGCAGGAGAAAACTTCTCTTCAGTGGGCAAAAACCCATATTGAGGGTTTAAAACGTGGATCTCCCTCTACAGAGGAAGGCAATCCTGAACGGAAGCCAACCGAAGCAGCGCCTAAACGGCAACGGTCAGGGGAGGACACACTTCCTGGGACTAAACAGTCCAAATATACGTCTCAACGGCCGCAAGACAGGTCGTACAAAGATGTGGCTAAATACCACCTCATTTGGGCGATCATTGACCGCAACGCCAGTGACGGCACCATTTCATCCAAGAACTGGAAGCTGGTTGTCGTCGCACTTAGTAGGGCGTTCCTGAATGTCTTAAGGGGTAACCCTGGACCACCACCACAATTTGAAGATGCCGGCTGATATCAAGGTGTGTGCAGATGAGCGTTCAGCGCTGCTGTACAAGGATGCCGTGGAGTCCCTGGGGGAAGTTTGGCAGGGCGCTAAGATTGAGGCAATACCTCTGGCCGATTTACCGCAAAGGCCCAGATCTATTGCCAAGATCCCCGCTGAGCCATCCGACCCCAAGGAGATCCTGGAAATTATACAGATCAGTAACCCCCAGCTACCCACACAGGACTGGAAAGTAGTGAGGGTTTCTGAATCTGTTGAAGAGTCCAGGAAGGCCACTGTTATAATAAACAGTGACTCTCTACCGTCACTTCGGAAGAAACAGGGGAAGATATTCTATGGATTTGGAACTATCTTCCTTCGAGTCTACAAACGTGATGACAAAGGGAAGCCTCAAGCTCCGGTGACTACCACCACAACAACAGCATCAACGGAGCATATGGAAGACGCTACGTCATCGGTCAATGAAGACACTCAATCGGTCACTGGACTTGTGGGTGACTTCTTTGGCAAGATGGAAGTGGCGGACGATGAGGACATGAGGACCCAGAGGATGCCAACGTCACAGTTGTCTATAGCGATGACCTATGATGAAGGTTACACAAATCAACCTTCATCACTCTAAAGCGGTGTCAGCTGCCCTTCCCCTCCGATTGGCTTCAGGCACGGAGGAGCTTATATGTATCCAAGAACCATTGTTGTATAGAGACAGGGTTTGCGGACTCAGTTTAGGCGGCTATAGTACTCTGTACGCAGCCGATCAAGGTAAGACCAGGGCTTGTGTTATGGTCAAAAACATCCTTAAAGCTTTCATTCTTTCTGATTTTAACGGTAAGGACACCTGCACTGTCGCAGTAGAATGCAAAACCAGAACAGTTTGGTTTATGAGCTGCTACATGGCACATGACCAGGGTTCTAATCCTCCAAACTCCACAACCAGGAAGGCGATGTCGTATGCTAACAGGCCCAACATCCCCCTAATATGTGCTGATGCTAATGCACATCATACCGTCTGGGGAAGCTCGGATGCCAATCCACGATGTGAGCCGCTTTTGGACTTCATAGTAGAAAACGAACTAACAGTAGTTAATAGGGGTAGTGAGCCCACCTTTATTGTGACTAACAGAAGGGAGGTTCTTGATATTACGCTTATTAGTGAAAAGTTCGCGGATATGATTAGCGATTGGAACGTGTCAAAGGACTGTTCCTTCTCTGAACACATGTATATTGATTTAAATTTTTCCTTTAGAGTTGATTCAGCTAAACCCTACACGAATAGAAGAAGGACCAATTGGTCTATCTATGCGAGTGTACTCGGGGACAAGCTGCCTGTGAGCCCGGTTCTCATAGACAGTGTGTCCATGCTCGACTCCGCAGTGGATTCATTGACTGGTGTCTTAATTGAGGCAACAAACGAATCCTGTAAAAGAATCGACAGGAAGGGCAAAGCTTAGCCCATATGGTGGAATGCGGAGATTGCTGAAAAACGCAAATAAAGCAGGAAACTCTTTAATGAGGCAAAACGTAATGGTGTTTAGAACAATTTCAAGTCATCAGTAAATGGATTAAAAAATCTTATCAGGAAGGCCAAGAGACAGTCATGCAGGAAATTCTGCAGCGACGTGGAAAACTCCTTGGAGACAAGTCGGCTACGTAAGATTTTATCCTCTAAACCAGCTATTCCATCGTATATACGGAAGATGGTCGGATCCTGGACCACAAACAGTCGGGACACCCTTGAGGTCCTGATGAATACACACTTCCCAGGTTGCACTGATGATGTGCCTAGGGAGGTAACATTTAGTGGCACTCGGGATATCTCTAATATTCCGATAACTCGCCATCGTGTGGAATGGGCGGTCGAAAGCTTCCATCCCTTTAAATCTCCAGGCCCGGATGGCATTATCATAGCAGACCTACAAAAAAACCTGGAAATATTGATGCCATGGCTCTTGGCAATATTTAGAGCCTGCCTGAGTCTCTCACATGTCCCATCAACTTGGGCAACATATAAGATCGTCTTCATCCCCTAGAGTGGGAGGACATCTCACACTATGGCTAAAGACTTTAGACCAATTAGTCTATCCTCCTTTCTACTGAAAACACTGGAGAGGATTTTGGATATTCATATTAGATCATCGTTAGGACACAATTCCTTGTCACTGGCTCAACACGCCTACACGAAGGGAAGGTCCACGGAAACTGCGCTTCACTCATTTGTGGGCCACATAGAGAGATCCCTGCACTACAAGGAATTTTCTTTAGTTGCATTCCTGGGTATTGAGGGCGCTTTCAACAACGTTAGACCTGAATCGATTATTAACGCAATGAGACATTTGGAAATTGACCCGGCGATTATTCAATTTGTCAGCAGTATCCTGCACTTCAGGCGTATCGAATCCAACTTGGGCGCCTCGAACATCTCCAAGGTTGCGACTAGGGGCACCCCGCAAGGCGGTGTACTCTCACCATTACTTTGGAATCTGAATATGAATACCCTACTCAGGGCCATGGAAAGGACGTGATGCAGAACGGTTGCATATGCGGATGACGTTGCAGTTGTGGCTCTGGGTAAAGATCCCAGACTATTGTCTGAACTAATAGAGTCCGCATTGGACGTCCTAACAAAATGGTGCCAGGGATGTGGACTGGATGTAAATCCTGCCAAAACGAAACTGGTACTTTTCACAAGGAGATACAAAATTCCCGAATTTGATACCCCGAGGATAAAGGGGATCTCACTGGAACTATCTGACAGCGCCAAGTATAGTGGGCTAATATTGGACAGCAAACTGAACTGGAGGATGAACACCATTTCCAGGACTAATAAGGCGGCAACTTCATTATATTGTTGCAAAAGGGCCATTGGCCTAAACTGGGGAATTAACCCGAGAAATGTATACTGGCTATACGAATGTGTCATTAAACCCATTCTATTCTACGGGGCAGCTGTTTGGTGGCTGGCACTCGAGGTGAAGAGTCATCAAACTAGGTTTGAATGTACAATGAGAATGGTGGCGATAGCGGTAACAGGTGCCATTAGAACAACCCCCTCTAAGGCACTGTTTACGTTTTTAAACTGGTTACCACCAGACATTTTGGCGAATAGGCTAGCTGCGAACGCGGCGGTAAGACTAAGGGCCACCGGAGCATGGAGGGATTACAATATCGGACATGCTAATATTTTGAACGAAATTAACTGGCACATGGATGTTGATTATGTCACACCCGAGCCAATCTTTGATCCTGGATTCACGGTAAGCATTTTGGATAACGTGGTCCACTATGATGACCTACAAATTCCCGCGATCGCGATTCAAATTTTCACTGACGGGTCTAAAACACTGTGTGGTGTCGGTTCTGGCATATACTTCGAACAGCTAAACTGGAGCATTCCTATAAGGCTGCCGGACCACTGCAGTGTCATCCAGGCCGAGATAATGGCCATCCACACAGCCGCGAGACGCATCCGGTACGGTGATATTTCTGGAAGGGATATTCACATTATTACCGATAGCAAGGCGGCCATAAGATCCCTGGAGAATGTGTTCATCACATCGAGAATTGTCCGAGAATGCCGGATGTCTCTGGAGGAGACAACGAGACATTCACTGGTCACCCTTAATTGTGTCCCCGGACACAGGGACATACTGGGGAACTGCATGGCGGATTCGTTTTCGTATGCAGGCACCACCTTGAATCGAGACGGTTCAACATATAATGTAGGTGTTTCACTCCCAAGAAGTAAGCAACTCATGGCGCACAAGTTTCATATTATCGCCAGTCAGAGGTGGCACGATGAAACTACCTGTGGGGAAACCAGGAAAATCTGGCCCATCATAGATGAAAAAAGGACACGGCGGGCATTACAGCTGTCCAGACATCATCTTAGGAACCTGATTGCGGTTATAACTGGCCACTGGCCCATTGGGAGGCACGCCCAGAGGCTGGGGCTCCCTTGCAATGACTTATGTAGAAGTTGCGGCGAGGAGGAGGAGGAAGAGTCGACGGATCATCTTCTCTGTAATTGCCCGGCATTCGGAGATCTAAGACTCAAAATGTTTGGTCGAAGAGCCCTTGGGGACAAATCTTGTCTCTCTGATGTTGATGTAAACAGGATCCACTCCTTTACTGAATCGACCGGATGGCTGCGTGGGAACACTAGCAGCCAGATAACATAGGACCCATGGGAGACGGTGTGACATGGTAACACAACGGGAACTAATTAATGGACCCACGTGAGCTGTGCTTGATCACGGCTGCCAATAGAACCTAACCTAGGCGTACTAAACTGTTTTTCGGGAGTAGGTTTTATATGGGGCCTAGGGTAAATTATGGACCGATCTTGACGAAATTTCACAAAGTGATTTTCAGTCGAATAAAACGATTTCTTGCAAAATCTTATATCATTCTGTGCATTATTCCACCATTAACATAAGTTTTTGTAACAAAATTATAATTTTTTTTAGGTGGTGGTTCCACATTTTGAATCATAGCTCTGATCCTACTCAACCGATTTTGCTGGATTTCAATCCCAAGCTGCTTAGGATAACTACAAGCAATTTGACACCAAGTTTGTTTAGTTCTTTTAAGTTTTTCGAAAGTGAGCGTGTTTTCAACAGACGGACATGGCTAAATCATCTTAAAATTACTCAAGGAATATAATGGGTGATTTATTAAGAGCTATAGGAAAGTTAATGTTTGAAAATTATTTCATGCAAATGTTGACCGTGACTGCTCCTCAAATATTCCATCCGCTTAGTCCAATTTTGGCATACTCTTTCCAACATTTCGGTCGGTATCTCATGAATAAATTGTAATGTTCTAATATGTAAATAAAAGAACAAAAGCGCAAGCCATGATCAAAGTTAATTAATTGATTTTTATTTACAACTTATTTGTCTTAAATACTGCTTATGAGAATAATGATTTACCTAATAATTGAGTGGCTTTACAAAATTCCACTCAATTACGTACTTAGCACTAACTTACATACAAATATACAGTATTGTAACAGGCACACAGAAATAAATGAGTCATTTTATTAATTTCAATATTAATACACTTTGAGCGGTGTTCAGCGTATCATATAATTTCTTCAAAGTGAAGAATTTGTTAGTTCAGCATAAATAGTTAAAATGTACTTTGAACTATTTATGTCGGTATTTTTGTCAATATGAGTAAGCCAAAAGAATTTATGCTTGCGACAGAGTAAAACAGTTTGGGGTTTTTTACTGACCTAACTTAATACTGCAAGTTAACTTGTTTATATTCTACAAGAACGTATAAGCGGTACATTTTGTTTAACGAGTGAAAGAATGTGTCTGTTTACTATTGCAAAGAATGTATTAAGTAGAATTGTGTGGATACACTACAAAATGCTTCAATGTTGTCTTCCAATGCGTAAATTGAAGCGGTTATGTGTGTATAGACATGAGCTTTAACATAGCCAAACAAAAAATAGTCTAAAGGCATTAAATCGGACGACCTAGGCGGCCAATTGACCGGTCCCGAACGTGAAATAACAGGTTCACCGAACTCGCCTCTGAATATGTCCATTGTTAAGCGTGCTGTATGGCATGTGGCACCGTCTTGTTGAAACCACATGTCATGCAAGTCAAGCTCTTGCATTTTGGGCAAAAACGTTGGATATCATCTCACGGTAGCGCTCCAATGATGCCACCAGCCCATAAACCGCACCAAACTGTGACTTTTTCTGGACGCATTGGTAGCTCTTGCAATGCTTCTGGCTGATCTTCACTCCAAATACGACAATTCTGCTTATTAACGTACCCATTGAGCCAAAAATGAGCTTCGTCGCTGAACACAAGAAGCGCGCGATGAACTTTCTTAACAGAGCACGCATTTTGATAATAAAATTCAATAATTTGCAAGCGTTGTTCGTTTGTAAGACGATTCATGGTTAAATTTTAGACCAAACTGAATACTGCAAGTTAACTTGTTTATATTCTACAAGAACGTATAAGCGGTACATTTTGTTTAACGAGTGAAAGAATGTGTTTGTTTACTATTGCAAAGAATGTATTAAGTAGAATTGTGTGGATACACTACAAAATGCTTCAATGTTGTCTTCCAATGCGTAAATTGAAGCGGGCATGTGTGTATAGACATGAGCTTTAACATAGCCAAACAAAAAATAGTCTAAAGGCATTAAATCGAACGACCTAGGCGGCCAATTGACCGGTCCCGAACGTGAAATAACAGGTTCACCGAACTCGCCTCTGAATATGTCCATTGTTAAGCGTGCTGTATGGCATGTGGCACCCTCTTGTTGAAACCACATGTCATGTAAGTCAAGCTCTTGCATTTTGGGCAAAAAAGTTTGATATCATCTCACGGTAGCGCTCCAATGATGCCACCAGCCCATAAACCGCACCAAACTGTGACTTTTTCTGGATGCATTGGTAGCTCTTGCAATGCTTCTGGCTGATCTTCACTCCAAATACGACAATTCTGCTTATTAACGTACCCATTGAGCCAAAAATGAGCTTCGTCGCTGAACACAAGAAGCGCGCGATGAACTTTCTTAACAGAGCACGCATTTTGATAAAAAAATTCAATAATTTGCAATCGTTGTTCGTTTGTAAGACGATTCATGGTTAAATTATATACCAAACTGAAGATGTTTGACAGTGAAACAAAACACGAAACGTGCGTTAATGTTTAAACCAGTGTTGCCAAAAATATAATAGCTAAAAAATCACCCGATATATACTTTATGGGGTCTGATATGAATAATAAAAAAGTTTCACACGGCATGACAAACTTAGTATACCCTCTACACAACTAATTGTGGTGGAGGGTATAAAAATTAAAAACTACTCGAAAGAGGATAAAGATACAGCGTGCAGTGGTTTCCCCCATGGGATAAAAATCAAAAAAATTAACTTATTGTTGTAGTTGTTTCTTTGGCCAGAGTGATGAATTTATGAATATTATTTTTGTCAAGCTAATAGGGCCTAAATTTCTTCAATGTAAATAAAATTCAATTTTTAATTACAATATTTTATTCCCGACGTTTCGTCGATTGTTTGTCGACTTTTTCAAGGGATTGTCTATTTAAAAATTATAAAAACAATAAAATAAATACAATAATGTACCACATAAACATTAAAGACTTACAATATGAAAATTTAATCACATTAAAAAGTTTTAGATGTACTCAGGATCATACAAATATAAAAATTAATTTTAATATTTAAAAAATACATATTACTTTAAACTTTAAATATATCACAGCTTAAGTAATGGCAACAATATAGCTCGCATTTATTTTGTTCGTGTCTTCCTTCAAATTCATTGTTCTATTAATTTGTTGTTGGATTCTTAGGATTTCAATTGTGTACCTCTTTCTTTCTTTATTTTCTTTATCTAGAATTTTTACATCATCGAACCTAATTGTGTGACCAGTATGTAGGATGTGTTGTGCTAGTGCTGTTGTCTCTTTTCTCCGCATTATGTCCATCTTGTGTTCTCCCATTCTTGTCTCCAGTGTACGTTTTGTTGTTCCTATATAAATTAATTAAATTATTATTATCGGTTAACCCAGGTATGTATTTTACACTGTAAAATTTGTTCTCTTCTTTTTCTATGTTTGCAGATTTGTTGTGGTTATTTTTGTCCTTATCCAATTGTTTATCAATGTAGATGTGAGTTTGGTGGGGAAGCTATTGTTTTTTAAAATGTTTGTTATAATGTGTTTGTTTTTATTATGAAATTGTGTATCACTTATGTTGTATGCCCTAGAAATGAAATTTTTTGCTGTGTTTATAATTTGATTTTTGGGTTGTGTAGCGTGGTAATTCATTAACCTTCCTGAATATGTTTTTTTAGTGTACCAATCACACGTACCATACCACGCTACACAACCCAAAAATCAAATTATAAACACAGCAAAAAATTTCATTTCTAGGGTATACAACATAAGTGATACACAATTTCATAATAAAAACAAACACATTATAACAAACATTTTAAAAAACAATAGCTTCCCCACCAAACTCACATCTACATTGATAGACAATACGATTAAACAATTGGATAAGGACAAAAATAACCACAAAAAATCTGCAAACATAGAAAAAGAAGAGAACAAATTTTACAGTGTAAAATACATACCTGGGTTAACCGATAATAATAATATACGGTCGTCAATAAAAACAAAAAACATCTGTTTTGCATACAAACCCAATTTGACATTAAGTACAATTTTTTCTAGAGTTAAGGCGCCAATTAATAAACAAAAACAAAGTAACATTGTATACGAATTACAATGTGAAGGAAATGACAAACAGCCATGCGAGCTAATTTATATAGGAACAACAAAACGTACACTGGAGACAAGAATGGGAGAACACAAGATGGACATAATGCGGAGAAAAGAGACAACAGCACTAGCACAACACATCCTACATACTGGTCACACAATTAGGTTCGATGATGTAAAAATTCTAGATAAAGAAAATAAAGAAAGAAATAGGTACACAATTGAAAGCCTAAGAATCCAACAACAAATTAATAGAACAATGAATTTGAAGGAAGACACGAACAAAATAAATGCGAGCTATATTGTTGCCATTACTTAAGCTGTGATATATTTAAAGTTTAAAGTAATATGTATTTTTTAAATATTAAAATTAATTTTTATATTTGTATGATCCTGAGTACATCTAAAACTTTTTAATGTGAATAAATTTTCATATTGTAAGTCTTTAATGTTTATGTGGTACATTATTGTATTTATTTTATTGTTTTTATAATTTTTAAATAG
Source organism: Pollenia angustigena (assembly GCA_930367215.1). Lineage (NCBI taxonomy): Eukaryota > Metazoa > Arthropoda > Insecta > Diptera > Polleniidae > Pollenia > Pollenia angustigena. Next base: position 202,603,721 of record OV884059.1, read on the forward strand.
ACAATCCCTTGAAAAAGTCGACAAACAATCGACGAAACGTCGGGAACAAAATATTGTAATTAAAAATTGAATTTTATTTACATTGAAGAAATTTAGGCCCTATTAGCTTGACAAAAATAATATTCATAAATTCATCACTCTGGCCAAAGAAACAACTACAACAATAAATTAACATCGGAGAGCTTGCCGAAACAAACTTTATTTAATTTATATGAACTTTAAAATAAAAACAGGTACAGTACAAAAACAACATAATCATGAAGGGGTTTTTTAAACACACAGCACTCAAATATGACAATGAGACATGTAGAACATTAAAAGAATACTGCAACGAAACAAAAAGACTAATACAACAACAACAAAGGTTAAAATTTATTTTATCATGCAGAAGCTACGGAATAACCCCAAACCATACAAAGAATACGACTAAACAGGTTGGAAATCTTTTTGAATGTACAACAATAAAAATAAAACTAATAACAATAGAACACAATTTCCATAAGAAAATTTTGAACTTGGAAATTTCACAGACCAATACAAATATTAAAATTATTAAACGTAAACTCTATCACTTAAATATTGGTATTAAAAACATGATAACAGAAGAGGACCACACTAAATTTATTAACACACAAAGAGACAGATCAAAACAAATAGTGAAAAATGTTAAGGAGAGACACATTGCAAAATTAACTACACTAAAAGAAAAACAGTTCAAATTACATGGATTAGTATTTACAAACCACTGGTTTGAAAACAAAACGAAATACGATATCCCGATGGAATGTAAGTGGATATTATCACTTGGCAGAAAGTTCGCATTACCAATAGATAAACATAACTTCTCCCCATTACATATAATAGCTGATGTAGAGCAATGTATACAGGCCATGGATGGGAATTTTGATAAAGAAAAGGACGTCGCTAGAACAAAATTAGCAAACCATGTATCCGCTTTTAAAAGAAGCATTAAAAATACTAAAAAGGATAAGTTTATCCTCACAATTTTTGAGAAAACTAAGAAACTTTTAAGGAAATATAACGACATAATTATTATACAGGCGGACAAAGGAAATAAGACGGTAGCTATGTACAAAAATGAGTATGAGGGGAAAATGCAAGCACTTATAGGAGACAAAAACACCTACAGAATTTCAAGAGCAGATCCAACTGACAAACTGCAGAAACAAAACAATACCATTATTTCTGACCTCTACAAAAATAATATTATTAATACAATTGAAAAACGTAAACTTCTTTGTTCTGCGGCTACTGCACCTAGAATATACGGCTTACCCAAAATACATAAGGAAGGGACACCCTTACGACCTATTGTGTCGTCAGTTCAAGTACCATGTTACCAATTATCAAAATACGTTGGTAATATTCTTAGGGCCATTATTACAACTTAAAGTTAGCTAAAGTTAAGATTAAATTGACAGATAATAATGTGTTATCTGTCAAAAAGCGTCTGTTAACTGTCGGATAACAGCTAACGCCAAGTTATAATAATGGCCCTTAAAGTCATAATTTCTGACAAATATAATGTTAAAAATTCGCTACGGGTAAAGGAGCAACTGAGCGGCGTGAAAATTAACAATAATGAAACTATGATATCGTTTGACGTGATTTCACTATTCACGAACATCCCAATTCAGACGGCAATAAACACAATTATGAAAAAATGGAGTATTATTAAAAATCATACTAAGATGTCCAGCTCACAATTTTTAAGAATACTCAAATTTTGTCTAAATGACAATAATTATTTTATGTTTGGTGAAAACATTTATACTCAAATCTTTGGTATGCCAATGGGGAACCCACTATCACCTACTATAGCGGATATCATACTTGACAACCTACTTGACGATGCAATTACTGAACTGGAAAATGAAAATATTTACATTAAATATATCGCCAAATATGTAGACGACATTTTGGCGATAACTCGCATAGATGACAAGGACACAATTCTGTCAATTCTTAACAAACAACATCCTAAAATACAATTTACTACTGAGATTGAGAAAAACGGAGAAATCGCGTACTTAGACTCAAAAATTATACGCAAAAATAATAAGATTCTGTTTGATTGGTACACTAAAGAAACATCTTCAGGAAGGTTAATGAACTACCACGCTACACAACCAAAAAATCAAATTATAAACACAGCAAAAAATTTCATTTCTAGGGTATACAACATAAGTGATACACAATTTCATAATAAAAACAAACACATTATAACAAACATTTTAAAAAACAATAGCTTCCCCACCAAACTCACATCTACATTGATAGACAATACGATTAAACAATTGGATAAGGACAAAAATAACCACAACAAATCTGCAAACATAGAAAAAGAAGAGAACAAATTTTACAGTGTAAAATACATACCTGGGTTAACCGATAATAATAATATACGGTCGTCAATAAAAACAAAAAACATCTGTTTTGCATACAAACCCAATTTGACATTAAGTACAATTTTTTCTAGAGTTAAGGCGCCAATTAATAAACAAAAACAAAGTAACATTGTATACGAATTACAATGTGAAGGAAATGACAAACAGCCATGCGAGCTAATTTATATAGGAACAACAAAACGTACACTGGAGACAAGAATGGGAGAACACAAGATGGACATAATGCGGAGAAAAGAGACAACAGCACTAGCACAACACATCCTACATACTGGTCACACAATTAGGTTCGATGATGTAAAAATTCTAGATAAAGAAAATAAAGAAAGAAAGAGGTACACAATTGAAATCCTAAGAATCCAACAACAAATTAATAGAACAATGAATTTGAAGGAAGACACGAACAAAATAAATGCGAGCTATATTGTTGCCATTACTTAAGCTGTGATATATTTAAAGTTTAAAGTAATATGTATTTTTTAAATATTAAAATTAATTTTTATATTTGTATGATCCTGAGTACATCTAAAACTTTTTAATGTGATTAAATTTTCATATTGTAAGTCTTTAATGTTTATGTGGTACATTATTGTATTTATTTTATTGTTTTTATAAGTTTTAAATAGACAATCCCTTGAAAAAGTCGACAAACAATCGACGAAACGTCGGGAACAAAATATTGTAATTAAAAATTGAATTTTATTTACATTGAAGAAATTTAGGCCCTATTAGCTTGACAAAAATAATATTCAAAAAAGTTAACGTTTTTTCTAAGCTTTATTGCACTAAATTTATTGACAACACTCTTAATTTTATGAATCTTACAAATTTTGTTATTTTTTGCGAGATTTAATGATTGTGTCCGTTGAATGTGGAGGTATGTTTATATTGCATGTATTGTGTTTGCATAATTATTAGGTTTATCAAAAAAGTTATTCGCGATATTGTGGCAGGGTCTCCAAAAACCCTTCAATCATTCAATTTTAAAGTATTTTCTACCAAACGAAATATTAAAAGCTGGAAAAATAAGCCCATTAAAAATCCCTGAAGAATACTTTTTTGATCTTTCAAAACACACGTTTTTTAAAAAACGCCCACAACTTATACATACAATTGTAGATTTTTAGCCCCTCCTTAAATTAAAAATATTGTGGCCGCAGGTTTTTGAATATTTTCGCATATGGAGGTGATACATTGTCATTCGGCTAAAAATAATGAAAAACATAAGTAAACAGAAATTTTTTTTTAAGAAATTGTTATTTAAACGAACGATTTAAGGCCGAAAAGGGACTTTTGGTAGATAGGCCAAAAACTTGTGGTTGCGGAAATTCGAACGATGTCAACACAGCACGGAGATTTTTTCAAAATGTCGATCTTTCATAAAAAATAACAGGAATCGATAAGGACATTTTGCAAAGATGTGCCACAATTCTCCAAGCTATAAATTCTGGATTTGAAAACGATGCCGAAAAGTGTGAGAAATTTGCTGTAGAGATAGCCAAAAAACTTGTTAAGAAATAAGTTACAGGAGAAGGAAAAACATGTTAAAATAAAAAATATTGATGTTTTTAATGCGAAATTCACATATACAATAAGAATACACTCCGGCGCATTCATTTCTGTATGAATTTTGTGTATATACTATGTAATATTTCAAAAGTTATGTTACTAAGGGCTTTTTGCTTCGTTTTTTTCTGAAATCAAAAGCTTTATCTTCATTAAAAGTTTATTGAATCTGAAGTGTTAGTAGCATGTAAGTGTTTGATTTTTCAATAGTCCTGAATAATAAATTTGAAATTAAAATATTTTAACAAATAGAATCCCGGAATTGATTTTCCATGGTGAGTTGTAACGAAATTTCAGTTCGGAGACTGAGATGGTATTATTTGGAAACGGGGCTACCTATTAGTTCGGACGTGCTCGTCGTTGGGGGTGGTTTGTCCTGGTCCCAGCTTAATATAAAATTTAATCGTTTCTAAGAGATTATAAACTTAAGGTAGCAAAATTAAAACTAAATTGACTCATAAAGACAGTTAGATAGATATATATGGTTTGATGATATACGTGGAGCCCTCCCTCCATGCTGATATATGTATATATATTCCGTTAATCAGCCCTAAAAAAAAAAAAAAAAAAATAAAAAAAAATCACCCTTCATGCCCCATACCTAAACTTCACTTTTCACAATTAAAAAAAATCAAGATTTCATGTTTGAATTAAAACAATTTATTTCCAACGAATAAAAACAAATAATAAAACTGCAACTTAGCAGAAAAGGTATTTTTACAAGTATATTTGGTCACAAATTGAAATTTACCAATTTATCTTTAAGCTACGTTCACAATCAAAAAAACAATTTCGTTTTTTCTTCTATCTTTTTTCTTCCCAAAGTATTTCATATATTTTCCTTTCATTTTTAGAACAAAAATGTAACTAAAATATTTTTAAAAATGTATCTAAAGTTGAGTCAACTAGAACTTCAGCAACAATTTGTATGAAATTGTTTCTGACGTTTAAAATAATTTAATTTAGTTTTGAATGAAAATTTTGACAAAATGTTTACAAAAATAAAAATAAATGCATAATATTGTTGTGGCTAAAATTTGCATACGGTTTCTTGATGCAAAATGTGTGTAGTTACAAAAGAAATTGTTGCTCTATTATGAACACCAAGTGAAAATGTTTTTTTGATTGTGAACGCAGCTTAAAGTTTAAAAAACCGTTACATTTGTATTGTATGTGAAATTATATATGTATATAGGGAAATATATATACATGTTCTCAGTCCATATGTATATTTATTATAGTTATAACAACTATTACACAGTACAACACATGATTTGCCAACTCAATTCTGTGAACTGTATGTGAAATAAGACCCAAAAAGAAGAATTTCTGCATCATTCGTTTTGTCTTCTTACCTGCGATTTGAAGTTAGTATCGATTTGAAGTTAGTACTATCGTATAGGGGAATTTATCACGTTTTAGGCCCTGTTGTTTGACATAGCTCGACAACCACTAGCCCAATTTAGTTGAAATAAATTTTAAAAAATTAAGAATTACAATTCCCTTAATCTGTTAATATATTGTTTTCCTATACAAGTAACACTTTCGAAGTTAAAAATGAATGTATGAAGGGAAAAAATTATTTTTTGCCTAAAAATTTAAATTTTTTTTTTTTAAAATACATAAAAAATCCAAAATGGAAAAAAGTTTCAAGTCTAGTTATTTTTTCGCAAAGTCACATAACCTATGAGCAAAATGAGACAAAGATCATAAAAATCGATGCACGCGTTTGTCATTTATTCACAATTAAGTAAATGTATGAATTTCAAAAATTTGCTCGAGATATGCACAACATTATTTGGAGAAAACATTGACACCTTTTTCATGATTCTGAGAATTAAAAAAAAAAAAGGAATAAACAAAAGGTTATTTGATTTTTATGATTGCGGTAATAAATGTACGTGGACAATTAAACGGAAAGTGGACCTTTTTATTATTTGGGTTTTTCCGGTGGCTACCTATATAATTTTTTTACAGAAATTGCACCCACATTTAAGGGTGGTCATTATTTGGAAAGTTTTGCACAGTTAGAAACGTACAAGTGCTGAATCAGGTATATAGCCAGCCGCCCTTAAAATATGCGCCCATTTATAAGTACCTGGCAGTAAAATATTCAAAAATACGTAGTATTTATAGGTGTGCATTGATCGATTTTTGGCATTCAGCCAGTGCCGACGAACGCGAACAGTAAAAGTGATTTTTCTCCAGTTTTTTAAAAGTGAATAACAACAAAACATAAAATATATCAATATGGAAAACAACAAGTGCCCATATTTGGATGAATATTGTTACGTTTGTGGTCATATCGTCCGAAAAATAAAAAAAAAAGATTGAAAAAATTTGTTTACTGAGCAATTCAAAACCGCGTATTGTAATTATTTCGATGAAGCAGATTTAAGTGGTGCAAATTTTACGCCGAACACAGTGTGCAACAATTGTTATACTACCCTTCTAAAATGGATTCACGGAAAAATTAGAAAGTTATCTTTTATGAAGCCAGTAATTTGGGTGGAAGACACAACTGGACATGATGAATCCAGGTGCTATGCATGCATAAATTTTCGTCCTGGATTAAACAGACGACAATTGAAAACAAAAGTATACACTGCTGCATTTACTGCCACACTTCCAGTGCAACGCCCTGCTGATACCGATGCACCTAAACCTCCGAGTGCGGATACTGTGTCCCTGCTAGCCGAAACCGTTTTCACCAATCCGACCGATTTGGATGATGCTGATTGGATACCCGATATTGAAAATAGTGCACCACAACCGCTACCACAAATCGAAATGGATTACATTGTGGCCAAGCTGGGACTATCACAACACGACTCCGAATGGCTGACATCATTTTTGAAGAGAAGAAAACTCACACAGCAAAATGTCAGCGCAACATCATACCGACAACGCCAAGCTGATTTTCAGAAATTTTATTCCGTTGACGAAGCAAATACGTTCACGTACTGCCATGATATCCCAGGTTTAGTGAAAAAATTGGGAATGGATTATATCGCTGGCGACTGGCGTTTATTCATCGATGGTTCAGTTACTAGTTTGAAGGCTGTGCTGCTGCACAAAAAAAAATAAAAAACCATGCATTCCATTGGGATTCAGCACAACTATGAAGGAAACGTATGAAGCATTGGGCGAAATTTTGAAGAAAATCAAATACGATGAACACAAATGGAACATTTGTTGCGATCTGAAGGTGGTCAACATACTACAAGGGATTATAGAAAAGGGCGGATATCCAAAATACTTCTGCTTCCTTTGTAATTGGGATTCACGATACAAAGGAAATCAATATCAATGTAAAGATTGGAAAGGAAGAACTCCCGAGCTCAACAAACAATTAAAATTACGCAATGAACCTATGATAAAGGACCTGGATGATATTTTGTTGCCACCGCTCCACATGAAACTGGGAATAGCTGGGAAATTCGTTGAAGTGGTGGTCAAAAAAGTTAACGGCGCCTTTGACTGTTTGAAATCCATCTTTCCGAAACTCAGTGATGAGAAAATTAAAAACGGTACGTATCGAACTCTGTATTTCAATATTGTCATATCTAAATTTGTTAATTTCTATACATTCGCATTACCAATAATTTTTTCGTTTTTCTTATGTATTTAAAACAGGTATTCTCAATGGACCTGATATTCGGAAATTGATCAAAAGTGATTCTTTCACACATTTGCTTTCAGAGCATCACGACCACCAACATGCATGGAACGCATTGAAAGAAGTAATAGAAGGCGTTCTAGGAAAGAACCGTGTCCAGCGAGAAGAGATACAGCAACGAGTGGACAGGTTGCTGTTTTATTTCGAAAAAATCGGTGCATCCATGACGCTGAAATTGCATTTCTTGCACCACCACCTCGATACTTTTTTGGCACAATCACCTCAGGAATCAGACGAACAAGGAGAGAGGTTCCACCAGGTGACCATGCCATTTGAAAAGCGGTTCAAAAGCAAAAAATTGGATGCATTGCTTGCGGAGGTTTGTTGGTGGAGTTCCACAATTATGCAGTTTGAAGAAAGCACCGAAGATGAAGACATTGAAATTGGTGGACACAGTGAAAGAAACACGCCCTTGAATAGTATGTGTATCTCGGATGACGATACAGACTTAGACCATGAATATGAACAACCTACGAAGAAAACAAGATCATCAGAACCACAAGCGTCAACTTCTACAAGGATGGATATTGCCAATAATTGAAAAAATGTTCTAAATTTTGTTTTTATGCATATTATAATTGCGTATTAATTGCATATTATTTTATTTTCATTAAGTTTTTATAAATAAAGTTTTTTTTTGCATGATAATTTTTTAATTTATATTTTTATTTTAAGGGTGGTGGCTATAACTGATTTTTGAAATTCATACCTTTACTCAATTGCGAATAAAAGCGAAACGCGTGCATCGATTTTTATGATCTTTGTCTCATTTTGCTCATAGGTTATGTGACTTTGCGAAAAAATAACTAGACTTGAAACTTTTTTCCATTTTGGATTTTTTATGTATTTAAAAAAAAAAAAAATTTAAATTTTTAGGCAAAAAATAATTTTTTCCCTTCATACATTCATTTTTAACTTCGAAAGTGTTACTTGTATAGGAAAACAATATATGAACAGATTAAGGGAATTGTAATTCTTAATTTTTTAAAATTTATTTCAACTAAATTGGGCTAGTGGTTGTCGAGCTATGTCAAACAACAGGGCCTAAAACGTGATAAATTCCCCTATACGATAGTACTAACTTCAAATCGATACTAACTTCAAATCGCAGGTAAGAAGACAAAACGAATGATGCAGAAATTCTTCTTTTTGGGTCTAATTTCACATACAGTTCACAGAATTGAGTTGGCAATCAATTAACTGAAAAATGTTGTACTGTGTTATTTAAAACGAAAAAAAAATTATTATGTTACGTATGCAAAGGTATTACAACAAAAATTGAATAGATGATATAAATAAGAATATAAAAAGAAATATGAATTAATAAACTTACTTAGTTTTTGATTTCTTCATCTATGTCCATAGACGCCGGAAGGCAGGAAACGAATTGTTATTTTGATCAACCAATTAATCGATATTTTTTTTTGTTTGTTTGTTTGTTTGTTTGTATGTTAAATTTAAATATGTATCTATGTATGTCTTACAATATCTACGAAAATGCTTATTTCTCTAAATATTATAACCCATACATTTGAGTGTAGTTTTTCAAGTGTAAAGGTTTTGAAATATTCGTAAAACCATACATGTAATTTAAGCAAAAAAATTTTAAGTTAATTAATTTAAATTAAACCCGATTTTTTGTCGAATTCCACATTAAAATTTAAAAGTCCGATCAAATGTTATAAATAAGATATGTATGTAATTTAAAACGACAGTTCGAATGTTTAAGGACTAATATCTGTATGATGTTATTATTATCTTAAACTGTGACGATTTGTTATTAATTATGGTTTTGGGCGACTAAACTGTTTTCCGGTAGTAGGGTTTATATGGGGCCTAGGGTAAATAATGGACCGATCATCACGAAATTTCACAGTATCATTTATAGTCCTATAAAACTGTGACGAGCCAAAATTTGTTATGATTGCATTGTTTTTACGGTTTTAGGCGTACTAAACTGTTTTCCGGTAGTAGGGTTTATATGGGGCCTAAGGTAAATTATGGACCGATAGTTACGAAATTTCAGTGTTATTTCTAGTCCTAAAAAACTGTGACGTACCAAATTTTGTTACGCTAGCGTTATTTTTTACGGTTTTAGGCGTACTAAACTGTTTTCCGGGAGTAGTGTTTATATGGGGCTTAGGGTAAATTATGGACGGATCTTCACTAAATTTAACAGCGTGATTTCCAGTCAAATAAATCAAATTTTTGCAAAATCTTATCTCATTCCGTGCCTTGTTCCAGCATTTATGTTATTTTTTGTAACAAAATTATCAATTTTTTTAGGTGGTGGTTCCACATTTTGATTCATAGCTCTGGTCCTGCTGAACCGATTTTGCTGGATTTCAATCCCAAACTGCTTAGGATAACTACAAGCAATTTGGCACCAAGTTTGTTCATTTCTTTTTAGTTGTTTGAAAGTGAGCGTGTTTTCAACAGACGAACAGACAGACAGACAGACATGGCTAAATCGACTAAGAATTACTCAAGGACCAAGAATATATATACTTTATGGGGTCTGAGATGAATAATAAAAAAGTTTCTTCACAACTAATTGTGGTGGAGGGTATAAAAACAATACTGAACAACCCGTAGGTCACTCTATTTTTAGGTATGTAGGTATTAGTAGATTAGGGTTGCCAGACGTACTGTTTTTAGCAGTACATGTACTGATGTTTGTCAATTGTACTGTTTTATGCACTTTGTACTGTTTTCTGTACTGATTTTTAAGTTTAGTGTCCAAAAAACAAAGATATTAAGAAAAATCGTTTTAAATAAAACACATTTGGGAATTTTTAACGGTATGCTATCAAGCCATATTGTCATAATATCCTTATCTTAGAATTTATTTACTCTCTAACTCTAATTTTGAGGGGTAAATTTTGCCCTTTTTCCCAACTCTTAAACAAAAGTATACAAGACGGCACTTATTAGGGTTAAAAGAATTCTCGAAATTTCGGGCATTGAAATTTTTGAATTTCTTGAAAGGGCGTTTGGTACAAGTCAAAAAATATACTAAATGTACTTCTGACCTAAAAGACTATTTCAGATGTCTTCAGTAGAATTGTATGGCAGTTCTTTTCATAGAATATATTAACCCTCTAACACTCATTTTAAGGAATAATTTTTGTAATTTTTTTAACTTCTACACTAAAACGGTACGTTAGAGGGTTAAAATATTCTGTGAATATTTTCTGCATCAAATTTCACTAGCGGTCTTCCAAGACCAAAAAAGCGTGCAATGTATGTAAAACGGGTTTTCGAAAAATTAAAAAAAATCAAGGCCCGGAATTTCGAAAACCCGTTTTACTTGCATTGGATAATTTTTGGTCTTAGAAGGCCCCTAGTGAAATTTGATGCAGGAAATATTGGTAGAGCATTTTAACTCTTACAAGTGCCGTTTTAGTATCCTTTTTTTTAGAGTTGGGAAAAAGGGCAAAAATTACCCCTTAACATGAGAGTTAGAGGGTTAATAAATTCTAAGAAAAGAATCGCAATAAGATTCTACTGAAGACATCTAAAATTATTTTTTAGCTCAGAAGCACATTTAGTATATTTATTTTGACTTATACCAAACGCCTTTTCAAAAAATTAAAAAACTTTAGGGGCCCATATTTCGGGAGCCCGAGCTAATTTTGCAAAACTTTTTGGCAGATTTGCTCTACTAGTAGTCTACTTTTACTTCGCGGTGCAAGTGTTGAGGCTGGTGACGATGACCCTAATTTTGTTGCACACTCTATTTTACAATATTTAGTTTAAAGAAATTGTTGTTTTGCAAACAAAAAAGTTGTAAAATAATTAAAATTTTTGTACTGCGTCTATTGTTTTGTCAAAAATACACAGATTAAATAAGGAGTTGCTCACATCCTTCATATATTTAAGACATATGACTACCGTTTAAATAAAAGAAAGAAACAAATATTTTCTGAAATTTATGCGATAGTTCCACAATATGTGTGTGGTGAAAATTGCTTCAAATACCAATATGTTTTAAGAAAATTCTACTAACCCAATCAATGAATAAGTTTTTTAAGTTAAATATAAACTAAGATATTTAAACATTATACATTGGAAAATGATACAATGGCCAAATGCTTCGTTTGTGGTGTTTGCTTTATAAACGCAAATGGTGTGATTTTGTATATGAAATACCATTAAATGTAAATCTTTCCTTTGATGTTGATGTTTGAAGTCTATTTCTTTATATTATTTTTGTTCAAGAGTTGTAAATATTTAGTTATGGTTTCGTAAAAAAATGTACTGTTTTTTTCTTGAATGTACTGTTTTTTCATAACCAATGTACTGTTTTTCCGAATTCAAAATCTGGCTACCCTATAGTAGATATATGTTTGTCGCCAAATGGATCATATTTATTTTTACTATTTGTTTTTATTTAATTTATTGTTTATGTTTGTGGGCAGGCTTAATGTTTGTTAAATTGTCTTTATTTACTTCTTTCTTTATGATGTTTATGTAACGTTGTTGTTAGTTTTTACATTGATCAAATTGCAGTGCTTTCTTTCGTTAAGTTGGTTCCGTTATTTAAAATGTGTTATACAAAAACAAGTAGTGGTCCAAATAAATATTTGTTTAAATATTAACTCAGTTCGTAAGGTAAAGCACTGCGGTAAGTACTTGTAATTATTAATATGTATTCTTTAATAATTTTGTAACTTTTTTGTAGAAATAATCACACTCACTCACACACAGAAACAGAATTGTTTCTTTTTTTGCGAAAGGTGATTATTTGTGGTTCCTTGCCAGCCGGAACAATATTTTAAATATTTGAAAATAGTATTTAAAAAAAAGTGTGCTTGGTGGTTCCATGCCTGCCGGAACAATTGAAAGAAGAGAAACATTTTTAAACTGAAGTATCATTTAAAAATTGGTGATTAATTTGTGGTTCTTTGCATAGCGGCACAATTTGTATGCAATTAATAAAACATAAAAATATTTGTGGGCCATTATGCAAAGATCTCCAGTAAGAAGAAGTCCAAGGTTACAGTCAACCATGAACCAAAATACTAGTTCGACACCAGCCGTGGAAAATATAGTGGAACAAGAAACGACGGCTGTCTCCGATTTACCGCCATCAGAAACGAATGTTGCCTTATTAGCACAAAATATATTTACTGCCTCCGGTGAAAATCTGCCACCATTGGTACCTGGGCCTTACGCTTGTGATCAAACTTCATTGTCGGCTAACGTGAGTACCGATACGAGAAGTCTTCAGCGTCAGATTGAGGACCTGCAAGCGCAATTGTTATGTGCTCAACGCGCCTTAAAAGCTGCTGAAAGTACAAACAATCCTAACAATGGACAAAATATGCCGTCATCAGGACACTCAACGCCATTTATGACAGAGAGCATCATTGGCACTGAAGACACGGTAAACCGTAGAAATCAAACGCCGTACTCCTCTGTAAGTAACAACGTTACTGCGCCGCCTGTTTGTCAACAGTTGTTGACCGCCCAGCCTATTAATGCTCAACCTGGTACACTCTCTATGCAAATGCAACGTATAATTTATGATTTGCCTGAATTTGATGGTGCTCCTGAAGACTGGCCTATGTTTTTGTCTGCTCTTGAACATTATACAGCTGCGTATTGTTATAGTAAATTTGAAAATTGTTTAAGATTGCAGAAGGCTTTAAAAGGTGCAGCTAAAGAATGTGTGAAGTCGCTGCTCATACATCCAAACAATGTACCAACAGTTATTGAGCAACTAAAATTACAGTACGGTCGCCCGGAGTTGCTTATAAGATGTCAGTTGCAGCAAATAAAAGAAGTTCAGCCCATAGGTGAAAATGCTATTGAAAAATTGGTGCCATTCTCAGTCAAGGTTAGAAATTTAGCAGCATTTTTGGAAACGTCCAATGGTCAGCAGCATTTGTCGAATCCCACCCTGATGGAAGAGTTGGTTCAAAAGCTCCCGATGAGAAACGTTTGGATTGGGCACAGTTTGCCTGGACATTACATGCGTGGCCTACTGTGTTGGATTTTAGTAATTGGCTCCATCGAGTTGCAAGTTTGGTAAGAAGTGTACAAGTTCCAAATTTAGGTGACGGCCGTGCTAATAAGGATTTAAAAAGAAAAGTGTTTTTATTTACATGCTGTAGAAGATAATGAAAAGAAACTTAAATGTAATTATTGTGCTGCGCCACATAAAATATATGAATGCAAAAAGTTTTTAGCCTTGAGTGTACCTATGAGATGGGTGGAAGTTAAGAAATTGAGGTTATGTTTTTCGTGTCTTGGTGTGGGCCACTCTAGTATAGATTGCCGTCGGCGAAAGCAATGTCAATTAGAAAACTGTCAAAGAAGGCATAATAAGTTATTGCATGAAGTAAAATTCCCGAATCTGTGCCTTCAGCCGAAAATAGTTCTGTCGTTGAGACTATGCTAAATTGTGTGTCAGGTGTTACTGGAAAAAATGATTTGTTGTTCAGAGTGGTACCAGTTGTGCTTTATCGAGCAGATCGTTCTATTGAAACCCATGCTCTCTTGGATGAAGGCTCATCGGTTACTATGATGGATAGTTCGTTGGTGAGAAAACTCGGACTGCAAGGACGACAAAGTAAATTAAATCTAAGTGGGAATGGAGGTAAATCGGCTCAAGAGCCAGCGGTGCTGGTAGACCTCATAAGCGGCATCAACAAGAAAAGAAGATATGCCTTAAACAACGTGTATGGTGTTACAAACATAAAGTTGCCTAGCCAAACCTTTAATGCGGAGTTGATAAAAAGGCATAGGATTCCTGTAAGTTCTTATGAATGTGTGTCTCCAAAATTACTTATTGGTTTGGATCATTGCCATTTGGGATTGTCTGATGAAATACTGCCTTTAGAAAAGGGTGGCCCAATGCTGCCAATACGCCCTTAGGATGGGTTGTGTTTGGTAATATGAAAGGAATTCGCCCAGGTACACACACTTGTTTATTGACAGTACAGCCGGATAATTTGAACAATTTGGTGTCAAGCTATTTTAAAGCTTTAACATAGCCAAACAAAAAATAGTCTAAAGGCATTAAATCGGACGACCTAGGCGGCCAATTGACCGGTCCCGAACGTGAAATAACAGGTTCACCGAACTCGCCTCTGAATATGTCCATTGTTAAGCGTGCTGTATGGCATGTGGCACCCTCTTGTTGAAACCACATGTCATGCAAGTCAAGCTCTTGCATTTTGGGCAAAAAAGTTGGATATCATCTCACGGTAGCGCTCCAATGATGCCACCAGCCCATAAACCGCACCAAACTGTGACTTTTTCTGGATGCATTGGTAGCTCTTGCAATGCTTCTGGCTGATCTTCACTCCAAATACGACAATTCAGCTTATTAACGTACCCATTGAGCCAAAAATGAGCTTCGTCGCTGAACACAAGAAGCGCGCGATGAACTTTCTTAACAGAGCACGCATTTTGATGATAAAATTCAATAATTTGCAAGCGTTGTTCGTTTGTAAGACGATTCATGGTTAAATTATAGACCAAACTGAAGATGTTTGACAGTGAAACAAAACACGAAACGTGCGTTAGATGTTTAAACCAGTGTTGCCAAAAAGATAATAGTTAAAAAATCACCCGATATATACTTTATGGGGTCTGATTAGAATAATAAAAAAGTTTCACACGGAATGACAAACTTAGTATACCCTCTTCACAACTAATTGAGGTGGAGGGTATACAAATTAAAAACTACTCGATAGACTATAAATCAGAAATGGATTTTTAAGTCCCTCGAAATTCATTACACCTTTTAAAAACGTTCGTTTTGAAAACGATCGATTTTCATCACATACCTGTATGTTTTTCGTGTCTTGGTGTGGGCCACTCTAGTAAAGATTGCCGTCGGCGAAAGCAATGTCAATTAGAAAACTGTCAAAGAAGACATAATAAGTTATTTCATGAAGTGAAATTCCTGAATCTGTGCCTTCAGCCGAAAATAGTTCTGTCGTTGAGACTATGCTAAATTGTGTGTCAAGTGTTACTGGAAAAAATGATTTGTTGTTCAGAGTGGTACCAGTTGTGCTTTATTGGGCACCGTAAAATTACGTTTGGTTCATCCCACATGCTCTCTTGGATGAAGGCTCATCGGTTACTATGATGAGAGAGAACTCGGACTGCAAGGACGACAAAGTAAATTAAATCTAAGTTGGAATGGAGGTAAATCGGCTCAAGAGTCAGCGGTGCTGGTAGACCTAATAAGCGGCATCAACAAGAAAAGAAGATATGCCTTAAACAACGTGTATGGTGTTACAAACATAAAGTTGCCTAGCCAAACCTTTAATGCGGAGTTGATAAAAAGGCATAGGATTCCTGTAAGTTCTTATGAATGTGTGTCTCCAAAATTACTTATTGGTTTGGATCATTGCCATTTGGGATTGTCTGATGAAATACTGCCTTTAGAAAAGGGTGGCCTAATGCTGCCAATACGCCCTTAGGATGGGTTGTGTTTGGTAATATGAAAGGAATTCGCCCAGGTACACACACTTGTTTATTGACAGTACAGCCGGATAATTTGAACAATTTGGTGGCAAGCTATTTTAAAACGGAAAATTTTGGTGTAAAGGCTCTCCCGATTATTGAATCTAATGATGATTTACGTGCAAAAGAGTTGTTGAAAATGTCGACGAAAAGAGTTGCCGGAAGATTTGTATCTAGATTACTGTGGCGCAATGATGACGTAGTTCCCTTAATCGATTGGTTGGTATGGAAAGGAAAATAAAAAATAATACACAATTTGGTGAGGCATATAAGAAAATATTAAATGATTATGTGAAAAACAACTATGCCCGTAAGATTTCATCAAGTGAAGTTGAGAAATCACATTCGAAAACGTGGTACTTGCCCCATTTTGGTGTCGAAAATCCTAATAAGCCAGGGAAAATACGATTAGTGTTTGATGCAGCCGCTAAAGCAGAAGTAGTCCCGTTAAAGTCAATGTTGTTGAAGGGCCCGTAACAGTATAAGACATTGCCGTCAGTATTGTTCAACTTTAGATTCGGTGCCGTGGCGGTTTGTGGTGACATATAAGAAATGCTTCACCAAATTATCGTCGCTGAAGAAGACAGGTGTTCCCAGAGATTCTTATGGCGCGAAAATGATAAGAGCCCACCAGACGTGTACGAAATGTTAGTGATGATGGAGCTGCCTGCTCACCGTGTATTGCCAGCTATGTAAAAGAAAGAAAATTTGTTGACAGTTTTGAAAACTCATCAAAGCAATTCAAATTGCAAAGCAAGTTCGCAAAATACATAAAGCTGCAGGGTTCCACATGCGAAATTTTACATCTAATTCGTCTGAGGTGATAATGGCTCTAGAAGGCAATTTGAATCATACTGTTAGTTTCTCAGCCTGGTCAAATGAATTAGAATCAACAGAAAAAGTACTTGGCATGTTTTGGGACCCAAAAGAGGACGCTTTTAAATTTAATTTAAAATTTCATCGTTTTAGGTGTCCCACAAAACGTGAGTTATTATGTGTCGTGATGTTTTTTTTTTTTTGATCCAATTAGTTTTTTTTCTTTGGGATGAGAAGTTGCCTGAGTCATTAAATAAAATGTGGAATAATTGGCGCGAAGAGCTAAAAACCGTGGTCCATGCAAAAGTTCAACGTTACTATTTTGGAAAAGGTTTGCCTTTAAAATTGGAGCTACATGTTTTTTTTTTGATGCAAGTGAAGATGCTTTTGGAGCTGTCGCTTATTGGCGATACACTACAATAGAAGAGCAAATTGGGGTAACATTCATTTCTGCCAAAACCAAATGTGCTCCGTTAAAATTAATGACCATACCCCGATTGGAGCTACAAGCTGCTGTTTAAGGCACTCGTTTGATGTATACCATACTCGGCGAATATGTTGGAGCGATTCTACAACTGTCATAAATTGGATTGGTTCTGAAAGCAGAAGATATAAGCCTTTTGTAGCTCACAGAATTACAGAAATATTAGATTCTACACGCCCAGATAATTGGAGATGGTTACCTACAGACCTTAATGTTGCCGATGATTGTACCAGAATTAAACAACAAATAAGCCTTTTAAGTGAGACACGTTGGTTCTATGGGCCACAATTTTTGTATAAGCATGAAGGTGACTGGGCGAAATCGTATCTGGACAAACTGTCAAAGAATGCGTAGAAGAATTGCGGCCAAAATTCACTTTGTTGGATAGTACAAAATTGGTTGATTTTAATCGTTTTTCTTCATTTCTCAGGTTAAATCGACAATGGCTTGGGTTCTGAGATTTACAAATCGTTGCCGAAAAAGAAGAAGCGATAATAATAGTATGAGTTCTTTATCTGCAAAAGAGCTGCAGCTTGCTGAAACTATTTTGTGTCGAATTTCACAAGAAGCGAGTTTGAGTTACGAAGTGGAGGTGCTGAACTCTGGTGGAGAACTTAAAAAAGGCAATATGTCATCGTTAAACAGAACTGTATGTATCTTATGTTCGCAATAAAATGAGACATCAACATTATGAAGCTACAATGGGTGAAATAAGAAGAAAATACTGAATTCCACGTTTGCGGAGTCTTCTGAGAAAAACTTGTTCGAAGTGTAATGTGTGCAAAATACGACGTTCTGTTCCAGTATCACCATTAATGGGATCATTGCCTAGGGATAGATTAACTCCATATGTTCGTCCGTTCACTTATACCGGTGTGGACTACTTTGGCCCTATAAACATAACCATTTGCCGCGGTCATGAAAAACGTAGGGTTGCCCTATTCACTTGTTTAACAATAAGAGCCATACATTTAGAAGTCGCATATAATTTGTCCACAGATGCGTGTATTCTTGCCATACGCAACTTTATAAATCGACGTGGCCTGCCTACAAGAATTAGAAGCGACAATAGAAAAAATTTTGTTGGTGCTGATCAAGAAGCTAAGCGGTTTAGTGATGTGTTTGATGTGGCTCAAATTCAAGATGAACTTTCATCTAAAGGAAAAGAATGTCAGTTCAATTGTCCACATAATCCGGCAGAAGGTGGCATATGAGAGCGAATGGTTCAATGTGTTAAAAAGGTTCTAAAAGTAACGTTAAAGGAAGTCGCCCCTAAAGAGCATACGCTTCAGAGTTTTTTAATTGAAGCAGAAAACATTTTAAATTCGCGTCCGTTGACTCACTTGCCTGTCAGCCATGAAGATGAAGAACCACTGACTCCTAACCATTTCTTGTTGGGTTTTGCCAATACGGCTCAGACACCAGAAGGTACGGAAATAGAAAGGCCAACAATTCTCAAAAAAAACAGTGGAGAATTGCCCGACAAATGCGAGATCACTTTTGGAAAAGGTGGATTAATGAATATTTGCCTACACTTACAAGACGGTCAAAATGGTGCCAACGAACAAAACCCCTAGCTGTTGGTGATTTGGTTCTTATTTGTGACCCAGCTGTATCCCGTTGAGCTTGGAAGCGAGGTCGTGTAGAAAAGCTGTACAAAGGTATAGATAATGTTATTCGCAATACTAATGCGTCCTGTTTCCAAGCTTGCTGTCCTAGATGTGGAGTAGTGAATAGTGCCGATTCACGGGGGTGGGGATGTTGCCAAATGGATCATATTTATTTGTATTATTTGTTTTTATTTAATTTATTGTTTATGTTTGTGGGCAGGCTTAATGTTTGTTAAATTGTCTTTATTTACTTCTTTCTTTATGATGTTTATGTAACGTTGTTGTTAGTTTTTACATTGATCAAATTGCAGTGCTTTCTTTCGTTAAGTTGGTTCCGTTATTTAAAATGTGTTATACAAAAACAAGTAGTGGTCCAAATAAATATTTGGGTAAATATTAACTCAGTTCGTAAGGGAAAGCACTGCGGTACGTACTTGTAATTGGGTAATTCCATGTCAAAACGACCAAGAGTGGGACATTACCCCTTCCGATTTTAATGAAATTTGGTGAGAAGATTCCTTTTATCTCATAAGGAACATATATGAACGAAAAAAATCATACAAATATTGCGGCTTAAAAAAATTCTTTAATTTGGCCCCTGTAGCGTGTAGGATGCTCCTAGATGGGTCAAATGTATGACCAACCCCACTTTATTATTTATTGCCGAATTTCGGTTTTTTTAGTTATTTCAATACGCGAATATATGCTGTGCAGCCTCTTACATTTTCGAAATAACGGTATATCTTGAAAACAAGATCTTACCTAAAAAAACGGTTAGCACCACTGGATTCAGCGTCCCCAATAAGGATAAAATGCCAGGTGCGCGGCTGGTCTATTTTTTGCAACTTATTGCTCAAAATTACAATATTAAAATTCTATTTTAATATTATTTTTTTAAAGGTTGCGAAAGGAAAAAAAATCATATCTTAAAAAAGAAAAAAAAAAACACCTCCTTCAAAGTTTCAGAATTTTAAGAGAACAGTTTGAGGTATTATACAAGAAAAAATCAGCCAAATTAAAAAAATAGGTTTTTGAAATTTTACATTTTGCAGATATTTAATTTCTCAAAAAAATGTCTTTTATTTCAATATATGGTTTGTAGCCCCATTCTCTTTAAATTGACATTAAAATGATCTTCGTATGTCAAGTAGTTTTCGAGATATTGAAGAAATAAGCTCAACACATTCGGCTTATTCTGCGAAATTATGACATTTTGAATATGACATAACTTTCGAAAAACAAATTTGAAAAATTGTTTTCGTTCATATATGTTCCTTATAAGATAAAAGGAACCTTCTCACCAAATTTCATTAAAATCTGAAGGGGTCGTGTCCCACTCTTGGCCGTTTTGACATGGAATTAGCCAATTATTAATATGTATTCTTGGCTAAATCGACTAAGAATTACTCAAGGACCCAGAATATATGTATATACATTATGGGGTCTGAGATGAATAATAAAAAAGTTTCACACGGAATGACAAACTTAATATACCCTCTTCACAACTAATTGTGGTGGAGGGTATAAAAACAATACTGAACTACCCGTAGGTCACTCTATTTTTAGGTATGTATGTAGGTATTAGTAGATATGTATATGTTTGTCGCCAAATGGATCATATTTATTTTTACTATTTGTTTTTATTAAATTTATTGTTTATGTTTGTGGGCCGGCTTAATGCTTGATAAATTGTCTTTATTTACTTCTTTCTTTATGATGTTTATGTAACGTTGTTTGATCAAACTGCAGTGCTTTCTTTCGTTAAGTTGGTACCGTTATTTTAAATGTGTTATTCAAAAACAAGTAGTGGTCCAAATAAATATTTGTTTAAATATTAACTCAGTTCGTAAGGGAAAGCACTGCGGTAAGTACTTGTAATTATTAATATGTATTCTTTAATAATTTTGTAACTTTTTTGTAGAAATAATCACACTCACTCACAGCCGCACTAACATGCACTTGTGAAAAATATTAAAAAATAATTGTTTTTTTTTTGGTGTTGTTAAAATCGCCCCTTACGGACGACAGTCGCAGCCAGCGACAATGTTCCCACGCAGGAAAATTAGTTTTGTGGTAAATCTTATAAACCGGAAACGTATTTATTTTCCTCGAGAATTCTATCAGGTTCCACACAAACGTGTAAAGAACCTCTAGTTCCCAATTGCAATTTAAATAAAAATTTTTCTACCAATAACAACCAGAGAAAGTGACCCAAATGCACGTCTTGTGGTAAAAAAGACTACAAAATATTACCAACATAATTTCACTAGAACAAAAATACTAAATTTCCTTACCGTTTAAAAATTAAGTATGCAAAATGTATTATTCTATAACAAATTTGCAATGTTCGCAACCGAAAATTCCAATAACTTGTACAAATTATTTTAAAACCAATTGCTTTCCCGTAAAATAAATTCTCTATTTTCTATAAGACTTTTCTCAATCAAATTTTCTTTTGAATGAACATTTTTCGACAATTTATGAATGTTTAAACAAAAAGTTTCTAGATTAAAACAAAATAAAATTTCAAATACAAACTATACTCAATTCGAATGCTTTTTTAAAAATTTTCTTTTGTATACTTCTGTTACGAAGCTTACTATAGCTATCCTTTGGCTAGCAATGAAATAAATTGTACAGAAAATTTATACAACTGTTAGATACCAGCAGTATGTAATACATTTTCTGGTATCTTATAACTGGATAGTGCCTATTGCAAATTTTATGTATTTAACTTAATTATTTTAGGAATTTATTTCTAATGGTGGTGATACAAAGATCACAGGCAAGCTCGGGATTTATTGGGAGCTCGAAAGACTTCACTTTCAGACCCTTCAGCTGATTCATTTTTGGAAACTAAAATTCATTCAGCATGGTTCGATAGCGCTCGCCATTCGCCGTTAAGGTAGCTACTTGCTCATTTCGAAAAAGCATGTAAACCAGACCAAACAGTAAATTTAAATGGATGTAATGTAATGAACGACTTGAGGATTGTCTTCGCTCCAAATACGTTATTTTTGCTTATTGACGTGGCCATTTTACCAGAAATGAGCCGTCAAACTATAGTTATCGATCTCGAAAGTTCTCATGCAGCTAAAAAACACCCGATACCTCAGTTTTGCAGATTTCGAAAAATGCTAACAGTGTTTTCTGTGATGGATTATTGGATGTGAAGTATACCCGCAGTAAGTTTGATCAATTGAAAATCTTAAGATTCTAAAAACTGCTTCGGAACTGCTAATGATCCGGCCGCTTTCGTATACTTTTACTTCATAATTCTGGTTCTTTATTTTAAGGGCAGTCTGATCACAATCCTTGTTAACGTACTTACAGATAGTTCAACATGAATAAGAGAGTTTAAACTGCATAACAGGAGAAGTTTGTAAGTCACCACCAACCAGTTGTATAACTAAATTCCAATCTTTTTTGTGTTGTATCCACCGGCCATGTTCTGTAAACGAAATCACGTTAAATTGAAATCGATGGAGATTTCCTGATTTCAAAAGTAGTTTTGGTAAAGATGTGGACCTCAAAGTATGAGGTAAAGAAAAGGAAATATTTTTAAAAACAAAAAAAACTTGGTTTTTATATTCGACCTTATTCTTAGCTGTTTTTGTACGAACATTTTGCATATGGGTTACACATACATAGCTACTTTTGTTAAATTCAAGGACCGGATTTTACGAACGGAAAATTCGTGTGTGAAAAAAAGAATATTGTTTTTCTGTATTTAAAATTTAAACGAAAAAGAAAGAAAAACATTTTCTTTGAAAACAAAATTTATAGTTTCAAATAATAGCAAAAACTTTTTTTGTAAAAAAAAAAACAAATACAAATTTTCAAAAAACTTTTTTTTGTTGAAAAATATTTTTTAAAACGTTTTTTTTTTTAGAATTTTTTTTCTATGTATGTATTTTTCAAAAATGAAATATGTATGTATGTATTCTCAGAAACCTCTTCAGAAATTTTATTGAAATTTGTTTTGAAGAATGAAATTTTTATGACAATGCGAACAAAGTTATAAAAAATAACTTTCTTCTAAACTTCACTCATTTTTTCTTTTGGCTAAGGGGCCAAAATTAGGACTTCCTCCGAAGGTTGGCTATATGTGGCTTATAGCAGAGTACTTAAGCTTCATTTTGATATATCATTTATATTTCCCTAAAGTTTTTTGTTGAACAAAGGTTTAAAAAATAACTTTCTTCTAAACTTCACTCATTTTTTCTTTTGGCTAAGGGGCCAAAATTACGTTCAATAAAGTGATAACAACAACGAACCGCAGCCTGATAAAAAACTAGTTAAAGTTTTCCTGCTTAAGTACAAACATTCAGTCGATAGTAATATCGATATATCGATAGTGAAATCTGAACTATCGATTAATATCGATAGTAGAAAATATCGATAGTATCCCAGCACTAGTATCGACTGAAAGAATTATATTACTTTTGAATCGAAAAAGTATTCATTCACGACTGCCAGAATTGTATTATTATTTAACTAGATCATTTAAATGATTACATATTCCCAAACTCTTTGCATCGGTTCGTCCATTGATAATTCGACCAAGACCTGCCAGATCTAGATTTTAAACTATTTTAATGTCAGCTTTTGGAATAATGACAACGACATGACGCTACTCCATAATAAAAAGTTGGGAGCAAAAAAAAACTTAATTATTCTTTCAACTAGTTTTTCTTCATAGCTCCTTTTAAAATTCTCTTCTTATTCACTTTCTTAAAAAGTTGTATATTCATTTGCTAAATGCAATAAAAGAAAATATAAATCAAGGTCTATCCAATAGGTCTGCTTAAGAAGCCAGATGTTTATTTGGTTTTTTCCTCAACGATATCAAGAGTTGTTTACATTTTCCTTATACGTGTATATTTTTGTTTACTTTTTTGGTTTTTTGCCACATATACATGCACACAAAACACATTTTTCCTTTTGTTTTGCCTATGTAGTAGTAAGATTTTGACAACGGCAAGGAATTTTACACAAACAAAATGCCTGTTGTTTTTTGTATTGTTGTATTGTTGTAGTAGTAAGCAGACCTATTGGATCCCTGCAAATAAAATTGGACCACCTGACCCATTTTGATAAAATGGACTACTCCATGGACTAGTCCGATGTAATGCAAGCATGGACCATGTCATTGTTAAAAAATGTTTGTAGTGAGACGACATGTCTTCGTTTTTTAACGACATGCTTTCGTTTTTAAACGACTTCAAAACTAATCCTCTTGAGTATACCATGGAGTAGTTTTAAAACTACTCCTTAGTGGTCCAAAGGTGGGTTATATACCATGGAGTAGTTTTAAAACTACTCCTTAGTGGTCCAAAGGTGGCTTATATGGTCCTCTCCTAGGACATCGTAATGTTAAATAGACCAGGTTTTTTCCATACGTTTGGGTTACTCTTGGACTAGTCCTGGTCCCTTGTGGACTACTCTTTACACGCGTGTTTGGACTGGTCCTATTATTTGCAGGGATAGGCCTTGGTTTTACAACCATGTTATCAGAGCTGCCGTTTTTGGTTATTTCTAACCAAAATTGGTTATATTTTTTTTCAATGTGGAGATGGGAATATTTTTTTCATTTTGGTTACTTTTTTCTAAAATAATAATTCGTTTTTCTTTATACAATTATTTACGAGCTCGAATAATTTGTATTGTGTACTACGATTTTTTCATTATTTGTTACCAATGAGCCAATTTAGACTAGACTAATTTTTAGTCGGATCAACTATTGGTCTTTCCAAACTACACTGGATTAATTATTCTGGTATAAAATTCTTTACGTACACGCAGCTTTGTATGGGCAAGTATTTATTTGTTTACAAAAAAGAAAACACTGAACCTGTTTTTTCATAAAGCTAAGATCCCACTATCGGGTCAAATAGCACAATCTGTGACGATTTTTATTGTGCTTTATCGGCGCAAATTTAAAAACATTGCACAATTTATTCTTGGGTGGTCCCATTATCGTCGCACATTGTGACAATTTTTTTCATTTCATATCGGCCAAAACTCAATTGCGACAATAATCGGTACAATGCGGTCACACTACCGTGCTATTTGGTCAAATTAAATCATATGTTTTTCATTATTTGCTTGTTGGCAGACATAATTTTACTTTAGAAATTCGCAAAATTCTCCGTCTGAATATTCCATTATGTTTCCTTACAGTTTTAAATAATACATATAATAAAAATTGTATTCAATTTTATTCAAACTTACTGCACTTGTTCTTTTTTTTTTTGTAATTGTTGTTTTGTAAAAGATGTTTACAATTCAGGGATGGCAAAATAGATAAAACTGCAATGTTTTGGTAAAAACGAATTGTTGTCTTTCATTTAACAGTACAAATGTACCAAATGTAATTTTGGTACAATTAAGCTCAAAAAACTAAAATTTTAGAAGCCAGTTGGTGCAATTTAAAAATTTCGTTTTGCCATCCCTTGTATCGGCACTGATTGGCGACTGTGATCGGCGCACAAGTGGCCGATAAAAATCGGTACATATTAAACAATTTGATTGCTCCACATTGTGCAAAAGAGTGTTCACATTATCGGCGCATCATGGTTAATTTTGATTGTCCGCAGTCAGCACAATTTCGGCACAGATTGTCGCATATTAAAAAATTTTGACCGTTCACACTATCGGCACATGAAATACGACAAAAATTAGTACATTACGCCGATAGTGGGATCTTAGCTTAAGTGTGTATGTATTGGTTTTGTTCTGCTAATGCGGTGTTGAAGCTGAACTAAAAATTATGCCAACCAAAAACGACTCTCTTCACCTCTTTCGCCTACAAACTGTCGTTTTCTGCCAGTCTAGTCTAAATTGGCTCATTGAACAGAAGTTTTTTTTTTAATTTATCGATAAGTTTATGGGTAAGAGAGGAGAGAAGAAAAGCATGTTCTCTTCCCCTCTCACAAATAAACTCAGACTTTCTGAAAGAAAACTCTCATAATGTGTTCCCTGACTAACAAAAAATTCCTTTCAAAACAGCAACCAAATAATTTTTTTAAGATTTTTGCTAAGAAAATATTGAAATTTGTAATTTATATATATAAAAAACGCCATGTTTTGAAATTGAAAACAAATGAAGTTTTAATCAATGGAGATTTCCAATTATTTTTTTTTAAATGAGCTAAGGTTTTCTTGATTTTAAGAGCAGTAAAGATAAGTAGTACTTAAAGTAGGAAGTGCATAAAATCATGCGGAATCGATTTTAGAAAATTACTGAAAAATTACACAAAAGGAGTTTTAATGTTTCTAAAAACTTGAAAATAAGTTTAATGTTCTAAATTTAGGTTATTTTCAGAAGTATATTGAAATACATATATGAAAATACTCATAGAAATTTTAAAGATTTTTCAAAAATACATTGATTTTTAAATATAGCTTTAAAATTTATGGAATTTTCTTTAAGAAATGGCTGTGAGTTTAAGAAATTTGAAATTTTACTATTTACAACTTGTCGGCATGAATATTTATTTAATGTTTTTAAGAAAATTATTTGAAAAAAAAACTTTGCACTGTAACATAAATTTTGACAAAAGAATATTTGACAGTCTTGCCAATAACAGCTAAAAAGCGGAAAACAATTTTTCATTTTTGTTATTTATAACTGGCATATTAAAAAATATTTAATTTAATTACTTTCAATATACTGAATTTTGTATGGAAATTTTACGGGTTTAACTCTTGTAAAATAAAAATATTTTTTTATAACAAACAATTGGCCAACTTAAAATCATCAGCCACATTTCTTATAAGATGCAGACAAAGTGGATTAATACCTGGATTTATCACTAAAGCTACAACCGCCAATGGGTTCTCCAATTTCTCCAATAATTGCAGACATAATTATGGAAGAATTATTAAACACGACCCTTGATAAAATGGAACATAAACCAAGAATGATGACAAAATATGTAGACGACCTGTTTGGAATTTTAAAAATAAATCATGTTGAGGAAACTTTAAAGACTCTTAACTCATTTTACAAACAAATACAATTTACACTGGAGAAAGAAAAGGACAATCAATTACCATATCTAGACTCTTTAATTATCAGAAAAGTAATATAATTAAAGTCAACTGGTATCAAAAACCCCAAGCATCTGGTAGACTTATTAATTATTATTCCAAACATCCTAGAAGGAGAATAATAAACACAGCGACAAACTTTATAGCAAGGGTACTAGTAATACAGAATTTCACGAAGAAAACAGGAAGAAGATAAAACATATATTACGGAAAAACGACTTTCCATCAAAACTATAAACAACTTTATAAAATATGTTATCAATAAGCCTAGGTCAAATGAAAACTTAAGGATGGAGGAACCACCAAAGATATATAGGTCGATAGAATATATACCTGGGCTGTCAGAAAGGATGAAGTATTCAGACATATACAACAAAGAAAATTACTTATTAGCAATGAAAACGAGCCACACAATGAACAAATTGTTTAATAACATGAAATCCAGAATAGACAAACTAGATAAATCCAATCTAGTATATCAGCTTAAATGTAAGGGGGACGATACTGACATATGCCAAAAGATATATGTTGGTACAACGAAGACAAAACTAAAGACTAGATTATCATCGCACAAATCTGACTTAAAATCAAATGACAAACCTTAACCACAAAAAACAGCACTAGCAGCCCACTGTGCAAAATCGGGACATCAACCAGACTTCGATAAGGTGAGAATACTTGTATCACAAAACAAGCAAATAAAAAAAAACCAGCTGGCTTTCCGAGACTACCTGCTATAAATATACCTTGGATACATGCAGGAGATGCTGCATATTATAAATACACCAAACGAAAAGAGAAGTAACTACAAAACTGATACTGATAATTGCGCTCACATATATCGTCATACAATAAACAAACACAAGATTAATAAACAAAAGAAAATTATTAGAAAGTCAGTGAGAAAAACTTTAAACGATAACATCGGACAACACTGCATTAATTATTAAGTAAATTAATTGTTTGTTTAAATTAAGAAACACGTTTTAAAATTATATTTTTTAGATCATAACTATTTCCCTGAGGATGACCAACAAAGTTGGTCGAAATATTGGAATAAATAAATAAATAATTAAAAATTAAAACAGAACAAGAGTTTTTATTTTTATTATATTTTTATGAAACAAACCTCAAGCCGAAAAATATCAACATAACAGATTTAATATTTTTTTACGAAAAAAGTCTCAAATAAATAAAAACTTTTAATTAAGTTTCTCGTTATTTTTTTAATATGTAAGAGAACTACATTTCTTGTTTTGTTTTTATTATTATTAAAATATATAGTGCAAATAACCTTTGTAATACAATGCAACTTAAAATATATTTTAATGGTTTTCTCAATTAATAAAAGGCATTTGAAATTTGGTTATATTTCTTACATTTGGTAACTTTTTCAAAAATTTTGGTTGTAAAAATTGTATTGGTTGTGGCAGCACTGCATGTTATAACAGCAAATCATGTCAGTTGTAGAAAGGGAGTTATAGATCTTCATATTAGTTTAAAAAAACATATGATGCTTGCAGTGATGCCA
Organism: Pollenia angustigena; assembly: GCA_930367215.1. Classification (NCBI taxonomy): domain Eukaryota; kingdom Metazoa; phylum Arthropoda; class Insecta; order Diptera; family Polleniidae; genus Pollenia; species Pollenia angustigena. The sequence goes on from OV884059.1 coordinate 202,632,372, forward strand.
TTTTTAAATACACATTGTTTGAAAAACGGCTAAAGTTTTGAGTTTTTAATGAAAACTGACTTTAAAAAATATCGAATTCGATAGTCGTATTTCAATATCGATGTATCGGTATTTTAAATATCGGCGACATATATCGATTATTTTTTTTAAAAATATCAATATTTTAATATATCGATATTTTTTGCCCATTCCTAATTGGCATTTATAAGAAGAATTAATAAAAAAGCGGGGTTTTCACATTGCAGATTTCTAATTATTACAGTAAAGTCAAACGAACTTGAATAGATTTTTTGGAATAGTTAAAAGATTTGTGCATATACATATGTATATTAAATATTTTAATATGGTAATAGTTTCAGCAAAATACGTTCGATATATCGATATTTTTGAAATAATAAATATCGATACTCTTAAAAAATATCGATTCGATATATTTTTCAAGTTGTCCATCCCTATAAACCAGTATAAGAAAATATCGGACATGTTCCAAAAATCGAAATGAAGTGGAATTGAAATCGAACGAGATTTTGAACTCAATTATTTACAAAATGACTGTAGTTTTTCCTGTTGTTATTAGTGGCTCTTGTAAAGATAATTGGTACTTAAAGTAAGAAGTATATAAAAATGAATATTTTAATGAATTTTCATTACAGTCTCGTTTTCAAAATTTGTGCGATTTGAAATCCACTTCATTTCGATTTGCAGAACATGTCCGTAAAACTATTATTATTTAATGTATGTACATTAGGGTGGCCGTTATTTTCTTTTTTTTGATTTCTTATATTCTCCCCCCCCAAATCGGTTCAGTTTTATGTAAAAAAAAATACAAAAAAATTTCGTAGCGATAAGTTGTGTTTTAGGGGGGGCGTCGGCCCCTCAAAGTTTGCCATCAAGCCATTTATTCAAATGTAATTTGTTTGCATATGACTATCTCTTAAAAACAACATTTTACAAGAACATGGTATATGGCAATATTTTAGCTCTTCTAGTCAACAACATTAGCCTCAAAGAAAGTTTTTTGCTAAAATTAATATTTAAGAAAATAATTAAGAAAATAACAACAAAATTCCAAACATTTTATATACGTTTTATATATATAAAAGAGGGATTTAATGTCAAGTGAACTAATTTTGAAATCGAAATCTTTCGATTTGGATGAAATTTGCACCACCGTTAGTCCCATTGAATAGTAGTTCAGACACAAATTTTCAACAAGATCGGTCAAAAAGTTTCTGAGTTTGGGAGGGTCAAAGTTTGAAATTTTGGCCATACAGGTGTTCTTTCACATCCATGTAACTTATTACCAATTGGGGTTAGCAAAATTTGTCTCAAGCAGCTTAGATAGCTATTTAATCAATCTTTTTTTAAAACATTTTTTAACATATTTTTTTTATATTTAAAACTTTTTTTTTTTTTTTTTTTTTGCCAAGTTGTAAATTTAAAAAAAAAAATTTAAAAAATTCAAAAAAAAACAAAAAAAATTTTTTTTTAAAGATTGATCAAATAGCTATCTAAGCTGCTTGGGACAAATTTTGCTAACCCCAATTGGTAATAAGTTACATGGATGTGAAAGAACACCTGTATGGCCAAAATTTCAAACTTTGACCCCCCCAAACTCAGAAACTTTTTGACCGATCTTGTTGAAAATTTGTGTCTAAACTACTATTCAATAGGACTAACTAAATTTCATCCAAATCGAAAGACATCGATTTCAAAATTAGTTCACTTGACATTAAATCCCTCTTTTATATATATAAAACGTATATAAAATGTTTGGAATTTTGTTGTTATTTTCTTAATTATTTTCTTAAATATTAATTTTAGCAAAAAACTTTCTTCGAGGCTAATGTTGTTGACTAGAAGAGCTAAAATATTGCCATATATCATGTTCTTGTAAAATGTTGTTTTTAAGAGATAGTCATATGCAAACAAATTACATTTGAATAAATGGCTTGATGGCAAACTTTAAGGGGTCGACGCCCCCCCTAAAACACAACTTATCGCTACGAAATTTTTTTGTATTTTTTTTTACATAAAACTGAACCGATTTGGGGCGGGAGAATATAAGAAATCAAAAAAAAAAAGTTCTCCATACAACTAACGGCCACGCTAATGTACATATGTATATAATATTCATATGTAAAAAAGAAATTGTTATTATTCATACCAAAGTATATTTATATAGGTTAGGTTAAGAAGGGTTGTGCGCCCACAGGCACACCTCCACTCGGGCACCGAATACGATCCATTGTGATTCCCTTCAATGAAAATATGAAGTAAGAGAGAGATAAGACGAAGTGAAGAAATAGAGAAAAGGAAGCAAGATAAAGACAGAAAATTAGAAAGTAGGACCAATACCCCCCTTACAGTCCCCTCAACAGAAACAGCCGCGTTATTTCCCTGACAAACCCCAGTATATTGGCCGGATTACATCCAGCTATGCACCCCAGTTCGTCGTGAAACCTATCTCCTAGCCACTTCAGTCTGAGACCCTGCATCCTAGAACAATGGCACAGTACATGCTCGATCGTCTCTAGCTCCTCTGAATCCTCGCATAGCCTGCAGAAGTCCGGTATGGCGTTATCCCATCTGCTCGCAAAAGCCCTGACAGGACAATGACCCGTCAAGAACCCTATAAGTGTTCTGAGACTACCCCTATCCAATCACAGTAGAACCCTGGTTGCCCCCGCGTCCATTTTGGGCCATAGTGCCCTAGACACCCTGCAATCCATTCTGCCCCTCCAGGATCGGTCAACGTCATCACGGAATTTCTCCCGTATCACCCCATAGTTGTAGCATAGGGGGGGTTTTACCCCCCTGTCCCCCACCACTAAGTCGAGACCCGAACCCTCTCTCGCGAGTTCGTCCGCCACCTCATTCCCCTCAACCATGCAGTGTCCTGGTACCCAACACAGCCTCACGTTGAATGCACCCATGAGTTCCCTAAGAGCGCTCCTACACCGCGCCACCAGGCATGATCGCACCGTATGGTTCTTCAATGCCCGAAGCGCCGCCTGACTATCGACGTAAATTGTCACCTCAGATCCACCCACGATGTGATCCAGTATCACCTCCGTCGCCCTCCAGATCGCTAGGATCTCAGCCTGGAAGACACTGCACTCATCAGGGAGTCTGAATGACCTTTTTACCTCGGTGTCCGCGATATAAACACCGGCACCAGTGCCGGTTTCCATCTTGGATCCATCCGTAAACACTGCCCACCCCTCAAACAGCCCATTGGATCCACTCCAAATTTCCCTATCTGGGAACTCCACTGGTGGTGTTGCACCGAAGTCCAGGGTCATAGTCCTATGATCCGAAATTCCCTCGAGAATAATACCCTGATCTAGCAGACCCATCTCGTACAAAATTCTCGTGTGATCATCCCGCCTAGGTCTAACTAAAGAAGACTCGTAAAGTCTAAGTAAGTTCCTAGCTGCCACACTCCTCACATAATGCTCGATAGGGGATAGATATAGTAGGATGTCCAGCGCTGCCTGCGGAGTGCTTCTCCTTGCGCCTGTGATGCCAAGAGATGCACTTCTTTGAACCTTGCTGAGCATCTTCCTATAGCTATCCACTCCCAACGCACCCCACCAAACAGTGCATCCATAGGTAAGTATAGGCCTAACAACCGATGTGTAAATCCAGTTTACCATATCAGGCCTAAGACCCCAGTTCTTACCAATGGAGTTCCTGCATGTGTAGTATGCATTGAGTCCCCTTCTCATCCTCTCCTGAGTATTTCTCTTCCAAGACAGTTTACAGTCCAGAAAGTTACCCAAGTACTTTGCTCCGTCCGATAGAGGCAACTCGACGCCATCTAGCACTGGCCCCCTAAATCCCTCTATCCTATACCTTCTGGTGAATAGCACCAGCTCAGTCTTCGCAGGGTTAACACCCAGTCCCCTATCCTTTGCCCATGCCGAGAGTTCGCCTAGCATCACCTGCATAACTTCCCCGATCGTGGACAGAAATTTTCCCCTGACCAGTAGAACTATGTCGTCCGCATAGGCAACAACTTTCCTGCCCATGGAATCAAATGACCTAAGAATACCGTTAACCGCAAGCAACCACAGTAGAGGCGATAATACCCCCCTTGTGGTGTCCCCCTGGTAACCCTCCTCCTTATCACATGATCCCCCAGGCTCGAGTTTATAATCCTACTGCCAAGCATGCAGATTATCCACTCCACCAGAAAGTCCTCAACTCCCAACTCCAACAAAGAATCCCTAATCGCCTCTATCCTAATGTTATTAAAGGCTCCCTCTATATCCAGAAACGCGGCGAGAGTATACTCCTTATGCCTCAGACGGTGCTCAATACAACCCACTACCTCATGTAACGCGCTCTCAACAGATTTACCCTTCAGGTAAGCATGTTGAGTGTTGCTAATAAGGCGGGTCTCAATATTACTCCTGAGATAGAAATCTATTAGCCTCTCAAGAGTCTTCAACAAAAATGAAGACAAACTAATGGGTCTAAAATCCCCCGGTTTCGAGTGGCCTGCTTTACCGGCCTTGGGTATGAAAATCACCCTGGCCTCTCTCCACCCCCTAGGCAGATACCTCCTACTGAGGCATTTCCTAAATATATCCACCAGCAGAAATGATGCATCGTCCGGGATGTTGCAAAGCATGGCCGGAAAAATACCATCCGGACCCGGTGATTTATATGGGTCGAAAGTATTGACCGCCCACGCCAGCTTCTCCCTTGTGACCATTTCATTGACGCAAGCGGAAGTATGATCCGATGTCACGGACATGACGTCCCACTGACCGTCCTCCATACCACCGGTTTCCCTGCACCCGGGAAAGTGCGTCTCCATAAGTAAGGTTAGGGTCTCAGAGCTAGACTCAGTCCATGAGCCGTCATTCCTTTGGATGTAACCCAGGGCCTTAGGGTCCTTAGATAAAATCCGTCGGAATCTTGACAGCTCGTTGACATTATCGATGGACGCACAAAATTGCATCCACGATAGTCGCTTTGCTCTCTTCAGATCCGCCTTATACCTGTTGAACTGCACCTTGTGATTGTTCCAATCATCTGGTGCTCTCGTAAGCTTGTCCCTATTAAACAGTTTCCTCACCGTAGACCTTTGAACATGAAGTTCCCTGGTCCACCACTTAGGCTGTTTACGCCTACCCGGAAACGTAACCGGGCAGGAATGCTCATAGCTTTCCCTTAGAAGATGAGTGAACCTATTCACCACCCCCTCCAGATCCGTCGGCAGCAAGTCGCCCAAGGCCTGATGCTCCAACCCAGTTCGGACCCCTTCCTTGAAGGAGTCCCATTTTGTCCCCCTCGGGTTCCTGAATGGAGCAGCCCTAGGTAGGTCAAAATTCAGTGCGAAGGTAATACGACTATTGTCTGAAAAAGTACAGTCCGTTGCCACCCTCCAATCAACAACAATTTGCTCGTCACGGTTTACTAATGTCAGATCTATCACTGCCTGCCTATCTTTATTTCTGAACGTCGGCGTGTTACCCATATTACAGATAATAAGATTGTTAGTAGTTATAAAATCAAACATTAACTCACCTCGTTTATTAATATCGGCACTCCCCCATTGGCTGTGATGAGCATTGGCATCGCAGCCCAACACAAGGATTGCACCTCTCCTCCTTGCATATGCCGTGAGTTGCCGCACCTCTGTACCCGGTGGGTACAACCCCTCGTATGGCATATACACCGAGGCCAGTGTAAGCGTACGCTTCCCTTTGGCCTCTCCATTTATAACGGTCAAGTCACCGCACCTGAAAGAATGAGATATGAGAAAATTCAATTCATTTCTCGCTAGTATACACGTTCTTACCTTGTCCTCTGTGGACGGGACAAAAAGAGTGTATCCCGCAACCCTTAAACCGCAAACCTTATTTTTATTTATCCAAGGTTCTTGGATAAGGGCTACGTCCGTCCGAGTACTGGAGAGGAAGGTTGCAAGTTCGGCCGAGGCTGATTCACAATGGTGCAGGTTTATCTGCACCACTAACAGCCTCTTTGGTCCTGTCATGTTTCGGATACCGAAACCTAACGTTACCTAAACCGAACCTAACAACCCCCCCCCACCTCCTCCAAGAATTCCATGGACTTCCGATCGATTGCGAAACGGAAGTCCTTGCCGGTATTCTCCTTACACACCAGTGAGGTCACTAGCCTCCATTGGTCAGTAAGAAGCCTACTGTTTTGGTTGCCCAATACTGCCAGTATAGTTTCCACCTTGCGTACGGGAGGTGGAATCCACACTGTCACTATGGACCTAATTGGCAAGTCGGAGGCTTGTATGACTTCAAACCTTGCCCCCGGGCTAATGTCGCCGCATTTGCCAATTGTGGTTCTTAAGAATTCCAATGAATTCTTGTTACCACAGTTGACAACCTTGACTCCCTTAACCCAGTCCGCACCATTGAAGGATACGTCCACCTCCTTGCCTTTGAAAACTGCCAGCTCGTCGATAAGCCTAGCCTCTACTAGCTGCCATAGCTCGGCACTGATCCTCCCATCCGAATCATTCCGATCTATGACAGCCACCTGCAGATGACTCTCCAGGCTCGTCGACTTCTTCATTCTTTTATTCGATGAGGAAGGCTGATCATCCCCAGATCTGACCCTCTTAATGGTTTCCTTATTGGAGCCATTAGGAGCATCAGCCGGGGATGTACCAGCCCTCTTCACTATGCTCGGTGACTCCGGTACGACTGGTTTCGAAGGACCGTTCCTGCCCACGCCTTTTCCCCTAATGCCCCCCTTACGAGGGCCACTAGAGGAATCGGACGGAGGATTACCGGCCTTCTTCCCCGTGTTCGCTGCCTTAGCCACTTTGCCTCCTTTCTTGGGTATCGCCCCCTTATCCTCCGCAGCTCGTTCCGAAAACATGAGCGCTTTGGTCACCGGGGCAACCCCTCCTTCCTCTTTCTCTTTACGGCAGGTTGACGGCGCCACCGGCCCTGTACTCTTTTGAGTAGTTTCCGGGCCGACGACCTCATTCACCTGCTTTCTCCAAGGATAGGGCCAACCGAGCACGGTACTGACAGGGCCGTAAATTCTTTCGAATTTAGCGACGCTTTGTCGGTGCCTTCTCAGAAGGTGCCTATCCCTCGCGGAGAACGTTGAAGGATCCCTCTTCGCCATCTTGTCCAGATATGCAAGAGAGCTCCTTGTTCCGTTCTGCGCCTTCTCCTCCTTCGTTCGGCTGGAGTTCTTAATATCTCGTGGAGGGGCGCTTGGCCCGTCCTCCACGGCGTCCTGCCGAACAAGTTGTGGACAGTCTTCTCCCGAGTGTCCCCCCTGATGTCCCCTGGCCTCACAGATGAGAGTGGCAGGCTCTGCAGTCTGACTGTGAGCTGATATATCAATATCAAGCTCCGTGTCGGAGAGCAGAGTCAACCTCTCTAACCCCTGAGTAGCCCCGGTTTCACCACAGGAGTCCCCCGATTGTACCAGAAGACTATCCACATATAGGTCGGTCAGTACCTGTCTCTCCTGTTCAATTATGTTCTCATGAACAGTCGAGAGGGTACTCTCCGACTCAGAGACCGTGACGTCCGACTGACCCTGGTCAATCTCGTCCGTCGTGTCCTCATTTTCCGTATTACTAATTGTGCTTGTTATAGTTTTTGTTTTTGTTTTTAAAAAGGGTTTCATTTTTGTTCCCACGAGTAGGCTCGTTCAGACGGACCGTACCACGCAGTGACGGCGTGCGTGGACTAGGCAACTAACATACAACAGCGCTTTGCCCTGACGCTGAGGGGAGCTGTTAACGACTAGTTTCTTTACGCACTAACTAGCCACACAGGACCTCGGCACTGCTACCAACCACGTTGTCCTTAAAAGTGCATATATCGCGCCCCAACCACTGGTAAAGCCCCCACCTTACAAGGAGCGAACCCACGGGTTGCCGCGCCATGATATATGTACTGATAATGGGCCGGAAGTATGCCATTCACCGCCGCCTCATTATCTTGACAAGATGAGTAACCTTTAGTTGCACACCCCTTCAGTGTTCTCGACCTCCCGCGAAGACGCATTCATCACCTACATCATATTTATATATTTATATACTTTCATACTAATTGGTACAGCGCATCCTTCTATTTTTTTGATGTGTAATTTTAAACTTCTATCCGCCCAACATCTTTTAAGCGCGGTCCGGTAGTGGGCTTTCCATAACTACTATTTTTTATTTTTAAAGTATTTAACAAAATTAGGTAATTTTTTTTATTTTTTCTTAAAATTAACACATTTATAATACATAAAAAATCATTTAAATAATAAATGACAGTTTTTAATTTATTCATTAGCATGCAGTATCTTAGCCTTTTGCTCTAAAAACAAATGTGATATTCGATTCTTTTTAAATTGTATGATAAAATCATTGTACTCTTCATTAGTTTTATTGTGAACTTTTTTGACATGGATGACGCAGCTAAAAGGAAAATTTGGTAAATAATTCTAATACACGTTTTAAATATTTCTAAACTAAACCCATACCTTGCTCGTCTGAAAAATTCCTTACTACAAATAGAACACTTCATTAAAGGTTCATTTAAATGAGCTGCTGTATGTGATTTAAAACTTGTGCTTAGTAAAGATTTATCACAGTGTTGGCACCGCACAAAATATCTTGACTAGAAAAACAAAAAAAAAAAAAAATTTTAATTTAAATAATATTTTCCTTTTATAAAAATCACATACCCTTTTTTTCGTATCTGAATTTATTGTTGTGGCCGAATGAGTACCCATATGTCGGTCTAAATCAATTTGACGAAAAAATTGTTTTGGGCATAAACTGCATGGTATCATTTGACCCAAATGTATTCGGCGGTGTATATTTAGTCCACCTTTATCATAGAAGGCTTTGTTACAAAATTCACACTTGTGCTTCTTTTCCCGATTTTCTTTATGTATGCGTTTGTGAGAGTACAAATTATTTTTATCATAAAATTTAAGACCACAAACTTTGCAAGTTTCTTTTCGTTCTCGATTTTCCATATGTGTCCTCTCATGCATTTGTACAGCATAATTGTTACGCAATATTTTTGCTGTAGATAAGTTAAAAATTTTTAAATCAGTTTCAAAATTTTGTAAAAAAGTCGACAAAAGTTTTTGGGATCTTTTATAGATGTAACCATAATTTTTATGATCCTAAATATTGCTCATTTGCTGCAAAGTCGACATAATTAAAAAAATACGTTGCGAAGCAACGTTTTTAAAGTTTTGAAACAAGCCTAGTTTACCAACGCAGCTCTCAATAAATAAAAGTATAAAGGGTAATAGAAAATTGAAAAATACGAAGTCTCGGGTATGCATAGTTTCCGAACCTCTGAAGTTTTCATATGAATTTGCGATTTCCCACTACATTTCTAAACGTATATGGTCAATATTGGTATCATTTGAAAAGATATTTCGGGAAATGCAAAATTTATTTAAAACTTTTTTAACTCTTTAGCTCCTAATATAGTTTTAACAAAATTTTATATCAAAATGTTACACAAGGTAATAACAATTTAATTAAATAAACCCCAGCTTTGCTAAATAAACCTTCTCCGCATAGCTGGCATATGGCCGTGCGCAAGGATTTTCTCCTCTATGGTATAACAAACACTGGTTTGGCTAAATAAGGTTTCTCGTCTATGGTATAAAAAACACCAGCTTCGCTAAATAAAGCTTCCGTATAGCCGGCCTTTGGCTGGCCGCAAGGATTTTCTCCCCTATGGTATAACGAGCACCTGCTTAGCTACCCAGCCTTCCAGAAGGCCTCTGTACCCCTTCTTTTGGATAAACAAGGCCTTCTCGCTCCATTCCATACTCATATCTTTTTTACACGCGTTGTCATTGCGGAGAAGGCCTTCCGCTTTCCTTTCCTTTCCTCCCCAGAGCTTCTTAAAGGCCTTCAAATAAATGGCTCTTAGAAGGCTTTCCAGAGTATGACTTTCAAAAGGCCTTAGCAAAAAGCTTATCTTGAAGGGTTTTTAAGAAAGGTACCTTCAATGAATGGCTCTTAAAAGGCCTTTCAGAACATGCTTCTACAAATGCATTAAAGGTCATATTGAAGGGCTATCAGTCTAAAACATTAAGGAATATTTCCTTACAAATGAAATTAGAAGACTGAATAGGCTTCATGTACATATCAGATCTCCAATATAGAAAATGAAACAACACTTAACTTTTTATATATGTATACCTATTTTACAAACATATGAGGGAGTTTACACGGTGTCTTTTCAGACATGTCTGACAAACACGTCTGTTTTGTTTGTAGGCGATCGGGTTAGAGAAGAAAGAGGGGTACCAAACAGACATGAAATGAGCTTTCATGTTTGTTTATATGAATTTTCATGTTCTCAATTTGTATGTATATGTGTATTAGACATGAAAACAGACATGTTTGGAAAGACATCGTGAAAAGACAAAAGGTTTTTGGTAGCATGTTCAAAAGAGAATGTCAAAAACAGACATGTCTGGAAAGACACCGTGTAAACTCCCTCTATGTTTATAAATTTTATTAAACATATTGCAACTAAAATGATTTACAACATACATATGTATGTTGTTTGCTTGTGCAAAAAATAAAACAAAAAATGTTGCTCCTTCTTTTCTCGCTTCTCACAGAAGCGAGTGTGGAGGCCTTCTATGAGGCCTTCTTTTGCAGTTACGTAAGAATAGTAATTAAATCAAAAAGTTTTTTAAGCAGGCCTTTAAAAAGGCCTGAAGTAAGAAGGTCTTCTGAGTTTTCCCGCTGGGTAAATATGGCTCTTCCGCATAGCAATTAATATGCTCCCTAGAAACTGTGGGACAAATGGGAAAGTGATGCGTAAGCAAACAGTTTAACTTTTTGTTAACATAGCCAATCCTTTTCAAATGACAACCTCACCCTCTGTCCAGAAAGGACTTGGTGTCCCCTGTTTTAATTACAAACGAGGCCCTGTCGACCGATCTTAGGCAGTATAACCTTCACATCAGCACGGAGGAAATTCTACTGCCACATTACGAGTGTCAGTCAACCCTGAATGGCCACTGTGCGTCTCAGGAACTAGGAGATATGCGAACACAGGTATCTCTGAAACGGTGGCTCCGAAAAACAGCACGTTTGGGTGCTTAGATAGCAGCACGATCACCAAACTAGGAAGTGAAGGCTAGCAACCTACGCGACCAAATTTAAAATTGCTAACGAATCGTCCAAGAAATGTAAACGAAACCGAAAACAACTGATGACGACTTTTGGCTATGGTATAATGACTACGATTGGATTTTGGAACATCAAAACCTTAAATGACAAAGATGGTATAAGCTCCAACATGAATTCACGTTTTCTGCAACTTGAAAGAGAATTCCAGCGATATAAATTAAAAATTTTGGGTCTAAGTGAGGTTCGGTGGAACGGAGCCGGTGAATATAGATCCCCAACAAACAACTCAATTCTGCTGTACTCCGGAAAAGATATTGGTAGCAAACGAGAGGCCAGAGTTGGTATTTTACTATCACCAGAAGCTCGAAAGTGTGTAATTGATTGGAAACCCATATCTGTACTGAAATTCTGAAACTTTTTAACGAAAAAAAATTGTCGTTAAGTAGTCATAATTCGTAAGCTAACGAAAGTTGTCGTTAAGAGCTATTCTGTAATGAAATTTTAACAATTTTTATCGGCAAAAAATGTCGGTAGCTAACGACACAAAAAAAGTTCTTGTTAAATAATAACGACAATAAATGTACTGTTAACAGATTAAAAATGTGGAGAAAGTAGCCAATTTTTAACACAAAAAAAGTAAGAAAGTATAGTCGATCAAGTCCGACTCTACATTGCAGTATTTGGGCGATCATGTTTCCGCCAAAAAGAGTATGTTGTGAGGTTAATATTCACATAAGAAATTTTTGTGCCAAATATTATCTAAGTATCTACTACCATTATTAGTGTATTCGTATGGGAGCTGTGGTCAAATATGGACCGATTCTAAAAAAATTTGTTCTGGTGATTTATGTAGGTTGCGACAAAATATTTTTGGATCTTATTTAACTCAAATGTCTATAAAACAAGATGGCTATTAATAGGCATAAAACCCTATTCCGGAAAGAAGTTTTCATGTGGGCTATTAAAATTAAATAACTGCTTCTCACCATTATAAAAAGGCTTCGACCTTGTGACAATAAACGCATATGTGTCAAATTTTATAAAATTATTTTTAAAATTGCGACCTGTAATTTGCGCACAAGGTTATCTTGGACAGACAACCAATGGATTCTGACATTGTTTCTGAGTCAATCGGTATACTAAAAGGCAGACCCAGAACCTTTATTTAAACGTGTTACACACATTCGTACAAACACATAATATCATCTTCACATACAGTAGTGTAGGTATATAAAGTAAGAGCAGAATGTTGTGCTAGAGTGGACTGAGCCACCTGGAAATTTTTCCCTATGTATAAAAAGATTTAAAACCAACATATTTGTTAAGAAATATAATCAATATTTACACGTTTTCATTCATGTTTTGTTAAAATAAATGCAATAAAGAAAATTTATTTTGTATTTTTTATTAATTTTAAAAAATTTTCACTATGACGTTCTTATATTTTGACCGATATTTGTCGTCAATATTTCTAAACAAAAATATTTGTTTATTTAAAATACAGAATAACAAATTCGTTAAAGTAACCGAGATTTCTCGTTAATTAACGATATCGGTAGTTAAATTCAAAAAGTTACAGAATTGAGGTACTGATCGCCTTATGTGGGTCAGATTTCGCTCCAAGGTGAGAAACATATCAATTATTCAATGCTACGCGCCAACAGAATCAGCAACCGAAGACGAAAAGGATGATTTTTACAGTCAACTTAATGCTGTGTATGACTCACTTCCTCGTGGGGACATCTTTCTTACAATGGGTGACCTTAACGCAAAAGTGGGTAGTGACAACCGGTCTATTGAACATGTTATGGGTAAACATGGGATTGGCTTGCGAAACGATAACGGCGAAAGATTTATCGATTTTTGCAATTCCCGAAGACTTGTAATTGGAGGTACCCTTTTTAAACACAAGACATGCCACAAGATAACATGGGTCTCTACGGACAGAATTTCTACATCAAATCAAATTGACCATATTGCAATCTCCTGGCGCTTTAGAAAATGTCTATTAGATGTTCGTTCAAAGCGTGGTGCAGACTGCGGCTTTGCCAAAGACCACAGTCCGGTGATTGCGAAACTTCGCCTGTGCACAGCATCAATCCAAACCGCAAGACCCAGGTCTCGTCCTCCAAAACTAGATCTAGCCCGGCTAAAAATAAGCGCTATTAAAGATAGCTTTAGAGACCAGTTGGCCAATGAATTCTTCCTCGATAATAACAACAACCCAGTCCTTTCCGTAGACAACCAATGGATCGCGATACGAGACAAAATTAAAAACGTCGCAAATAACATTATCGGCCCTATACCTAAAGGTTTAACAACATGGATGAGCGAAGATACCTGGAGGATGATAGAAGAACGGAATGAAGCAAAAAAGGCAATAATACACGGAAACAGAATCTAAGTATAAGATTCTTAAGAAGGAAGTTTAACGCTTAGTCCGAAAGGATAAAAGGAAATGCATTAACGATTTGGCAGACGAGGCCGAGCTAGCAGCTAACAATAACGACTGCGGCACCCTTTACAAAATAAGTAAAAAACTTGTAGATAAAGACCACCACACAGAACATCCGGTAAGAGATATCAACTGAGAACCCGCAACCAAATGTGTCGTATTCACATATTCCGAGTGTCCGTATTAAAACCGACCCTCCATCTATAACGAGATTGTTACTGCTATCCGCCAACTACCGTCTGGTAAAGCTGCTGGTATAGATGGGATACCAGTTGAACTGTTAAAAGTCGACCCAACTCTTACTGCGCAAATATTTCTGCCTATTATAACCACCGCGTGGGAACAGCAGTTTCCTACGGAATGGAAAGAAGGTATAATCATCAAACTTCCCAAGAAGGGCAACTTAAAGGAATGTCATAGCTGGAGAGGTATATGTGTTCTCCCAGCTATTGCTAAGATCATAGATAAAATTATATTACTCCGTATCAAAGACCATCTTGAATCGACTATTGGTAAATTCCAAGCTGGTTTCCGCAGCGGGGTTTCCTGCGCAGACCACATTAATACGCTTAGAATTATTATTGAGCAATCTGCGGAATATAAGTCTAACATTCATCTATTATTCATAGACTACGAAAAAGCTTTCGATAGCGTAAACCGTGACCGTATTTGGTCTGCTCTGGGAAACAGGGGAATTCCACCCAAAATCATTGCAATGATAAAAGCTAGATACAGCAATGCTAATTGCTACGTTCTTAACAAAGGCCGTCTATTGGACCCCTTTGCTGTACAAAGTGGAGTTAGGCAGGGTTGTATCTTATCACCAATTCTTTTTCTAATCGTTATGGGTGACGTGTTAAGCGCAGCACTTCAAAATAATAGACGTTGTAGTGGCATAAGATGGAAGCTCAATGGGAGTCACTTGAGCCACCTAGCATATGCTGATGACATCTGCCTCCTTTCGAATAGCATCAACAACGTACTTTATATGGCGGAATCTATATCCCAAGCATCAACACCTGCGGGTCTTCGTATAAATATCCCTAAAACAAAACTGCTAAAGGCCAGTTTACACGGTAATACAATGTATTACGACTTTGTAGAATCAAAATACTATAAAATTCTATCCGTGTTTAAAAGAAAAAAATAAAAATCTGTTGTAAGTATAATTCATGTTTACACGGATGGTATAACTTAAATCAAAAATAATAACAACAAAACAGATGGTTGCAGTTTGAAATTTTTACAAAAACAACATAAAAATTTCCTGAGTTGATTTTAGTTGTTTTTGTAATTGTATTAAAATGCTACCACCTTCAATATACTCCGTTAAAATACACCTCTGGTGTGATGAAAACACATAAGTTTCTAAAATGGTTTAGAAAAAAACCATTTACCGACCGCTTGTTAGATTTTGTATTCGTATTCTCTCTTACTCAATGCATTTTGCTTTTACATGATATGATTTCTCTCATTATACATTATGTCGTAATACAATGTATTACCGTGTAAACTGGCCTTAAGCTCATGCAGAGACATGCCTACTAATGACTTGTGTTATGAGCAAGTTAACAACTTTTGCTACCTGGGTAGCACCGTATCTGTCGATGGAGGAAGTGATATTGATGTTGATAACAGGATAAAAAAGACAAGAGCAGCTTTCGGGTTATTAGCTCCATTGTGGCAAAACAATAATATGTATAAGCCTTCGCACTAAAATACGAATTTTTAATTCAAATGTAAAATCGGTTTTATCATATGCATGTAATACATGGAAGGTAACAGTTCAGCTAGCCAACCGCCTACAAATATTTGTTAACCGCTGTCTGAGACGTATTCTTTGCATATTTTTTATGTGTAAACGTTAAAACGCGAACAACGCAAGTTGAGCAAAGCACAAGAAAATAAAATAAATAAAATAATCATTGATTGAAAAATAGATAGGACTATTAAAAACCAAAAAAATAAAGTCAATACAACAAGTGGAACATAAAGTTATTTTATAAATATTGTTTTTTAATAATAAAAATTTATTTATAAAATACCCCATGGCTGAATGCAGTAAATGTAGAACAGCAATTAGAGGGGAAACAGGTGTACAATGCATGGGAGTATGCAATAAAGTGTATTATTGTACTATAAAATGTGCCGGCATAGATCAATACTCAGCAAAAATCTTGGATGCAAATAATTTTGTTAGATTTATACATATGTGATGACTGTCTCCAGTATATACAAAATGTTGATTTGGTATTAAAAGATATTAACAAAAACAAACAAAACTTAACGGAATATAAACATGAATTTAAAATGTCTCTAACGGCCATTTTCACCAAGTTCGGTTAAAACTAACTTTCAATTAAAGTTCCGGTTACCAATATGTTTTGACAGCTATAACCGATAGTTAATTATAACCGAACTTGGTGAAAATGGCCGTAAGAGAAAATGAATGTGAAATAAAAAAACTATTAGAGGCAATAGAAAAGCGTTATGAGGATCGGTTAAAAAAACTAGATAGTGCACACAAATCGTTTGAAAAAAACGCTCGGGAAAACCAAAAATTTGCGAAAATGTAAATGAATTTGAAAATAAAAATAAGGAAATCTGCAACAAAATTGAAGAAAATAATGTGAAAATGTGTAGAGATATAAAAAAAGTAATAACAGAAGCAAACGTCAAACAAAGTAAAATGTCGTATGCAGAAATAGTGCAAACCAAAACAGTGATGCCAGATGTTAATAAGCAAGTGCCATTAATAATTATACCTAAAGAAAAACAAAATATCGACAAAACAAAATGTGAATTAAATAGAAAAGTTAATTCTATTAACCCTTTAACCACTGAAAATCAAATACGAATTATTTGATTTCAATAATTTTGATTTTAGGGTGCATTTTGGTTGAAAAACACGATTTTGAAGTCCGTTTGCTGAAAAAATGCTTTTTAAACGCAGTAGGTGAGAAAAACGTAAGACCGTCTGTAGACGGTGTTAGTGGTTAAGAGAAAAAAAAAATTAAAAATGCAGTACTATTTAAAATTATTTTTATTTAAATAAATCCGAAAAAAATACTTAAAAGTAACATAAAAGTAACATAAAATTAATTACGCATCAATATGGTATTTTGTAAAGCAGTTTTTTGCTTTTGAAAAACATAAATGAATTTTGCATTTCGTACAAAACGTATGTGTATCTGACTTTTTGCAATGTTTACATGACTCTTTCGAACCCCATTCAGGAAAATGATTAATTTTATCATATCTCAAGCTCACTGGAGGATGAATTGCATTCTTTCCAACAGAGCTGCTAATAGCTGGCTCCTCGCCAGAAGAAGGACGACCTATATTTCGTTTTCCAGTAGAAATACACAGTTCCTTAGCAATTTGTAAGCGAAACTGGTACATAGTTGGTTCTTTTCCTTTTCGGTTGCTATCAGAGTTTTCTTTGTTTTCGGCATTGCGCCTACGATTTAAAATAAATGCATTTGTAATGCTCATATCGAGCAAATGGTAAAAAATTCTTGTCGCCATATCGTGAGTTTTGATTTTAAGCCCATTGCGTCCCATGTAAGAGTCCATAAGATCGACTCCACCCATGTGCGCATTATACTCGCGAATAATTTGTGGGCAATCAATATTGTCATATGATTTATTTTTACGATTGTAACGAGCAACTGTAGCTGGCTGACTGACTGATTTGGTTCTCTGAAAAGGCTTAGTCCCTACATAAGTTGAACACAGTTTTACATTTTTTGTGTCTTTCCACAATACTGTAGTGATGTCAATCCCGTAAGCAGATCCAACATATTCCGTTGAATAACCTCGTCCTTCTTTCTTTAATACAGCGCTTTTGTCAGTTGGAAGTTTGGAATTAGGAACACGGTTCACTCTAACAGTACCCAGGCTAAAAATTCCACGCGCTCTAAGGTACACTAAAAGCGGTAAAGAGGTGTAGAAATTATCGAAGTACAATATATGATTGACAAAATTTGGTACTGTTTGCGACAACCTAAATCGAAGTCATAGTCATTTTATTAAAATAGAATCGGAAATGAACGAAACAAATGTTTTACCTGATTACAACGTTGCCTGTTGCACCAATGTTTGGTGTGTCGGCCAAAATAATGTCATCATTTTTGGCTCCAGTGTATATTTCAAATTTGTATGAATATCCGCTGCTATCACATAAAACAAAGAATTTAACTCCCCAAGGATGCGGCTTGTCCGGTAAATATTGGCGTAAGTGATGCACCATTTTTGTTGAACACATTTGTTCGTCGATACATAAACGAGCATTTTTCGGAATTGAGTCGAAACGGTCAACCAAAATTGCTGCAACTTTTCTTATCCGAAAAATCGGATCATAGCCCGCATTACCCTTTTTAACTTGTTGCGACGCATCGTTAAATGAAAAGTATTTTCGTATTTGTTCAAACTTATTTTTTGACATGCAGTCTGGGACGTGTCGAAATCCATATTCGCTCCAGTGCATTTCAATATTTGGGTAACGAAAAATCGACATATATATTAAGACTCCAATGTACCTACGAATCTCATGTTTTTCAACTTTAAAGGATGTGTTTATATTATCTGTAACTGCAGCTCTATTCGTTTCCTGGCTCATCAAATCAATTAAATCGTCAGTGAAAAAATAATTAAAAAAATGTAAAGGTGTTTTCAAATTTTTTACTTCAACGGGCAAATCTGTCTCTCCTCGGAAGGCAACCTCATTTATATGCAACTGCATAAAGGTTTTTCGCCATATTATGCTTTTAAATTCAGTCGAATCTTTATTGATATTTGAGAGATCTGATGAGAAATACTAACAGTAATTCATTTATAAAGTCATTTGTTTTAAAGTACTTACTTTCCCCAGTAAAGCCACCAGATGATGGAGTAAATTGTGGTCCTGAAGTTTCCATTGTTGGCAATGGTGAGCGATACTTTTTTTTTGTTTTAAACGAAGTTTCTTCTTCAGTTCCAGTTCCATCCACACTTACATTGCTTACATTCAACTCATTATTTAGTGAATTTAGAAATGTTGAGGAATCCAACTGTTCTAAGCAATCGCTAATCACCGCATTGTCTTCTGGTGTAAGTTCGTTACACTCGTAGTTTGGATCTGCGATGCTATCGTTAGAATCACCGCAATCGCTAATCACCGCATTGTCTTCTGGTCTTAGTTCGTTACACTCGTAGTTTGGATCTGCAATGCTATCGTCAGAATCTTCAAAATCTTCGTCAATTGCGTCCATAAATTCTGCGATTTCTTCATCGTTCAATGAAGAAAGCTTAAATTTCTTATTGCCGTTATAGTCTTTAGCTTTTCTTTTTTGTTGCGACATTTTTTAAAGCTTTCTTTTTTAATTTTATACAAAAAGACTGTATGTAAAAACAAATACTTTTTAGTTCATTAAAAATACGTTACACAAATTTATTTTCGCCTTAGCCACTAACACCGTCTACAGACGGTGTTCACCAACAACTAAATATAGACGAGATTTATTGCTCATAAATCAAACTAATTAAAAAATATTAATATAAATATATATAATACTTACCAGAAAAATTCCCGATTTGATTTAGTTGCTAGAAATATATTTTTTTTTTATTTTTATTTTCACTTATATTGCACCGAATTTTTTTGGCAGTTCTCACCAAAATCTAATTGAAAATGAATATTTCTCTTCAACTAACACAGCGACGATGTTGAAATTAACACTGCTGGCTTAGTAATTTTATGCTTTATAAGAAAGCCTTTGACTGTTTTAGTGGGGGAATCACAGAATTTATAACAACTTGAATTTTGTGATGACCGTCTGTAGACGGTGTTAGTGGTTAAAGGGTTAATTTAAAAAAAACTGATGTCGAAAATAGAAGAAACGGGACAATAGTAATACAAAGTGAAAATAACGAAGAAAGGGAAAAAATAAAAACAGCCATAGAAAATCAAATGAGTGAGAACTATGAAATTAAGGTACCAAGCCCAACTGAATTCTATATAGATATAACGGACATTTCATTTAAATATTCTGAAGAAGAATTCACTGAGAAAATAAGAAAACAAAATCCGATTACACATAATAGTGAAATAAAAATTGTAAAGACATTCGATTTTAAAAGAAATAATAGAACAGTATACAATATTAGAATTAAAACAGATAGCGAGCTATATACAAAATTAATGGGTGCACAAAAAATAAATCTAGGATGGGAAAAATGCAGGGTGTTTGATGGAACTGATGTTAAAAGGTGTTTTAAATGCAAAGGGTATAACCATACTTCAAGTGAATGTAAAAATCAAGAAATATGTATTAAATGTCATGGAAATCACAAGTCGCAGGAGTGTAATAAGGAACCAATAACTAAATGTATTAACTGTGTAAAGATAAATCAAAAATTGAATTTGGGGTTAGATGAAAACCATAGAACGTACAATAAAGTGTCCAGTTTACCAAAATAAATTGAATATGAAAAAGAGAAGAATGGGGGTGCCAATGTAACAATTAAAATACACATATATTTTATATACAAATGTACAAGGGCTAACAAATAATTTTAATCAAGTGGAGATAAAAGCTGCAACAGAACAACCCGAATTTCTAATATTGTCGGAAACGCATATGACAGAACATGTAAAAGAAGACGAAATTAGCCTGCATGATTATAACCAATTAATATCGTTGTCTAGCTCAATAAGAACTGGAGGTGTAATTATTTATTATAGAAAGGAATGGAAAGTTACTAAGTTACTTGAAAAGGTTGAAAATAGAAAACACTGGATTATTGCTTGTAGAGCACAGCGTGGGAACAAACAAATTATAATAGTGGCAATATATAGATCTCCGAGTGGTTCGGAATCAGAGTTTTGTGAAATTTTTCAAGAAACTGTGGAGAGCTTGAGTGAGGAAATATATGACATTATAATTACTGGTGACTTAAATATAGACTGGGCTACTAGTAATTTTTATAAAAATCGAATAAATAGCGTATTAAATGACAACGGACTTAAGCAAATAGTTAGTGAATATACACGGGTAACAAAAACAACAAGAACTATAATTGACTATGTAATAACGAATAACAGCTACAAAATATCAGCACAAAATTGTAATAAAAATAAAATATCAGATCATGAAATAATAAAAATTTTAGTCAAAAATGATAAAAAAGATATTGAGAACGAAAACAACAAAATCACAGATAAGTTTAAATATAATAGAGAACTATTTACGAGAGAACTAAGTGCAATAAGTGGATATGATGAAAATTTAGATGTAAATCAGAATGTATTGATGTTTGATAACTGCATCGAGGAAACAATAAAAATATTTACTATAAAACAGACAATAAAGAAACAAAATAATGTTAACCAGTGGTTTAATAATGAACTGCGTTTAATAAAAGAAGAAAAAATAGTTAAATATGAAATTGCAAAATTTGAAAATAATGATGAAGCATGGAATAATAACAAATTAATAAGAAATTTATACAAAGTAAAAATAGAAAATGAGAAATATAAATACATAAACAACAAAATAAATAATGCAAAGGATCAAAAGCAAATGTGGAGGGAAATTAAAGACCTCGTTTTAAAGAAAAATCAAAATGTGATAAAATCTGTGATATTTGATAACGTAGAATATAAGGAAAACACCCAAATTGCTAGTCATTTTAATAAGTATTTTATAAATAGGGTTAAGATAATTCGAGATTCAATAGAAAATGTGCAATACACAAATCAAATACATTTTTTTAACTCAAGATTTAAATTTAATGCAATAACAATTTTAGAACTTAAGAATATAGTAAAAGAAATGAAAACTAAACCAGACTACTGCAAAATATCAACGAAAATTATACTTGACAACTGGTATATAATTGAGAAAAATATTCTAAAAATTGTAAACAAATCACTGGAATCTGGAGAATTTCCAGAAAATTGGAAAGAGACAATTGTTACACCAATTGAAAAAGTGTCGAAAACAACAAAATGTGAAGAGTTTCGTCCCATAAATTCCTTAAAAACATGTGAAAAAATATTGGAAAAAGTCGTAAAAGAACAGCTTGAAAAATATATTGAGAAAAATAATTTATTTTCAAAATATCAATCGGGTTTCAGAAAAAAATTTTCATGTGAGACAACGGTAAATTATGTAATTAATCGATGGAAGAATATAAAAGACAATAGAAAATTAATAGCAATATTTTTAGACTTCAAACGGGCGTTTGAAACAATTGATAGACAAATTTTAATACAGAAATTATATATGTACGGTATCCGGCAAAAGGAACTGGAATGGTTTAAATCATACTTGACAAACAGAAAACAATTAACTAAAGTAAACGGTCTGAAATCAAATGTAATGGATAATGACTTCGGTGTTCCACAGGGGTCAATTTTAGGGGCTTTGCTATTTATAATATATATAAATGATATGCCAAAAATACTCGACAAATGTGAAATTGTTTTATATGCTGATGATACTTTAATATACACAGAAGCGGACACTAGTGAGAAGTGTTATGATAATATGATGGGCGATATAGATAGTGTTAATATATGGTTAAAAAAGAATAAACTTAAACTCAATGAAAACAAAACAAAACTTATGGAAATAAATATGAACACTGAAAAAGAATTTACAATAAATAACAAAGTTATAGAAAAAGTAAAAAATATTAAATATCTAGGATTTATAACAGACAAAGAAATAAAATTCAAAGACCATATAGAATATATTTGTAAAAAAATTTGTAAAAAAATTGGCTTTTTTAAAAGAATAAGAAACAAAATATCTGTGATAACTTCTATTCATATATATAACACAATAATAAAACCTCATTTTGAGTTCGGGTCTACAATAATATATACGTGCTGTAACGAATCTCAAATAGAAAGACTTCAAAAGTTACAAAACAAAGCAATGCGAACTATCTTAAAGTGTAATAGATATACAAATATACAAACAATGCTTGATATGCTCAAATGGCTCAACATTAAACAGAGACTTGCGCTAAATACTCTGAACTTTATTCACAAAATTAAATATGGAAATGCACCTGAATATTTATGTGATCAAATCAAATATGTAGGCCATGTACAACCATATGGATTGAGAAATGCCGATAACTTTAGGCTTAAAAGGGTTACTACAACAGCTGGGCAAAAATCACTTTTCTACAAAGGACTTAAACTGTTTAATTCTCTAGCAAATGAAATAAAAAATGAAACAAATATTAATATTTTTAGAAAAGAATGTGTAAATTTTGTTAAAAATAATAATATATAAAATTTTATTTTATAATATCAATGTTTATAATATCAATGTGAAATTTTGAAGTATTTTGAATACTAATAAAGCATACATACACATACATACATTTTGGCCAAGAACAATTTCAAACGACGAATTACTACGAAGAACTAATCAAGTTGAAATTGCCATTGAAATAAGACGTAGAAAGTGGAACTGGATGGGCCATACGTTGAGAAGGGATGATAACAACATAGCGAAGCATGCCTTACAATGGAACCCCTTCAATAACGTGAATCGTGGAGTCGGCCGACCTCGAATAACCTGGAGAAGATCTACAGAGGATGAAATGAGGTCTCTTAATTTGAGCTGGAGTCAACTTAGAAATCTTGCACAAAACCGTGTTCGTTGGAAGTCAGCCATAGTGGACGCCCTATGCTCCAGTAGGAGTTAAAGGAAATCATATATATATATAGAAACTGTTGTATTTTGGCAAACTCATCGCCTCTCGTTAATGGATTAAGAATTTTTAAATAAAATGTCTGAATCCAAATGATCTATTCAAAAGCATTTAAATAAAAAAAAAAAATAATACCAGTACTGTCTATATACGGTCAGAATGTAGTGAAAAATCGCAAATTTATATGAAAACTTTAGAGGTCCATAGCTCGAAAACTATGCATTTTCGAGAATTTTGCCATTTCATCTTCTTTTTTTCAATTTTCTATTCCCCGATGTACTTTTTTTTTATTTGCAACTGCGTTCGTAAACTAGGCTCTTCAAACGGGGAAAGTTTAAAAGATATTAACATTAATTTTATGCGCAATATAAACAACTCTTCATCACTAACCCTATAGCTAAATTTTTTGAGTTATGACGAGGTTGCAGCAAATTAGCGAAATGTATTTACAGATGTACATGTGCATATGTGTATGTAAATTTTTAAACAACTTATTTTAATTCTGTTTAAATACCGTTTTAAAGTGAATACCGTTATTGATACCGATACCGAAATAACTACTTACAACATATAGAACACATTCTTGGATTTTTAATTTCTTTGTACTTTTTTCTTTCTTTAGGCTGTACTGATGCAATAGGATTGTCTAATGTTTCAGCTACCAAATAATTTTCTTTTTCTTTTTCTTCGCCAGTACTATCCATGTTTATTCCTAGTTCCATACTGCTGTTATCATTTTTATCGACCGTTTCATTTTCGAGTGCAATTTTAACTTTAGTCTTTCTTCGAGATTTTATTGATGAAAATTCTGTCGAAGTCAAATTATTTGTAGAATTAACTGTTTTTATTTTTGCAGCTCTAATTTTCTTTTCAGTTTTGTTTTCTATTTTTAAAGTTTTACTTCTTTTATTTTTTAATTTTTCCGGATTTTCTGCTATTGGAGTGCCAGATGTAGCGCGCTTTGATCTTCTTTTAGGTTTACTATTCACAGGATTTATATTGATCTCTTGATCTGACTTTTCATTTTCAAAATGGTCTTCTATTATAGGCTCAACTTCCGTTTTTTCCACCAATACAGTTTCAAATTCTGCTGGAGTATACTTAACATCATCTGTAAAATTTATTGAGCCCATCAATATTTGTGTATTGAAAGTACTTGTGTCTCTAAAATATTTATATGACTCCAATGCTTTGGAAAATAGAGAGTGGGCGCTGTGTATACCATTTAAACAAAGTTGGCATAACATGGGCGAAAATGGATCCTCAGCTACAAAAATTGATCGATATATAAGTTGCTTTTGGAAAAAAAAGATTGTAAAACAAGAACAAACCAAAACTCTCCAACAGGGTGTACTTGTAGTAACAGTCTTTATAAGTTATATCGCAATATCCATACAATGTAGAATTCCAATCTAAGACAACACTCTCGTCTAAACAAATGCGACAAATATTTTTCTTAAACTCCTGGGAGTCCATTGTATAGGCATTAAAACTAAATTTTTAATATTTATTTTCAAGGTAAACAAAAGAATCACAAGAAAGTGATAGCGTTAAATTTTATTCTGTGGTTAAATGGCAGTGCAATTACGGCGAATTAAATTAACAATTGTCTTGCACATTGGCAGGGCTGCCAGGTGCGTTTTTCTTCCTCCACAAACTTAAAAAAGCTTTCCCCAAAAATCGCCCATTAAAAGAAAAAATCCCCAAAATAACCCCCAGTAAAAAATATTTCTTATCTGATAAGTTAGTTTTACTTGTATGTACTATGTTCTGCAGGAGATCATTTTTATCGAAGGAAATATGAAGTTGTATTTGAAATATAGTAACAAATCTAGTTTACCGACGCAGCTCCAAATAAAAAAAAAGTACCCAGGGTGATAGAAAATTGAAAAATAAGAAGAAAAAATTAAATAAAAAATTTGGCGGAAACGCTTAGTTTTCAAGTTATGGACGTTTTAAGTTTTTATATAAAGGTCCGATTTTCCACTACATTTTTATCGTTATATGGCCAATATTGGTATCATTTCAAAGCTTTTGACCATATCTTTTTAGATATACAAAATTTATTTGAAAATTACTTTCTCTTTACCTCACATTACATTCTTTTTGCATTTTACATCAAAATATTACAGAAGTGCACCAGGTTAGTATGTATGTAGTTTATTTAAATAAAAGTGTAATACAAACGTAATCAAATTATAAATATGGTCGTCGCAAACGAAAACACTCCTGCATAGACGACCTTCGGCCGGGCGCAAGGACTTTCTCCTCTATGGTATAGCAAGAACCGGCTTCGCTAAGTAAAGCTACTCTGCATAGCCGGCATTCGGCCGGGCGCAAGGATTTGCTCCTTTTTGGGATAGTAAGTACCGGCTTCGCTAAGTCAAAAGCTTTAAAATGATACCAATATTGACCATATAAAGATACAAATGTAGTGGAAAATCACATTTTTATATAAAAACTTAAAACGTCCATAACTCGAAAACTAAGCGTTTCCGCCAACTTTTTTATTTATTTTTTAATTTTCTATCTACCTAGGTACTTTTTTTTTTATTTGGAGCTGCGTCGGTAAACTAGATTTAAGCGGAAATATACATACATATATATATATTATACAAATATAATCATGGTGGAATGAGCTTATTCCACCATGAATATAATCTGAAAGTTTATTTCTCATGGAGTAACATTTTATTATATAAATTTTCATATTATGTAATTCGAATGTGTATTCTAATTCAAATTACAATTTATAAAGCTTTCATACTTTTATAGTCTTATTCCTTCGTTTATATATTTCTGTTACGAGGCTTACTTTAGCTATCCATTTGCTTGCAATGAAGTAAATTTGACAGAAAATTTATACAACTATTTTGGGTTTTTATACCTTGTTGAAAACATAATTGTGTCTACATTTTTAGTAATTTATCATCTAGAAAAAAAATTTTTACGACATTTAAACAATTTGACAAAATTGATAAAGTGATTTTTTCGCCTTATATTCACTATTCAACTTTTCAATAGAAATACAAATTTTGGACTTATTATATATAATCGAATTATTGACAGATAAGGTTCAACCTTTTCAGATATTTTTTTAGATAAAAAGATTTTTTTTGGCCCGGTGCTCATTGATATTAAGTGAATTATAGAAAATACAGTACATCATTTGGTGCGAAAGGTTTCTCTGACAAAATGAGGGAATATTAAGTTTGTCATTCCGTGTGAAACTTTTTTATTATTCATCTCAGACCCCATAAAGTATATATGTATATACCATGAGTAATTCTAAGTCGATTTAGCCATGTCCGCCTGTCCATCTGTTGAAAAGACGCTCACTTTCGAAAAACTCAAAAGAAATGAACAAACTTTGTGTCAAATTGCTTGTAGTTATCCTAAGCAGTTTAAGATTGAAATCCAGCAAAATAGGTTTATTAGGACCAGAGCTATGAATCAAAATGTGGAACCACCACCTTAAAAAATTGATAATTTTGTGATAAAAAAGCTAACATATGTGGTGGAACAATGCACGGAATAATATAAGATTTTGCAAAAATTCGTTTTATTCGATTGGAAATCACGCTGTAAAATTGGCACCGTGCAATAACTCTCAGGTGCAATAAGTCCCAGTGCAATAACTCCCAATGAATTAAATCCCAAAATAAATGAAATATGTAAGTCCCAAACTGGAAAAAAGAAATAAATCCCAAAAAAAGTGAAATAATTTCCAAGTCTTAAATGAAACAAACCCCAACTTTTGGGAGTTATTTCATAATGAAATAACTCCTAAAGACATTAATGAAATAACTTCCAAAAACAGTCCATCGAAAAGAAATGAAATAAGACCCAAAAAAATGAAACAACTTCCAAAGAAATTTATTATATATGTATTCGTTTTACTTGAATATTTACATATGTATTAGGTTACCAAAAAACTAACATTGAGTCCTCGACATTTTGACGACAAATGGGGCAATCCGGGTACAAGGATTACCTCCTCTATGGTATAACAAACATCGGCTTCGCTAACTAAAGCAAACACCGGCTTCGCTAACTAAAGCTTCTCTGCATACTCTATGGTATAACAAACACCGGCTTCGCTAACTAAAGCTTTTCTGCATAGCCGGCCTTTGGCCGGGCGCAAGGATTTTATACTCTATGGTATAAAAAACACCGGCTTCGCTAACTAAAGCTTCTTTGCATAGCCGGCCTTCGGCCGGGCGCAAGGATTTTCTCCTCTATGATATATATAACTGCATAGCCGGTAACCATAAGACACTGCAATTGCAATTAGCAACATTTTCTTCTTTGATAAACTTAAATCATTGTATTCAAATAGTTTGAAATATCCCGTTATAAATACCGTTTAAAATTTTAAACTATTTTAAGAAATTGCAAATAATTGAAAATGAAAAAACTCCCACAAAAAATGAAATAACTCCCACAGCAAATGAAATAACACCGAAAACCAAAATAAAATAACTTCCACGTTAATTTTTTCGGGGACTTATTTCATTTGGATTTTATTTAATTATGAAATAACTCCCAGGCAAAAAATGAAATAACTTCCAAAAAAATTAAATAAAACCGAGAGGGCTGGGAGCTATTTCATAATGAAATTACTCCCACATTTGTATGAAACATTTTTGGGTCTAATTTCATTTTTTTTCTTGGGACTTATTGCACCTGGGAGTTATTGCACGGAGCCGTAAAATTTCGTGAAGATCCGTGCATATTTTACCCTAGGCCCCATATAAACCCTACTCCCGGAAAACAGTTTAGTATGCCTAAAACCGTAATAAATAATGCTATCATAATAGAATTTGGCACGTCACAGTTCTGAAGTAATTAACAATTGTATCATAATACAAATTGATACGTCAGTTTTATAGAACTAGAAATAACACTGTGAAATTTCGTGAAGATCGGTCCATAATTTACCATAGGCCCCATATAAAGCCCAGTCTGGTAAAATAATTAAATACGCCTAAAACCGTTAGCTTCATATGGCCAGAAAAAATTTTATGCAATTTTGTGATATACGGTCCATAATTTGCATTAGGTCCCATTTTAGCAGCCTTCTGATATTCAATGCAAACGCTTAAACTAATTGCACCGCTGTATTGAAATTTATGTTTGTTAATACCAGAAATCACTCTGCAGAATTTTGGGATGATTGGTTCATAGCTAACCATAGCTTTAATATAAATTACCCTCCTTGCTACCGGAAAACCGTTTAGTACGCCTAAAACCGTAATAAATAATGCTATCATATTAGAATTTAGTACGTCACAGTTTTATAGGACTAGAAATGACACTGTGAAATTTCGTGAAGATTGGTCCATGATTTACCGCAGGCCCCATATAAACCTTGCTATCGGAAAACCGTTAAGTATGCCTAAACCAAAAAATTGGCAGGTGTATCAGCACTGTTATAGCGTTAAATGGCAGAGCAATTAACGCGAATTAAATTAACAATTGAAGCACAGCCGCGAAAAACGTTGTAAACGCCACATTTTGCAAAAACTGTTTTTTTGCAGATAAACGTTGACTTTACTCTCTTACACAGTTTAAACATCAAATCAACCAAAACTATGCACCTTAACGCCTTCAAAATGGCGTACAAAGTGTCAGCCAGTGGAAGAACATTGCAAGTTACTAACATAATGATGAAACCGAAATGGTTTTGCAGTGCGGAATAATGTTTTAAAAGCCTTTTGCGTTAAAGTTTTTATTATCACTATTTTAAATAATAGAAAAAAAAAAATTTTTAAAACAAATAATGCTGCTTGTCAAAAAACGTTTTTTTGCTCTCCTGAAAAATTATTATTTTGTAACTTAAAACGTTATTCGCGGCTGTGCTTCAATTGTCTTGCACAAGGCGAATTTATAATTCGCCTTTGTCTTGCACATTGGCAGGGCTGCCAGGTGCTTTTTTCTTCCTCCCCAAACTTAAAAAAAACTTTCCCCAAAAATCGACCATTAAAAGAAAAAAATCCCCAAAATAACCCCCAGTAAAAAATATTTCTTATCTGATAAGTTAGTTTTACTTGTATGTACTATGTTCTGCAGGAGATCATTTTTATCGAAGGAAATATGAAGTTGTATTTGAAATATAGTAACAAATCTAGTTTACCGACGCAGCTCCAAATAAAAAAAAAGTACCCAGGGTGATAGAAAATTGAAAAATAAGAAGAAAAAATTAAATAAAAAATTTGGCGGAAACGCTTAGTTTTCAAGTTATGGACGTTTTAAGTTTTTATATAAAGGTCCGATTTTCCACTACATTTTTATCGTTATATGGCCAATATTGGTATCATTTCAAAGCTTTTGACCATATCTTTTTAGATATACAAAATTTATTTGAAAATTACTTTCTCTTTACCTCACATTACATTCTTTTTGCATTTTACATCAAAATATTACAGAAGTGCACCAGGTTAGTATGTATGTAGTTTATTTAAATAAAAGTGTAATACAAACGTAATCAAATTATAAATATGGTCGTCGCAAACGAAAACACTCCTGCATAGACGACCTTCGGCCGGGCGCAAGGACTTTCTCCTCTATGGTATAGCAAGAACCGGCTTCGCTAAGTAAAGCTACTCTGCATAGCCGGCATTCGGCCGGGCGCAAGGATTTGCTCCTTTTTGGGATAGTAAGTACCGGCTTCGCTAAGTCAAAAGCTTTAAAATGATACCAATATTGACCATATAAAGATAAAAATGTAGTGGAAAATCACATTTTTATATAAAAATTTAAAACGTCCATAACTCGAAAACTAAGCGTTTCCGCCAACTTTTTTATTTATTTTTTAATTTTCTATCTACCTAGGTACTTTTTTTTTTATTTGGAGCTGCGTCGGTAAACTAGATTTAAGCGGAAATATACATACATATATATATATTATACAAATATAATCATGGTGGAATGAGCTTATTCCACCATGAATATAATCTGAAAGTTTATTTCTCATGGAGTAACATTTTATTATATAAATTTTCATATTATGTAATTCGAATGTGTATTCTAATTCAAATTACAATTTATAAAGCTTTCATACTTTTATAGTCTTATTCCTTCGTTTATATATTTCTGTTACGAGGCTTACTTTAGCTATCCATTTGCTTGCAATGAAGTAAATTTGACAGAAAATTTATACAACTATTTTGGGTTTTTATACCTTGTTGAAAACATAATTGTGTCTACATTTTTAGTAATTTATCATCTAGAAAAAAAATTTTTACGACATTTAAACAATTTGACAAAATTGATAAAGTGATTTTTTCGCCTTATATTCACTATTCAACTTTTCAATAGAAATACAAATTTTGGACTTATTATATATAATCGAATTATTGACAGATAAGGTTCAACCTTTTCAGATATTTTTTTAGATAAAAAGATTTTTTTTGGCCCGGTGCTCATTGATATTAAGTGAATTATAGAAAATACAGTACATCATTTGGTGCGAAAGGTTTCTCTGACAAAATGAGGGAATATTAAGTTTGTCATTCCGTGTGAAACTTTTTTATTATTCATCTCAGACCCCATAAAGTATATATGTATATACCATGAGTAATTCTAAGTCGATTTAGCCATGTCCGCCTGTCCATCTGTTGAAAAGACGCTCACTTTCGAAAAACTCAAAAGAAATGAACAAACTTTGTGTCAAATTGCTTGTAGTTATCCTAAGCAGTTTAAGATTGAAATCCAGCAAAATAGGTTTATTAGGACCAGAGCTATGAATCAAAATGTGGAACCACCACCTTAAAAAATTGATAATTTTGTGATAAAAAAGCTAACATATGTGGTGGAACAATGCACGGAATAATATAAGATTTTGCAAAAATTCGTTTTATTCGATTGGAAATCACGCTGTAAAATTGGCACCGTGCAATAACTCTCAGGTGCAATAAGTCCCAGTGCAATAACTCCCAATGAATTAAATCCCAAAATAAATGAAATATGTAAGTCCCAAACTGGAAAAAAGAAATAAATCCCAAAAAAAGTGAAATAATTTCCAAGTCTTAAATGAAACAAACCCCAACTTTTGGGAGTTATTTCATAATGAAATAACTCCTAAAGACATTAATGAAATAACTTCCAAAAACAGTCCATCGAAAAGAAATGAAATAAGACCCAAAAAAATGAAACAACTTCCAAAGAAATTTATTATATATGTATTCGTTTTACTTGAATATTTACATATGTATTAGGTTACCAAAAAACTAACATTGAGTCCTCGACATTTTGACGACAAATGGGGCAATCCGGGTACAAGGATTACCTCCTCTATGGTATAACAAACATCGGCTTCGCTAACTAAAGCAAACACCGGCTTCGCTAACTAAAGCTTCTCTGCATACTCTATGGTATAACAAACACCGGCTTCGCTAACTAAAGCTTTTCTGCATAGCCGGCCTTTGGCCGGGCGCAAGGATTTTATACTCTATGGTATAAAAAACACCGGCTTCGCTAACTAAAGCTTCTTTGCATAGCCGGCCTTCGGCCGGGCGCAAGGATTTTCTCCTCTATGATATAACAAACACCGGCTTCGCTAACTAAAGCTTCACTGCATAGCCGGTAACCATAAGACACTGCAATTGCAATTAGCAACATTTTCTTCTTTGATAAACTTAAATCATTGTATTCAAATAGTTTGAAATATCCCGTTATAAATACCGTTTAAAATTTTAAACTATTTTAAGAAATTGCAAATAATTGAAAATGAAAAAACTCCCACAAAAAATGAAATAACTCCCACAGCAAATGAAATAACACCGAAAACCAAAATAAAATAACTTCCACGTTAATTTTTTCGGGGACTTATTTCATTTGGATTTTATTTAATTATGAAATAACTCCCAGGCAAAAAATGAAATAACTTCCAAAAAAATTAAATAAAACCGAGAGGGCTGGGAGCTATTTCATAATGAAATTACTCCCACATTTGTATGAAACATTTTTGGGTCTAATTTCATTTTTTTTCTTGGGACTTATTGCACCTGGGAGTTATTGCACGGAGCCGTAAAATTTCGTGAAGATCCGTGCATATTTTACCCTAGGCCCCATATAAACCCTACTCCCGGAAAACAGTTTAGTATGCCTAAAACCGTAATAAATAATGCTATCATAATAGAATTTGGCACGTCACAGTTCTGAAGTAATTAACAATTGTATCATAATACAAATTGATACGTCAGTTTTATAGAACTAGAAATAACACTGTGAAATTTCGTGAAGATCGGTCCATAATTTACCATAGGCCCCATATAAAGCCCAGTCTGGTAAAATAATTAAATACGCCTAAAACCGTTAGCTTCATATGGCCAGAAAAAATTTTATGCAATTTTGTGATATACGGTCCATAATTTGCATTAGGTCCCATTTTAGCAGCCTTCTGATATTCAATGCAAACGCTTAAACTAATTGCACCGCTGTATTGAAATTTATGTTTGTTAATACCAGAAATCACTCTGCAGAATTTTGGGATGATTGGTTCATAGCTAACCATAGCTTTAATATAAATTACCCTCCTTGCTACCGGAAAACCGTTTAGTACGCCTAAAACCGTAATAAATAATGCTATCATATTAGAATTTAGTACGTCACAGTTTTATAGGACTAGAAATGACACTGTGAAATTTCGTGAAGATTGGTCCATGATTTACCGCAGGCCCCATATAAACCTTGCTATCGGAAAACCGTTAAGTATGCCTAAACCAAAAAATTGGCAGGTGTATCAGCACTGTTATAGCGTTAAATGGCAGAGCAATTAACGCGAATTAAATTAACAATTGAAGCACAGCCGCGAAAAACGTTGTAAACGCCACATTTTGCAAAAACTGTTTTTTTGCAGATAAACGTTGACTTTACTCTCTTACACAGTTTAAACATCAAATCAACCAAAACTATGCACCTTAACGCCTTCAAAATGGCGTACAAAGTGTCAGCCAGTGGAAGAACATTGCAAGTTACTAACATAATGATGAAACCGAAATGGTTTTGCAGTGCGGAATAATGTTTTAAAAGCCTTTTGCGTTAAAGTTTTTATTATCACTATTTTAAATAATAGAAAAAAAAAAATTTTTAAAACAAATAATGCTGCTTGTCAAAAAACGTTTTTTTGCTCTCCTGAAAAATTATTATTTTGTAACTTAAAACGTTATTCGCGGCTGTGCTTCAATTGTCTTGCACAAGGCGAATTTATAATTCGCCTTTGTCTTGCACATTGGCAGGGCTGCCAGGTGCTTTTTTCTTCCTCCCCAAACTTAAAAAAAACTTTCCCCAAAAATCGACCATTAAAAGAAAAAAATCCCCAAAATAACCCCCAGTAAAAAATATTTCTTATCTGATAAGTTAGTTTTACTTGTATGTACTATGTTCTACAGGAGATCATTTTTATCGAAGGAAATACGAAGTTGTATTTGAAATATATATATATATATATATATATATATATATATATATATATATATATATATATATATATATATATATATATATATATATGTATATATATATATATATATTTTATACAAATATACCCTACTAGCATTTGGAAGATTGTTTTATCAAAAATCACCTAACTAAGTCTTCATCGAGTACTTTTAATGATTTAAAACTGATTAATCACTTGCGCGTTTGAAAACAAGACTCAAAAATGATTCGTTCTTATGCTTAAAAAGTAACTGCCTGTTTGTAGAACGCGAGCACAAAAGTGACTCGCTTTACTTACATTTAAAACAAAAACAAATTTTGAAATTTTGTTTTTGTTTTAAATGTAAGTTGAACGAGTCACTTTTGCGCTCGCGTTCTACAAACAGGTAGTAACTTATTGAAAATGCAATAACAAAACATACAGCAACCGAAAATGGATCATACAGGTGCCAGAAATATGACTACAAAATGAGTCGAAAAAGACTCTTCGACGTTCCAAAAAAACGACTAAAAATGATTCGAAAAAGACTCGCAAACAATCAGAAATATGACTAAAAAATGACTCGAAAAAGAATCGCAAATCATTAAAAATAAGAGTCATAAATGAGTCGAAACTGATCGGAAAAGCGGGTAATAAGACTCCTCAAGAAGAGTCGCGGGTAGGGTACCATTTCCTCCAGAGAAAACAATCATTTATGATCGGAGAATGAGCTCATATATGCTTAATTTAATCGTGCAGAGGAGTCATAAATGACTCGAATATGATGTATTTTTTCATAAAATGCTTGCAGGGTAATCTGGAAGTTTATTTCTCATGGAGTAACATTTTATTATATACATTTTCATATTAGCTCTGTTTCTTTACTCTACTTTGGGATCCCTCGGGACCCCAATTTGCACGAAAAGCGTTCCCGTACTTTTAATTTGTGTAAATGAGCGCGGATTTGAGAGAAAAAATTCTTCTTCTTCGTGCACGAAACAGCCCAGACTTTTTCTTCGTGCAAATTACGTGCGCCAAGATAGCGTCGATAGTTATCCACGAAAACGCAAAATTGAATTGGAGCTTTTGGGGAATGAACAAAAAATGGGAATTTAATGCTTTTGAGAGTTTTGCTTTTGGGAATTCAAAATTTAGGAATTTAAGAATTAGGGTGTTCGAATTAAAATGAGGAAGTATAATTGTAAGCAAATAATTACTCAGAAATGGAGTAAAAAATCAATAAACAATAATAAAAATATAATATATATATATATAAAAGTATTCAAATAATTAAATGAAGTTTATTTATAACTAAAAACAAACATTTTTACTTATAATAAAAAAAAGACTTCTTTTATGATAAAAAGACAAATCATAAATATTTAATAAAAATATAAAGTACTTATTAATAAAACCGAATTTAGTGTTTAATTTTTTTGGGGTTGGAGGTAACGTCAAGGAAGAAATTCTAGTTTTCCAGAAATCAGGTTTAGGGTAACGTCAAGGAAAAAAACTGCATAGATTATGAAAGTAGGTGTACTATGGAATATAAAGCGCTTTCCGTGCAAAAAATTGCTGGGCCAGTTTAACAGAAATCTGGGTTCATCCAAAAAGGTCAGTAAAAACTGGGATTTCATTTTTAAGGGTGTTAGAGGTAACGTCAAGGAAAAAACTGTATAGATTATGAAAGTAGACGTATTAAAGAATATAAAGCGCTTTCCGTGCAAAAAATCTAAGGAACAGTTTTCCAGAAATCTGGGTTCATCCATAATGGTCAGTAAAAACTGGGATTTCATTTTTAAGGGTGTTAGAGGTAACGTCAAGGAAAAAACTGCATAGATTATGAAAGTAGACGTACTATAGAATATTAATCGCTTTCCGTGCAAAAAATCTAAGGAACAGTTTTCCAGAAATCTGGGTTCATCCAAAATGGTCAGTAAAAACTGGTATTTAATTTTTAAGGGTGTTAGAGGTAACGTCAAGGAAAAAACTGCATAGATTATGAAAGTAGACGTACCAAAGAATATAAATCGCTTTCCGTGCAAAAAATCTAAGGAACAGTTTTCCAGAAATCTGGGTTCATCCAAAATGGACAGTAAAAATTGGGATTTAATTTTTAAGGGTGTTAGAGGTAACGTCAAGGAAAAAACTGTATAGATTATGAAAGTAGACATACTAAAGAATATAAATCGCTTTCCGCGCAAAAAATCTAAGGAACAGTTTTCCAGAAATCTGGGTTCATCCAAAATGGTCAGTAAAAACTGGGATTTCATTATTAAGGGTGTTAGAGGTAACGTCAAGAAAAAAACTGCATAGATTATGAAAGTAGACGTATTATAGAATATAAATCGCTTTCCGTGCAAAAAATCTAAGGAACAGTTTTCCAGAAATCTGGGTTCATCCAAAAAGGTCAGTAAAAACTGGTATTTAATTTTTAAGGGTGTTAGAGGTAACGTCAAGGAAAAAACTGCACAGATTAAGAAAGTAGACGTACCAAAGAATATAAATCGCTTTCCGTTCAAAAAATCTAAGGAACAGTTTTGCAGAAATCTGGGTTCATCCAAAATGGACAGTAAAAACTGGGATTTCATTTTTAAGGGTGTTAGAGGTAACGTCAAGGAAAAAACTGTATAGATTATGAAAGTAGACGTACTAAAGAATATAAATCGCTTTCCGTGCAAAAAATCTAAGGAACAGTTTTCCAGAAATCGGGGCCGCTTTCGTATATATTTACTTCATAATTCTGGTTCTCTATTTTAAGGGTTAACGTACTTACAATTAGTTCAACATGAATAAGAGTTTAAACTGCATAACAGGAGAAGTTTGTAAGTCACCACCAACCAGTTGTCTAACTAAATTCCAATCTTTTTTGTGTTGTAGCCACCGTCCATGTTCTGTAAACGAAATCACGTTAAATTGAAATCGATGGAGATTTCCTGATTTCAAAAGTAGTTTTGGTAAAGATGTGGACCTCAAAGTATGAGGTAAAGAAAAGGAAATATTTTTAAAAACAAAAAAAAAGTTGGTTTTTATATTCGACCATATTCTTAGCTGTTTTTGTACGAACATTTTGCATATGGGTTACACATACATAGCTACTTTTGTTAAATTCTGAACCAGTAAAGATATCATTAAACGGTTTGGTGGGTTGATGTATCGTTAACAAAGGTTTCAAACGGTGTAATAAGAAAAATTTCAAAATTGTGCACATAACCGATGTTGTCAGAGCAACGACGAATAGTTAGAAAGCATACTGTTTTTATTTCTTGCTTTATAACGCTGTTCTATTCTAAATATATCCTGTTGAAATCGTTCAACTTGTTCATCACTCATTTGCCCTAAATTTAATGGAAATCTTCCCAAATGTGCATGCAGATGGTGTAGTTATATTGAAACTTTTCAACCCATCGCATGAAAGGCAGATATTGTTTACTATCTGATCATAATTTTCACTTTTTGCGTTTCCAAGAAAATTTTGACACACTAAAACAAAGCCATTCCATGAATTTTTTTCCGCAAATTTCATTTGTTGCATGAAATTTTCATCTTATATTAATTTTCGTATTTGCGGACCAATAAAGATACCAGTTGATTATAAATTGCTTTTTGTTGTGCATGCGTTCACAATATACTTTTGCCTTCTTTTAATTTTTCGCCCGTTATTCGTGGAAAAACGTGTTTAAGGTATTTTAATGCTGGCCCATTTTTATCAAGTGTTTTCACGAATTGTTTTATCAAGCCCAACTTTATGTGCAACGGTGGTAAAATAATATCTGTTGGATTGACTAATGTGATATTTATGCTATCTTTTCCAACAACAGCTGTTGTTCGCGGATTCCAATCTCTATGTATGTAACATAAGCTGCGTTCGAGAACACAAAAGTTTTACTATTTTTTTTACTGAACTTTACTGCATTTTACGAAATTGCGTTCGAGTACACAAAATGCAGTAAATGAGAACATAATTGGAACGAAAAGTGACAGTTCTTGTCTGATAATTTACAAATTTTTACTGTAGAAATTTTTGCAGTAAAATTTAGTAAATCAAAAACAAATTGTGAAAAAATTGTTAAATAAAAGAAAAGTTGAAATAAAAATTAAACCAAAACAAAAAGTGAATAAATATTAATTAATTAAAGTTGTCTGTGAAACATTTATTTGGCTAAATACAAAATTTTTAATTTTTTTTTTGTTATGTTAATTTTTTAGAATTGTAAAATTGTGAAGTATTTGGGTGCTTAAGTAATCAATAGCAAAAAAATTATACATGTTCTTTTAAATAATTTAACCCGCTACAAATTAGTAAAACTAAATAAAATAAAAACAAACAAATATCAAAGATTACATAAAATAGTTTGTTTGTATTTTTCAAAAACGTTCGTGTTATAAACAGTATTTAATCGAGTACCGATAAGAAAACGAATTAAGCAGTCACAAGTGTCAACATTTTTCAACACTTCAATTATTTTCCACCAGCTGTTGCCTTTATTTTACGAATTTTTACAAATTTTGCGTTCGCGTAGTTTTTTGGACAACAGCTTTTTGTAGGGGCAAATTTTTCAGTTTATTCATTTACTGCATTTTACTGTAAAAGTACTCAAAAGCTGAGCTAATTTTTTTTCATAACTAGAGATAAATGTCAAAAGTTTACATTGCTTGCATGTAGTTGGATTGTCAAACGTATTTTCACCATTAGCCATTTGGAAAGATTTCCATCAAATTTAGGACAGATGAGTGACGAGCAAGAAAATTTCACCATGAAATATTTTTAATAGAACAGCGTTAGAAAAAATAAAATCAGCATGCTTTCTTACTATTGTTGGTCTTAAGAACGCGATACTGACAGCGGTGCTTATAAAAAGCAGAGAAAAACAAGTAATTTCTAAACATGAAACAAAAAAGACAAAACATAAGGGGGTGAATGAATAAGTCAGGCAAATTAATATGTAAGTATACGGGTATGTTCTGACAATCGCAAAACGCTAAACATTTTCGATTTGAATAGAAATAATTGTTCTTTAAATTGCATTCGCAAAAAGTTTGGCGACTTTAAATTTCAAAAGTATGCTTAACCCCCATTTCCACATGCAAGTGCAAGTTCGAAAAACTCAATACACTCACACTTTTTATCTAATATTCACACAATTTTTGTATTTTCAGCCAATCGGCTGTTTCATCGATTTTTCGTTGATAATACGTATACATATAATACGTAATTTATTGCATGTGGAACAGAGAACTGTAAAATCACTTTTCTTGATTTATTCATACGCTCAAATTTACATTCACTCTTTGCCTGAGAAACAAAGTTCAATGTTATTAATTTTTACATCGTTTCGTACACATTTGATTTTTGCATGTGTTTGTTTTTTATTGAAAGTGCTTTGTTTGCATTTTTGTTGCGCACGCAATATAACACAATTGTGTAGATTCAAAAGGCACATATTCTTATACTTTTGCATTCAAGTAGTCATTGTCCACTCGATGAGACGCAAAGTTAACATTAACAACAATAAACCACTCGATGAGACGCTTTGTTAAAATTAACAACAATAAAAACAACAATAAAAAGAACACATTGTACATATAGAACTACTGTACTTTTTATGATGATAAAAAAAAATCTTCTGCTTCTATGGAAATTGTTTGTACCTACATATCGCACTTGTTCAACAATACTGTATTAACTCAAAATTTTAAAATTTTCAGTAGAAGCAAAACAATTTTTAATTTAATATGAAAGGCATAGGAAAAAATTTTTTTTAAACCAACCATCTCTTTACAAAAAAGTGGACAAAATAGCTCGATATGTTTACAGTGGGTAGATATGAATAATACCTGTCGACTATTTCCAAAAAGTGAAAAACTAAACATTTTGAGTTAATACAGTATTGTTGAATAGGTGCGATATGTGCGTTTAGTTTAATTTCAATTTTTTTTTCTTGTACTACATAGTAACTGCTGAATGCCTACATGAGTAAAAATTGCTTAATTTCTGGCTTTTTTGTTTGTATTTTTTTTCTTTGCCAAAACAATCATTGTCGGACCAAAGACAAACGAAGCTAAACGATGGAATAAATGACAAAGCACGATGTGCATTATTTGAATGACTGCAAACCAGCAGCGAATGTTTGCGGTTGCGCAAGTTTGACTCTATGACCGCAAGCGAGTGTTGTAGGTGTTCATTTACTGCGATTTTTTGCAATCGCACAAATCCGTTCTCTGATGTGGAAACGTGGGGTAAGGGAACTAGAGTATTTTAAAGAAGCTATGACAGATCGCAAGCAACACGCACGAGTTTCAGAACACCATAAAATCAAATAGTGCGATTGTCAGAGCATGGCCGATATTGTATTTTAAATTTCCAAGTAGTACTACATTTTAATCATCATTTACTTGTATATCTGCCTTTTGTTCTAAATATAAATGTGATAAACGATTTTTTTTATACACAACGATAAAATCATTATATTCTTCTGTTGTTTTGCCATGTATTGATTTTAAATGTAGAGTACAGCTAAAAAAAAGTAATTAAAAAAAATATATATAATAAGATCTGGGAATTTAGTTTTCATGGTAAGTAACATTTATTATCAGGCATGTTCTGAAAATCACTTTTTGTGAAAGTGCTTTAAAATAACATAACATTGATTTTAAAACGGTCAACATAGTGGTCATCGATTTAAAAGGACTTGCTTATTTTTTTTCACAATTTTAAACCAAGTTAAAATTTTTGTGGTTTTTATAATACCGTTGAATCGCAATTGTGATTTTAAAATTACAAGTGACTTGATATCTTGTGATTTTCAGAACATGCCGGTATACAAATTTTCATAGTTAAAATACGCCTACGACTGTTTTTTAAAAGATTAAAAGAAACGTGAACTTATTTCCTTTAATTTATTGCCAAAATTCGCAGGCGTATTTTAAATTCGCCAATTACGATAAGGCTTATTATTTCGAATGTGTATTCTAAGTCAAATTACAATTTATAAATCGTTCATACTTTACTAGTCTTATTACTTCAATACTTTCCAGGTATATTTTCTAGGAATGTTTTATAAATTGCAATTTGACTTAGAATACACATTCGAAATAATATGAAAATTTATAAAAAAAAAACAGATCAACGTACCTACTACGGAAGAAAAATTCCTTATTGCAAATGGAGCATTTCATCAAAGGCTGTTTTAAGTGAGCAGCCGTATGAGATTTAAAGCTTGTACTCATTATGGTTTTGTTACAATATTTACAGCGAACGTAGTATCTAGACTGTTTTATTTTTTAATTAGTTTCGCGTTTTACAATTTTATTTACTTACTCTTTTTTTTGTTACGGCATTTATTAATGAGGCTGAGTGACTATTCATGTGAATGTCTAAGTCTACTTGGCGGAAAAATTCTTTTGAACATAAAGTACAGGGTATCATCTGGCCCAAATGTATTCGCCGATGTACGTTTAGAGCCCCTCTTTCATAGAATGGTTTATCACAAAATTCACACTTATGCTTTTTTACTCTATTTTCGTTGTGAATTTGCATGTGTGACTTAAGGTATGCTTGAGTAAAGAACTTAACGTTACATATTGGACAAGTTGCTTTGCGTTCCCGATTAACGATATGTATTTTTTCGTGCTTTTGTAACGCATATTTGCTGTGTAACATTTTTGCTGAAACGAAATATTTTTTAAAATCTATAAGTATCTATTAATAGGTAAGCGTTTTTTTATTCATTCATTTATAATCAGGGCAAGGGACTTCATGCAAATGCATGTTTGTTGTCGGCACTCTGAGACCCACCTAAAGAATCACAATATTTCCAGTAAAATGGCATCAATTTGTTAGTGCATATTTTTGCATATTTTGCTTTAAATGCATGTTTTTGCATATTTTGATATAAATGCATATTTTTCGTCATATTTTGTTATAAATTCACATTTTTCGTCATATTTTGTAATATTTATAAAAAAAAATTGCTCTTTTCTTAGTTTTTTGTTTAGAAATATCTTTCTGTTCAAGGCGAATTCATTATAAGGTGTATTCAGTGAATCAGCTGGTTATAGTTGTTTCAGCCCTGAAGCTGTCAAACAGTCAAAATAGTATGGGAAAATCTGCTAACTTCGACGTTTTCAAGGAGCAAAAACAACATGTTGGTGTTTGGTACTGAATTACCTACATTTTATTATAAATTCACCTTGTTTCTTTTACTTTAAAAAAGTAGCACATACAAAAATTATACAATTTGTATAATTGTGCAAATAATTGTAGAAGTAACAATAAAACAGTTTTTGACATTTCATTTTGTTCGCGGTTTTTTTTACTTGAAGAAGCAGCAAATAAAAATAATGTTCGGCGAAGAAAAAATAGAACTCAACATAGGTATTATTTTTGATTTACGGTGTAAGAAGCAGTGTTTAAATTGCTTGCTTTAAAATAGCAACAGCACCGAAATTTTTGCTTTGTTTACATTTTTTGCTGCAAATTAAAAAACTGTATTTTTCAATGCCTTTTATTACTTTGATAGAGAGTAAGCAAAAGCAAAAAAGCAAAAGCAGAAAAAGAGAGAGTAAATAATTTTTTTAGTCTCGCTATGTGTATGTTCTTTGCTTAATCAGTCACCCTACAAGAAATGGATGACCTAAACCAAAAAAAAAAAAATTTTACTAACACACTTGCAACAATTTTACATTAGTTGTACCACTCTAACATATACATATGTTAGAGTAGAACAACTGAAAACACCACAAAAATGCCAATTTTTTTTTAATTTTTGTTATATACATACTGGCTAATATTTGTGAATTGTTTAAATTAAATACTGCAAAATATTTTAATAATTATTAAATTATTAAAATAAATAAAGAAAATCCAAAGGATTTGGGTAAGTAAGTTAAAAAAATGCGAAAAAGAAAAACGCGAAGCTGAAGATGCGGAAAAGCCTAAACAAAATTTGGATGAAGCCAAAAATACTCATATCCGAAGATCCCAGTTGGCCAGCTGCATATTTGAATGTGTCGAAAATTAACAGAAACGTTAAAATCTATGGATGGACACATCGTTTAAGACGTCAAGGCAAAGGTTTAATTTTTTATTTACATTACGGATTTTTACAATGTTTGGTACACTAAAACCTGTGCCAGAAGGCAAATCGGTAAGTTTCGTTTCGTGAACAATATTGTAGAAACTCATTTATTTGTTTTATGCACCAGGTGGACACGAATTGCATGTAGATTACTGGGAATTAATTGGTTTGGCTCCTGCTGGCGGTGCTGAAAGTATTCTCAATGAAGAGGCTCATCCCGATGTTTAG
The DNA here is from genome assembly GCA_930367215.1 of Pollenia angustigena. Lineage (NCBI taxonomy): Eukaryota > Metazoa > Arthropoda > Insecta > Diptera > Polleniidae > Pollenia > Pollenia angustigena. The sequence goes on from OV884059.1 coordinate 202,675,400, forward strand.
TTGGATAATCGTCATATTATGATTAGAGGCGAAAACATTTTTCCGTGTTAATTCTTCCACCTGCAGTGAATGGTGTAAACGCATACGTACAGCAGTCAACTTAATTTGGTTGCATTATAAGGAGCCAGAGTTGGTTATACGATATTCAGAGGTATGTTATCATGAAAATTTGTTTTTAAACAAAATTAAGTCGTCTTTTTTTTTTTTTTTTACAGTATTTTGCAAATTGTAGCGAAAAACACAAATCTAACACTTCTTGATCGCACAGTAACCTCTTTAGTGTGTGCTCTTTACAATTGTGGGGAATCAGACACTCTTTATGGTTTAACAAATTGTCTAAGAAGTTTTTAGTAAAAACTAAACACGGCAAACGTTTCGAATGGATACAATATGTAGCAGAATTGTACAATGATATTTAAAAACAGTTAAATGGTGTTTGATCTAGCTAAACGTTTTGCAAAAACCAATAACTTTTTAATAAAACTATTGGTTACGAGCAACGTCTAATATTTAATAAAAAAAACTGTTATCATCTGACGTTTATGAAAGGAGGAATAACTGTATCGGTCCCTGTTTTATTAAGCCTTTTTGCAATATTCCCATTCTTTAAATATTTTACTTGGTTTTTGCTAAAGCCAACCTTTGGTTAACATTGATGCTATAGATGTAAACATATACTTAGGAATGATTTTAATGAAACTATGAGATATTCTGGTAGTGTATAGGATCATTCCTTAGTATAGTTACTTATCGATAGCATCAATGTTAACCAAAGGTTGACTTAAGCAAAACCCAAGTGAAATATTGAAGTTGGGACCATTGCAAAAAAGCTTTATAAAATTTAAATTACCATATAGGACAAAAAATAATTATTTATTTATTTTGTAAAACGAACAAATATTGGATTTTATTTAAAATAAAAAACAAAAATATGTGTGAGAATTTAATAAAAGTAATCGTGTTTTATTTAAGCTAAAAATACGTCAGTAGTGACGAATATATGCATCAGTACTGACTAGTCAGCTGGGACCGGTATACGCATCAGTACTGACTAGTCAGCTGTGTCCGGTTTATACATCAGTACTGATATGTAAAGAGTATAAGAGTAAACAGATTAGATATATGTTTTATCTACCACAAAATTCATAGGTTAAAGAAGGATGCAAAATCACACGTACACAAAAGTTCAGGTCATTTTTTTCACGTTGGCCTTAAGAAAATGATAGAAACTTTGTTCTACGCGATGACCGACATCTGTATCAGCAATGTCGGTCATATGATAGGTCAAATGACCGTCACTATTCTTGTAGGGCAGCAACGCAACAAATTAAGTAAGTAATAAATTTTGTTCAAGTTTTTGTTTGGCTTTTCATTCGCTTAAAGTCAGCAAGTTAACTTCTTTGCTGTTGCTGGCTGGCACTTCATACATACATATATTTTGAATTTCTTAGTATTTTTGCAGAAAGAATGTTTAAACTTTAAAGATCATTACCGTTAGATGTTTTTTTTTTGCGAAAAAACTAATTTTTGTTCTTTTATTTAGTGAGTTACGCAAAACCATATTTTTAGGCACCTATTTCTTTAATGTTTTCTCAATAAATACGAAAATTACATACATATGTACATATGAAAATACATAAATAAAACTTCACATGTTAGATTAAAAACTCTATCACTTTTAAACATATGTATGTATGTAAGCAAATTTTACACATAGCTTGGTCATTATCAAAATAAAAATATTTTTCAATTATTCTTCGATTTACACGCGGCGCCATAATTCTTAGTTCTTACCGTCAAAGATTTTTTCAAAACAAATTTCTGCAACAGCAAGCAACAGCGATCAAGTCAAAAAAATGTTAAACAGCCAGCCAAGCAACTACATAAAAAAAAAAACAAAAACATATTACTTACAGCAACAGCATTTTTTTTAGTGGTTGCTTGACTGAATGTTTAAACTTTAAGCTGAGAACATACACATAGTGACAGTAAGTACATTATTAACTCTCACTTTTTCTGCTTTTGCTTTTTGCTTTTACTGTGTTCTTTTTCTTAAGTTAAGTTAAGCAATTACAAAAGCATTAAAAATAGTCAAGCATTTTTAAACACTGGTAAGAAGTATGACCTTAAATCCAAAAAGTATTAATAAAATAAATTGTTTTTAAGGAAAAAAATGTCAAAAGAAAAAATATCAAAAAATAATCTTTTAAATAAGTGTGTTTTTGAGTCTTCAAAATAGAGGGAAAAGTACTTTTTTGCAAAGTTTACAAAAAGGTGTTTCATTTAAAAATTTCAAGTAAATCAGCATTTTCAAAGCCAGAAACACAAAGATTTATAATTTATGAAAACGTTTCGCAAACTTTAATTTCAAGAAAATCAACTTTTGGGGATAAGACTAGCAAATTTAGTTTTGAATTGTATAATGCTCTGGTGTCTGCAGATATACCTCTATATATTAGCTAATCAACCAAAATTATAGAATTTTTTTAAACAAATATATCAATGAAACCATTTCTACGGAAACAACCCTTATAAAAACTTATATCGCCAAGTTGTACACTATACAACTATGTGACATTGTTGAAAGAATTAAGTGACATAATTTGTGGCTATCTATTGACGAAGCAATGGACACTGAACGACGTTTTGATGTCTACGTAATTGGGATCTTGAATGCAGAAGAAGAACAGAGTAAACACAAATTTTTGTTAAATATCGTAAAGTTGGAAAATGTGGATCATGCTTCAATAGCTCGAACTTTCAAAGATTCAATTTCTCTTTTAGAATCCTTTAATTAAAATAAAATTTTGCTCTACTTGACCTTTTTTTTTAAGATGTCTTACTCAAAAATGTTACATGCCACATGCTAAGCTCATGCTATGCATGAAAGTTTTTAAAGTCACCTTTCCGTTTCAACCATGTATAACAAGATGGGGTACCTGGTTGCAGGCAGTTGAGTATTATGCCAAAAATGTTGAAGAATTTAAAGATGTGGTAAATAATTTTAACGAAAATAATGCAGTCACGATAAAAAAGTAAACAATATTTTAAATGTACCTAATATAAAGGCTCAATTAGAATTTATACACTCAAACAATGGGTTTCTAGTCGAGACAATAACCGAACTTCAGGGGTTTAAATCATTGAACACCTCGGTTAAACTCGTTGATGACGCTGTCATTAAAATAAGAAAAGTTGAAGGTCAAATCGGCGAAAAAATAAAAGCCAAAATTTATGCAGTTTTAAAAAAGAATGCCGGATTTAAAAAAGTTAAAGAAATTGGTAATATTTTTAATTTACGTTCCAGTGAAGAAAAAATTGCAGACAATGAATACTCTACAAAGGAGTTGACCACTTTTAAATATCCACCTATTACATCCGTTGATGTCGAACGAACATTTTCAATGCTTAAAACTGTTTTAAGACCAAATAGAATGAGTTTTACATTTGATAACTTAAAAAAAAACTTATTTATTTATATATCGAGCCCTAACAGCGAAAATAGTGTAAGCGACATGATTTTCAATTTTCGTTTTTTTTGATAAATTACTTTATTGGCAACACTTGCATCATCTCCTAAAATATCAAGGTCATATAATGTACCGTTACGATTATAGCCAAAACAATTTTAGTGTAAGCGACAAATTTCATACAAAATTTAATATGTAATAAAACAAAAAAGCTCTCTCCTGTAAAATTTGATTTTTGGCGCTTACATTATTTTCGCTGTTAGGGCTCGATATATACTACTACTTTTTAAACTATGTTTTAAGTTTTTAAAACTGAATGAAATGTATTTATGGTTTTTTTTTTCTTAAATATGGTTAAATAAATATATTTTTAATGCATATTTTTTACTTTTATTTTTGCATATTTCACTATTTTTATTGCATGTTTTATGCGCATATTTTGCGATTTTAAGTCCATGAACTTCCTTGCCCTGTTTATAATACATATAGCCTTAGGCCAATTTAATTTATTTATTTATTCATCAGTTAGGTAATACAAAGCCCATGTGGGCCATTAAAAATATATTACACAGTCTTAATACCTAAGTAATTAAAAGCAAAAATACAAACAAATTTAATTCTTTAACGTAAGTGACATAATTTTCGTTTTTTTAATAAATGACTTTATTGGTAACACTTGCATCATCTCCCAAAATGTCATGGTCACATAAGGTACCGTTACGTTTTTTTAGCAAGAACAATTTTATTGTAAGCGACAAATTTCATACAAAATTTTTATGAAATAAAATAGAAAAAACTCTCTCCAGTAACATTTGATTTTTGGTGCTTACGTTATTTTCGCAGTGAAGGCTCGATATTTACATATTTAATTATTTATTTTATTGCTTGTAATACAATAATATTTTCAATACAAATGTACATATTTGTGTCGTTTCATCATAACATCTTGAGTCAATTTAAAAAGTTGAAGAAGAAAATATTTGAAACTTTTTGCTATATATTCTTTTATAATCCAATAAAATAAAATTCCGATATTCCGTCAAACAAAAAAAAAAATGGAAAATTGTAATGCGTTATTTACTGATTGCTTTTCCGGTTAAAACAAAAAATAGGATAAAATCGAGTTAAGTGGTTGCGGCAAAAAACCATCGTTTTGTGTAAAAAACAAGATTTTTCAGCTTCAAATAATCATCAAGAGAGATACCAAAGATACGTTTAGTGTACAAGGACACTCTCTCAAATCTTTTTATACCAAATATATAGCGAGTTATGTTATTAAATGTTGTGTTCATTTTCCTCTTGTCATTACTACTACAGCTTGCAAATATTCCCGATGACTAAAGGAGTGTCGGTATTAAATATGTTTTAGCTAACAACATTCTTATCCTAGGTGGTGTAAAGTGATGACACACCATAGAATTCTTAGCATACTATATGTTCTACCACAAGCTTGGTTAATGTGATCAGTCCAGGTGAGCGAGCTATTAAAAATAATTAGCAGATTTCTGACAGACTTAACCAATTCGATTTTAGAGTCTCCAAGATATATATTTATTTCATCACTGATCATAAAACCCCTCTTACAAATTATTTAACACTTAGACTTTTTGGGATTAAGTCGCAAACCATTAGCTGATGCCCAATTGATTATTCTTTTTAAATCGTTGTTAAGCTCGTTGACTTTTTGCCGAACTGATGTTTTTGAACAACTTAGATATAGCTGAACATCATCTGCATACATCTGTATACGATTGTGCTGAATTTGGCTGGGTAAATCATTAGCATATAGTGAATATAGAAGTGGACCAAGTATGGAGCCTTGTGGGACACCTCTCGAAAGTATTAGTGGGTCAGAAACTGCTCCATTATTTGCAACCGATTGAAGCCTGTTAGACAGGTATGATGATATTAACTTTGAGGCAGGTGAAGTAAAACATTATTTTAAGCTTGATTAGAACCATTTGGTGTTCAACTGTGTCAAAAGCCTTTGAATGATCTAGCAAAACCAGGAAAGTTACTTGACTATCATCCAAATTACTGCGTATATTTTCGATTACTTCAGTTAAAGCTGTTGTGCTGTTTTTGATCTAAATCCAGTCTGTCTATCAGTTAGAAGAGTTTTTTCATAAATGTATTTAGTAATTTGCGTATGTAAGAGGCGTTCAAAAACCTTAGAGAGATAAGGAAGGATAGAAATAGGCCGGTATTCTTTATCAGCTTTAGGTACTGGTATAACTTTGGCATACTTCCATTCAGCTGGGAATGTGCTTTTAGTAACAATTGTATTAAAAAGGTGATTGATATAACGAATTATCCATGGTAAAATTAGTTTTATAAAACGTGGATGTATATCGTCTAGACCAACTGCATTAGATGTAACAGCACGGAAACCCTCAACTATGTCTGTTAAACTGAAGCATTGAAAGTAAAATAGATTTTCAGTGTTTAAAGGATCAACAAGAGAAATCCGATCATAAAAATTGGGTTGTACCGGAGGTTGTAAAATATTAACGAATTTCTTATTCAGAGCATTAACATCCACATCATTAGTGCGAAAATGCTTTCCAATAATGCCAATGTCCTTTATTTGCTTCCATGTTTGCTTTGTATCAATTGCTGTGTAGAATTTATTCCCATAGTACATTCTTTTATCATGTCTAATTTTGGTAACAACTGCCTTTCTAGCTGAACGAAAATCTTCAAGTGAGGCACTGTACAAGTTATCACGACGTTTTATTAACAGTTTTATCTCAGAGGAAAACCATGGTCTTGCTCTGCATTTTACTTCTTTTGTTTTAAGCGGAACATGTTTGTTAAATAAATGTAGAATAGTGTTATTAAGGAAATTAACTTTGTCATTGACAGTTGGAATATAGTAAATATAATTCCAAGAGGTATTGTTAAGGTCTTCTTGTAGTGATGACATGTTTATGTTTTTGTAGTCTCGGAAGGAGAATTTTTGGTGGTGTTTAGTAACATTAAAATTGTAAGTCATGAATATAAGATCATGTTTAGAGAAAACTGGTACTACTAATTGCTCATAATGCATAACATTATATTTGTTAATTTCCATTCAAAAAAAGCAACAAAAAAATTTATTTATTACGTTTCGTTGTAACGCTTTTTCTATTATTGTTTATTTATAATTTAATAAAAAAAAATGATTTTCACTAAGTTTTCTGTTTTTAAAAAAAACTGGTTTGCTATCGCACCTCAACTCAAGATGTTATATACATATGTATGTACTAGAGGTCTGCTTTGAATAATTCACTTGTTTGCCTTTATTCAAAGTGCACAACATTTACTCAAATATTTAACATTCAAAAATATAAGAAAAGAGTAAACCATATACAAAAATAAGAGAGAATGAATTGAATAAAATACTTGTTTACTGTAAATGAATTTGAGAGTCATTCATAAATAACAAAACAGTGGAATGACCCGTTAGAGAGAGCAAGCTTACAAAAAATATTCGAATAATTTTTGAATTATTGAATGTCCATACATTTATTTGAATACATTGACATAATATGTGTGTAAGCTTGTGGCTTCTTTTATTTGTTAGAGTTAAGCTTACACATACATACGTAATGTGTAGGTACAGAAATTTTACATTCAAATTATATTTGAATATTTCATTCATTTGACTTGAGTTGACTGAATTGAATGAGTTTTTATTCGTTTTGTCTTTGGTTATTCTTTCATTTGTTTCTTTATTATTGGGTGCTCGACACATTGTAGTTAGAAAACAAATGAATGTGTTGAAATTGGTTTTTATTTATTCTTGCAGACCTCTAGTATGTACATAAAAAAAAACTTCTGTTATCTATAACTTGTCTAATTATACAACCTTATACTAGCCCACCAAGGCATAACACACATCCTATCATTAGATATAAATAGTAGATAGATTACACAAATTATGTACACGGCCCAGTTAGGGAAAGAGCGTACCCAAGTAATGTAAAAACGTCAATGACTATACAGTGAGTAAGAATATTTAGGAGGAGAAATGTTTAACAAGTTTTAGCTTAAAGACATTGCTTGAGTGCGTATATATACGAAGCTCTAATGACAGTCCATTCCAATAGCTGGTTACCCTAACTAGAAAAGATTTGGAGAAATCAGACCTAAATATACTTGGAAAATTAAGATGAGGATTTCTGTTTCTAGGCGAAAAAAGAAAGGAATTGCACCGTACAACAGGTCTACCACATTTTAACACCTTATGAAATGTACACAATTTATCAATTAATAAAATCACAAAGCCAGAAATATGGTCTCCGCGTCGAACATTGTAAACAAATCTGGTAATGGCATTTATCAAGCGCTTTAGTTTAGTAAGCAGGATGCCGACTGTTTAGCAAAAGATTCATTCACCCTTTTCTGCATTTCGATTAAGTTGCGCATCAATCGAAAAAAGATACCTACTACAACCGAAAACTAAATCGAAAGAAGAAAAAGACTTGCATTGCAGTTTTGCTGTGAAACGTATGAATTCGGAACAGAAAAAATGAGCAAATTTGTAAACATTTTTATAAAAAGTTAAATTTAATGCAAAAAACAGTGATAAATAAATTAAACAGATAAAATATAAAACAAATTTAATTAGAATACATACAATTGAAAGAAAAAATTTAAACGGAACGCAGGATAACAAAGTTGCCAAAAAATTTCGATACAAATCGAAACGCAGAATAAGAGTGATTAATGTTAAAATACGGTTAAGTATTTTGAGTTATGTTTGTATTTTGGTTTTAGGCATTAGAAATTGTTGCTAGCACACAAAAAAAATTCACAAACGTGTTTTTAATATTGTGTAAATAATTGTAGAAAAATAATAAAATTATACTTACAACAAAAAGAACACATAGATGGAGTGTTTTGCTGGACATATCTGCTTCTTATTTTACGTTTATTAACCGATTTACTATTTGAAGAAGTATTCTCGACAGATTTATTTTTTAGTTCATCAATTTCTGCTTCTTTGTTGCTTCGAGTAAATTTAGGTACCGTTTTAACTTTTTTATTAATATTGCTGTATTCAGAATTGGCATATTCCTTCCGTAATTTACTTTTGTTTGTAGTAATTCTATTAGAATTTTTTCGTAACGAGTTCATAGATTCTGAAACATTATCTTTATTTAGATGTAATTGATAGGATTGCTCAATATTACTTTCTATTTCGAAATTTTCATGGACTTCCATTTCAACTATAGCACTTTCTTTAGATTCATCGTCCTTTGTTTCCTGTGAAGAATTCTTTACAAACTCATATAAATTATTCTCAAATTGATCTTGTATTTTAGATTCTGTATCAATTTTTTCCACTAATACTGTCTCAAAATCAGTAAATTCACAATTTTTGTCTTTAACGGTAACAAAATTGTCTTTTTCAAAGCTAATACAATCCAGGAGAAATTTGTAAGAATCGAGTGCTTTCAAAATGACTGTATGGATATTCTCCAAGCCATTTGAACAGTTTAGGCATAACATAGATGAAAAAGGATCTGCATCTAAAACAAAAACAAATTTAAATAGTTTAGCTTAAATGCGTTTGGAATGGTCCGTATACAAACCCAGACGGTTTATTTGGGTATATTTGTAATAGCAATCTTTGTAGGTTACATCGCCATATTCAACTAGTGCATTGTTCCAATCCACAATAACATCCTCATCTAAACAAATTCGACAAATAGTATTTTTAAATTCTGGGGAATTCATTTCTGCAATTAAATATTTTTGTCATTGCTCAGAGGACGAAGTTGAGATAAATTGTCGGCGGCTAAGGAAAATACTGAGTGGCGGCTATCAGTCGGCTTACAGCCAACTGCTTTCAGTATATAACGGGTTATACATTTCTCGGTTTCAAAAGTAGAATAAAACACATTAAGAGCTATCAGCCCAATTGTGAATACCAATTCACCGGGAGTTTTCCCTTTTCCCATTTTTACAATTGAATTTACATAGGAAAAATGGGAGAAGGGAGAAAACTCCCGGGGAATTTTTATTCATAATTGGGCTGAATGATTGCGATGAAACTTTTGTTTCATTAAAAAGCTTGGACCTTGTTATTACGTTAGAAATACTGTGTCATTTAAACGACTGTCTTTAGACTGGTTGCAGTAGTTGATCCTTTTTAGGTAGTTTTTGACAACTTCCTTGCACATTTCAGGCGTCATCTCGGCGATAACATGACAAATGTTGGTTTTCAAATGATTCAACGTCAATGAATTATCCGCGAAGGCGCGTTCCTTGACGTAGCCCCACAAAATAGTCTAATAGCTTAAAATTGCATAATCTTGGTCGCCAAAACGTGAAATTACTAATGTAATAAAGCCAAAATCGGTTGTGTTGTGTAGCTCATGGTACCGTCCTTTTGAAATCACATATCGTCCATTTCATAATCTTCAACTGCAGGCCAAAAAAGTTGGTTATCATACGGCAATACCGCTTTAAATTGACGGTATCGGTTCTTTGATATTAAAAGCAGAGCGCACATTACCATAATCACCCCGTAATGATCGAAAAGTGGCCACGTTTTAGTCACCACTTAGTAGTAAGTTTAAACTATTTTGACGCGTTTTTCGGTTTTTAAACGATCAATATTCTGAAATGTCAAAGCGTTCGCTAAATAAAGGGCACTTCTGATGACAGCTGACAGCCTTGCTAGTCCGGCGTTTTTGAAACCTCTAAATGGAAAACCTTGAAGAAAAATTGTTGGCTTGGTGACAACTTTTGCCAAGTTTTTAGGTCTTTTTTGTTTAAAAAGTTTTCATAGAATCCGAGTTATGCTTTATATGTTTATTAATTTATATTTGCTGTATCATCTGATTCGGAATCAGGTGAAGTTAATTAATGATTTTTTCAACATATTTTTTAAGACACTTTAAAAAAAGAAAATCTTTTAGCGACGAGAAAAGCCTACCGGGATTTTCTGCAAAGTTCCTGAGACATTTTTTCAAGTGCAGTGGAAAAGTAACTAAAATAGAATCAACTTCATATCTGCAATATTTTTCTCTATTAAGTACATAAGAGTTTTTACAACCAGATGTTATTACTGGTTTCTATAGTTTTAATGAAAATTATTTGCTTTATAAGTTTTAATAAACATTTTTTAAAAATAGATCAATAAAAAAAATTAAAGCAGCTAAATGTTTAAGCCGCATGGGTCTGCGGCGGCTCAAGCAGCTGGAAAATATTCGGCGGCGGCTGTGAGCCCGCTTGGCATCTGTCATTAAAAAAAGAAAATGCCCAAGGTATATTTAGTCTGCTTTCACATGTTTCATCTTTTGATGTTCAACTCTTACATAGCGTTTACATTTGCCAGTACTGGCAAGACAGTAGCAATTCATTCAAACTTTTTCACTAATACATAAACACTTTTACAGCTATTTTGTTTTTGCATTGTTTTGGCAACTAATATGTATATGCTTACTGTCTTGCCAGTACTGGCAAATGTAAACGCTGTGTTACTGCCCGTCTACAACTGACATGATTTGAAGTTATAACTTGATGTTATAAAAGCGTTGTTAAAACATTTGCATTAACAACCGTGTTATAACATGAGAAAACTTCTAACATGATGGGTCTATACCTAAGTGCTGGTTCACACACGTCAAGTTTGAATCGTCAAGTCTTGTGTTTTTAGGAGAGAGGGGAAAAGAAATGGCCTTCTCTTTTCCCTTCTCTCCTAAAAGATCAAGACTTGACGAGTCAAACTTGACGTGTGTGAAACGGCACTAACACTAACATCATATTAGTGTTAAAGTTAAGCATTTTATGTCAGTTGTAGACTGCATGTTATGTTTTTAGGTGAGAGAAGAAAGAAGAAAGGGGGTTAGTACGGAGATGCCTGTACTCGGTCAGTACGCTTTGTGTTTTTATTCGTTGGTATAAGCACAGCGATGGCTGCATGTAATTTTTTTCTTTTCTTTTTCTCTTTGATTCGCTGTTAATAAAATTGTTGTTGTTTTGAACCGAAAAAAGTTAAAACCGATTGCTGCGTGTGATTATGTTGGCATCTTTAAAAGGGAATTGAAAAGAATTTTAGCATCAAAAGATGAAACGTGTAAATTTAGACTTATAGTTATTTTTTATTTGCAATTTGTGCTGTAAATATACCTTGAGAATGCCATTTCTTTTCCCCTCTCTTCTAAAAACTCTAGACTTGACGAGTCAAACTTGACATGTGTGAACCGGCACCACAGAATACAGAACTGTCACGAGACGGAAGATTTTGCGTTTTTTTTTGTCTCTTTCAAAGAAAGCTGCCCTTTTGCATTTCTCTTTTCATCATATTCTATGCCGCAATACAATGAACACAAATTTATTTAGTTAAGATTTATTTACAAAACTGTTGTAAATATTAACTTTTAAGTTCACCACAACACGAGTAAATAATATTTAATTAAGTAAATAACATAACACAAAACATTATTACTAAATACATTTTTTTGCACAAAAAACAACGTTTGTTGAACTAATGAATTTGTTTAACGTGGTTTGTTATTTTTGTTTTGATCACGCCATTTGTGTTGATTGTTGCGGCCTGTTTTTACACCTTATCACTTCACTACCAAAAAAAGCTTTCTGTCTCTTTCTTCGAAAGCTACCCTCGCAACTGATTTGGGACTTTTTCACACTTCACTTTTTACAGTTCTGTGTATTCTGTGCCGGCACTAAATCACAGAGTATACTTTGTGACTACCCTGCAAATAAAATTGGACCACCTGATCCATTTTGATAAAATGGACTACTCCATGGACTGGTCCGATGTAATGCAAGCATGGACCATGTCATTGTTAAAAAGTGTTTGTAGTGAGACGTCATGTCTTCGTTTTTTAACGACATGCTTTCGTTTTTAAACGACTTCAAAACTAATCCTCTTGAGTGTACCATGGAGTGGTTTTAAAACTACTCCTTAGTGGTCCAAAGGTGGGTTATATGGTCCTCTCCTAGGACATTGTAATGTTAAATAGACCAGGTTTTTTCCATACGTTTGGGTTAGTTTTGGACTAGTCCTGGTCCCTTGTGGACTACTCTTTACACGCGTGTTCGGACTGGTCCTATTATTTGCAGGGTAAATGTTGAAAAAAGTCAAGGCCCATCTATCAGGTCTGCTTACTTGAACAAAAACAAAAAACGGCATGTATTTTATTTGTGTAAAATATCTTTTTAGTTGTCAAAAACTTACTACCACATATAAAAGCAAAAGGAACCCTGCAAATAAAATTGGACCACCTGATCCATTTTGAAAAATGGACTACTCCATGTACTGGTCCGATGTAATGCAAGCATGGACCATGCCATTGTCAAAAAGTGTTTGTAGTGAGACGACATGTCTTCGGTTTTTAACGACGTGCTTTCGTTTTTAAACGACTTTAAAACTAATCCTCTTGTGTATACCATGGAGTAGTTTTAAAACTACTCCTTAGTGGTCCAAAGGTGGGTTATATGGTCCTCCCCTAGGACATCGTATTGTTAAATAGACCAAGTGTTTTCCATACGTTTGGGTTACTTTTGGGCTAGTCCTGGTCCCTTGTGGGCTACTCTTTACACGCGTGTTTGGACTGGTCCTATTATTTGCAGGGAAAGGAAAAAACGTGTATGTGAGGCATACCATAAACGTATGTGTGGGAAAAAACAATAAACGTAAACAAACATATACATGCACATGTAAGCAAAATGTAAACAACTTTTGACAACTTAAAAGAACATAAACAATGATCATCAGGCTTCTTGCGCAGACCTATTCAAAAAATTTTAGTAAATGAACAGCTATTGCCTCTTTTTGACCGTTTATACCAGGGCCATATCTGCGATTTATCTTTTGACTGCTTGTTTATTCGATTGCTTAACCCTGCGGCCACACGGTCAAGTTGTTCTTGACAGTCTTTTACATATACAGCTTGTCAAAATATAAATTGAAAGCTGTGACGTAGGCTGCATTCAAGGTATATTTACATATATATATATATATATATGTACACACAAAAAAAAACCCTAGGTAAAATTACCTAAAAATATGGTATAAAATTAACTAAGCGTAAAGACAGAATTAGTCTTTACTTTATGTTCTGTTACGAATCAGCTGACTTGTTTTTGTTATTAAAAACCTATGAAATTGATTAGTTTTTCTGTTCTGTTGCGGTTCAGTTTGTTAAAATCAAAAACATGTTAAGTAATTGAGAGTGACAGCAAAATAAATAATAAAAAAATACACATTTATATTGAAACAAACTGTTTTTTGATTTTAAGAGTTCATAAAATTTAATTTTTTCAAATTTATGTGCATTAAAGTTATTAAAATAAAACAATGGACGGTGCAAAGCAAAGGAAAAAGTAACTATTACAATTTCGTAACAGAACGGCACGGAACAGAACAGAAACAGAAAGTAAAGACTAACTGAGCCTTAAAGGTAGCATGGCAGTATCTAAGTTTCTTAGGTAATAAAACGTTTAACGTAATTTCTATGTTCGAAAAAGTACCTAATAATTTTGTTAAAATTTCAAAGTAACTTTGAAAATTTACCAATGATAGCAAAGTTAGTTTATATTTTTATTTTAGAAAAGTTATCTAAGTTAAATGTTGTACCAGAACATAGGTTTTAGGTAAAATTACTACTTTTTTTTTAATAAAAAAGCATTTTAAAAAAACTCTATATACTTTTTTAACCTTTTTAATTTCATTATATGTATTTTATTTATCAATTCATATCTGTACCAATAAAAGAAAATTAGAGTGGCATTGACAAATTCGTTTTGAGGCTGCTTAAAGTTCCGGGCGGTTTTTAGTGCTCATTTGAGGTCAAAGGATTAAAACTAATCTCGTCTATAAAATCCATATTGATCAAGCATCGTGTCGTCCAATTTAATAATCTTGAATAAAAGTTATAAATAATTATTGGTTTTATTGTTAATATATCTGTGGTTTTCATGGGCAACCGCGTATGTCAAAAACAAATTTTTTCATGAGAGCCGAAAAAACCATTCTAGAGCAAACTATGGGTTAGATATTGCACCTTTTGATTTTGTAATTGAGTTAAAACATCGGAATGGGTCTATCTGTTTTTAATAATTTTTAAAAAAATATAAAGAGCGCTTTAAATTTAGCAATATGGCATCAACAATTCAAAATCGAAAAAATAGACATACACGGTTGCCTATGAAAACCACAGATATTCTGTCTTGTTTTTAAAAAGTTCAGCGGAGTTCTTTATCTTATGTTAATAATTCTCACTTACCTACGTTGAATTTTTATCCTTTATTGAACATTTAAATTTAAATATATTCTAAATTCAAATTTATATTTGAATGTTTTTTTCACAATTGAAAATATTTTACATATTATAAAAAAAATTCGAAGAAGATACCTAACCCAATTAGTAATATTGACAAAAATTTTAGGCAACAAGATGTCATCAAAAAAACAATTTTTAAAGACAAACGAAAAATTTGCTCACTAACCTTGAAATCAGCTGTTTTCTTGAACGTAAATTGAATCACTCACTGAAAGAGAATTTTAAAGTCAAGTTTTTATCAATTTTTAAAAGCATGAGTGTATTGGTAAAAAAGTGTGAGTGTATTGAAACTTGATAGGCAAAACTTGATCGTGTAACCCTCAAGCTACGTACATTTTCATTGGATTTTTACATATATATATATGTAAATATACCTTGAATGCAGCCTACGTCACAGCTTTCAATATATATTTTGACAAACAGTATATGTAAAAGACTATCAAGAAAAACTTGATCGTGTGGCCGCTGGGGTAAACCAGTAGGAATGGGCAAAAAAAATCGATATATATCACCGATATTTAAAATACCGATATATCGATATTGAAATACGACTATAGAATTCGATATATTTTAAAGTCGGTCTTCATTAAACACTTACAGCCGGGACCACGATGTCACACGTTAAAGGCCCAAATACACTGGTCAAATTTCCATCCAGCATTAAGGTTGTATTAGTGAAAATGAGTTTGTATGTGTGAAAAGCAAAGCTTAGAGAAAGTTTTATGCCTATGCCTTTTACATGAGAATTTAAAAATAAGAACATTTAAAAAAAAATTTTAAGAAACACTTTTCTTAAAAAATAACATTTAAAAAAAATTTTGGCCCCCTAGATTTTATCCTAGCTACGCCCATGTATTCGTGTACTGTCATCGGGAATATGTATGCCTGCAAAGTTTCATCCATTTAGCATTGAGTATAAGGCGGTTAAATTAACGATACAAGATTTGATTTTCCGAAGTGAAGCTAAAGAAAAGGTTTTAATAAGGTTTAAGCATACAGTACTTTTCGTTTATAGTAACTACAATTTTTAGCTACTTTAGCGATATATGTATTACAATTTACATGTTTTTTCTGCCATTATAAGTAACGTGGCATATTTGCCACATACTTAATTCATCTATAAGCAGGCATCAAGAGCAAAATTAAATCTAATTATGGGCGTTATAGTTACATTAGCAAAACGTTCTACGTTCTTTTTAATTTTCGAAGACTCAAACCATTAAAAGAACTAAGAATTAAATCGTTTATTTTGTTTTCCTCATGAACAAAATTAGTTTTTGGCTTAGGTATCAGGGAAAAATATTTTGTTTGGCCTTCTTATGAGTGTTGTTGTCGTGGTCGAAATATACTCGTTTTTAAAAGTTGGTATTATGATTGACGTAAACGACATATGTACGGCGAACTTTTTACTTAGGTGTTTTACATTGTCGTTGTCGTGATTTCGAATTTCAAACGGCTACGACTTCTATGACGACAACGACTTCCGTCAACTATTTATCGTTTATTTATATAATTATTCGCAGTTATAATTACATAAGCAATACTTATTTCATCTATGAAAAATATCGAAATAATTAAAGTTACGTGCACTCGCGATAATATGAACTAATTAAAACAAAGGCAGTTCACTTTTGCAAGATTGTTCATATTTGCCAATGGCATCTAATTTCCCTTTAAAAATGGTTTTTCCATAAAAATAAAAGTTTCTAATGTTATAGTTTTTTTTATTTATTGTTCATTGGATTTAAAAAACTATTGATTTTTAAAATAGAAAAACAAACTTAAAGTTATGCGAAAAAGTCTGTGATTTTCTTTCATTCAATCAGTTTAAAACGCCCCGCTCTCTTAAAAATCTCCAGATGTTCTTTTTCTATCTCATTTCTAAAAACCATCGGTGCATGCAATTTCCATTTTTTGGGTATTCGGAAGACCACACATTTTTCTTTTTCCAAGTCAAATAAATGTATTGTTAGAGAATTGAAAAAAAAACAAATTTACTCACTAAATTAGCAATACCTTTCCCTAATTGTTCTAAATTTTTTAAAATTTCTGATTTTTCTCTTTAAAGTTCAAAACGTATGCTTTTTTTAATTCATATATTATAACTTTTCACGTTAAAATTATATTTATACCATGTTCACACGGACAGCAATATTCGTGTTTCGCTCTCTTATTTCTGTTTCGCGCCCCAAACATGATTGAAACGACTTGTTTTCCCATACAAAATTTTGTGAGCGAAACAGGTCGTTTCATTTTGAAACAGGCTGCGAAACAGGAAAAATGTACTATCATCTCCAATTTTGATAACATTTATCGTTAGTTTATCTGAACTAGCTCTCAAAAAAAAGCAAAACAAAGAAAAAAACAAAATAAAAATTGATGTCTAAGGGCACTGCTACACGTTCAATAAATATCGTGATATTTGGATCACGATCCATTTTAAAATATTGATGGATCACGAGCGTATGCTACATGTTCAATATTTATCGCGTCAGTATTTATGTTATTTTTATGTATTTTGTTTATTTTAATAATTTTTGCAGTGCAGTCGCTCTTTTTATTTTGTCGGAATAAGCTTTAGCCGACGAGTCCCACAATTCCGGCAATGCCTCCAAACTAAAAATGAAATCTTTTAAAATAATTCCGATTCCACCGGCAGAACCCACTCGATTTCACTGTCTTCTGCCATTACCCTTTATTTCAATAAACTTTTCACAAATTTTGTCAATTGTTTTACTTTTTATTTGTTTAATTTTTTCCACTGCGTATTTTATTTCCTTTATTTTGACACTTTTTACTGACGTATTAATTTTTATAATTATTATTTTATATCATGAAAATGCTACACGTTCAATATTTATCACGCGATCCACGATCCGCGATCTGGATTTCTGGATTTCATATTTTAGGCCATTCTGCGATATGGATCGCGATCCATCAATATTGCATGCTACACTTTCAATAAATATCGTGATACTAGAAATATCACGATATTTATTGAACGTGTAGCAGTGCCCTAATAAAATAAAGTGATAATTATAACATAATAATATCAATAAAAGTGTTAAATAATATATGTTTAAGTTTTATTTACTTTTTTTATCTATTTAAAAAAAATTACACTAACAACACAAAAAAAATGTCAAAATGAAACAGGAATGAATCGTATGAACAGCATGTTTGGCAAACTAGTTTCAACGAGCGAAACGAGTGGTTTATAACGTCGTATGAACATAGCATTAGATATGTATATACATAGAATTCCATGTTAACGTGAGAACTAACTAAAATGTGTATGCAAAACAGTTTGATTAACGGCTGAAGACAATTTAATGCGATAGCTAGGGAAATCCCCAAGTTATAATTCAGTTGAATCAAAATTGATTTTGATTTTAACACTGTGTAGGTAGATAAAAACCCTAAAAAATACAACAATAAGTTGTTCATATTTTAAAGCTTTTGCACAAGTTCATATTTTAGAGTAGGCAATGGTAGGCAATGTTCATATTTTGGGGTGTTCATATATAAGGGTGTTCATATTATAGCGAGTGCACTGTACTACAAGAAGCTATAAAAAAAATTTTGCATTATTTTTGGATTTAAATTTCCTTCTTTAGCTTTTTTTTAGCTCTATTTCAAACATGATTTAGCTTTATATTTTTTAAAAATCTGGTCACACTGCTAATATGAAGATCTATTTCGATTGGCATTAGGGATGGGCAAATTGAAAAAATATATCGAATCGATATTTTTTAAGAGTATCGATATTTATTATTTCAAAAATATCGATGTATCGATATATCGAACGTATTACCAAATTAAAAAATTTAATATATATACCTATATATGCACAGATCTTATTATTATTCCAAATATATATAGGCCCATATATTGATCCAAAACCGCATAAAATAAATCTTTTCAAGTTCGTTTAACTTTACTGTTTTAATTAGAAATCTGCAAGATGAAAACCCGGCTTCTTTCTTAATTCTTCTTCTAATACTTGCAGTCTACAATTGACATGAAATGCTTAACATTAACACTAGTATGATGTTAGTGTTAAGTATACTCTCATCATGTTACAGGTTTTCTCATGTTATAACACGGTTGGTAATGCAAACGTTTTAACAACGCTTTTACAACCATGTTATAACAGCAAATCATGTCAGTTGTAGAAAGGGAGTTATAGATCTTCATATTAGTTTAAAAAACATATGATGCTTGCAGTGATGCCATTTTTAAATACACATTGTTTGAAAAACGGCTAAAGTTTTGAGTTTTATACCATGTTTCCACGGTACGTGCTTCGCTCTCTATTCATGCTTCACATCCCAATCATGAACGAAGCAACTGCTTCGCCATACAAATTTTGAGAGCGAAGCAAGTATATTCATATTGAATCTACTTGCGAAGCACGAAAAATTACTCTCTTCTCTAATTTTTATCGCAAGGTTATCTGAACTAGCTGTAAAAATCGATTGTTTCAGAGTTGTCAACTCGGTGCGTTTCGCACCATTTTGGTGCTTTTTAAATTTTGTTCTGCTATAACATTAATGATGAAAATATTAACTTTATTAATTTGGAATAATTAAAATAAATTTTTGATCACCTTTTCAAAAGTTTTAAACAGAATTTATTAAATCAATTTACGAAAATATATCATCTTGTACAAATGAATGCAAACATAAATACTATCCCTTATATTCATTAAAAAACGAATTTTTTATGAAAATTTGTTTAATAAACCTGTCATAAACCCAAACTATTTTTAAATTAATATGGAGGTATGTATTTATGTAGACATTTGTTTAATTTTTTTATAAAGTTTTTGGTTTTTCTTTTTTAACTATGTAAAAGGCTGTTTTATTGTTATATTTTTTATATGAAAATATTAAACTTCTTAAAAAATATTATATTTTTAAAAATATTTTAATAACACGATAAATATTGAACTGTTGCTAATTTAGAATCCTTACTAGATATTTAGTGTTGAATTCTTTATAAAAAAATTAGATATATTTTATGCAATTAAAAAAAAATTACGTAGTATATATGAATGCTGAGTCGAATTCAACAAGGTAAACTCGTCGCTACAACAATTACAACTCTAATCAAAATAACTGAAGTATACATACTTCTTTTGTAATCAATTTAAATAAAATTAGTTTTTTCTCAAAAAATTTTAACTTCGACAGTTAAATGTAACTAAAACAAAAAAAATTAAAGAAGAAAATTTTTTGACAAATTGGACTTAACAGCTGACAGGCAGTTGCTCTAAAGAGTTTACCTGGTTGAATTTGCCTTAAATGAATACAAACAAATTTGTGTAGTTTTTTAATGTTTGATAATTTTTTTTTTTTTCTAAAAACTCTGAACTGTTAAGACTTTTTTATTATTATACAGTAGAATCGCAAAAAAGTAAACCGAAATATTACAGGGGTTGTTTACTCTTTCGAAATATTAAATATTCTAAGCGGTATTTAATTGTAAAAAATGCAATAAAGCAAATTTTTCGAAAATAACACACTCAATTTATTTAAATTACTTATTTTCAATAAATTAACTTAGATTTAATTTGCACCGGCTAGTTTAAAGAGCACAACTCCTCTTAAACTACAATTTACGATGCTACTGTATTTTTAATATAAGCATGTTATGCAAAATTAATTCAATATTTTAAATAAAAAAAAATTCTGAACTTGCTGCGTTTTTTCTCCATTTTGGTGGGGCTTTGAAAATGCAAAGTTGACAACACTGATTTGTTTATTAAAGACAACTGTCAAATCGAAGCAAGTAGATACGTCGTGTAAACACCATGATTCATTAACATGATTCAGAGAGCGAAGCAGGTGATTCAAATCGTCGTGGAAACATGGCATTAATGAAAACTGACTTTAAAAAATATCGAATTCGATAGTCGTATTTCAATATCGATGTATCGGTATTTTAAATATCGGCGATATATATCGATTATTTTTTTTTAAAAATATCAATATGTATTTTGATATATCGATATTTTTTGCCCATTCCTAATTGGCATTTATAAGAATTAATAAAAAAAACGGGGTTTTTCCATTGCAGATTTCTAATTATTACAGTAGTCAAACGAACTTGAATAGATCTTTTGGAATATATAACAGATTTGTGGATATACATATATAAAATATTTTAATATGGCAATAGTTTCAGCAAAATACGTTCGATATATCGATATTTTTGAAATAATAAATATCGATACTCTTAAAAAATATCGATTCGATATATATCGATATATTTTTCAAGTTGCCCATCCCTATAAACCAGTAAAAGAAACAGACATGTTCTAAAAATCGAAATGAAGTGGAATTGAAATCGAACGAGATTTTGAAATCAATTATTTACAAAATGACTGTAGTTTTTCCTGTTGTTAATAGTGGCTCTTGTAACATAGCGTTTACATTTGCCAGTACTGGCAAGACAGTAGCAATTCATTCAAACTTTTTCACTAATACATAAACACTTTAACACATTGATGTCCATTCAAGCAAACAATTGTTTGTAAGCCCCACCCCTTTGTTTTTTACGCTCTTTAATTTAGTTGCACACGTACGGAAGATGAGTTGATCTTATTTCAAATACAGTGTGTAAGATAAGTAATAAAATTAAAAAAATATTTGAATGTTTTTACGAAATTGTCATAAAAGCATAAATGTAGAAGAATTAAGTGGAGTTTTGTTTAGATATAATTCTTAATTTTAATTTCTAAACATGCTCGCACTTCACATTGAATTTTTTTAATGGTAATAGGTATTTAAAAATATCCAATTCTTACTGTTTGTTAAAAATTTTTAAAAGTTTGCATTTTAAAAGACAATTTAAAAAATAGAAAATTTAGTTGGACGGTATTATTATAAATATTTAACAATCAAAACAATTTATTTCTATTAAATTTAAATAAAATTTGTGCGATTAGTTTTGCGTATCTCTGTATTTTGAAACTCTCTCATAATACATATGCAAAACATTTTTGAACATCAATGCTTTAACAGCTATTTTGTTTTTGCATTGTTTTGCCAACTAATATGTATATGCTTACTGTCTTGCCAGTACTGGCAAATGTAAACGCTGTGTAAAGATAATTGGTACTTAAAGTATGAAGTATATAAAAATGAATATTTTAATGAATTTTCATTACAGGCTCGTTTTCAAAATTTGTTCGATTTGAAATCCACTTCATTTCGATTTGCAGAACATGCCCGTAAAACTGTTATTATTTAATGTGTATAATATTCATATGTAAAAAAGAAATTATAATTCATACTAATTAGTACAGTGCATCCTTCTATTTTTTTGAAAATGTGTAATTTTTAACTTCTATCCACCAAACATCTTTTAAGCGCGGTCCGGTAGTGGGCTTTCCATAACTACTATTTTTTATTTTTAAAGTATTTTACAAAATTAGGTAATTTTTTTTATTTTTTCTTAAAATTTACTATAATACATAAAAAAATCATTTAAATAATAAATGACTGTTTTTAATTTATTCATTAGCATGCTGTATCTCAGCCTTTTGCTCTAAAAACAAATGTGATATTCGATTCTTTTTAAATTGTATGATAAAATCATTGTACTCTTCATTAGTTTTATTGTGAACTTTTTTGACATGGATGACGCAGCTAAAAGGTAAATTTGGTAAATAATTCTAATACATGTTTTAATTATTTCTAAACTAAACCCATACCTTCCTCGTCTGAAAAATTCCTTACTACAAATAGAACACTTCATTAAAGGTTCATTTAAATGAGCTGCTGTATGTGATTTAAAACTTGTGCTTAGTATAGATTTATCACAGTGTTGGCACCGCACAAAATATCTTGACTAGAAAAACGAAAAAAAAAATTTTAATTTAAATAATACTTTCCTTTTATAAAAATCACATACCAAGGCGAATTCGCCTTTTCACATACCCTTTTTTTCGTATCTGAATTTATTGTTGTGGCCGAATGAGTACCCATATGTCGGTCTAAATCAATTTGACGAAAAAATTGTTTTGGGCATAAACTGCATGGTATCATTTGACCCAAATGTATTCGGCGGTGTATATTTAGTCCACCTTTATCATAGAAGGCTTTGTTACAAAATTCACACTTGTGCTTCTTTTCCCGATTTTCTTTATGTATGCGTTTGTGAGAGTACAAATTCCTTTTATCATAAAATTTAAGACCACAAACTTTGCAAGTTTCTTTTCGTTCTCGATTTTCCATATGTGTCCGCTCATGCATTTGTACAGCATATTTGTTGTGCAATATTTTCGCTGTAGATAAGTTAAAAATGTTTAAATCAGTTTCAAAATTTTGTAAAAAAGTCGACAAAAGTTTTTGGGATCTTTTATAGATGTAACCATAATTTTATGATCCTAAATATTGCTCATTTGCTGCAAAGTCGACATAATTAAAAAAATACGTTGCGAAGCAACGTTTTTAAAGTTTTGAAACAAGCCTAGTTTACCAACGCAGCTCTCAATAAATAAAAGTATAAAGGGTAATAGAAAATTGAAAAATACGAAGTCTCGGGTATGCATAGTTTCCGAACCTCTGAAGTTTTCATATGAATTTGCGATTTCCCACTACATTTCTAAACGTATATGGTCAATATTGGTATCATTTGAAAAGATATTTCGGGAAATGCAAAATTTATTTAAAACTTTTTTAACTCTTTAGCTCCTAATATAGTTTTAACAAAATTTTATATCAAAGTGTTACACAAGGTAATAACAATTTAATCAAATAAACCCCAGCTTTGCTAAATAAACCTTCTCCGGATAGCTGGCCTTTGGTCGTGCGCAAGGAATTTCTCCTCTATGGTATAACAACCACCGGCTTGGCTAAATAAGGTTTCTCGTCTATGGTATAAAAAACACCGGCTTCGCTAAATAAAGCTTCCGTATAGCCGGCCTTCGGCTGGCCGCATGGATTTTCTCCCCTTTAGTATAACGAGCACCGGCTTATCTAAATATGGCTTCTCCGCATAGCATTTAATATGCTCCCTAGAAACTGTTGTATTTTGGCAAACTCATCGCCTCTCCTTAATGGATTAAGAATTTTTAAATAAAATGTCTGAATCCAACAGATCTATTCAAAAGCTTTTAAATAATACCAGTACTGGCTATATACGGAAAACTTTAGAGGTCCATAGCTCGAAAACTATGCATTTTCGAGAATTTTGCCATTTCATCTTCTTATTTTTCAATTTTCTATTCCCCGATGTACTTTTTTTTATTTGCAACTGCGTTCGTAAACTAGGCTCTTCAAACAGGGAAAGTTTAAAAGATATTAACATTAATTTTATGCGCAATATAAACAACTCTTCATCACTAAAACTATAGCTAAAATTTTTGAGTTATGACGACGTTGCAGCAAATTAGCGAAATGTATTTACAGATGTACATGTGCATATGTGTATGTAAATTTTTAAACAACTTATTTTAATTCTGCTTAAATGCCGTTTTAAAGTGAATACCGTTATTGATACCGATACCGAAATAACTACTTACAACATATAGAACACATTCTTGGTTTTTTAATTTCTTTGTACTTTTTTTTTACTTTAGGCTGTACTGATGCAATAGGATTGTCTAATGTTTCAGCTACCAAATAATTTTCTTTTGCTTTTTCTTCGCCAGTACTATCCATGTTTATTCCTAGTTCCATACTGCTGTTATCATTTTGATCGACCGTTTCATTTTCGAGTGTAATTTTAACTTTAGTCTTTCTTCGAGATTTTATTGATGAAAATTCTGTCGAAGTCAAATTATTTGTAGAATTAACTGTTTTTATTTTTGCAGCTCTAATTTTCCTTTCAGTTTTGGTTTCTATTTTTAAAGTTTTACTTCTTTTATTTTTTAATTTTTCCCGCTTTTCTGCTATTGTAGTGCCAGACGTAGCGCGCTTTGATCTTCTTTTAGGTTTACTATTCACAGGATTTATATTGAAATCTTCATCTGACTTTTCATTTTCAAAATGGTCTTCTATTATAGGCTCAACTTCCGTTTTTTCCACCAATACAGTTTCAAATTCTGCTGGAGTATACTTAACATCATCTGTAAAATGTATTGAGCCCATCAATATTTGTGTATTGAAAGTACTTGTGTCTCTAAAATATTTATATGACTCCAATGCTTTTGAAAATAGAGAGTGGGCGCTGTGTATACCATTTAAACAAAGTTGGCATAACATGGGTGAAAATGGATCCTCAGCTACAAAAATTGATCGATATATAAGTTGCTTTTGAAAAAAAAAGATTGTAAAACAAGAACAAACCAAAACACTCCAACAGGGTGTACTTGTAGTAACAATCTTTATAAGTTATATCGCAATATCCATACAATGTAGAATTCCAATCTAAAACAACACTCTCGTCTAAACAAA
This sequence comes from Pollenia angustigena, assembly GCA_930367215.1. Taxonomy (NCBI): domain Eukaryota; kingdom Metazoa; phylum Arthropoda; class Insecta; order Diptera; family Polleniidae; genus Pollenia; species Pollenia angustigena. Next base: position 202,700,579 of record OV884059.1, read on the forward strand.
TACGACAAATATTTTTCTTAAACTCCTGCGAGTCCATTGTATAGGCATTAAAAATAATTTTTTAATATTTATTTTCAAGGTAAACAAAAGAATCACAAGAAAGTGATAGCGTTAAATTTTATTCTGTGGTTAAATGGCAGTGCAATTACGGCGAATTAAATTAACAATTGTCTTGCACATTGGCAGGGCTGCCAGGTGCGTTTTTCTTCCTCCACAAACTTAAAAAAGCTTTCCCCAAAAATCGCCCATTAAAAGAAAAAATCCCCAAATTACCCCCAGTAAAAAATATTTCTTATCTGATAAGTTAGTTTTACTTGTATGTACTATGTTCTGCAGGAGATCATTTTTATCAAAGGAAATACGAAGTTGTATTTGAAATATAGGAACAAATCTAGTTTACCGACGCAGCTCCAAATAAAAAAAAAGTACCCAGGGTGATAGAAAATTGAAAAATAAGAAGAAAAAATTAAATAAAAAATTTGGCGGAAACGCTTAGTTTTCAAGTTATGGACGTTTTAAGTTTTTATATAAAGGTCCGATTTTCCACTACATTTTTATCGTTATATGGCCAATATTGGTATCATTTCAAAGCTTTTGACCATATCTTTTTAGATATACAAAATTTATTTGAAAATTACTTTCTCTTTACCTCACATTACATTCTTTTTGCATTTTACATCAAAATATTACAGAAGTGCACCAGGTTAGTATGTATGTAGTTTATTTAAATAAAAGTGTAATACAAACGTAATCAAATTATAAATATGGTCGTCGCAAACGAAAACACTCCTGCATAGACGACCTTCGGCCGGGCGCAAGGACTTTCTCCTCTATGGTATAGCAAGAACCGGCTTCGCTAAGTAAAGCTACTCTGCATAGCCGGCATTCGGCCGGGAGCAAGGATTTGCTCCTCTTTGGGATAGTAAGTACCGGCTTCGCTAAGTCAAAAGCTTTAAAATGATACCAATATTGACCATATAAAGATAAAAATGTAGTGGAAAATCACATTTTTATATAAAAACTTAAAACGTCCATAACTCGAAAACTAAGCGTTTCCGCCAACTTTTTTATTTTATTTTTTCTTCTTATTTTTTAATTTTCTATCTACCTAGGTACTTTTTTTTTATTTGGAGCTGCGTCGGTCAACTAGATTTAAGCCGAAATATACATACATATATACATATATATTATACAAATATAATCATGGTGGAATGAGCTTATTCCACCATGAATATAATCTGAAAGTTTATTTCTCATGGAGTAACATTTTATTATATAAATTTTCATATTATGTAATTCGAATGTGTATTCTAATTCAAATTACAATTTATAAAGCTTTCATACTTTTATAGTCTTATTCCTTCGTTTATATATTTCTGTTACGAGGCTTACTTTAGCTATCCATTTGCTTGCAATGAAGTAAATTTGACAGAAAATGTATACAACTATTTTGGGTTTTTATACCTTGTTGAAAACATAATTGTGTCTACATTTTTAGTAATTTATCATCTAGAAAAAAAATTTTTACGACATTTAAACAATTTGACAAAATTGATAGTGATTTTTTCGCCTTATATTCACTATTCAACTTTTCAATAGAAATACAAATTTTGGACTTATTATATATAATCGAATTATTGACAGATAAGGTTCAACCTTTTCAGATATTTTTTTAGATAAAAAGAATTTTTTTGGCCCGGTGCTCATTGATATTAAGTGAATTATAGAAAATACAGTACATCATTTGGTGCGAAAGGTTTCTCTGTCAAAATGAGGGAATATTAAGTTTGTCATTCCGTGTGAAACTTTTTTATTATTCATCTCAGACCCCATAAAGTATATATGTATATACCATGAGTAATTCTAAGTCGATTTAGCCATGTCCGCCTGTCCATCTGTTGAAAAGACGCTCACTTTCGAAAAACTCAAAAGAAATGAACAAACTTTGTGTCAAATTGCTTGTAGTTATCCTAAGCAGTTTAAGATTGAAATCCAGCAAAATAGGTTTATTAGGACCAGAGCTATGAATCAAAATGTGGAACCACCACCTTAAAAAATTGATAATTTTGTGATAAAAAAGCTAACATATGTGGTGGAACAATGCACGGAATAATATAAGATTTTGCAAAAATTCGTTTTATTCGATTGGAAATCACGCTGTAAAATTGGCACCGTGCAATAACTCTCAGGTGCAATAAGTCCCAGTGCAATAACTCCCAATGAATTAAATCCCAAAATAAATGAAATATGTAAGTCCCAAACTGGAAAAAAGAAATAAATCCCAAAAAAAGTGAAATAATTTCCAAGTCTTAAATGAAACAAACCCCAACTTTTGGGAGTTATTTCATTATGAAATAACTCCTAAAGACATTAATGAAATAACTTCCAAAAACAGTCCATCGAAAAGAAATGAAATAAGACCCAAAAAAATGAAACAACTTCCAAAGAAATTTATTATATATGTATTCGTTTTACTTGAATATTTACATATGTATGTATTAGGTTACCAAAAAACTAACATTGAGTCCTCGACATTTTGACGACAAATGGGGCAATCCGGGTACAAGGATTACCTCCTCTATGGTATAACAAACATCGGCTTCGCTAACTAAAGCAAACACCGGCTTCGCTAACTAAAGCTTCTCTGCATACTCTATGGTATAAAAAACACCGGCTTCGCTAACTAAAGCTTTTCTGTATAGCCGGCCTTTGGCCGGGCGCAAGGATTTTATACTCTATGGTATAAAAAACACCGGCTTCGCTAACTAAAGCTTCTTTGCATAGCCAGCCTTCGGCCGGGCGCAAGGATTTTCTCCTCTGTGATATAACAAACACCGGCTTCGCTAACTAAAGCTTCACTGCATAGCCAGTAACCATAAGACACTGCAATTGCAATTAGCAACATTTTCTTCTTTGATAAACTTAAATCATTGTATTCAAATAGTTTGAAATATCCCGTTATAAATACCGTTTAAAATTTTAAACTATTTTAAGAAATTGCAAATAATTGAAAATGAAAAAACTCCCACAAAAAATGAAATAACTCCCACAGCAAATGAAATAACACCGAAAACCAAAATAAAATAACTTCCACGTTAATTTTTTCGGGGACTTATTTCATTTGGATTTTATTTCATTATGAAATAACTCCCAGACAAAAAATGAAATAACTTCCAAAAAAATTAAATAAAACCGAGAGGGCTGGGAGCTATTTCATAATGAAATTACTCCCACATTTGTATGAAAAATGTTTAGGTCTAATTTCATTTTTTTCTTGGGACTTATTGCACCTGGGAGTTATTGCACGGAGCCGTAAAATTTCGTGAAGATCCGTGCATATTTTACCCTAGGCCCCATATAAACCCTACTCCCGGAAAACAGTTTAGTATGCCTAAAACCGTAATAAATAATGCTATCATAATAGAATTTGGCACGTCACAGTTCTGAAGTAATTAACAATTGTATCATAATACAAATTGATACGTCAGTTTTATAGAACTAGAAATAACACTGTGAAATTTCGTGAAGATCGGTCCATAATTTACCATAGGCCCCATATAAAGCCCAGTCTGGTAAAATAATTAAATACCACAATACTAATTATAATTAAATACGCCTAAAACCGTTAGCTTCATATGGCCAGAAAAAATTTTATGCAATTTTGTGATATACGGTCCATAATTTGCATTAGGTCCCATTTTAGCAGCCTTCTGATATTCAATGCAAACGCTTAAACTAATTGCACCGCTGTATTGAAATTTATGTTTGTTAACACCAGAAATCACTCTGCAGAATTTTGGGATGATTGGTTCATAGCTAACCATAGCTTTAATATAAATTACCCTCCTTGCTACCGGAAAACCGTTTAGTACGCCTAAAACCGTAATAAATAATGCTATCATATTAGAATTTAGTACGTCACAGTTTTATAGGACTAGAAATGACACTGTGAAATTTCGTGAAGATTGGTCCATGATTTACCGCAGGCCCCATATAAACCTTGCTATCGGAAAACCGTTAAGTATGCCTAAACCGTAATAAATACTGCTATCATAATTTAATTTGGTGCGTTGCAGTTCTATAGGACTAGAAATGACACTGTTAAATTTCGTGAAGATCGGTCCATTATTTACCCTAGGCACCATATAAACCATACTCCCGGAAAACAATTTAGTACGCCTAAAACCGTAATTCATAATGTTATCAGAATAAAATTTAATACTTCACAGTTTTATAGGACTAGAAATCACACAAATAAATTTCGCGATGATCGCTCCATAATTAACTATAGGCCCCATATAAAGCTCACTCTTGTAAATCAATTAAATACGCCTAAAACCGTAGCAGATATAGATAATGCGGTAAAATGTATTCCAACTTAGCTTTATATGACTAGAAAAAATGTCATGCAATTTTGTGGTTTGAGGTCAATAATTTACCTAAGTTCCCATATTTAGCAACCTGATTGAAATTCACTGTAAACGCTAAAACTAATTTCACCGCTGTATTGAAATTTATCACTCTGCAGAATTTTTGTATGATTGGCTCATAACTTACCACGGCTCCAATATAAATTCCCCTCCAGAAAATCATTTGAGTTCGGCTTAAACTGTTACGAATCATGATATTTTACTCAAGCTAGTTAAAATTGCTAAAAAAAAGAATAGATCTTGCTGATTGTCGGTCAATAATTTATTATAGGTCTAAACCGCAACCAATGTTAATACTGATGTCTGTTTTTATAAAGATAAACCAAAAATAAATAGATATCATATAGATATCACTCCTGAAATATTCGAATTATCGGTGGAGGGTATCAAAGATTCGGCACAGCTGAAAATAGCACTCTAACTTGTTATTACTAATTTACTGTTGCCTATCACGTGGTGATAGGTACATTTTTTCTAAAAAAATAGTCATACGGGCATATTCTGAAAATCACGTGATTTCAAATCACGTAATTTTAAAATCACACGATTTCAAATCACGTAATTTTAAAATCACACGTTAGATTTTGTGGTGTTCTAAAAGTCGTACCATTTTAGTGTTTTAGTGTGCTTTCGGCAATTGAAAATCAAACCGAAACTCACAAAAACGGAACGCTAAAATATCACACGTGTGATTTTTAAATTCAAATGTGATTTGAATCACGTGATTTGAGTTAAAATGATTTTCAGAACAGGCTTGATAACCCTTATATGTACATATACATATGTATATGTATATAGATATAACAAAACAATTCAATTAATATGCAAGTATATTGTATTTAAAATTTCCAAGTAGTACTACATTTTAGTCTTCATGGTCTTCATTAACTTGTATATCTGCCTTTTGTTCTAAATATAAATGTGATAAGCGATTTTTTTTATACACAACGATAAAATCATTATATTCTTCTGTTGTTTTGCCATGAATTGATTTTAAATGTAGAGTACAGCTAAAAAAAAGTAATTAAAAAAAAATATATATATATATAAAAGATTATAATCAGGCATGTTCTGAAAATCACTTTTTGTGAAAATGCTTTAAAATAAAAATAAGGTGTTCTGGACAAAAAGCTTTTTTCATAACAGTGATTTTAGAACAGTCAACTAAGTGGTCGCCGGTTTAAAATAACTTGCTTATTTTTTTCACAATTTTAAACCACGTTAAAACTTTTGTGGTTTTCATAACCAATCGCAATTGTGATTTTAAAATCACAAGTTATTTGAAATCTTGTGATTTTCAGAACATGCCGGTATAAAAATTTTCGTAATCACCCTTATCGTGGTTAGCTAATTTAAAATACGGCTACGACTTTTTGTTAATAGATTAAAGAGAACGTGAACTTATTTCCTTTAATATATTGCCAAAAAGTCTCAGGCGTAAGTATTTTAAATTCGTCAATCACGATAAGGCTTATTATTTCGAATGTGTATTCTAAGTCAAATTACAATTTATAAATCGTTCATACTTTACTAGTCTTATTCCTTCAATACTTTCCAGGAATATTTTCTAGGAAAACTTTATAATTTGTAATTTCACTTAGAATACACATTCGAAATAATATGAACATTTATAAAAAAAAAGATCAACGTACCTACTACGGAAGAAAAATTCCTTATTGCAAATGGAGCATTTCATCAAAGGCTCCTTTAAATGAGCAGCCGTGTGAGACTTAAAGCTTGTGCTCATTATATTTTTATTACAATACTTACAGCGGACGCAGTATCTAGACTGTTTTATTTGTTTAATTAGTTTCTCGTTCTACAATTTCATTTACTTACTCTTTTTTTTGTTACGGCATTTATCAATGAGGCTGAGTGACTATTCATGTGAATGTCTAAATCTACTTGGCGGTAAAATTCTTTTGAACATAAAGAACAGGGTATCATCTGGCCCAAATGTATTCGCCGGTGTACATTAAGAGCACCTTTTTCATAGAATTCCTTACCACAAAATTCACACTTATGATTTTTTACTCGATTTTCGTTGTGAATTTGCATGTGTAACTTAAGGTGTTGTTGCGAAAAATACTTAAGCCCACATATTGGACAAGTTTCTTTGCGTTCCCGATTAACGATATGAGTTTTTTCGTGCTTTTGTAGAGAATATTTACTATGTAAAATTTTTGCTGAAACGAAATAATTTTAATAATCTATAATAATGGTTGGTTGGTTAACGTTGTAGCACGCACAGATCGAGGCGTGCTGCAAGTTGAGTCGACAGTGACTCCGGTTTGACATTACACAACTCGTCAAGAATTGTATCTATAATAATAATAGGTAAGGGTTTTTAGGCTCCTTTTACGTCTACTGAAAGCATCGAATTTTAACAAAAGTGTACATAAATTTAATTAAAATCGGTTTAGTATTTTAAGAGTTAAAGTATTATATTTTAGTTTAGGGCGTTTTAATTTGTTACTAATACATAAAAATATTTACTTAAAATAAGTGCGAAGCCCAATTTAATAAATTTTACAAGTCAGAAAATAGTTTATAAAATGTTTAGATCTTAATAGGTACATTTTAAATCTGTAAATGTAGTTTTGTTTTCTTTAATTAATATCTTTTTACTTATTTAAAAGATTACAAACAACAAGTGTTAATACCTATTTTTTTAAACTTCATATTAACACTTTTTCTTTAAAATTATTGGACTTAGCACCTTTTGCGTACTATTGCAAAACAATAAGTAAATCCGATAGCGGCGATGATAAAACTTCTTGCGATTGCTTGTTGTAGTTGTTTCTTTGGCCAGAGTGATGAATTTATGAATATTATTTTTGTCAAGCTAATAGGGCCTAAATTTCTTCAATGTAAATAAAATTCAATTTTTAATTGCAATATTTTGTTCCCGACGTTTCGTCGATTGTTTGTCGACTTTTTCAAGGGATTGCAAAATGAAAATTTAATCACATTAAAAAGTTTTAGTTGTACTCAGGACCATACAAATATAAAAATTAATTTTAATATTTAAAAAATATGTACATATTACTTTAAACTTTAAATACCTAGGTATATCACAGCTTAAGTAATGGCAACAATTAAGAGAACTACTATTATGCGATTTCAAGTCAGAATCGCAAATGTCAAGGGTATTGCGTTTGTTAAAGCATGTTTGATAATTGTAGAAAAATACTTACAACAAAAAGAACACATAGAAGGAGTTTGTTTCTGAACATATTTCTTTCTTTTGTTAGCCGTTTTAATATCGGCATTATAATTCTTAACAGGTTTACTTTCTACTTCATCAATTTCTTCTTCTTGTTTGTTTCGAGTGCGTTTAGCTGCCGTTTTTAATTTTTTATTAATATTGCCGTCTTCGGAATTGACAGATTCCTTCCGTAATTTCTTTTTGTTTGCAGTTATTATATTAGATTTTTTACTTAATATGTTCATAGATTGTGATATATTATCTTTAGGTAAATCTAATTGTAAGGATTTCTCAATATTACTTTCATTATTACTTTCTAATTCGAAATTTTCATTGAACTTCATTTGAACTATTGTATCTTCTTCGTTTTCACCATCCTTAGTTTCTTGTGAAGAATTCCTTAAAAAATCATCTAAACTTTCATTCTCAAATTGATCTGGTATTTCAGATTCTGTATCAGTTTTGTTGTCTACTACCGTCTTAAAATCAATTGATTCACAATTATCATTGTCTTCAACGATAAATAAATCGTCTATTTCCGAACTAATGCAATCCAGGAGGAATTTGTAAGAATCGAGAGCTTTCAAAATTAGTGTATGCATATTCACTAAACCATTACAACATTTAAGGCATAACATAGATGAAAAAGGCTCTGCATCTGAAAAAAACAAATTGGCAGTGCTTTATCCCAAGTGCGTTTGGAATTGTCTATATACAAACCCAGTCTTTTTATTTGGGTATATTTGTAATAGCAATCTTTGTATGTCATATCGCTATATTCAACTAGTTTATTATTCCAATCCAAAAAAACATCCTTGTCTAAACAAACTCGGCAAATAGTATTCTTAAATTCTTTCGAATTCATTTTGTTTTGCAATAATATATTTATGTCTTTGCCTCTAGAGGTAAACAAACCAATTTAATAAAGGTAAGCAGCAAGGCGAATTTATATATATATATATAACGTGGGCCAAAATAGCGTCGACGAAATAGCGTCGAATTTGGGAATTTAAGAACCGGGAAAACAAAATACCCAAATTATGGTGATTTGTAGAAAAAGAACAAAAAGTTAGCGTCATATTTAGGAATTTAAAAAGGGGAAGTAAAAATAACGGAACAAATCTAGTTTACCGACGCAGCTCCAAATAAAAAAAAAAGTACCCAGGGTGATAGAAAATTAAAAAATAAGAAGAAAAAATTAAATAAAAAAGTTGGCGGAAACGCTTAGTTTTCAAGTTATGGACGTTTTAAGTTTTTATATAAAGGGCCGATTTTCCACTACATTTTTATCGTTATATGGCCAATATTGGTATCATTTCAAAGCTTTTGACCATATCTTTTTAGATATACAAAATTTATTTGAAAATTACTATCTCTTTACCTCACATTACATTCTTTTTGCATTTTACATCAAAATATTACAGAAGTGCACCAGGTTAGTATGTATGTAGTTTATTTAAATAAAAGTGTAATACAAACGTAATCAAATTATAAACATGGGCGTCGCAAACGAAAACACTCCTGCATAGCCGACCTTCGGCCGGGCGCAAGGATTTTCTCCTCTATGGTATAGCAAAAACCGGCTTCGCTAAGTAAAGGTTCTCTGCATAGCCGGCCTTCGGCCGGGCGCAAAGATTTGCTCCTCTTTGGTATGACAAATACCGGCTTCGCTAACTAAAGCTTCTCTGCATAGCCGGCCTTCGGCCGGGCGCAAGGATTTTCTCCTCTATGGTATAGCAAGAACCGGCTTCGCTAAGTAAAACTACTCTGCATATACGGCCTTCGGCCGGGCGCAAGGATTTTCTCCTCTATGGTATAGCAAAAACCGGTTTCGCTAAGTAAAGCTTCTCTGCATAGCCGTCCTTCGGCAGGGCGCAAAGATTTGCTCGTCTTTGGTATGACAAATACCGGCTTCGCTAACTAAAGCTTCTCTACATAGCCGGCCTTCGGCCGGCCGCAAGGATTTTCTCCTCTATGGTATAGCAAGAACCGGCTTCGCTAAGTAAAGCTTCTCTGCATAGCAGGCCTTCGGCCGGGCGCAAGACTTTGCTCCTCTTTGGGATAGTAAGTACCGGCTTCGCTAAGTCAAAAGCTTTAAAATGATACCAATATTGACCATATAAAGATAAAAATGTAGTGGAAAATCACGCTTTTATATAAAAACTTAAAACGTCCATAACTCGAAAACTAAGAGTTTCCGCCAACTTTTTTATTTATTTTTTCTTCTTATTTTTTAATTTTCTATCTATCTAGGTACTTTTTTTTTTATTTGGAGCTGCGTCGGTAAACTAGATTTAAGCCAAAATAACTAATATTTTAATAAAAATACAACAAATAGTTAGCACAAATTAAAAAATACACTTTTAGGAACAAAATGAGCGATGTGTGCAAAAAATCGTTTGGTCTGTTCCCGAGATATTTGGGTTCATCCAAAATGGTCAGTAAAAAGCGTTGCTGATTTATCCCATGGAACACAGGCTTTTGCACGGTATAAACTGTATATAATCTAAAAGTTAATAGTTTTCCAGACAAAAAGAGCGATTCGTGCAAAAAATCGCCCGTACCGTTCCTGAGAAATCTGGGTTCATCCAAAATGGTCAGTAAAATGCTTTGCTGATTTATCCCATGGAACACAGGCTTTTGCACGGTATAAACTGTATATAATATGAAAGATAATAGTTTTCCAGACAAAAAGAGCGATTCGCGCAAAAATTTCTCAGGAACGGTACGGGCGATTTTTTGCACGAATCGCTCTTTTTGTCTGGAAAACTATTATCTTTCATATTATATACAGTTTATACCGTGCAAAAGCCTGTGTTCCATGGGATAAATCAGCAAAGCATTTTACTTACCATTTTGGATGAACCCAGATTTCTCAGGAACGGTACGGGCGATTTTTGGCACGAATCGCTCTTTTTGTCTGGAAAACTATTATCTTTCATATTATATACAGTTTATACCGTGCAAAAGCCTGTGTTCCATGGGATAAATCAGCAACGCTTTTTACTGACCATTTTGGATGAACCCAAATATCTCGGGAACAGACCAAACGATTTTTTGCACACATCGCTCATTTTGTTCCTAAAAGTGTATTTTTTAATTTGTGTTAACTATTTGTTGTATTTTTATTAAAAGTATTAGTTATTTTTACTTCCCCTTTTTAAATTCCTAAATTCGACGCTAACTTTTTTTTTACTTTGGAAATACCCATAAATTCCTAAATTCGACGCTAACTTTTTGTTCTTATTCTGAAAAACACCATAATTTGGGTATTTTGTTTTCCCGGTTTTAAAATTCCCAAATTCGACGCTATTTCGTCGACGCTATCTTGGCCCACGTATATATATATATATATATATATTGTTGAATTCACCTTGGTAAGCAGTTTAGGCACAACACAAACTCAAGTTGAAATCACTTTCCAGGTGGCTTTTAAAACACAGCTGATCTACTGGTAAGCTCAACTCGTCAGCTGTTCATCAGCTGTATCCACGGCGAATTAAAAAAATGGTGAAACGTCAAAATATTGTTTTGTTTCTATACTGCAATTTGACAACAAGTGAGAAAATTGCAAAAACAAAATACATGGAGTTAATTCGCCTTGTTTTGTAGTTGTAGAGTTGCACTTACCTGTTATAAATTCGCCTTGCCAGCATCGTTTCGTGTAGACCAAGGCGAATTCAACACGTAAGCCAAGATAGCGTCGACTTTTGGTTATTTAAAAACCGGGAAACCAAAATACCCAAATTATGGTGTTTTTCAGAATAAGAACAAAAAGTTAGCGTCGAATTTAGGAATTTATGGGTATTTCCAAAGTAAAAAAAAAGCCGGCGAATTCATCGTGTACGTGTGCTTGACGTAATATTCGCCGTCATATCTAAATTTTTTGATTTTCCATCCAGCATCGTCGGTGTGACACATACAAACACATTTTCACTAATACTACCACAATGCTTGATGAGTATTTTGATCAATGTATTTGGGCCTTTACTCTTCAAGCACCCACACACTTTAAACGTGATTTCAAATCGAACAGATGCTAAAAATGTCGGATGAAGAACAAAAAAATTCTTCGGAGGAAAAAAAAAATTTTATTTAATAATTATCTCGTTCTTTTCTTAAATTCTTTTTTTGTTTATTAAAATGCAACACAGTTAAAAGTATGTTATCAAAATTAAACACTTTTAATCTATATTTTAATATTTTTTGCTCCTGCTGTTGTCACTTCAAAATAAAATGCAAAATGAATGCTGGACAGCTCATCCAGCAAATGTACATATGTATGTTCTAATTTCAAGCACACGTACACGAGCTTGATGTCAAGCATTTGACAAGTGTATTTGGGCCTTTAACCCATATTATTCCAAGCGATTTTCCAGTTATCAGATTTCAATAAAAATTTTAAGAGGGTATTTTGATACCCTCCTAAACAATATTATTAATAATACTAAAACAGTTGAACAAAACAAGTACAAACAGACTATTTAACTTTTTAAGTTCTACTTTAATTTACAAAGGTATATTGTCCCACTGTTCCAATAATGAAACGGTGCATTTCTGTGAAAAAAAACGAAACACAAAAAACTAAAAATTTTGTTTTTTTTTATATTTATTTTATATATCAACAATAAATTTATGAACACTAAAAAAATATTCGTTTATATTGCGAGCAAATACAAAATAACTTACATTTTGCGTCGAGACATTTTTTTTTCAAAAAACTTAAACAAAAATTTTAGCAATGAAAAAAATAAGGGACCTTTAGTTGGTTAGGTGACCTGAGGACCTCAGGGTTACCACAGCATAAAAAAATTGGAACTGCATTCACACAAAAAAAATATGAATACTAAAAGTAACTGTTCCAAAAATAAAACACTATGGTGATATGGGTTAAGAACAAAAATTTAGCGTCGAATTTAGAAATTTAAAAAGGGGAAGTATAAATATTTAATATTTTTAACAAAAATACAAAAAATAGTTAACACAAATTAAAAAATACACTTTCTTCCGCTCTCTTTGTACGGAAAATTATTAACTTTCAGAATAGATACAGTTTATACCGTGGAAAAGCCTGTGTTACATTGGAAAAATCAGCAACGCTTTTTACTGACCATATTGGATGAACCCATATATCTCGGAAACAGACCGTACGAGTTTTTGCACACATTGCTCATTTTGTTTCAAAAAGTGTATTTTTTAAATTTTTTAAATTCCTAAATTCGACCATGACTTTGACTTTTTGTTCTTATTCTGCAAATCCCATTATTTGGGTATTTTTGTTTCCCAGTTCTTAAATTCCCAAAGGTCGACGCTATCTGGCCCACGTACAAATGTAAAGCAATCTAGTGGTCAATTTAAAAAGTGTGATTGTGTTATAATTGAGTTTTACGCAATAAATGCCATTATTGAGCTCAATTTTCCATACAAAATTGCAATTTAGTTATTGCTCAATTAATACGAAATTGTTATAAATATTGAGTAAAATTAAAATGCGACACTGTAACAAGTGTGTTTATTAAGCAAAACACAACTTACTAAACAGTGTTTTGACATTTGGCAATTGAAATTACAACAAAAAAAGGCCCATCCATTTGGTCTGCGAAAAAACCATATGTTTATTCCTTAAAGATATCAAAAGTTTGTTTACGTTGAAAGTTTTATGTAGTAGTAATATAAATTGAGTTAGCTAAATTGTGTATATGTGAACAGAAAAATAATTATGTCAATTAACCGAATATTGACTCAATAAAAAAAGGTATATCTGAACACGGTATTACCCTGATTTCTCATTCTTTCAGTAATGGAGACCTCACGGTTGTGACAGGAAAAGCCAGGTATACTTTCCATATGAAGCTTCCGATCCAACTGGTGAAAAAGTGCGAGAGTTTGTGGAGCACTCGGGCAGAAGCGGCTCGATGCTGGTACTAGGATGTGACGCCAATGCACACCATACCCAATGGGGAAGTGCCAACATCAACAAAAGACTTTAGACTAGGGATGCCAATCAGGATTGATTTTAGAAAATCCCGGGATTGGGGATCTTGAAATCCCGAGAAAATAAGAATTATAAAAATAAAAAATACAACTGAATTATAATTTTTAATGATTTTTTTTTTTGTATAGAGTATAAAAATTCAATAAAAACGAACAGTTTTGTACACAAAAGTTGATATGTATATAAAAATCCAGGGGTAAATAAAAATAAATCCCAGGATTCGGGATTTCCCGTTTGGCATCCCTACTTTAGACCAATCAGCTTATCGTCTTCTCTTTTAAAGACGTTGGAAAGACTGATTGATCTATATCTGAGGACGAAGATTTACGCCGGCAGATCTGTTGAGAGTGCGCTTCATGATGTGGTGGGGTATGTGGAGCGAGGATTGCGAAACAAGGAATACACCTTGGCGGAATTCCTGGATATAGAGGGCGCCTTTAACAATTTGAGGATAGAGGCTATTAGGCAGGCAGTGGTTGATCTGGGGGTTCCGTTGTTCCTGGGCGAATGGATAACTAGAATGCTTGGTAGTAGGGTTATTCATTCGGACTGGGGAAATGAACGTGTAGGGAGACTGGTGACTAGAGGGAACCCACAGGGGGGAGTTCTCTCTCCCTTATTATGGCTCTTGACCGTCAATGTCGTTCTGGGACTTTTTGACAGAATGGGTCGGAAAGTCGTGGCCTTCGCGGATGATGTAGTGATATTCGTGTCGGGCAAGTTTCTGCCGACAATAAGCGAAGTCATGCAAGGGGCGCTGGGTGAACTGTCGGCATGGGCTAGTGATAAGGGACTGGTAGTTAGCCCGAAAAAGACGGGGTTCTTTTTACAAGGAGGTACAAGGTGGAGAATTTTAGGCTGCCGGTACTGGGAGGTGTGGAGCTTAGACTATCGGATAGCGCTAAGTATCTAAGACTATTTCTGGACAGCAAGCTGTAATGTGGAAGGAACGCTCAGGAGAGACTTAAAAGGTAAGAGTTGGGGACTCCGGCCGTCAGTAGTGGGATGGCTGTACACTTCGGTGGTTAGACCCATTCTAACGTATGGATGCTGTGTTTGGTGGGAGTCACTGAGATTGGATAGTCGAAGGAACCTTCTGTCTAAGGCTCAGAGGTGTGCGACATGACAGGCGGCCCTGGATGTCATTCTGCATCTTCTGCCTATTGAGCAGTATACAGGTGCGGGGGTCTACATTGAGGATCTGGACATCAGAATGTCATATAGGCTTCCTGAAGACTGCAGTGTTTTTCAGGCGGAGGTTCTGGGTGTCTTGAGGACCGTGAGACTAATCAGGGACAACATCGATAGGGGCTCGTAGGTCACTGTATATGTGGAATGCCAGGCAGCTCTTATGGCTGTAAGGGGCTGTTATGTGAGCTACAAGATTGTTGATGATTGTAGTAGGGCTCTGGAGGGAGTCTTAGGGGAATGTGTTAAGGCTGTGCTGGGTGCCAAGTCATTCCAACATAATCGGCAATGAGGTGGCTGATGAGTTGGCGAGACATGGCTCGGAGATGGAGGATACAGACTGTATGGAGTCAGGCCTCCAATGGGCTTCTTCTTTGGATGACCTGGCTGCGCGAGAGGAGACGCGGTGCTGGTCTACTTCCCTTTTTTTCACTTGCATAAATTGAAAGATGTGACCAAGGTGAATTTAAAAAGGTAAGTGCAACTCTACAATTACAAAAAGCCCCATGTATTTTTTTGCAATTTAATTTAACTCAAAATTATGCTTTACAACACTGAAAAAATAATTCCGATTCGTTCTGTATTGACTGAAATTATTAGATATTAAATTCTTTTCCAATCGAGAAAGAACCCGATTACGACAGCTAGAATCAGGCTTCATATCTTACATTGTTGTCATTTTTCCGGCTATTATGCAGTCAAGGCGAATTAACTACAGGTGGTGTCGAAACAGCATCTGATTTTGACAGTTCGAGCTTATTTATTTTGATTTGTTAGTGTTCTGCTAATACAGTACTTTTCGCTTAAGCTGAAGGTCCACACCATGCGTTAATGCGTCTGTCCTTTTTATGCATTTGACAAACAAGTTGAATCAGTGTAATTGTATATGACAAGTTACACAACAAAATGCAGAGAATGCATAGACGCATCAACGCATGAAAGTAGGTTTACTTCAAGGTATATTTATAGCAGGTGGTCTCGGAAAGCCAGCTGGTTATTTTTTATTTGCTTGTTTTGTGATACAAACTGTCAAATGTTGTATAGTAAACAAGTAAACAAGTTTTTTGTCTTTATCTATTGTCTTTTTTGTCTCTTATCAACCCCTTTGCTCTTTGACAGTTCGTATCACAAAACAACAATAAAAAGCCCTGTTGTTTGTTTTATTCAAGTATGGGCACCACTACATTGATAGCTTTGCATGTGTGGCATTGTATTGGTTTGTTTACGTTTGCATTTGTTGGTTTTATGCTCTTTTGCTCTTTGTTTTTTGTGTATGCATACACATCGTTCGCTCTTTTTGCATTTTCATTTTGCATTTGCCCATAGCTGGTTTTATTGTACAATTGTTGTAATCTCGCGGCTACCTGCTATAAATATACCTTGGTTTACTTTCTACTTTTGTATCCGTCGCATGTGTGGTGAAAAAAGTCAGCTGTTATTGATGGCCATGGATGGCAAATCATATTTTATTTTCAATGTTATCGATAAATATGTTTGTATGGTGGATTACTTTTTACTATGTTTTCGCACTAAAAAAGGTTTTTAATAAGAGAAAAAGCTTTCGTAATAAAGATTGTATAAACTTTAATGAATAAAATACATTAAAATTAATTTTTAGCACAATTTAACAAGAACAAAATTTGCCATTCTAGTTATCGATTACTTTTATCTTCTGAGTGTCATCTTTGTTGTGTTTATTTTTTTTTTTAACAAATACCATGAATTGGAAACTTATTGATACCGTGAAAAATCACGAATATTTTTATAATAAAAGCTTACTCCCCTATGAATTCTATTAAATAAATTATATTAAAATATCAATTACACTCTCAATTTCTTGCAAAATTGTTTTTAATTGTTAAATATATTAGCACAACAGCTGATAAAAAAAAAACAAATTTGGCGCATAAGACGCATTGCATGTAACTTGAATTTAGAAACGCACAAAAAGTATCATACGCATCTACGCATGGTGTGGACCTTCAGCTTTACAGTCACATCCTTTAGTTGCAACCATAACGTGGACTATATCGCTAATTCACATATATGCCACTATGACGCATATAACCAAATTCGAATATAATCAAGTTATGTGAATAAAGGAAATACATAGTACAAAATTCATATAAATTACACCGAAATCAGGCTTATGGTTTCACAACAGAGTTGCATACTTTATAAAAACTAGTTGAAATAATAACAAGATATTTCATAGGTGATAGGCACAAACGCTTAGTTTTCGATTTATGGACTTTTTTAGTTTTCATAGAAATATGTATGTAATGTAAACATGGCCAATATTGGTATCATTCTTAAGGTTTTGGCTAGATCTTTCTGGAAATATATAATTTATTTAAACATTTTTAACTCTAAGGCTTATATTACAGTTTTTGTGAACTAAGTGTATAATTTATTTAAATAAAAGTGTAATACAAATTTTTAAAATAACACCATAATACAAATTTTTAAAATAACAACACCAATGTCGCAAACAAAAACTTCATGCTTAGACGGCCTCCGGCCGGAAGCAAAGATTTTTTTCTCTGTGGTATAACAAACACCGGCTTCGCTAACTTAAGCTTCTCTGTATAGTCGGCCTTCGGCCGGGCGCAAGGTTTTTCTCCTCTATAGTACAACAAACACCGGCTTCGCTGACTACAGCTTCTCTGCATAGCCGGCCTTCGGCTGGGCGCAAAGATTTTCTCTATGGTATAACAAATACTGCCTTCGCTAAGCTTCTCTGCATAGCCGGCCTTTGGCCGGGCTCAAGGATTTTCTCCTCTGTGGTAAAACAAATACAGGCTTCGCTAACTAAAGCTTCTCCGCACCTTAAAAATACTTAAATTAACCTAAAGAGGAAAATATTATGCGAATACAAAAAGAAAATACATATTTGCAATCGTGAGCAAATTACCTTTAATTTGAGTACCCACACACATATCACTAAGTGGGCGGGGCAGTTTTTTGGTTCCAGGGGGCACATGGGCCTCAGCCCCCTTACATTTTAATTTTGATTTTTTTCTTTTTTTTATTTTTTTTTTTTATTTCTTTTCGTAGCCCTTTAACCTGCACTTCAGCCAAATCACATATTTCTATGAAAACTTTAAACGTCCATAACTCGAAAACTGAGCGTTTGCGCCAATATTTTTATTTAATTTTTTTCTTCTTATTTTTCAATTTTCTATCCCCCTAGGTACTTTTTTATTATTTGGAGCTGCGTCGGTAAACTAGATTTAAGCCTTGAATAATTTTTAATTCACTTTGAAAAGTAATAAAAAAAAGGTTGCAATGATAAAATTTTTATTTAGGAAATTATAAAAATATTAAGCGAAAAGTTAATATGTAATTCTAAACATCTAATTATTTCTAGTTGTAATTGCGCCTCAAATTTACATGCAGCAAAAAGTCAATTAACTCCGGTAACTTTTTGTTTATTTTTTACAAAATTAATTTCACATAAGCGGTTTTCACCCTTTGTATTAAGTGTACAACTCTGTTTTACTTAATACGATTTTATACTACAAAGTGTGTGTCTTTATACCCTCCACCACAATTAGTTGTGAAGAGGGTATATTCAGTTTGTCATTCCGTGTGAAACTTTTTTACTATTCATCTCAGACCCTATAAAGTATATATATTCTGGGTCCTTGAGTACTTTTAAGTCGATTTAGCCATGTCCGTCTGTTTTTTGGTTCCAGGGGGCACATGGGCCTCAGCCCCCTTACATTTTAATTTTGATTTTTTTCTTTTTTTTATTTTTTTTTTTTATTTCTTTTCGTAGCCCTTTAACCTGCACTTCAGCCAAATCACATATTTCTATGAAAACTTTAAACGTCCATAACTCGAAAACTGAGCGTTTGCGCCAATATTTTTATTTAATTTTTTTCTTCTTATTTTTCAATTTTCTATCCCCCTAGGTACTTTTTTATTATTTGGAGCTGCGTCGGTAAACTAGATTTAAGCCTTGAATAATTTTTAATTCACTTTGAAAAGTAATAAAAAAAAGGTTGCAATGATAAAATTTTTATTTAGGAAATTATAAAAATATTAAGCGAAAAGTTAATATGTAATTCTAAACATCTAATTATTTCTAGTTGTAATTGCGCCTCAAATTTACATGCAGCAAAAAGTCAATTAACTCCGGTAACTTTTTGTTTATTTTTTACAAAATTAATTTCACATAAGCGGTTTTCACCCTTTGTATTAAGTGTACAACTCTGTTTTACTTAATACGATTTTATACTACAAAGTGTGTGTCTTTATACCCTCCACCACAATTAGTTGTGAAGAGGGTATATTCAGTTTGTCATTCCGTGTGAAACTTTTTTACTATTCATCTCAGACCCTATAAAGTATATATATTCTGGGTCCTTGAGTAATTTTAAGTCGATTTAGCCATGTCCGTCTGTCTGTCCGTCTGTCCGTCTGTCCGTCTGTTGAAAACACGCTCACTTTCGAAAAACTCAAAAGAAATCAACAAACTTGGTGTCAAATTGCTTGTAGTTATCCTAAGCAGTTTGGGATTGAAATTCAGCAAAATCGGTTCAATAGGATCTGAGCTATGAATCAAAATGTGGAACCACCACCTAAAAAAAATTGATAATTTTGTTACAAAAACTAACATAAATGGTGGAAAAATGCACAGAATGCTATAAGATTTCGCAACAATTCGTTTTATTCAACTGGAAATCACGCTGTGAAATTTCGTGAAGATCCGTCAATAATTTACCCTAGGCCCCATATAAGCCATACTCCCGGAAAACAGTATATTAAGCCTAAAACCCTAACTAACAATGCTATCATTACAAATTTTGGCAAGTCACAGTTACATAGGACTAGAAATTAAACTGTTAAGTTTCGTGAAGATTGGTCCATAATTTACCATAGGCCCCATATAAACTTTACTCCCGGAAAACAGTTTAGTACGCCTAAATCCGTTAAAAAATAATGCTATCATAACAAAATTTGGTACATCAAAGTTTTATAGGACAAGAAATAAAACTGTGTAATTTCGTAAAGATCGGTCCATGATTTACCCTGGGCCCCATATAAACCCTACTCCCGGAAAACAGTTTAGTACGCCTAAATCCGTAAAAAATAATGCTATCATAACAAAATTTGGTACATCAAAGTTTTATAGGACAAGAAATAAAACTGTGTAATTTCGTGAAGATCGGTCCATGATTTACCCTGGGCCCCATATAAACCCTACTCCCGGAAAACAACTTAGTACGCCTAAAAACGTAAAAAATAATGCTATCATAACAAAATTTGGTACATCAAAGTTTTATTGGACAAGAAATAAAATTGTGTTATTTCGTGAAGATCGGTCCATAACTTACCCTGGGCCCCATATAAACCTTACTCCCGGAAAACAGTTTAGTACGCCTAAATCCGTAAAAAATAATGCTATCATAACAAAATTTGGTACATCAAAGTTTTATAGGACAAGAAATAAAACTGTGTAATTTCGTGAAGATCGGTCCATGATTTACCCTGGGCCCCATATAAACCCTTCTCCCGGAAAACAGTTTAGTACGCCTAAATCCGTAAAAAATAATGCTATCATAACAAAATTTGGTACATCAAAGTTTTATAGAACTGGGAAAAAGACTGTGAAATTTCGTGAAGATCGGTACATAATTTACCCTAGGCCCCATAGAAACCCTTCTACAGGAAAACAGTTTAGTACGCCTTAAACCATAATTAATAATGCTATCATTATAGAAATTGGTACGTCACAGTTTTAAAGGACTAGAAATGACGCTGGGAAATTTCGTGAAGATTGGTCCATAATGTACCCTAGGCCCCATATAAACCCTACTACATGTAGCAGGTAGTTAACGTAAAAAATATCATCGATCTTTACTACTAGATGTATTTGTATTTATTGAAAAAGGAAGTCAAAAATTCCGGTAATGGTTATTGCTTTTTAACTTGTTTTATTATTACTCATTATTAAAATAAAAACTATTAATTTGCTTAAACGTTTTTTATATCTTGTCTCTTTTGGTAATTTTTATAGTACATATTTTTACAGAAATTCTCTTGGTTTTTATTTTTTTTTCATTAATTTAACAGTTAATTTTATGGAATATACGTACATATGTATGTATGTACATACCAATCTAGGTACATATATATAACTGTTGACATGTTGATAATTTGATCTAAACATCAAATTAAACAAAACGAAATTTCATAGGAACAAAATAAAACTTACAAAAATACTTAAGTATTTTAGTATGTAAATGGTTTAAGAACTGCTTCTATTAACTCCAAACATGTGCATGTGCTGGTTTTTATTTTGTTGAGTTTTTACCATTCTTGAAAACTTGCTTTATTTATGTATATGGTACAGAAACAGGGCTACCAGGTACTTTTTTTCCTTGTCCCCAAAAAATTAAAAAAATATCCCAAAAATCCCCAAATTAAGAAAAAAAACCTTAACAAGTAAATATTTTTCTGTTTGTTTTTTTTTCTGACCAAATTTAAAATTTTTTTTTAAAAAAGTAAAAATAGTAAGAAACATTTTAATTAGAAATCCCCAAAAATTCCCAAATAAAAATTTTTGTAAAAAAATTATTTTATTTTGTTTGTACCCTGAAGGAAAAATAACATAAATTTATAAAGTACCTTTAACACTACCTTTTAACTAAAATGGTAATCTTAATAAGGACCTTTTACAACGTATAAGTTGTTGATAAGAGCAAGATAAAAGTTTTGCTACTTTTTTTCACATTTTTAATACGATTCAAAGAAAAATAAGCATAAATAATAAAAGGGAAAATATATTAAAAGAGTGTAAAATCCCCAACAAAATCCCCGAATTTTTTTTAAATCCCAAAAAAAATCCCCAAATGACTTTCTTTGTCCTTTTTGCTCGCATAAAATCCCCAACTTTGTGGATAAATCCCCAAGTCTGACAGCCCTGTACAGAAACAATATTTGTTTTATTTGTTTCTGATAAAAGAGAACAGTAATTTTCTTTGTAAAGAGAAGGTATAATAAAACAAATAAACGAAATAAAAGAGAATGTGTTTAAGTATTTCGCCGGCTTAGAGTGTAATCCTGCTAACTCCTTTTTAACAAATTTTACAGGAAAGACACAAAACTTTTTATTTTTCCTATTTGCTGCTTAAGAAGTAAACCAAAAATATTGTTGATTTGATACATTTTAGGACTCAAATTGAAGAAAAACTATATGCTGGTCGACGAGGCATATCTTTCTCTACCATACGGCATTAAAATCTCAATTTACTTAAAAAGTGGATTTAGCAGGTTTACACTCTTTGCCGACGATTTGTTTTTTGTACTTTTGCAAAAACCTAATACATATGAACCGTTATTTCAAAAGCAGGTTAATTTCAGCTATTATTAAAATATGAACTAAATTATTCCATTTCTTACGTATATAAATGCGATTACTTTTGCCAAGGTTTAGTTGAAAACAAACTTTTGAAACAATCACAAGTAAAAATTTAATATCGAAAAAATTCAGTAATAATAAATTTATAATAAAAACAAAACTAGCAACAACAAATACTTTAACAGTGTAACCAAAAAATCTGTTTTTTAATAGGTAAGTGCGGTTTTTAACTTATGAACATTATTCAATTAATAATTGAAAAAATTATTAGAAAAATCACTTTGGTGAATGCAATATGCAAAAAACTGTATATATTTTTTATATTAAAGGAAAATATGCCAAAACTACGCAAAAAATCTGCCGAACAACGTAGGCAATCCGTTAGGGAAGCTACTATTAGCCACCGTGAGAGGAATATAGAGAGCGATAGGTTAAGAAACTCTCAACTACTGGCTTCCCGCCGACAAAACCCAGAATATCGTGAAAATGAACGTCAACGGGACAGAGTTCTTCATTCGCTAAGGAGATCAGGAACATCATATAACGATATTGAGCAACGCAGAAATACAATGGAACATTCTCTACACCGGGAAGATGATAATATCCGAGCAATAGAACGGCAAATAGATTCGCAGTCCCGTTCTTCTCGTCGTGAAGATCCTGTGTATCGTACCTTAGAACAAGCACGGAACACATCGGAACATTATTTACGTCGCAGTGATGAGAGTTTTCGCGCAGCAGAGAGACAGCGAGATTCTGAGGCACATTCTTACCGTCGTGAAGATTCACTGTTTCGCGCTTTGGAACAAGAACGAAATACACTGCAACACTCCCTACGCCGGGAAGATGAAAATTATCGTATATTAGAACGACAACGGGACTCTGAAGCACATTGCTTGCGCCGTAAAGATCCTGTGTATAGCACCATGGAACAAGAGCGAAATACAATGGAACACTCCTTACGACGGGAAGATGAAAATTATCGTGCTTTAGAACGACAACGAGATTCTCAAGCACATACCTCCCGCCGTGAAAACCCTATGTATCACGTAATAGAACAAGAGCGAAACACAATGGAACACTCCTTACGGCGGCAATATGAAACTTTTCACTCTGCTGAACGGCAGAGGGATGCTAAGGCACATGCTCTACGTCGTCAGGACTATATGTATAGGAATATGGAGCAGCAGCGGAATACATTAGAACATTTGTTACGACGAAGAGATCCTACCTACCGTAATATAGAACGGAATCGCGATCTTGTAGCCCACTCACAACGCCGCGAAATCAATGCACTTAGAGAATTGGAACGTGAAAGGGACTCTATTGCACACATAACAAGAAGGTCAAATCCAATTTTACATGCTACAGAGCAAAGACGCAATACAAATTCCAGAAGAGAATCAAGGTTACTTGGCCAGTTGAACATGGAGATTACAAACCAATTGGGCAACTGTCGTGTGAGATTGCATCGAATTAATCCCGTTAATCGTTCCTTCCACAATGAGAGGCAAGCTCAAAGGAATAGGGATAACAGACAAAATCTTTCACCGGAGTCTCGAATGGAAACCTTAAATGCTGATATACTTAGACACAGATGTATAATGCTAGCGGACTTTAATAGAAATGTTAAAAAAGGACCAACAGAAATATGTGTTTGTTGTGGAGGTTTGTGGTTCCCAAATCAGGTAAATACTTTAAATATTTTAATGTATCCACATATGTCACATGCGTTTTTTTTGTCCGAAATATTTCCAAGTGAAAACAATATTTACAAATTTTGTAACACTTGCCTCAAAATAGTGAAAAGTGGAAAAGTTCCATCTATTTGTTTATATAATGGGCTACATTTTCCTATTATTCCTCACCAACTGAAAGGCTTAACTTCTTTAGAGGAGAGGCTTGTGGCGCCAAGAATTCCTTTCATGAGAATTATTTCCTTGGGATACAATCGTCAATGTGCAGTTAGAGGAGCTGTTGTCAATATCCCAATACAGGTTGACAATATAGTTACTGTCCTTCCAAGAGCCTTTAACCAAACTGAAGTTATTCAGGTTCATCTTAAGCGTCGACTAGAATATGATCATAGTTTCATGACAGAAACTATTCGTCCAGCTCAAGTTTTTGAAGCCATTCGTTACCTTGTTAATACTGAATTGTATCTTAAGCACGAAGTTTCTATATCAGGACAATGGCTTAATAATATGGGATCAGCGGACGTGGTCCCATTCATAGCAAATGAAGACGACCAAGAATTAGTGGATAACCTAATGGTTGAAAATTCTATTTTAGATGAAGTTGATGAACTTAATCCTCAGGAAACTCTATTAGACAACATTCCTTTAGACAACATTCCCTTAAGCAGAATTTCCTTAGCTCCGGGCGAAGGACAAAGGCCTCTTGATTTACTTATGGATGAAGATGCTGAAGAGTTATCTTTTCCTAGTATATATTGCGGAATCAAAAGAAAATGTGATGCTACTGTAGCCAAAATTATAAGGTCTGAAGCCAGACGATATGATCGTAGGTGTGCGCGTGTTGATAAGGTTCTTTATTCTTATAAAAAATTAGAGTTATATAAAATAAAGAGTAGCATATCAACGTGTTTACGAAAAAAGATGGGATCCAATAGTCACATTGCCAGAGATGTATTAGACAAAAGTTATATTCAAAATTTAGTACAACACGACGAAGGTTACCATATATTGAAAGGCGTTCGATCTTCTCCAGCTCATTGGGAAGGAGAAAAGAAAAAGGTAATGGCAATGATTCGTCAATTTGGGCTTCCAACATTTTTCATTACACTTTCAGCGGCAGAATCCCAGTGGCCTGAATTATTAGTAATATTAGTAAAGATAGTAGAGGGTAAAGATATAACAGAAGAAGCAGCTATGATGTATAGTACACAAGAAAAATACAATCTAATCCGCTCAGACCCAATAACATGTTCCCGTTATTTTGACCAAAGAATTCGTCACCTTTTTAAACATTTTAAGGCGAATGGAGGAATTTTTGGGGAACATAAAGTTGTAAAATTTTACTGGCGAATAGAGTTTCAGCAAAGGGGATCACCACATGTCCATGGTATATATTGGCTACAAGATGCGCCAACAGTTAATTTATCTGATACAGCTTCATTTGCATCTGTAGTATGTTTTATAGATAAATTTATTAAAACAGATTCAAATATAGAAGAAGTTGCTAATTATGTCAAATTTCAAGAGCACCACCATAGTAGAAGTTGTCAAAGAGAAATAAAAGGGCAGAAGATATGCAGATTTAATATACCATATCCTCCAATGAAGGAGACAGAAATATTGTTACCACTCGCGGACAATCTGAATAACAGTGCTTTAAAAACCCATAAAGAAAATTTCAACAAAATTCATAATTTTCTCAATTCCAACATTTCTGACGAGGACATTAGTCAACTGCAAACATATGATCAGTTTTTAAACGACTACAGAATTTGCTTAACTCATGAAGATTATATTCTAGCGATCCGATCTTCATTAAAAAAACCCCAAGTATTCCTAAAAAGGTCATTAAAGGACAGATCTGTTAATGCTTTTAATCCAAACATTTTATCGATGCAAAGGGCAAATATGGATATTCAATTTATTTTGGATGCCTATGCCTGTGTTTCTTATATTGTTAATTATATTAATAAGTCACAAAGGGGTATTTCATGATTACTACGTGAAGCTATGGATGAAATTAGGTCAGGAAATTTTACAATTAAACAAAGACTTCAACATATTGGAAATAAGTTTATTTCTGCTTCAGAAGTTTCTGGTCAAGAAGCTTCTTATAATATACTTGGAATGCACCTATCTCAGTGCAGTAATTCTGAAATATATATAAATACCATGGTTCCAGAAAAACGTGTTAGAATTTTAAAAACTAGGAGAGAGCTGGAAAGTATCCCTGAAGACTCCACAGATGTCTTTCAAAAAAATCTACTGGATCACTATGTTTCACGACCTACTGAAATGCAAAACGACTGCCTTGCTTATTTTTCCGCTTTTTACAAGTTTTGCAAAACCAGACCAACCAGAAATCGTCGCCAGCAAGAAGTTGATGATGATTACATAGAACATAATGAAGCAAACGATGATAGCAACGAGAAAAATGGAAGATATTTGAAACTGCGAGATGGATCTGGATATGTTTTCAGGAAAGGAAATCCTTCAATAATACGATTTCCTTCGGTTAGCGTTGACTTAAAAAGAGAGGATTATTTTAGAACCATAGCTATGTTGTATTTGCCCTGGAAAAATGAAAAAGATGATATTTTGGATAAAGATAATGAAGAAACTTGTAGAGTTTATAAGGATGTCATTGAACAAAATAGAATAGTTTTTGAAAAATTTAAGGAAGGAGAGCTTGAAGAAATTCTTCAACAAATGCAAGATGAAAACAGAGTAGAAAATGAAAATCCCCAAGATAATCAAGTTGTGACTCAAATACTTGATGGTGAGTTTAGAGCTCTTGCAGTTCCTGAATTGAACGACAATATAAATGTTTTGAACGTTGATCATGATCGTAATGATGAGAATCATGCAATTGATGGCATTCGACTTCTAAGAATGCAGCCATTAATAAGCAATGAATGCCTTTTATCATCGGTGAGAAATTTAAATATTAAACAACGTAAATATCTACATCATGTATTATTCAATGTCGTAAAAAATGTCAAGTTTTGTGAATACGTAGGTGGCGGAGCTGGAGTTGGAAAAAGCAGATTAATTAAAACAATATATCAATCTGTAACTAATAGATTTAACTCCATTCCTGGTGCTTATCCCGATTTACCGAAGGTGCTATTGAGCGCTCCAACTGGTAAAGCAGCATTTGGAATTGGGGGAGCTACACTTCATTCCCTTTTTTCATTACCGGTAAACCAATACTCAGGAGAAATTCGAGCTCTTTGCCATGATACTGTTAATACACTTTCGTCATTATTTTTGGAGTTAAAATTGCTGATTATTGATGAAATTTCAATGGTTGGAGCAAGAATGTTGGGATACCTTGACGCCAGACTGAAACAAATTTTTAAAAGCACAGAACGATTTGGTGGTATTTCAATTTTAGTTTTTGGAGATTTGAAGCAACTTCCACCTGTTGGAGATAAGTGGATTTTTAGTCCAAACCTATCAAACCCATATGGCCCAATAATTGGAGAAGTTCTTTGGAGCAACTTTAAGTTCTATGAATTAACAGAGATAATGAGACAAAGAGAGGATCGCACATTTGCTAAAGCATTAAATGCAATGGCAACAGGAGAAATGAATAATGAAGAAGTCCAATTAATACAATCTAGAGTTGTAAATCCAAGTTTAGTGTTGCCAAATGAAGCTATTCACCTATTTTGGTCTAATGCTGAAGCTGATCAATTTAATGTTCTTAGATTGGGACAAATTATGAAAGAAGAATTCAATTCAAGAGCATTTGATTTAATTAAAACAGAATGTTTATCTGTAGAAGAAAGATCTAGAATCAGGAATTTTGTAGATAAAATGAAGTCCTCTGAAACACAAGGACTTTGTGTAGAATTAAAACTGAAGTGCTCAGCTAAATATATGATGACTGTAAATATTAATACCAGCGATTGACTTGTTAATGGAGCTACCGGTATTTTAATGGAAATAGAATTCCACAAGGAAACGAAAAAACCTATTACTTTGTGGTTGCTATTTTCTGAAGAAAGTGTGGGTTTGGAAGCAAGAAGGCGAAAACCACATGCAACAGAACCGTCTTGGACTCCTGTTGAGAAATGTGTCCGAACTTTTCAATTCAGACGTAATGAGCAAATAACAATTGAACGAAGGCAATTTCCGTTGGTTTTAGCGGAAGGCATTACAATACATAAAAGCCAAGGTGGTACATATTCGAAAGTCGTTGTTCATATACGTAACCGAATAAGTAGATCTGCATTATACGTAGCTTGTAGCAGAGCTACAACTCTTTCTGGATTATTTATCGTTGGACAATTTAATCCACCTAAGTCATTTGAGAGATCAAACCCAGTAAAACTTGAATTGGAAAGATTACAGAGTCAGCGGGCACTTACACTTCAGCATAACTTCAAACAAAACAATAACTATAACTGTATACTATTTTATCAAAATGTTCAAAGCTTAAATGCACACCACATTGATATATCCAGTGATCCGTCGGTGATGGATTCAGATATTATTTGCTTAGTAGAAACATGGGCATTTCCAGAAAACGTTCAAGCATTTGAGGGATATTTTTTACTGAGTCAACTGGGTTGTTACAGTGAGGACCACGAAGAAAGATCCCGAAATAAGAAAGGGATTGCAGTTTTCATTAAAAATTCTAAATTTTCTGAAGCCGACTTCTTATTTAAATATGATCATTGTCTTGGATATTCATTTCAATATATTGCTTTTCGATTTAATGACATATATATTATTACTTTGTACCGAAGCCCTTCTTTTACCGAGGGCCTTTTTAGGAGATTTTTAAAGCAAGCAATCGATGAAATGCAGATACATATAGGATCTAAAGTTGGTAAAATCATTATTATTGGTGATTTTAATATATGTCGCAAAACAAATCCCAATAACTTAACCGAGCTAGCCTTAAAAGAAAAAAAGCTTTATCCGCAGTTGCAATTGACAGAGACTACAACCAAACATGGCACACAAATCGATTGGGTATTTTCAAACATTACATTGCAGAATGTAAAATTGTATCCGACTATTCATAGCCATCATGATGGATTACTAATAGCTATATAGGAGCTTAGTAATTTGTATAGTACTTAAGATAGCTTAATATGTATAAAAAAAAAATTTACCTCGATTATAAAATGCTGTAGATTTTTGTTTTTAATAAATATTTTCTTAGTTGTTCTTAATAAATATATATAAAGATTTTATTGAAATGTATGTATGAAGTGATAGTAATAAGATGGAGCTTGTAAAAATAATATAAAATTAAAAAAAAATTAGTTCTTTTTAATAAAAAAAAAAACAATAAATATCAATTGTTTACAAAATATGAAGCTTTGTAACATTTTTATTTGTTTATTTTTTAATCTTATTTACGTATTTAGGTCTATCTAATATTCTTTTTTTATTTGGGCCTATTTTTATTTCCTTTGGCTGCATTTTGTAGCAGCCGTTGTATTGTAAAAAAGGTTCGTGATTGAGTATTAAAAATAAATAAAATTACTTTGTTTCTTGGTGGAGGGTATCCAAGATTCGGCACAGCCGAATATAGTACTCTAACTTGTTTACTTTAGTATTGTGAATTAATGAAGTTGCTGAGTGAAGGAGAGAGACAAATATAGTTTCTTCAACTGTTTTATTCTGGGTTATTTAACAAACGTGTTAACTATAGCCTTTTGTTGGATTTTTCAACCATAGCCTAGTAAATGTAAGCCTAATACCAAGGTATATCTATAAAATAGGATGTGTGTATGTATGTATGTATGTATGTAACGTATGGACTCTAAAACGGCTGGGCCAATTTTGATGAAATTTTCAGGGAATCTGCAGAATATTCAGGCGGGTGACCCTGTGAAGTCTGATTTTTGATTTTCGGTCTGCGGGCGGAGGGGCGTGGCAAAATCCAATTTTCGTATTGCACCACCAATGACATCTATATAATTTGGACGATTTTTTCTTTAAAATGATCGCCATGGTCCAACTTATTTTATACGAAAAGAAAATTTTTCCCCGCCCACATTTTTCGAATTACCTAAAATCAGAAAACGGCTCCATCGATTTGACAAATTTTTCTTTCAAATGTTCGTATTAACCCATTTTAAGTTTTCATCGAAAGAAAAATTTACCACGCCTACTTTTACCCCACTTTTTCTATTAAGCGCATAACTTGAGAACGGCTTGACCGATTTGGACGATTTTTTCTTTAAAACGATTGCCATGGTTCAACTTAGGGTTTTACGGAAATTTTTCCCCGCCCACTTTTTTCGATTTACCTAAAATCAGAAAACGGCTCCATCGATTTGACTAATTTTTCTTTCAAATGTTCGTATCTTTTTAACGGATTTTAAAAATCGAACGCAAACATTTTTCTTAATTTGGACAGGACAACGTCTGTCGGGTCAGCTAGTAAGCTATAAATATACCTTGCCTAATAAATCGAAGTACATTAACAAAATTAATAAGATTCACAAGCTTTACAAGGGACTTTACCAAGGTATATTTACACTCCCAAATGAGTTTACCTTGTGTTAATGTACCTTGGGACTTTACTATCAAGGGTGAAAACCGCTATAGTCTTAGGAATACAATAAATACCACAAACACATTTTTATACCCTTCACCGAAGGTAAAAGGGTATATATAACTTTGTCATTCCGTTTGTAATTTCTACAATATTGATCCTACACCCTATAAAGTATATATATTCTGGGTTCTTATGAAAAGCGAAGTTCAAATCCGGTTGTCCGTCTGTCCGTCTGTCTGTTGAAATGGGTTTTCCGAAGCCCCCAGATATGATGGGAGCTTCGTTGGGGTATCTTTCTGTCAGGTATTCTTATTATAATTTTGCTATTGAAATTCAGCCAGATCGGTCCACAAATGGCTGAGATATGAGCAAAAAACCACGACTACCTCTAATTTTTCCCAAAAATCCCTTGTGGTTGTTGTATTTTTATTACTTTTTGCTGTATAACTGGGGAACGGCAAAAGCAAAAGTTTCCAAATTAGGTACACACATTTAGGTTGCCAATACACACCATTCTACAAAATGTGGGCGGGATTGGAGCAGTGGGCGTGGTACCTCCCGTACAAAAAAAATTAAAAATTTTATAAAAAAATTTTAAGGCTGCCATATGTCCTATGGATATGATTTATATACCAAAATATCGGAAATTTTTAGTAGAACATATTTTATAAAAAACTCGGGAAAATCGGTTCAGATACAAAAAAGTTATGACCAAAATTTTTTTTTTAAATACCCACTTTCGGGAACCATAGATCTCCCGGAGTCCAAGCTTTATAACCAAGGTAAATGGTAAATTTCTTCTTTAACACGTTGGTATATAAATCTGTCAAATCGGTTAAAAAATGGCTGAGTTATCAGCAAAAAACCACGACTGCCTCTAATTTTTCCAAAAAAATCCCTTGTGGTTGTTGTTTTTTTTTGTTTTTTTATTTGAACGAGTTGAATTTTAAGCATAAGAAACATGTACACATGCTTGTACATGATTGTTCGCTTTAATTGAAAAATACATACCTACATATTAAACTAATAATATGACGGAGTATATTATACTATAATTCTTTATTTTTAACAACGTTAATAGCTCAATGGTCTGGGCGGTTGCCCAAGAAGGTTTGTTTTGTTTGTTAAATTGCCGGGGTTCAAATCTCGGCATCTCCACCTCTTCCAAACAGAAAATTTTTTAACTTTTTTTATAAATATTTCTATAAACGATTTTAAAATTATTCAGCGATTTTTGATTTTTTCATTTTATTAACAATATAAATATGAATCGTTCGCCTTACATGTGAAACAAAAACCATATTTTACAATTTGTTTTTGGCTTAAATGTAAATACCTAAGTATGTAGTATGTACGAGTATGCAAAAGTTATTTATGTGTATTGGTAGGCATTGTTTTCATGATTGTTGTTTTTTTCAGTTTTAGAGACGGATTGTTGCTATGTTTTGATAATCTCTTCTTACATTTCAATTCAAAAATCTCACACGTGTTGCCATATTATTTTTAAAAAATCTTATTATTTCTAAAAAAAATCCCATTTGTTATTTGAAAGCAAAACATTCAACAATAAGTATTTGCGTACGTAAATGTTTAATTTAATCAAAAAGCTAGAAACATTTAAGTTTGGATAATTTTATTGACGAAACCAATGACATAGAAACAGATCTTAAAATTTGTTCACAGCTTACTCTGACATTAGGCAAGGCAAAGAAATGCTAAAAATTATTTTGAAAACGCTACAAATAATTCTTAAAGTTGTTCATTATATTGTTTTAAATCCTTATACATTAAGTGACTCATTTTAAACAAAATTAAAATAAATGGTAATATTTAAACAAGTACTTAGGTAGATTTGATATAGCATCAGATATAAATACCACAATTGGTTAACCTTGAAATTGGAAGGCCCTCTAATAAAAACAAAATACAAACGGTTTTATAGCTATTTCGATTTAAAAGAATTTACAAACATATTTAGACAAGATTATTTTTTTTATATTTTAAAAAAACAGTCATCATTAATTGCGTAAAAGTTAGTTTATAACAATTTATTTTAGTTTTAATTGCTAAGACTATTCCATCCAACTTTAAAAATTAATCAAAAGAAGCTTAAAACATTTTTCTTTAAAGCTAATAAAATGCCAAATGGAAATTTTACAGCTAAATCTAAGTTTTTGGTGCTGAATTTACTTTCAAAAATAAAAAATTCCCACACTACTTAAAAGTCTTCATTAAAAATCGCCCAAATATGCAGGGTTATCGTCTTGTAAAAATATAAAATGAAATTTTTTTTACTATAATATAAGAATTATCCATTTCCATACGAAATTTCATTTTGACTACAACTATTTTTTTTAGTCAAAATTTATTATAATTTATTATAATACATAAAAAACTTAAGTTATATCAATACCTATTCTTCAATTTTTAAAATAATTCAAAAAAAGCTAGAAACATTTAATTAAAATGCTTAAAAAAAAATGCGAAGCGCTTAATGAAAGTATTTTAGCTAAATTAAAATTTTTAATCTAAGTTAAGCTACAAAATTGCCAAAATGGTCACACTGTTTAAAAACCATACAAACAAGCAGGGTCATCCACTTTAAAAAAAACTGTATTTAGGGAATATTAGAAATGCCCTCATCATATAATTTTACGACTACAAAAAACCGCTAACATAACGAACAGTCACCTAGTGTCGTCAAAATATTAAAAGCAATCTTTGCCTTTTTATTGCTGACATTGATAACATATTAGTCACTTTTTTAGACAATTTATACAAAAATATATTCATATATACCTATATACGGGCCTGTTCTGAAATCACACCTGTGACTTTGTGGTGTTTTGAAAGTCATACCGTTGTTGTGTTTCTTGGTGTGCTTTCTGCAATTGAAGATCACACAAAAACGGGACGCTAAAATATCACACGTGTGATTTCAGTAGGCACATGTGATTTCAAATCACGTGATTTGAGTTAAAGTGATTTTCAGAACAGGCCTGATAATATCTTCTGCACAAAAGCGATTTAAAAGCATACACAATTTAAGCAATTTCTTGGTATGTTTATGTTGTATTATTGATAAATAAAAAACATTTAAATTGGTTTGCGACTTTTATTAACCAAAACGAAAGTTTACGTTTCAAAACGGTTAATGGTAACCCTGTAAAATAGTTGTTTTTTTTGTGGTTTTTTTCATTTAAAATACTTGCGGTAAACTTCTTTTTTTTTTTTATTTAATATTACCTTCTGTATTATACACAAACAACAAACACATACATACTTTAATTTACTATTAAAAATTATTGATATCACATACTCAAATCAACATCGACTTTACATGCGGTTCGATGGTCGAACGGTCTAAACGGTCTGCCTCCTAACAATTTGTTATTGGTTGACTGGTTCGAATCCCATTCATTCCATTTTTTGTTTGTTTTTTATTTTTCGTTTTTTATAAATTCTTTTTATCTAAAAAGAAATTGGTCAGTTTTTAATTTTTAAAATTTTTTAAATATATTTATGAACTTCATAAACGTATATTTTATACATATTTACGCCTTTTAATTTACCCTTTTTATACCCTTATTTTTATTGATTTAATTTTTTTTTTTACTTATTTTATTTTTTTATTTTATAGGTAATTCGTTTACATACATAAGTTTGTCATTCTGTTTGTTAATAATTATTTCTACAATATTGATTTCAGACCATATAAAGTGTATGTATATATATTGGGTGCTTATGAGGAGAAAAGTGGATTTAACGATGTCCGTCTGTCAGTCCGTTTGTCAATATTTATAGAAACCTAATTTTTAGGCCTGCCATATATATGACCTATGGATACGCCTTATTTATTAAAACATCGGAAATCTTTAGTAAAACATATTCTCTGCAAAACTCGGAAAAATTTTAGGGCTGCTATACGTCCTATGGATATGACTTATATACCAAAATATCTGAAATTTCTTGTAGAACATATTTTATAAAAAACTCGGAAAAATCGGTTCAGATACAAAAAAGTTATGACCAAAATTAAATTTTTTTTTTAAATACCCACTTTCGGGAACCATAGATCTCCCCGAGTCCAAGCTTTATAACTAAAGTAAATGGTAAATTTCTTCTTCAACACGTCGGTACATAAATCTGCCAAATCGGTTAAAAAATGGCAGAGTTATAACCGAAATACTGAATCCACAAAAATTACTCTTTTTATACCCTTCACCACAGGTGTAAAAGGGTATATATAAGTTTGTCATAACGTTTGTAATTTCCACAATATTGATTTTAGACCCCATAAAGTATATATATTCTGGGTCCATATGAGAAGAGAAGTTGATTTAACGATGTCCGCCTGTCCGTCTGTCCGTCTTACGTTTGATATGTGTTTTCCGGATAATCCAGACATGATAGCGGCTAGGTTGTTTTACATTTATGTCACATATAGTCCACCATTTCTTGCTATTGAAATTCAGCAAGATCGGTCCACAAATGGCTGAGATATGATCAAAAAACCACGACTGCCTCTAATTTTTTCCAAAAATCCCTTGTTGTTGTTGTATTTTTATTGCTTTTTTCTGTATATCTGGAGAACGGTAAGAGCCAAAGTTTCCAAATTGGGTACACACATTTTGGTTGTCAATACACACCACCCTACAAAATGTGGGCGGGATGGGAGAAGTGGGCGTGGTACCTCCCGTACAAAAAAAAGTAAAAATTGTATAAAAACCTTAATTTTAGGGCTGTCATATGTCCTATGGATATGACTTATATACCAAAATATCGGAAATTTTTAGTAGAACATATTTTATAAAGAACTCGGGAAAATCGGTTCAGATACAAAAAAGTTATGACCAAAATTATTTTTTTTTTTTTTAAATACCAATTTTCGGTAACCATGGATCTTCCCGAGTCCAAGTTTTATAACACAAATAAATGGTAAATTTCTTGCTCAACACGTCGGTATATAAATCTGTCAAATCGGTTAAAAAATGGCTGAGTTATAATCAAAATACTGAAATCCCAAAAGTTACTCTTTTTTATAATTAAGTTTGTTTTTTTTATAATTAAGTTTGCTTAAATATATGTACACATATGTAGGTATATAGATATATATATATATATATATATATGCCTAAAAGCCAATTTAATGGAAATGTTATTTTTAAGCACGTTGGTATATAAATCTGCCAAATCGGTTAAAAATGGTTAAGTTATGTGCAAAATACTCCAAAAAAGGACTAAAAACATTAACATTTTTATAAAAACTAAAATTTTACAGCTGTATTATGACCTATTCATACGTTTTAAAAATTGTATAAAAACCTAAATTTTAGGGCTGTCATATGTCCTATGGAAATGACTTATATACCAAAATATCGGAAATTTTAAGTAGAACATATTTTATAAAGAACTCGGGAAAACCGGTTTTTTTTAAATACCCATTTTCGGTAGCCATGGATCTTCCCGAGTCCAAGTTTTATAACACAAATAAATGGTAAATTTCTTGCTAAACACGTCGGTATATAAATCTGTCAAATCGGTTAAAAAATGGCTGAGTTATAATCAAAATACTGAAATCCCAAAAGTTACTCTTTTTTTATTATAATTAAGTGTTTTTTATTTTTTTATAATTAAGTTTGTTTTTTTTATAATTAAGTTTGCTTAAATATATGTACAAATATGTAGGTATATATATATATGCCTATAAGCCAATTTAATGGAAATATTATTTTTAAGCACATTGGTATATAAATCTGCCAAATCGGTTAAAAATGGTTAAGTTATGTGCAAAATACTCCAAAAAAGGACTAAAAACATTAACATTTTTATAAAAACTAAAATTTTAGAGCTGTATTATGACCTATTCATACGTTTTAGATATCAAAATATCGGAAATCTTTAGAAAAACTCGGAATATCGGTAAAAAAAAAGTAATGTCAAAAATATAGTTTTTTTTTAATACCTATTTTCGTGAACCATAGAACTTCCCGACTACAAGTTTTATCACCAAAGTAAATGGTAATTTTATACTTTAAGATGTCGGCATGACCAAATACTGAAATTCGATCAAAACTTAACGTGCTATATATTAATTAAACTTTTAATATATTTAATAGCACGCAATCATGTGCAAATAATTAAATAAAACTAAACGATATATATTTTATAAATATATATGTATATATACATGTATTTAAATATATATATAAACTTCTGTTCTTTCCAAACCATGGTGAAGGGTATATAAGATTCGGCATAGCCGAATATAGCACTCTTACTTGTTTATATTCAAAACCCCCTATTTAAAAACATACATATATTCTTAAAAGAGGAACAAAGTTTAAGATTAACTCGTAAATAATTAAATTTCTTGATAATTCTGTAAAAATAATGCTAGTTTTTTTTTGTTTAAACTTATTCAGGGGTGTACTGGATATCGAAAACGTTAAACGCAAGAATTTTAAAAGTCGTTTTTTTTATAAGATTTCTGTAATTTGATGAGAAATATTGTACAAATATTTCTCTATTAAACAGAATTTTATAACAAAAATTATATTAAAAGTATGTATATTCAAATCAACCAAATTCCAAATTCTTGCGGTTTACTTTTTCGATTTCCAGTATTAAATTCAATTATTTTTTAATTATTAATCTTGTTATAATTAATTGGCTTCTGGTTCTCGCACAATTTGCACAAAGTTAAACTTTTTATGCTTTCTTACACTTTTTGTATTTGTTAAACTTTCAATTTGCGACAAATCAATATCAGTATTATTACTACAATGCACCTTTTCCAAATGCATTCTGTATCTGAAATACATATAAAAAACATTAATTATTGTTATTAGACTAATATGTAATGTGTAATGCATAAAAAAAATATATATATAAATAACAATAATCAGTATTGTGGTTATTTTGTTGTACATT
This sequence comes from Pollenia angustigena, assembly GCA_930367215.1. Lineage (NCBI taxonomy): Eukaryota > Metazoa > Arthropoda > Insecta > Diptera > Polleniidae > Pollenia > Pollenia angustigena. Next base: position 202,737,925 of record OV884059.1, read on the forward strand.
ATGGTTTTTAATCCAAATTTTTTAATATTTTCAATTAGGCTAAAGTTCATCAAATTTAATTTTCATTAAATTATTTTTATGAAGAAAGGAATTTTACATCATGAAATTAATTAAAATTTATTGATAATTTTTCATTCCTGACTGAAGCTGGGCTCGAACCCAGGCGTTTCTACGGACAGGTTACCCTTACATGTTTCGATTGCAACCACTCAATCTCCTCAGATATATTCATGTGTCGGTCACTTACATTTCCAAAATCCTGCTAACTACAGTTGTATTAAATTAATTTTTATTAATTTCCTTGTAGCTTGATATTTTCTACTTACTTTTGTTTTGATGGACATCCCTTATTACAAAAGTCACAAGTATACGGCATTTCACCATGTGTAAAGGAATGTTCATTTAATGATTTTGTAGATCTAAATAATTTACCACACTCTTCACATTCTAATTTAATACCCTGATGTTGCCACATATGTGTTCTCAAGTGTCCCTTTATGGCGAATTTCTTATCACACATTGTACACTCAAAGGGATATTCACGCGTGTGAAATCTCATATGTATTTCAAGTTCACAGTTGCGAGTGAATTCTTTTCCACACTCATTGCATTTCTTGGTTTGCCCTTTGTGAAGACGTTTATGATTGTTTAATGCATATTTAGAGACATATTCCTAAGATAAAAAAAATATTTTTTAATTTATTGATTTAAAAAATTTAAAAATAAATACTATAGCTATACTACCAGAATAGGATTTCAAATAGATTATTTTTAAAAATTGTTTTATATTAGACTAGACATTCGCGCGGCGTTGCCCACCCAGGATGAATTTTGACTAACTATGTATAAAGAAATAAAAAGCCTGTGTGTTTGATAATGCGTAGATCGATTTACATAAGTTTGTAATTTCATAAAAATCGAAATTGCCAATCTGTCCTTTAGCGGCCCTGAACCCTATCCTAAGTTAGTAGAAGTTAGAGAAATACAAAGTACCAAAAAATTCTTCTTACAGACTCTCATTCACTCAGGACCTTGCATGTTTTATTTGATTTTTCTAGAACCAATATTAACAGAAATTCAAAAAGTACCAGTTAAGGAAAAAAAGTACCAAAAATACCATTTTATGTTCATAGGTCCGAAACTTATATACCCTTCGCCATTGTGCGAACAGAATACAGAGCAACTAGACAAAAACGAAATAATTTTTACATATGGGCATTTCCATCATGTCGAACGTGACCATCGTACACATTTAAAGTTAAAAAAAAGTCAAAATAAAACGTATATTTATTTTTGCAATAGATTCAAGTTATAGCTTTTAATTAGCCCTATAATTGGTGCTATTGTTCATTTTGATAAATTGTTTTGTTTTCAAGAAAATTCCAAAAAACAAGGCATTTGCACGTGACGAAAACAGAAGTGGTTTTTGTGGCCATTTTTTCGAATGCCGATTTCAGCGAAACCTGAGGCAATATTTGAATGCAAAAAATTGTAGAATGTTATGCACTCATATCTCTTAAATATGGCTGTCATTTTAAATTAAAAAAATGAATACTTTTTTTTATTTAGCTTTAATCGCTGTCGCACGTGATCTGTCGCACATGACATTTTTTTCCATCATGATATATATGTTGATTAGACCGGGTCGACCTCCATACAAAAAAGAAAGTTGTGCCAGTCACCCCCTAGAATGAAAGAAATGTCAATGAAGTTTCTAAAACAGGAAACATTTTTTTTGCCACGCCCCAAAATACAGCCCTTTTGGTTTTTTATATTTAGCGCTGCCATTTAAAGTCCGATCTCATCATATTGCATATCGTTTTTCATGGCTTGATAGTGGCTTCATTTTTGTCTTTAGTGACTTTTTAATCCGACCTTAAATTCTGGGCGCCACTTATGCCATCTCGGATCCTTCCCCCAAATGTCCAATTTTTTTTACGTGCCAAGAAAGTTCTTCTAAAACTACGTATGTTTAGATTTTAATATGCCCACTTTTATTACACGCCTACAAATTAAGCCCCTTTTTTCTTTTTCACACACATACTACATTAAATCAGGTAGAAGCCAATACAAGCAATAATATTTTCATCAGTCACGCCGTAAAACAAAAGGTATATTTATTAAGTTTAAAAACTTTAAAAAAATTGTTTTTGCCACGCCCTAAATCACAGCCCTTTTTATTTTATATACATATATAGCATCGTCATTTAAAGTCTAATCTCATCGTATCGTATATCATTGTTAATGGCTAGAATATGGCTTTATATTTGAATTTAGTGCTTTTTTTTGCTCATCTAGATTTAAATGATTGAAATGTATATATTAACATAAATAAATCATTTACATATATAAAAAATTATTTTCAAATTATTAATTTTCACACTTACGATGTCGCACGTGAACAACTTTATATGAGTACCAAGATCACAAATCTTGCTATTTTACAGAAATTTTTTTTTATTTTAATATTATAAAAAATCGCTGTTTGGCCTAGTAATTTGATGAGTAAAATGATGTTTTTCAATGTCGCACATGACATCGAAATATGAGATAATACAAAGGAAAAAATTACAGTTATTTGCAATCGCATAGTTTCTTGTGCATTCTATTTTGACTCTTTGTACCTTCCGAAAGGTTTTAGAGAGAAAAAGTCAATGCATAATGTCTCTCTTAAGGAACTGTTATCATAGCAAAACGTACAATAGAAATATCCAAATAAGAAAAGTTGCACTTGTTCCACTTTGCATTCATAAATCTTGAAATGGGTTATAAATAAATATAAAATTTTTTTACTTTTATTAAATTTAATTGTTTTCCTGTTAAAATATGATAAAACATAGTCTTTCCAAGAACTTATAATTTTTTTGTTGCGGTGGACCTTTCGGTGGAAATGCCCATATACTTAAATCGTTTTTAGAACATAAAATAAAAATATTAAAAAAAAAATTTTCTTTTTAAAAAACCAAGATTCGAACCAGGGAACTCAGTTTCTTTTTTAACTTTTTCGTATCTGAACCGATTTTTCCGAAACTTTCAGAAAATATTTTCTACTATAGATTTCCGGTCTTTTGAAAAATAAGGCGAAAACATAGGTCATATGACGGTCCAAAAAAGTACATAATACATCCCTTTAAAGATTCTTATTCACTCAGGACCTTGCATGTTAATTTGTATGTTTTAAGTCTAATGCTAACGGAAATTCAAAAAGTACCAGTTCAAGACCAAAAAAGTACCAAAACGTTCCCCCATAGAGTATTCGATTTAAATGTTTCTAGGTCTAATATTAATGGTAATTAAAAGAAGTACCAGTTATATAACAAAAAAGCTAAAGAAAGAAATTTAATTTTCCTTATTTCCCCTTTTTGGTACTTCTTTTCTCTTTTGTTAATATTGTAGTGGAAGCAAATTAAATACGTATATGCCAAAGAATGGAAATTTTGACAATTTGGAAAATTTGTATTTCAATTTATTGCAGGTAACATAAAAGCCTCATTAGGCCAATAAACTATATTACATAGAAATATACCTGAATTTGTATGTTTTAGATAAGTTTTGAACTTGATAAACGTTTATTGTTACGTTTATTGGTTTAAACGATAGACGGGGTGACAAAAAAGTACCAAGTCAGGTTTTACCCCTTTACTCCCTAAAAGAGCCCAATTTCAAGAAAGTACCAGAGACCTGACCGCTTATTTTTCTAAAAAACAAATTCAAGTATTACATTTTTTTCCTATCTCTTTTAGTTTTGGAGATATGAGAGAGGTTAGAATAGGAGGTTTAACTTAATATATCCTATGTCCGTTAGGAGGTTCCATTCTTCATTTTGTTGAAGACGTTTTTAAAATCAGACCGGCAGATCCAGAGAATACCTCTTACAAATATAGAAACATACAAACTTTTGAGCTTTATAATATTAGTATAGATTGTAAATATTACATATGTACTATTTTAAAAATTACCCTTATATGTTTAATGTTGCTATATTTTATTTATACGATAAACTACACTATAACATATTTTTTCCAAAAAGTTTAAGTTTAGCTGTTATGATCATCTGGCAATTAAAGATTTGGCTCCGTATTCAAAAACCAGTTTTATATTTAACACTTCATGAGTGTGCGTTATCGTGAGAATGTAGAGAATTCGTGACTGAGCGTGCGTGATGACAAAAACTTTTTTAGTGAGCGTGCGTTTTTAAATTTTCTTCCCTTGTAAGCTTGCGTGATCGTGAGTCAAAAACCCTCACGCACACAGCTCTATAAAAAAGTTTACCAGAGGTTTCCTGGAAAACGGAAACGTAAGCCGCAAGAATTTGGAAGTCGTTTTTATTACAATTGTACTGTACGAGACGGGGAAAAATTACCAGCTGGTTGCTGTTGAACAACAACCAGTGAGTGTGGCCAGACTGTCGGCGGCGCTGGTATGCTGGCGGTTTGCGCGGCTTAAGCTCGCCGGATTGGGTGGTTCTTGCCAACCGACTGGCAGTAATCCCGAGTACAAAAAAACTCATACCAGCTAAAAAGTTTAAAGAAAATTCAAAAAAAAAAAAAAATGCTGGGGCCCGAAGTAGCTAAAGACAAAAAAAGCAAAAACCACATCTTCCCTCACCTTTTCACACTTCCCCGGCCGATGTTGTGCCGGGATTGGCCCTCCCACTAGAGACGAAGTCTCTCCATGACATCCCCTTATCCCGGGATGTCCCAAATCTCCACCTGCAAACGATTACACTCCTCTACTTACCCGCCATAACGAAATTTACCAACTCATAATAAAAAAACAGGTAATGTTCATTTCAAAACGTTATAAAACATGCCTTGTTTATTAAAAATAATAAAAATTGCAAAAAAAAACAAATAAAACCCAAATCTTTAACAATAATCCATTTATGCTGGCAATTCTAATAAAATTTATAACCAAAAACAAATGTTAATTTAATTTACTTTTAAAAGTTAAAAGCACTTTCGGAATTTTTCCTTCTTTTTTTTTTTTTTTAAAGTTAAAATTTACTTTTAAAAGTTAAAAAAAAAATATTAAAATTTACTTTAATTTACCAAAATTGGGATTTAAAAACCCATAAATACTCAAAAAAACAATACTAATAAAATAAACTTTCGTTTTGTTGTCCGCAGCAACTCTAAAACCTGCCCTCCTGCCTCCAAGAAGAAGATATGATGTTCTGCCGTCCGTCCGTGAATTGCTTGTCCTAGTAATGGTGAGTCTAAAAAAACCAGTCTATATATACATATATATCACCTGCCTTAAAATCTACTGCCTTTTTTTTTTTCCTCTAGGGAAACTTCAACACTACGGGTAAATCTACCCTAATCTGAACAAGAACCTAGGCTTGAGCTCAACCCTAACTACGCGCACTTCAGGCTCTAAATCGCCCAAAGGACTGAACCACGGTAAGATTTCCCTCACAAAAAAAAAATAGCTTAAATTTCAAAAAACCAAGTTTAATATATTTATATTTTATTCTGTCCGTAGGTCGACTGTTCTTGTGTCTTGTCCGATGTCAAGGCAGATACCTGGATTCCACAAGGTTCGGTGGTGCTTACGGCTGGCTGTTCCAACGCGGGTGTGACACGGGAGATTTACTGGCGCACTCGGCTGTTTATTTTTTTTCTTTATTTAAAATATCTTCTTTTTACTTTAATAATTATTTTGCAGTGTACAAGCTTACGTTTTTTTAACAAGCTTATATATTTTTTTTTGGTTTATTATAACTTTTATTTGCAATGTACTGTCTTTTATTTTTTTGTTCTTTATTAAACTTTTAATTTGTGCTCTATTTTAGTTTCTTTTAATTAAATTTTATATTTAGTTGAAAATTTAAACTTATTTCTTACTTTTAAATTTCACTTTTTCTTTTTGCAATAATAAAATAAATACAAAATTTACAAAGTCTTTACGATGTCTTTTCTTTTCCAAATCAATTCCTTCTTTTAAAACTGCCGGTGGCCACTCGTCACACTTAACTCCAGAAAACAAAAAGGAGCGACATTTTTCATTTTTGCCCCCACGAAACCTCGGGAACGCTACCTTCCACCATTTTCGAAAATCTTTTTTTTTTCCTCAGCAAAAAAACTAAAACATAAATACTAAATTCCTCTTTCTCTACCTCTAATTTTCCTTTCTTTTCATATTTATTTTTTTTCCCTACAGCTGTCTCACTTTTATAAACAAACAAAATTTTCCCTTTTTTCATACAACACTGCCTTATCATCTTTAGGGTGACCATAACAAACCCAACCATTCCTTAAATTCACTAGTGAATTCAGGATGGGAGGGAAAAAGGAACCATCATAGCGAAAAAACAATGTATCAACTTTTGGAGATTTTGGGTATTTTTCCTTGAATTCCCAAAAATTAAACGATATGGCAACTTTGATTACCGATATGAAAATAAATACAACACTGAAAGTACTGTACCCTTCGGAACGAACTGGCAACACTGAAACCATTTATTAATTAATAGCCTTAAGGCTCAGTTAGGCGAACGTTGCTGTACCGTATCTGTACTGTATCCATCAGCTGTTCGGTTTTTGTTATATGAAAACCAATACAAAAGCTTACCGAAATGCAATGTACCGTAGTTGCAACGTACCAATCTGTATAAAATAGAATTTCATGCCGTTGTTACGTGACATTTGTAAGGCAGTGATGGGCGGCTTGTATGTTACATTGAATGCGGGTAATTTTGCTCTTTTTTGTTGGTACTTTTTTCAGTATATCTATGGAATTGCGACAAAACAACTTACAATACAACATATTTCCAAATATACATATGTTTAGATGTTTAAAATAAACAAATGCATATACACATACAATGGAAATGTGAAACATATAAAAGACTTTAAAATGGTATTAAAACCTTGTTTGGTGTATGCACATTTACAATATATGTATGCTTAAAATTTATATATGCTTAAATACAAATTTATTTATTGTAAATCTATAATAAAAATATTAAATTATTAAAATTTTTTACATACACAAAATACTGTTTTAATACCATTTAAATCACGTGGTACCTTTTCTGCACAACGGTAACCATTTGAACATTTTTGATTCCCATCACTGTGTGTTTTGTTTTATGTATACTCGTGCTTTTTGTTTATGTATGGGAAAACATATGACACGTTTTTAAACGTTCTATAAGTGCACCAACGTGCTTACAGTACGGTGCGGTACATTACGGGTACAGCAACGTTCGCCTAACTGAGCCTTTATGAATGAATGGAAAAGGAGAATGAAAGAAACGAAAATAGTAGCGTGATTTTACACACATACTATTACACCAAAAACAACGAAACAGAGATGAATGGTAAGTCGACATTTTTATTGCAATTTATTAAAATTAAATTATTTAGGTATAAATTAAATATTTGTACATTAAATTAATATTATATATTAACAAACTCTATTTCTTTTCAGGAAGTGATGACAGATGCTCAACAATATCGGGAAATAAAGGTGAGTACAAAAACATTACTAATGAAAAAATTTTATTTCAGGTTACAATAGCGACGACAGGCGACAACTTTTCTGTGATGACGATTTTCCGGTGGGATTTCAATAGAAAAAGGTATGTAACCAAAAAAAAAATTAACGTAATTTTGCAACAATTGGAATTAATAAGTGTTTAACTTTCTTTTTACTTTCAGGAAATTCTTTCTCGCCAACCTTAAGGGTATGTGGCCGGACATATGGAAGACGGCAAAACAACAATGGTGTAATCAAGGTAAGTGCAAATAATTTAAGTGAAAAATACTTTAATATAAATGTGCTCCGCGACTACCGTTATAAAAAAAGTGTGGAATGTTCCTTACAGTGCGCAACAAAAATTTTCTCACGCGCAACAAAAAAATTAAAACTAAATTTTCAAAAGCGGTTGCCCAAAAATAAAAAACATGCGATTGAAATAAAACCAAAAAAAAAGTTAATTTTAAAATAACAGTGCGGGAAGAAAAAAAAAAATCCTTACGGTTCTAAAAAAAAATAAAAATCTTTTTTGAAATGGTTTTAAATAAAACGCGAGTGAAAAAAAAACATTAAAAATATAATAAATTTGAAAGCAACAGTGCGCGAAAAAGTAAATGGGAAAAAAAAATGTATAAAAAATTATATGCACAAAAAAACAACTTGTTGCTTTTGCCTCTATTTTCCAAATAAAAAAATTATAAAACTGTGGATATTTTCAATATCAATACAAAAATTATCAAAACTTTGCCGTTTCAAACCGTGTGCTAATTGATTAAATTGAATATAGCTCAGGCTTTTAGCAATTCCCAGCAAACACTTCGCAAGTCGAAATTATTTCCTTTTAAACCAAACAAAAAAATTAAGATTTTTGTTATTTAATTTAATATTTCAAAAAAAAAATTTTGATTTGTGCTATTTAATTAACATTTTAGTTAAAACTTTACTTCAACACAACTAAAATGACAATTAAATCAAAATCATATTTTCACAAAAAAAAATTTTCCTCAACGATTATCTTGAAATACGCTACCAACAAAAAAATTTCTTTTGTGTGTATGATTGTGAATTTTAAAGGGTGTACCCAAAAAGAGTTGTGCGAAAACAAATTATAAAAATTAATGAATTTTTTTTTTTTAATACGAGTGTCGCAATAAACAAAGTGTGCTGTGAAAAGTTAAAAACCTTTTGATATATAAAAAAACAGAGTTGTGAAAAAAAAAAAAAAATATATTGCTTTTAAATTACTTTGAAATGCAAATGTTTCCTAATTTTGCCCGTTATATTAATCAAGTTTAACTAAAATTTAAAAAGCATTTTTAAGGCAACAAAAAAAATTTTAATTCTTATTATTATGCCTATATCATTTCGAGATTTTTACCGAAATTTATTCTAAAAACGTTTTATTTTGTTAATTTTCCTACAGGTGCAATAGATTGGCCTACCTTCATCGAAAAATAAAAAACACAAACCGTGCAGAGTCATACGGCCTACGGCCTGGGAGTGCAGGGACTAAAACCACCAAAGCCCCTTGAACTTTGGCAAGAAGAACCCCCTGCAATTTCCTTAAGAAATTGCCAGAAAATCGGTAAATTATGAAAAAAACGTGAAAGGTGATTTTATGAAAAAAAACTATATAAAACTCAAAATTCAAAATTACTAATTAAAATCCTTCCCCCACAGGTCCTAGCCATGCAATTCAGGGTGACCAGATGGGGACTTGTAGCCACTGTTAACCAATGACGTAAGTAAAACAAAACTAAATAATACAAAACCGAATTATCAATTTAAATAAAAATAAAAATAAAAAAAAAATAATGGGGGTATTACCCGAAATAGAAACGCAAGGACTAAAACCACCAAAGTGTTACAACTTTGGCGGGAATTACCCCCTGCGATTTCCGAAAAACAAACATCAGAAAAAGAAAAACAAAATAAAAATAAATTTACATGATATCCCGATTAAATTTTCTAAAAGGCGCTTTTACTAATGTTTTTACAAAAATTCACTCCTAACTTTTAGAACATTTAATCAGAAAAACTCAAATTTGTATTGCGTAAACTAATGTTTCCTTTCTCCCCAGGCTAAACAATTCACGGGACCTGGGCCAAAAGAAGACCAAATATCGGACTCAACTAAAAAAAATTCAGGGGAATGGGTGAGCCCAATATTTGCTTAAAATTATAATACCTAAGAAAAACATATACTAAAGTCTTTACACTTTTACAACAGGTTACTTCCTTTACTTCACACCAATTCTGATGACAACATGCCTCAACCGACTACTACAACAACAATACAGATCTTATGGTGAGTCTTACGTTATAAGTTATCTATCAAAAAAAAACCCCCAAACTAGGTATATAGGTATTTAGTAAGATAAATGTCATTTCCATTTAACAAATATTTGACGCAAAAAATAAAAATAAAGGCCTGGTTATTAAATGGCATTAATTTACCATAATGACCACTAATTTTGGCTGAAATTCAAAATTTTATTAAACAAAAAAAAATTAACTAATAATGTAATTAATTAAATGCCAAATGCCTTTTGATTTAGCCAACGTTAGGCAAAATCAAACAATTATTTAACAAAAAAAAAGTGTTTACGTGTAGGTGTCAAATATTTGTTTAATGTGATCGTAGCTCTAAAGGACACTAAGACGGGTTACGCGAATCACGTCTAATACGACACATCGCGTACACATATTGATATAGATTTGCATTGGCATACTGAAATACAATTTTCGGATAGCAGTATCATACTTTAATAAAAAACGAAATCAGTGCTTTGGTTTTTTACCAAGCATTGATTAAATAAGTCCGTATATTTGTTCCAACTTGCTGTAAGATCGGACTCAGAAAATGTCATTAATTCTAGGTGACTAACAACCCTTAGCTCTTAATAGCATAGTTCTTCAGAGTGATCATGGGGTTGCACTATTAGAAACGATGACGGTTACATATGTAGCCAGTTAAGAAACGTTAGCTATTGGTTGGAACAAAATCAGGACTTCAAAATATAAAAAAAACAAAACGTGATATTGCTATTTCATAATATAACCAAAAAAACAAAGCTGCCAAAATAAAAGTAAATCAAAACCAATATGTGTTTGCGTAGTCGTCTTATGACGCCTAGCGAAAATAAAACTAAAAAAAAAGTATAGCAGTAGAGTTAGGTTTAAAATTTAAGTATAACCTATGCGCATATTAAATAGGTTTCCGCGATACGTTATTGTTTTAAGTCTTTCCCGTGAAATACTCCCAACGATTTTCCCATCAGATCTTCCACCTCGTACAGACTGTTTCCGACCGGTTTTACTATACGGCATTTTAGGAACTTTCGGGCAAATTTCGCGTTAAAACCGGTTTTAAAATCGCTCTGCTGAAAGTTTCTACGGTATACTTCTTGTCCCGGTATAAATTTAATGACTCGGCATCGCGTATTATAAGATTTTTCACCCCGCAAATAAGCTTTATGTAAGCTTTCTCGCATATTTTGCCTTAAAAGGTCCATTTTCGCTGATTTCGGCAAAATATCCGACTCCACGTCACGTAACATTTTAAGTTTTCTAGCTATTTTGTACACGCTACCATGGCCTATCATGTTCATACCGAACAGAGCAAAATAAGGTGTTACACCAATCGAAGTTTGTACTGAAGATCGCAATGAAAACTCTATTTCGGATAAATGTTTGTCCCACTCAGAGTGATCTTCCTTTAAATACGTACGAATAGCGGCCAAAATTGTCTGATTCACCCGCTCGGACGCATTTGCTTGCGGCGAATGTGTTGCCGTGCGGAGATGCTTGATACCAAAATTCTCTACCATGGTACTAAATTCTTTACTGGTAAATTGCTTGCCATTGTCAGAAACAATAGTTTCTGGTGTTCCAAATTTATGGAAAACTTCTGCTATCAGAAATTTGATAACATTTTTGGTACTAGCTTTTGCCATTGCCCTAAGTAAGACAAACTTTGTAAGATGGTCTAATACGATGAAAATATAGCAATTTCCGTTCTTTGAACGCGGGTATGGGCCGAGAAAATCAATAAAAATTCGTTGAAATGGACGATCACTTATTATTTCAGCCCCCATAGGTGGGCGTAGTGTTACGTTAGCCGGTTTCGCCTCTTTACATACTTCACAATTTTTTACAAAGTCGCGAATTTCAATCGTCTGGTGCGGCCAATAAAAATACTCCCGGACTCTGCGGAGAGTCTTTCCTATGCCCCCGTGAGCAGCTTGCGGCGAATTGTGAGCGTTTCCAATGATAGTTTTGGTTAGTTCGAGAGGTACCCATAGCTTCCAAGCAAAATCTTCGCTTAAAACTTCACCATCATATGGACGTACCCTCTTGTAAACAAAACCATCAACTACTTTTAAGTCAGGTAATTGCTCAGAATTTGCTTCTACATTAGAAACAAGCTCTAAATAATTACTTGACTTAAATGCATCGGAATTTAAGTCGATCATACTACCAACCTCCGCCGATATTTCTGACATTTCGTAGCGCGATAGGGTATCAGGTACTACGTTTTGTTTCCCCTGCCTATGCTCGATAGTAAAATCGTACGCCTGCAAATGCAAACTCCACCTCGCCAATCGACCGGTCAAGTCCCTATGTGACATAAGCCACTTAAGACTGCTGTGGTCGGTAATAACAGAAAAAGGCATCAATTCTATATAGGGCCTAAACTTCTTAATCGCCAAGACAACTGCCAGACATTCTCGCTCAGTGACAGAATAATTCTTTTGTGCTGAAGTTAATTTATGCGAAAAATAGGCTATTGGGTGTTCACCATCAGAATCGTCTTTCTGGAAAAGAACAGCCCCAATACCTACATCCGATGCGTCACACTGAACGTAGAAATGTCTGGAGAAATCCGGATGATTAAGCAGTGGGCTCGTAATCAGAGCTTCCTTGAGGCGATCAAACGCGACCTTAGCTTCGTCCGAAAACTTAAATTGCTTCCCCTTCTTTAGCGTTTCAAAGATTGGGGCTGCAATGGTAGCATAGTCAGGTATAAATTTTCTATACCATCCTGCTGCTCCCATGAAGCTCCGCACTTGCTTTGCTGTTTTAGGGTAGGCAAAACGAGAAATCGTGTCCACTTTAGCCGGATCAGGCTTTAATTTGCCACCTCCAACTATATACCCCAGATACCGTAACTCTTTGAAACAGAATCTAGATTTAGCCACATTAATAGTTAGCCCTGCTGCACGCAACTGAATAGATACCTGAGATAACAATTCCAGGTGTGTCTCGAAATCTGGAGACACTATCAAAAGATCGTCTAAGTAGACGAAAACTCTATCACGTAGTGCTGCGGGAATCACTTTATCCATCAAACGACATAACCTTTGAGCTGCGTTACACAGCCCAAATGGCATGACCGTAAAATGGTAAAGTGGTCGCCCTGGCACAGTGAATGCAGTTTTCTCCCTACTAGACGGGTCTAGTGGTATCTGCCAGAAAGCGTCCTTTAGATCGACACTGGATATAAAAATCGTGTCTCCCAAGCGACTGAGCAAACCTTCGATATGCGGTAATGGATATGCATCCTTGACCGTCAGTGCATTAAGCTTGCGCGCGTCCAGGCACAACCGGTTTTTCTCACCCTTGCGGACCAGAGTAACCGGATGACTCCATGGACTCTCACTAAGCTCAATGACACCCAGGTCAAGCATCCTATCCAGCTCCGCAAACATTAATTTTTGTACAGCCGGGGAGACTGGATAGTGACGATCCTTCACTGGAATAGCATCCCGTGTATCTATTGAGTGCGTTTCTAAATTTGTTTTACCTAAGCCATTCTTCATATAACAGGGAAACTTTAATATGACCGAATCCAATTTCTGCTGCTGTTCAGCTGTCAAATTATGAGTTACGACATCTGAAGTACTATCTGCCTCTTCACAGAGACTTACTTCATTTGTCGTAAGACTATCAAGGTTGGCAAATAATTTGAAAGCCTTCATAAAGTCGACACCCAAGAAAAGCTCTCGACTCAGAGTAGGCACTAAATAAAAGGTGACAACTTCTCTTTTACTACCGAGCCTTACCTCCGCCCGAACACGACCGACAATTTTATGCGCCGTACCATCCGCGGTTTTGATAATACTCAAAAAATCAAAGATTTTAACACCGGTATCTTTAAGAAAATCTAAACAATTTCGCCCTAAACACGTTACCGTGGCTCCACTGTCCAGAAGACCTTCGATTTGCTTACCGCCTATTTCAATTCTAGTATATAATCTAGCATCTTCGCCCTCGTATAACGCTGCTGCCGCGATTTCATTTCTTATTTTCCTGCGAATTTTATATCGCTCTCGCGCCTTTTTAATTTTGTTTGATACTTCCCCAAAAATCCTCTCTTTTGCCTCTTTATACTCTTTAAGCCTAATATGTAATGGCCTAAGCTCTCGCAGCCGAGGTTCAGGGGTTGTCTCTCGGGCTGCCCTGTCCTTATTGACTAAAATACTCATACCTCTCACCTGTAAATCTGATTGTTGTTGTTGTTGTTGTTGTTGTTGTTGTTGAACTGGGTCTAAACTTCGGTTGACCGCGCCTCCCCAGTTCGAGACGGGTTCCGTGACCGGTTTCCCTGGCACTTAGGGCATTTTGGTGTCACTACACCATCCCTACCACAACGAAAACAAAATTGCCTAGTTAACGGTTCTGGACAATCCACAAAACTATGGCCGACAACCTTGCAATTCCAGCAAGTATAATGGCTTGTAGAACGTATTGCGTCCACCTCTAAATCGACCAATGACAAATCCTCCTCACCCTCCAGCTCGTTTACCCTTTGAGGCAGATTGGCCCTCTGCTGAAACATTTGCCTCTGATTCGCCAACAAATTTTCTGCTCGCCTTGCTTCCCGGCAAAATTCTGATAAGGTGCTAATTCGCACAGAAAACATCATTTGACCCAGAGATGGTTTTAAATTACCTCTCATAATCTCCACTAATTGCGCCTCCTCATATGGGGTTTGCTGCTGATTGCGCAATCTGATTACAGAATTGTAAAAATCATCGAAAGGTTCATGGGGTAACTGCCTACGATTTAAGATTTTCATTTGAACTTGGTACTCCTGTTCAAATCGACGATATTGTGCCAACAACGCTTTTTCCAACTCTTCCCAAGTGTTAATATGGACTATTTTTCGGTAATCCCAGTACCAGTCCAAAGCTGGGCCATCTAGCAACACGTGAAAGCTACGTAAAATTTCATCATCGGTACAATTATAATCTTTTCTTAGAGTTCCCACTCTAAAGATAAATTCTTGAATATTCATCGTCTTGTTAGTACCATCAAATGTCACTCCCCACTTTTCCAATTTAAATTGGTTTAGGGCTGGATTTTGCCTTGGCATAGACATAGCAAAGTGGTAATTTTGCGGTTGACCTACTGGTGGATGTACTGCTGGTGCAGACCAGGCATCCTGTGGATAGCCTGGCCGCATATTAGCATACGACTGCGGTTGGCTATAAAACGGTTGAGACTGGTTGGACCGAGGCTCTTGGGCCTGTGGTGGCAATACTTGCTGCTGCTGATGAGCAGTTGGCGGTTGAAATGGCAAAGGGTTTTGTTGTTGTAACGAGAATTGTTGTTGTTGATATGACGTTTGCCGAGGTGCCTGTGGCACCGATGGCATGTCATATACATACTGCGCTGCTTCAGCGTACTGTGGAGCTGGGACCAAAGGTGGTGGTGGTATATACGGTGGCTGCACTGTTTCTGCTACCGCTGGCCTTACGGTTTGCCCATAATTAAAAACTTGTGGCTCTCTTGACATTCTAGCCAACACTGGTGGCTGATAATTGCTCGAAGGAGCTGATCTTGGGGGCAGGCTCTGAACTGCTGGGGCAAAACTTGCAGGTGGTGGAGCTGATTGCGTGCTTGCGGATTGTGACATAAGCAATTGTTTAATGTCTTCTAGCGCTTTTTGTATTTTATTGTCCACCTCTTGCATAAGCCTGGCTTGGCATAGGCCCACAGACGCCTCTACTATTTGTTGGACATTGCTACCGCTCCTTGGCGCTTCCATTACTGCACTCTCACGCACTTCTCGCCTTATGTTTTGAGCTGTTTCACTATAAAAAGTTGGTGAAACTACCGTCTGATTTAGACTATCCGAGCTAATGGACACATCCTGAGATGGCAAAGTAGTAAAAATTGGGTGATCTGTAGCGGCTGCTGCTACTATTGTCGTTGTGATGGCCGTAGGGTGTGTTAAATTACTGATCGTTACTGTGGTAGCGGTATCAGTACTACAAGTGGCACTTGCTCTGGTTGTCGCCATAGTGTTGTCGTTGTCCCCTACCGAACGGCTGGAACTACGGGTTAAAACCATTTAAAAAAACGACTTTAGTATAAAAAAATCAAATAAACAAATTCAAAAAAAAACGTACCTTAGGCAAAATGGTATTGTAAACTCCAATATGAAGATATTAAAAACTTATAAAAATGGGTATATAAATCTTGTAAAAAAAACGAATTTCAAAAAATCAAAAATAATAAAAATCATAAAGATTTTGGCGGTTTATTTCGAGGAAATGTAAACTTTTGCAGGTAAAGTAAAAAAAAAATAATATTTATATGTGTGAAAGTAATGGTAAAAAAAGTATAATTTTCAGATGCTAAACAAACAAACAATTGGAAAAATGGAAATTGATCTTCCCTGCGACCGGGCTGCAACGATAAGAACTATTCCAGAATGGTTCCCTGGACTAACCCTAGTCATAGCGATTCCCGCGGATGAACATCAAAGAAAGCAAACGTGAGTATCACCATAAAAAAATCAATTTTATTGACTATCCAAACTATTACCATGTAAGGGATGGTTTTCCCACCCTTGCCTCACATCTTGAGCCACTCCTATACTGATTTATTGGTAATCATGTACCGGCCTCAAGCTGTTAGGAAGGATCGGGAGTGATGAATCGTTAAGTCATCATGCCATATCGCTCACACCTAATGTCACAGCGCGAGATAGTCTGCACAGTCTCTTCCTTCGGGACTTACATAGGTGTGAACGCCATGCTCATGACAACTCACACGATTCATAACGCCTATTGTGCTGTAAAAAAACAAAATTAAAAAAAAAAACCCTATTTAGATTGGTCGCTACGGTTTAGGGACTCTTACTCCTACCTATCCGGACTTACTAACCTAAATAGCTTGTAACCATATTAATTCCTATACATTTTATTTCCAGGCTATGGAACTACTTCGGGCCCCACGTTGGGCGCCATTCTGTACTGTACGAGACGGGGAAAAATTACCAGCTGGTTGCTGTTGAACAACAACCAGTGAGTGTGGCCAGATTGTCGGCGGCGCTGGTATGCTGGCGGTTTGCGCGGCTTAAGCTCGCCGGATGGGGTGGTTCTTGCCAACCGACTGGCAGTAATCCCGAGTACAAAAAAACTCATACCAGCTAAAAAGTTTAAAGAAAATTCAAAAAAAAAAATGCTGGGGCCCGAAGTAGCTAAAGACAAAAAAAGCAAAAACCACATCTTCCCTCACCTTCTCACACTTCCCCGGCCGATGTTGTGCCGGGATTGGCCCTCCCACTAGAGACGAAGTCCCTCCATGACATCCAGAAAGAAAGGATGCCCCAAATCTCCACCTGCAAACGATTACACTCCTCTACTTACCCGCCATAACGAAATTTACCAACTCATAATAAAAAAACAGGTAATGTTCATTTCAAAACGTTATAAAACATGCCTTGTTTATTAAAAATAATAAAAATTGCAAAAAAAAACAAATAAAACCCAAATCTTTAACAATAATCCATTTATGCTGGCAATTCTAATAAAATTTATAACCAAAAACAAATGTTAATTTAATTTACTTTTAAAAGTTAAAAGCACTTTCGGAATTTTTCCTTCTTTTTTTTTTTTTTTAAAGTTAAAATTTACTTTTAAAAGTTAAAAAAAAAATATTAAAATTTACTTTAATTTACCAAAATTGGGATTTAAAAACCCATAAATACTCAAAAAAACAATACTAATAAAATAAACTTTCGTTTTGTTGTCCGCAGCAACTCTAAAACCTGCCCTCCTGCCTCCAAGAAGAAGATATGATGTTCTGCCGTCCGTCCGTGAATTGCTTGTCCTAGTAATGGTGAGTCTAAAAAAACCAGTCTATATATACATATATATCACATGCCTTAAAATCTACTGCCTTTTTTTTTTTCCTCTAGGGAAACTTCAACACTACGGGTAAATCTACCCTAATCTGAACAAGAACCTAGGCTTGAGCTCAACCCTAACTACGCGCACTTCAGGCTCTAAATCGCCCAAAGGACTGAACCACGGTAAGATTTCCCTCACAAAAAAAAATAGCTTAAATTTCAAAAAACCAAGTTTAATATATTTATATTTTATTCTGTCCGTAGGTCGACTGTTCTTGTGTCTTGTCCGATGTCAAGGCAGATACCTGGATTCCACAAGGTTCGGTGGTGCTTACGGCTGGCTGTTCCAACGCGGGTGTGACACGGGAGATTTACTGGCGCACTCGGCTGTTTATTTTTTTTCTTTATTTAAAATATCTTCTTTTTACTTTAATAATTATTTTGCAGTGTACAAGCTTACGTTTTTTTAACAAGCTTATATATTTTTTTTTGGTTTATTATAACTTTTATTTGCAATGTACTGTCTTTTATTTTTTTGTTCTTTATTAAACTTTTAATTTGTGCTCTATTTTAGTTTCTTTTAATTAAATTTTATATTTAGTTGAAAATTTAAACTTATTTCTTACTTTTAAATTTCACTTTTTCTTTTTGCAATAATAAAATAAATACAAAATTTACAAAGTCTTTACGATGTCTTTTCTTTTCCAAATCAATTCCTTCTTTTAAAACTGCCGGTGGCCACTCGTCACACTTAACTCCAGAAAACAAAAAGGAGCGACATTTTTCATTTTTGCCCCCACGAAACCTCGGGAACGCTACCTTCCACCATTTTCGAAAATCTTTTTTTTTTCCTCAGCAAAAAAACTAAAACATAAATACTAAATTCCTCTTTCTCTACCTCTAATTTTCCTTTCTTTTCATATTTATTTTTTTTCCCTACAGCTGTCTCACTTTTATAAACAAACAAAATTTTCCCTTTTTTCATACAACACTGCCTTATCATCTTTAGGGTGACCATAACACAATCCCAGTAAAAACTTCGCCTACTTTTTCAAAATGAATAGCTTCTTTAACTCATTATTTTATAGCTTTCTTCTATAACTACATCCATAACAACTTCTATAACTACTTTTTTCTGGATGTATGCAGGTAAAAAAAAGAATGACTTACCTTTTAATGAGTTCATTTTGGGACATCCCTTGTAAAATTCATTGGTTCTTTCAGTAGAATTGTAAGTAGTGCTATTATGTTTTTCTGATTACTCAACACATTATTTTGTAGGCAAAGTTTTTACTGGGATATTAATAAAAATTTTTAAAAAAATTCTGTTTAATAGAGAAATATTTGTCATAAAATTCTTATATTACAGAGTACATGGGTATCGCCCGACAATGAGACAGAAAACCAAATCGACCACATAGCTATTAGCAAAACCTGGCGAAGTAGCCTCCTGGATGTGCGATCTAGGCGCGGTGCCGATTGCAACTCAGATCACCATCTCGTTGTTGGTACCTTACGTATAAAAGTTGCTGCTATTCGTAAACCTGAGGCTGTAGCACGTAAATACGACGTAGTAAAGTTAAAAAATCCACAAACTCTTAACAGCTACGTACAAGAGCTGAGAAATGGATTAGCTATGCAACAACCCCATCCTACCTCTGAGTGGCCCTTAATTAAAGAAAGTTTTGTTGATGCTGCAAAGAAACATATTGGTCCCAAAGTACCTAAGAAAACCCATTGGATGTCTGATTTAACCTGGAACCTCATTTTTGAAAGGAAAGACCTAAAAGACGAACTTAACGCAGCCAGAACTCTCGGTGAAAAGTCGTCGCGTAAAAAGGCATACACACAACATGATAAGCTGGTCAAACGTAGCGCCAGAAACGACAAAAGAATTTGGTATAATAAGCTTGCATCGGATGCACAAAAAGCCTCAGCCGAGCATAGATCGAATGACCTTTATAGCATCACAAAAAAACTCACTGGGAAAAACATCTCAAACACAAGACCGCTAAGAAACGCCCAAGGTGACCTCACAACATCCGCGCAAGATCAGCTAGAAATATGGAAGCAACATTATTCCAATATGCTTTCCACTACAACTCCCACCAACCCAAATATGTGTACCTGCGACTCTCACTTAATACGGCATGATATTTCCATTGAATGCCCAGATGTAGCAGAAGTTGTTGATGCAGTTGATTCCTTAAAAGCGAATAAGGCCCCTGGGGCCGACAATATATCGCCCGATATGCTTAAAGCCGACTCTCAAACCACAGCCAACATATTGCTTCCCCTTATCCAGAACTTGTGGCGCACACAAGAACTTGACTCGAAGCTAAAAGAAGGCCTTATCGTAAATATTCCAAAAAAAGGTGACCTGAAAAACTGTAAGAACTGGCGAGCATCACCATCCTTAGCGCAACCAATAAAGTTATTGCACAAATTATTAACAAGAGAATATCTGACACTGTACTAAAGGACCTAAGACCCGAACAAGCTGGCTTCCGACCCCAAAAATCTTGTATAGACCACATCAATCGTCTCCGAATAATCATAGAACAATCGAAAGAACTTCGTTCTCCGCTCTACCTGTTGTTTATAGATTTTGAAAAAGCTTTTGATACCCTAAATCAAAACGCAATATGGAGTGCTCTAGCTTGCAAAGGGGTCCCACCCAAAATCATAAGCCTTACTCAGGAGCTGTACCGTAATGTTAAATGTCGTGTTGTCCACAATAATGCTCTGAGCAACAGTTTCGATGTTGTAGCTGGTGTTCGCCAGGGTTGTGTACTGTAGTAGTAGTAGTAGTAGTAGTAGTAGTAGTAGTAGCAGTAATTCTTTTTTATTTTTATATGTATAATAAAAAATAAATAGGTAAATAAAATAAAATAAAATAAAAGAAATTTACGTACGGCTTTGACATTGTCGTTAGCCGGAAAAGTAGGCTTAAAAAGAAGATATAAAATGTTTTGTATAAACTATTTCAATGATTAAATTCATTTATTAAAAAATTTCGATAAATTAAAGCGTTGGTAATATATCTTGCTAATGTTTCCCAATTATAAAGTTCGCCATTTAGTAATTTAAAAAAATTTTCTTCTGGTATTGCTATGGTATGAAACTGTTGCAATCTGATGGAATTTAGAACAGGACATCGGCATATAAAATGCTGAACTGATTCAATTTCTCTTGTATTGCACAAGGAGCATTCTTTATTGCTGCTTCTCGAGAACCTAGCGCCATTTAAATTTATTAAGTCACTGCGAGCTTTAAGAATCAATGTTACATAACTTTGGTCATGCAAAATCATAAAATAAAATTGGCCAGCTGTGGAAATTAGGTTTTTATAAAATGTTTGGCTTTGAGAGGCTCTCATGAGGCGTCCGTTATGGTATTTAATTTCCAAGGCAGTCAGAAAATAGTTTTGATTTTCGACCCATTGGTGTGATGTTGTGGTCATTTGCCAATATATGTTGAACTCGTTTCCTAGTTCATTAATTCTTTTTGCCCAAAAGATGTTTTTTTCTAGGATTTTAAGGCTTAATTGGCGAGTTAATCGCGATGAATTTAATTTAAAAAGTGTTACATATAAGTATTGTAAGTGTAATTTAAGGGTGTAGAAATGACCGTCTTGCAAACCAGTCTCTAGCATTAAGACATAGTTTGGTGTAAAATTGGGTAGTTTTAATATCCGTTTTATAAAATATCTCTGCAGCTTGTCCACATCTTCAAAGTGATTATTTCCCCATATTTGGGCACCATATGATTGTACAGAGCGGCTCACAGCTTCAAATAATTTGTATTTTGTTTTAAAGGATATATTTCTTTTGTTCAGAAACGAGTTCCAAGTAGAATTTATACTATTTTTTGCTGCCGAATTTCTACTTTGTACATGTTTTGAAAATGCCATTTTTGGGGTTAAAATCATACCTAAGTAGTTATATTCGTTTACTATTTCTACAACTTCGCCTTTAAATAGCCATTTTTCACGACAAGATAATCTACCTCCATTTCTAAACACCATTATTTTAGACTTTGTTAGATTTACTTCAAGGTCCCATAAGTCACAATATTCTCCTAATCTTTCCATCATTTTCTGCAACACTTCTATTTCATCTGCCAATATTACAATGTCATCTGCATACAAAAGCAACCTAATATTCAATTCATCTATTACGATGCCTCCGCCTAAATGTTCGTGAAGGTCATTTATGTAAAGAGAAAATAATAAGGGAGATAATAAGCACCCTTGCTTGACGCCTGAATATGTTTCAAATGGTTCAGAAAGTTCGGTTCCATTCCAAACAGTTGAGTATGTTCTAGAGTAGACACTGCATAAAAAATTTACCATTTTTGTTGATACACCAAGACTATGTAGCTTAAACATAAGAGAGTGTCGAGAGATTTTGTCAAAAGCTGCTTTAAAATCTACAAAAAAGGCATAAACTTTTTTCTTTTCTTCCATTTTCAAATTTACAACAGCTGCCAAGTTATAAATATTATCCATTGTAGAATAACCTTTTCGAAATCCAGCTTGATATTCCGTGATGATATTATTCTGTTCAGTCCAATGATGTAGGCGATTGTTTATGATACCCATCATAATTTTTGCAACACAATTCATAAATGAAATGCCCCTGTAATTGCACGCTAAGTTGGGGTCGCCTTTTTTGAAAATAGGAAAAATTACGCTTGATATAAATGTTTCATCAACTTCCATTGAGTTGTATAAATAGTTATAGCATTTGGTTAATTCTTTCAGCAATTCAGTTGGAGCATTCTTACAAAATTCATAGGGTACTCTGTCTTCCCCCGGTGCTTTATTTATTTTGGCTTTATTTAGCACTTGAATAATTTCCAAGGTAGTTATTTCTGAATCTAGGAAAGAGTCTTCTGTCAGAAAAGGAGCGTAGCTAATTTCAAGAGCCAATTGTGCTGGATTTAATAAGTCTTTAAAGTATGCTCTAAATTCTGATGTAGAAACGTTTATGCTGGAAATGCGTGGTTGGTTACGTATAGCTCTTGCTAATTTCCACCAAGTTTTGCTATCTTTTACCGCGTTCAATTTAAACTCCAGTTCATTGTAATATTTCAACTGGCTTTCTTTGCATATTTCTTTATATTTTAAATTGGCTGATAAATAATTTTTCTTATTGACATCATTATTATACTTTCTATACTTTTTAAGCAGTTTAAATGATCTATGTCTCGCATTTTGGCATTTCCAATTATACCATGGGCTTTTAGGTGCTAATATTTCTTTTTCTGTAGTGTTTTGTTGTGCAGATTTTTTAATTATGTCTATTAAAACAGATAAATTTATATCGGCGTTATTTTCTTTGATTTGATTTAGATGAGATTGGATGTTCTCAATATATTTGTCTTTTTCTTTTTCATTCCATTTTAGCTTAGGTAAAAGTATTTGCGACGTAGTTGGTGATTTTTTGATATTAACATTTAATACTAAGTTTATTGGGAAATGGTCGGACCAGGTTTTATCATCTATAGAAAATTCAGTAATGTGTGGTAAAATATCCAGTGATGTGGCACATATATCATTAACTGAATCTCCCATCCTGCTGATGTAGGTAAAATTTCCATTTTCATCACCCTTAATGGCACCATTTAGTACTACTAAACCGTAATCTTCACATAATTCCATAAACTTCTTTCCCTTGCCATTAATAACCTTATCTTGTGATCTTCTTTTCCCCAAAAAAGCAGGGCACCAGCTCTGAACCTCCTCCTCCACCACCTGTTGTATTTCACCAACTCTTACATTTAGATCACCAATTAACAATCCATTTTGCGCACCATTTTCAATGAAAAAGTTTTCCACCATCCCAAAGTCCTCCTCCCAGTTTACACCACGTAAATACAATGGATATATTTCAACCTCCATACTTATCGTTTTGATATTAATAACATCTATGCCCGATACATTACGTAATGTGCATTTTATTTCTTTTTGATTAATATTTTTGCTTATTCCGTACATGCAACCACCAATAGCTCTACCATATCTGCTTATTCTGTATGCTGATTTCCAAAAAATGTTAAGATTTTTAAAATATTTTTTAAAATTTCCAAATTTTTCTTCACAAATATGTGTTTCTATTAATATAACAATATCAAAAGAGTTTACATAGTTAAAAAAATCATTATACAAGATTTTATTTTCTAATCCATGTATATTATAAGAAAGTACTTTTAAATTTTTTGATACAATATCATTTTCTACTTGGCTTATATTATCAACGCTTTTACAGTATTTAGTTTTTATTAGTTTTTTGAGTTAATTTTTTCAACAATGTTATCATATTTTAAATCTAAACCTGGTATAACATCACCATATAAAGTCTTCAAAAAGTTTTCTGCTTTCTCTACACCACAAACCAGTTCCTTATTCTTGTTCCATTTGAACCACCGATTTCCAATCTTAAGCTTGTCATTTCGA
This sequence comes from Pollenia angustigena, assembly GCA_930367215.1. NCBI lineage: Eukaryota > Metazoa > Arthropoda > Insecta > Diptera > Polleniidae > Pollenia > Pollenia angustigena. The sequence goes on from OV884059.1 coordinate 202,762,014, forward strand.
ACGCTCACACGTTGAGATTTGTTGATGCAAAGTATATCTTTTTTCAGCTGCAGCATCACTTTTTTATCTAACAATCGGTCGCATCCCAGATCCAGTTCAATAGATATTTTAGTCCCTTTTAGATGGACTGTGTTCCTTAGAATGTCTTGCACCGTTCTTTCGGATTTGAATTCCACAATGACTGTCATAGTAACATCATTCTCGTATAGCTTGCGGATACTTTCAAATTCACATGGCGAATTAATTTTAAGTTTTTCTTTAATAAAACTATTAACCGTTTCATAAATAGGCCCTTTACTCAATCCTCTGATAATGATGTTTCTCCTTTTCATATGTTCTTCTAAACGAGCAATAGTAGAGTGATCTTTATTCTTATCTTCCTCTAAAGTTTTAACTCTTTTCTTCAATATTTCATTTTCTCTAACGATTTCATCGATTTTTGTTGTAAATGACTCAACTTTTTTCTCCACCTTTTCCAGATCATCTTTTGATGGCAAATTTTTTAACTTTTCATCGAGTATCTTTGACATTGATCTGTTCATCATTTCCATTAAATCCGTAACGGCCATATCTCCTACTGCATTATCTGTTGCCATGATATCTGGTGACGTTTCAATAAGTTTTCTTTGTCTTTTTGATGTACCTGCGGCTATTATTTTATTTGGTGTTCTACTAAAAGCTTGCATACTTTAGGGATCAGTATAGAAATTAATAATCCACAAAAAACATAAACATTTGTGTACTGTCTCCCTTGCTGTTTAACATCGTTCTAGATGTTATAGTTCGCAATGCTACTAAAGCAAAGAGAGGTATCAACTGGGGTCTTAACCAACAGCTCGAGAGCCTAGAATATGCTGATGATATCTGCCTGCTTGCACACAGTTATAAAGATATGACATCTAAGTTGAAATGCATCGAAACAGAAGCTGCAAAAGCTGGCTTAAAAATAAACATAGGCAAGAGCAAAGTGATGCGCTGCAATACAACAAACACCAACAAATTCTGCATAGGAAATACCGACCTGGAAGAAGTTACGTCTTTTTGCTACCTCGGCAGCATCATTACAAACACAGGTGGTTGTAGTAATGATGTACCCTTCGGTCAGTATGGAAACCTTCAGCGATATCCAAGGACACTAAGATTCGTATTTTTAACTCTTGTGTTAAGTCTGTGCTCCTTTATGCATGTGAGACATGGAATACAACAGATCACGACGTAAACACTCTACAAGTGTTTGTTAATCGATGTCTTCGACGCATCCTAAAGGTTTTTTGGCCCAACACCATCTCCAATATGGAACTTTGGAGTCAAACAAATCAGCAGCCAATCCATACTGACATACTTAACCGCAAATGGCGATGGATTGGCCATACGCTACGTAGGCCTCCAAATGACACAGCAAAAATTGCCATTGATTGGAATCCACATGGTACATCCCGCAGATTAGGCAGACCATCTCACACCTGGCGTCGACAATTGAACATCGAAATTAGACGCATCGATCTCAGCTGGGGAGAAATAAAACGTGTATCATCAAACCGGACCGAATGGAATAGATTCGTTGTGGCCCTTTGTTCCGAATAGGAACCACAGGACATTATACAGAAATCTTATTAAAATCCGACTTCTAAAATTGTTGCGTTTTACGTTTCCGATTTCCAGCACACCCCTGTATGTATATCGAGTCGTGATTTTTCAAGAGGGTATATTTACGGTGACCATTCGTTCATTATTATACAAAACAGTACTGAATTTGTTCTGCATTTTTCTGGGTGAATTCTTTTAGTCAAAAACCTTCAATAGTTTTGTATTTTATTTAATGTTCTATATTTCTACTTTTTTAATAGCTCAAACAATAACATTCTCCTTTTATTTGATTTTTCCTATTACTAGAAACTATTTAAATAGTTTTTTCTATCTCGGATGTTTCTCATTACTAACAACTACTAGTCAAATGGTTTTTTCTGTCTCGAAAATTTTCCGAAAAAATAAGCTTAAAATATGTAAAAAAAAAGTCCAGGGGTCTAATCACCGCATTCGATACTATCGTATCGAATAAACTTTCAAAGTTTTTTGCATACGATAGATACTGACGTATCGAATGAAAACTCGGTAAATGTAATGTCGAGTTACTCGATATCGAATGCTATTATCTCAAATTCAATACATTTCATTCGATAACGATTTTCATGAAACCAAACTAAATCATTTTGCTCGATATCGTATGCGGTGATTAGACCCCAGATAAATGCCAAAGATTACTAAATAAACTAAAAGTTGCCTTATTACGGTAAAGTCATTGTATATCGCCTTGTGCACAACAAATTTTCTATTTTAATGAAAATTTTTATTATTCCATCAATGGTTCTTTACTTTATCTTTTCTCTAAGTTGCTAGATCCCATTCTGAATAGTGTAAAAAACGATTTTGAGTTTATAAAGAAGTTAAAATATGCGTACATATTGTATTTAATAAAATGGAAAACTTTTATTACGAGTAAAAAGAGATATAAGGAACGTCATTTTATGCATGCCATTTATTGCTGGGCAATTCATAGATCTATTTGCATAATATAAATACCTTTGTCTGTATTTTGCTATTAAAAATATGGTTAATGTAAATGTTATAGATGTGTTGGTACTGTGTTCAATACTATTTGATATAATTCTTATTATGTCTTGTTTATTTGAAGAGAGATAAGTTAATTTAAGGAGAAGACAGCAAATTTAGCTGCTTTATTTGCTTAAGTCTTACCCACTATACCCACCATACCCATTTTCATATTACCTTATTACAATAATTGCATTTGTGTAATTTCCGATCGTCGAGGTGTACGACCATATGCAAGGCCAGATAACGCGGTGAAGAATATTCTTTTTTGCATATTTTACATTTATTCATTCCTTGTTCCTTTTCTCGTTTATGAAACCTCAGATGTACACTTAGTTCATAACTTCCGTTAAATTGTTTTCCACATTCATTACAATTGAAGGTTTCTTCTTGGTGAACACGTTTGTGACTTATTAATGCAGTTTTAGAAATATATTCCTATACATACACAATTTTAAAATAAATAAAATTTTATTGCAAAATTTTAAAAATTCACTGATTTTCAAAAATTTACCTTGTCGCAGTATTGACATTTATGGACTTCCCTACAATCTTGATGCTCAGTAATATGTTGGGTTAAATAACGTTGCAACGCAAACGATTCGAAACAAATTTTGCAGCTATATGGTTTACTTCCCACATTTCTGCGTTTGTGATAGTTAAGATGCACTTTAAGAAGGCGTTCGGTTGTATAGAAACGATCTGAAATAAGATGGATTTTGAGAACTTACTTACCCCCTTATTTAAAAACCATTAAAAAATTAACGAGCACTGAAAAAGTACTTACCGCAAATATTACATTTATATTTCTTAGGAATAAAAATGCGCGTATTATTATCATTTTGGGATGCTTTAGATTCCTCTGCTAAATATTCAATTTCATAAGTAGATTCATTTGGTTCAAATTCTGTAATAATAAAATCAGGATATCCTATGATTAACCTTTAACTGTGGAGGTGAAATTTTGGGGCATACCTTATGACGTGGTGGTAAATTTTATTAAAAAAAATGTAGTAATAAAAATTTTTTTATAATTATTTGTTTTTGAAAAACAAGCAACTACATTTTTAATTACAAAAAATAAAGAATATGAATTAAAAAAACTCTTAAAGGGCATTTTTCACTGCCAAAGGTATATATTTAAAGACATAAGAGATCATGAAAAAAATATTAAGGTGTAGAAACTACAGGTCAACCTTTTTGGAGGTGTTTTACTTATCAAAATTTGCATCCCATACACATTGGCTTACTACAATGCAGACAAATCGGCAAGAACAAGTTTTAAAATTTGGACTAAATATCTTGGTTAACAATAAACAACATCTGGGCGGGACTGGAGAAGTGGGCGTCACACCTCCCAAACAACTACCTTATAGATTTTTGTATATCTTAAGAATGCCAAGAGTCATAGTTCCGAAACAAGCATCTTGGTTAGCAATATACAAGTTCCTACCAAATGGGAGTGGGATTAGAGAATTGGGTGCGGCACAAAATAAATTGTTTATATCTAATGAACAGTAAGAGACAAATGTTCTAAATTTGGTACACACAGTTGGGTTATCAATACACAACCTCTCTACAAAAATGCCGTTATTGGAAAAGTGGGCGTGGCATAAAACAGACTAATTTATATCTAAAGAACGGTAAAAGTTATAAAATTTCCCAAGCGGTATTAGCTTAAGTTTCCAAATTGGGAACAAATAGCTTGGCTACCAATATGCAACATCTGTGAAAACGGAGCCCGGATTAGATAAGTGGGCATGGCACAATATACATCTTAATAACGATAAGTTTAAAATTTTCCAAATTTGGTACAAATAGAATGGTTAACAATACCCATCATCTGTCAAAAATGGTCGGAATCGGAGGAGAACATCTCTCAAAAGGTAGACCTTCAATGCAAAGACCCCATAGATTTCTGTATAGCTGCAGAATGGTAACAGTGACAGTATTTAAACATGATACAAACAGCTTCCTAAACAATGCACGAGATTCAATGAAATCTACTTATTTTAATGAGACACTTAGTTAAGATTGTATGATATAAAATAACGTTTTTGAAATAAATAATTTTTTTAATCCAAATTTTCAATATTTTTAATTAGGCTTAAGTTCATGAAATTTAATTTTTCATTAAATTATTTTTTATGAAGAAAGGAATTAACAACATGAAAATTAATTAAAATTGTTATTGATAATCTTTCATTCTTGACGTGGCTGGGGCTCGAACCCCGGCCGGCAGGTTACCATGACATGTTTCGATCGCAACCACTAGATCTCCTCAGATGGATTTGCCTTCTTACACTCGCAGCCATCGACGACTGCTGACGTCAATAGTCAAACATCAATCCTTAAACCAAATTGTATTCTATCATTTGGTAGATCGAAATTTGCTTTCCTGAATGATTATCCATTTAAATTGATTTTACATTTTTTCCCCCTTCTGTTTTTTCGTACTTTTGTCAAGAAATTTTCTTGAAGTCCAAGTACATTTTTTGTTTTTTCATTTTGTCTTTCTCTTTTCTGTTGACCTTTTTCAGCACAACTTGAAGGATAAATGTACACATAGAGCCCGTGCCTTAGCTTTAACAATAATTAGAATTGTGGTTATTTTGTTGAACTATTTGTGGTTTTTAATCCAAATTTTCAATATTTTTAACTAGGCTTAAGTTCATGAAATTTAATTTTTCATTAAATTATTTTTTATGAAGAAAGGAATTTTACAACATGAAAATTAATTAAAATTGTTATTGATAATCTTTCATTCTTGACGTGGCTGGGGCTCGAACCCCGGCCGGCAGGTTACCATGACATGTTTCGATCGCAACCACTCGATCTCCTCAGATGGATTTGCCGTCTTACAGTCGTCGATGGCTGCGAGTGTAAGACGGCAAATTTCTTCATAAAAAATAATTTAATGAAAAATTAAATTTCATGAACTTAAGCCTAATTAAAAATATTGAAAATTTGGATTAAAAACCATAAATAGTTCAACAAAATAACCACAATTCTAATTATTGTTAAAGCTAAGGCACGGGCTCTATGTGTACATTTATCCTTCAAGTTGTGCTGAAAAAGGTCAACAGAAAAGAGAAAGACAAAATAAAAAAAAATAAAATGTACTTGGACTTCAAGAAAAATTCTTGACAAAAGTACGAAAAAACAGAAGTAAGGGAAGAAAAAAAAATGTCAATTTAAATGGATAATCATTCAGGAAAGCAAATTTCGATCTACCAAATGTTAAAATACAATTTGGTTTAAGGATTGATGTTTGACTATTGACGTCAGCAGTCGTCGATCGTTGCGAGTGTAAGACGGCAAATCCATCTGAGGAGATCGAGTGGTTGCGATCGAAACATGTCATGGTAACATGCCGGCCGGGGTTCGAGCCCCAGCCACGTCAAGAATGAAAGATTATCAATAACAATTTTAATTAATTTTCATGTTGTAAAATTCCTTTCTTCATAAAAAATAATTTAATGAAAAATTAAATTTCATGAACTTAAGCCTAATTAAAAATATTGAAAATTTGGATTAAAAACCATAAATAGTTTAACAAAATAACCACAATTCTAATAATTTTTGACCAACTAGAAAACGGACAAGTGGTAAAAATAATTCCATGATATCACGTTAATTTTGATGTGCGGTAATTTTTTTTTACTAAATACTTACGCTAACGCTGACGTGGTGGTATATTTTCAAAGAAAAAATTACGTAAATGATGACGAGTGGTAATTTTTACACCAGCATGTGCGTAGCTCCTCTCGTGCTAAGTCGAGCTCAGCCAAAACACTAGTTAATAACAACGATCACGATATTAGAAGATACTAAGAGAATTAAATTGATTAAGCGCAACGGAAGAGTTAAAAAAATATATATATAAGAGAGGGTAAAATTTACCACCACCTCCACAGTTAAAGTTTAATGAAAGTTAATAAAAGGGATCATCACTAGTGAATGCTTAACTAAATTTAGCTGCTTCATTATATAATTACTTACTTACCACTTACTTTAAATTTGTCCATTTTGGCAATACCAACATCTTCTACGCTCGTATCTTGTATTTCATCTTCTATATTGGAACTGTTTGATAATTTATTGCAATCATTCGATAATTAGTTGCTGACTTACCACATATTGTCTCCATTTTGACAATATCAATATCTATTTCGCTCTTATCAAGTTTTTCATCTTCTGTATTGGAATCGTTTGATAATTCATTTCCATCATTCGATAACTCGTTACTATCCCTTGCGAGTTCTACATTAACTAAATCTTCAAAATCGTTTAGCTATTGAAAAATGTAAGTACGTTTGTTTAAACAAATGGCATTTTTTGGTGTGATATTAACTACAGCACTTACCGCCTCATTCCTGACAAACTTTTCAATTGAAATTTCCGTATGCTCAACAGTCTCTTTATTGGAAATATGTTTGTGGCAATTTTCACCTAAAATGGCCTGTGAGGTTTCTGCCTTTTGTAGGAATTTAAAAACAACTTGTAGCTCTCCTTCGCAGCTTGTACATAAACACTGTGGACCACCATCGTCCTCCTCCAAGGGCAAGTTTGTACATAAACGCAAACATTCTAAGTAATTTAATTCTTTCGAGTTGCTTTTTGCTGACAGTTCTCTACATTCGAAACGTTCTTGAAAATTAATGACTTCGTTGCAGGCATTTAAACAAATGCGACAAATTGGTAAAACACTTTCCATGGCACAATCCAATTCTATCGTAGTAATTTATGACTTTTATTAATAATTATTTGTTTCCAAATTACTATTCATTCCAGTGTTGCCAGAAATTTTTTAAAAATACTTACGCATCGCTGTTGCCATTTGTGACGATTTATCGTCATTTTGCCGATTTAACATTAAAAAAATAAAGGCCAGTTTACACGGTAATACAATGTATTACGACATGTCGAAAAATTATGTAAAATGAGAAAAATCTTATCATGTAAAAGCAAAATGTATTGAGTAAGAGAGAATACGGATACAAAATCTGAAATCAGCGTTTACATTTGCCAGTACTGGCAAGACAGTAAGCATATACATATTAGTTGGCAAAACAATGCAAAAACAAAATAGCTGTAAAAGTGTTTATGTATTAGTGAAAAAGTTTGAATGAACCCTGCAAATAATAGGACCAGTCCAAACACGCGTGTAAAGAGTAGTCCACAAGGGACCAGGACTAGTCCAAAACTAACCCAAACGTATGGAACAAACCTGGTCTATTTAACATTACGATGTCCTAGGAGAGGACCATATAACCCACCTTTGGACCACTAAGGAGTAGTTTTAAAACTACTCCATGGTACAATCAAAAGGATTAGTTTTGAAGTCGTTTAAAAACGAAAGCATGTCGTTAAAAAACGAAGACATATCGTCTCACTACAAACACTTTTTAACAATAACATGGTCCATGCTTGCATTACATCGGACCAGTCCATGGAGTAGTCCATTTCATCAAAATGGACCAGGTGGTCCAATTTTATTTGCAGGGAATTGCTACTGTCTTGCCAGTACTGGCAAATGTAAACGCTATGTAAATGCTTTTTTTCTAAATAATTTTAGAAAATTATGTATTCTGATCACACCCAAGGCCTATCCAATAGGTCTGCTTACTACTACAACAACACGAAAAACAACAGGCATTTTGTTTGTGTAAAATTCCTCGCCGTTGTCAAAATCTTACTACCACATAGGCAAAACAAAAGGAAAAATGTGTTTTGTGTGCATGTATGTGTGGCAAAAAAGTAAACGAAAATATACACGTATAAGGAAAATGTAAACAACTTTTGATATCGTTGAGGAATAAGCCAAATAAACATCTGGCTTCTTAAGCAGACCTATTGGATAGACCTTGATCACACCATAGGTGTATTTTAACGGAGTACATTAACGGCCATTTTCACCAAGTTCGGTTATGATTAACTATCGGTTATAGCTGTCAAAACATATTGGTAACCGGAACTTTAATTGAAAGTTAGTTTTAACCGAACTTGGTGAAAAAGGCCGTAAAGGTGATCGCATTTTTATACAATTACAAAAAAAAAAAAAAACTAAAATGAACTCAGGAAATTTTCATGTTGTTTTTGTAAATATTTAAAACTGCAACCATATGCTATTTTGTTATTATTTTTGATTTTACTTAAACCATCCGTGTAAACATGAATTATACTTACAAAGGATTTTTATTTTTTTCTTTTAAACACGGAAAGAATTTCATAATATTTTGATTCTACAAAGGCGTAATACATTGTATTACCGTGTAAACTGGCCTTAAGGGGTACGACTCGAAGATATTTGTCATTAAAATTACGATTTTCTTAAAATTTAGTGTTTGTATAATTTTTTGTTCACTGCGTATGGTAGCATAGGTATGTGAGGCTATAACCATCTAACATGCAATTGCAGTATCATAAATATACCTTAACAGATAAAGTTAATATCACCGAACTTCTAAAAAACATTGGCCTGGAAAATACAATACAAGCCAATACAAAATATACTTAAAGCTTGCAACATATATCACCTAATCAAACAAATGGTTTTATTTAAACTATTTTAGGCCGCAGACTTACATATGTAGTAAGCGCCTTAAAAATAAACTTTGATAATAAAATACTTATATTTACATTCTTAATTTATTAAGTTTGCAAATCTGTTAATATACGAAAAAAGAGAAGCAATCGTTAATCGTTACTGATATATGTAGAAATGCATATTTACATGGTCACATTTACTATGCAACATTTAGAACTCCAGTGAATATACGTGTAAGAGAATGTTATCAAAGCGTACGCAATACTGCTAATCTCCCCAAATCGGACTCTCCCTTCAAATTCTTAACAGTCATGGATAAACGTTTTGAGAAGCTCTCAGAGCGTATTGAGAAAGTTGTAGAAGAAAAACTCTGTCAATATAAAATTGAACTCTTAAATGACCTCGATAAGAGATTTAACCTGATTAATAAAGAGTTACAGGCAGTTACTGACAGAGTATCCCTTTTGGAAACAGTTGCGGTTGAAATAAGAGGTATGCAGGAAGAAATTGTATCACTAAAAACAAAAATTAAACACCAAGAAAATAATACCGTGGCATGCGAGCTTCGAATTAATGAAGTCCCTTATTATGAAAATGAAAATCTTATGAATATTTTTTGCTCCATTTGTACCACTATTAATACTACAGTCCCAGCTATAAAATCCATATACCGCCTGCAAAACCTAAATAATAAAAAAAAAAACATTTTCTAGGGACGCGGTTATTATTGTCAAAATGTGGTCGCCTTACGATAAAAACTTCTTCTTAAAAGCATTGGCAAATTTCAAGGCAATTAATAAGGGGTTTTATTTTTGCCTACGGCACATTGGTCTCAGCTCGGACAATAAGTTTTATATTAATGAAAATCTCACGAAAACTAATTTTCAAATATTCCGTGCTGCTGTTCGACTCAAAAAGAATAATCGACTTCATAGTGCGTTCACCATGCGTGGCTTTGTCTACATTAAAAAGACCGCTGAAGAAAACTTATTGCAAATTGATGACATCAAGCAGCTGTACTCGATATTTCCTAACTCTGAGGAACTTTCTGATACTGAAAGCCGTGGAACTAGGCACATTGTTCAGTAAAATATATTGTAACCCATATTATTTTAAAACTTATTTTGTCTTTTGTTTTGAGTTATTTAATACTTTTATCTTTAAACTTAAAACTTTATTTACGATTTTGATAGACTACTTATTTTTTACCAAATTTTTTATGTACAACTCCTTTTTTCGCTGGAATCCAACTATAATAAACTTGGTTATTGACCTAATTTTTTTACGCATTGCCAACACTTCAAACGTAAATGTTCAACTCTAGTAGTCAAAATTCCAGAGACTGTGTGTACAACATGCTTAGAGTCCTAGCCAAACAACGGTCCGGTCTTAATATTGTGCACTTAAATGCACAAAGTTTGAATAACAAAATCGATGAATTTCGGCATTTATTTATATCGTCAGGTGTTGATATCATTTGTGTTTCTGAAACATGGTTCCAATTGGATGTGCATGATTCAGTGTTTAGCTTACAGGGCTTTAGACTATTCCGTTCCGATAGAAGAATTCTTGTTGATGATGTAGAAACTAGAGCTAGAGGTGGTGGAGTTGCGATTTATGTTCGAAACGGAATTTCTTGTAAAGTAAAACTTTCCACTAGAATTGGCAGTGAAATTGAATATTTATTTCTAGAAATCTCAACCTCTTATAATAAGAAAATGCTATTGGGCAGTGTGTATAGACCTAGTAGTAACATGAACGTAAATCCCCTCATTTCAATTCTTGAGGATATCACTGTTAAATTTGATGATATTGTTATTATTGGTGACTTAATAATAACCTTTTAGTTGATAACCCGTTAAAAGATCCTATGCACTCTCTTCATCTTTATCCTGTGAACGACTCTACTCCAACTCACTTTCACATGACCACTGAAAGTTTGATTGATCTAGTATTCGTTAATAATAAACCTAAAGTACTTCTTTATGATCAAATCTCAGCTTCAGTGTTTTCTAATCATGATATTCTCTTTCTCTCTTATGAACTGTCCATTACTGATGAGAAAAAGTATATTTCATACCGTGATTTGCATAATATCGATCACACAATTTTAAACCAGAATATTGATAACATTTATTGGGACCAGATATATACAATGGATTGTGTAAATGACCAACTTTCTCTAATCCAAGAGAATGTTCAATTATTATTTGAAATGTGTGTCCCAATTAAAACTAAGCGGATCACAACGAGTCAGCAACCTTGGTTTACAAACGAAATAATGTTATTAATAGAAAGACGTGATGCTGCTTACAGTCGATGGAAGAGATTCAAAACTGATGATCTGAAGGATATTCACAAAGCTGCTCGTAGGGAGGTAACTAAGCGCGTAAAACTTGCGAAGACTTCATACTACCACAGAAAGTTTTCTTTAGCAATGGATAACAAATCCAAATGGAAGGAAATTCGCAAAATTGGGATAGGCCAGAAATCCAACAAAAGATGTAATATGGATGCTGACGTTGACATTCTGAATGACCAATTTATAAATGTTAATGTCCAATCTCCAGCTTGTAACATTTATGATGATTTTTGCTTCGTCCCAATACAAAATCCCTTTAGTTTTCGTTGCGTTAATCAGATTGAAGTTTTGGAATGTTTGTCATCTGTAAAGTCAAATGCGGTTGGTTCAGATGATTTAGTTCCCATGTTTTTAAAATATTTAACACCCAGGCTACTTCCCTACTATACATATTTATTCAATTCTGTTCTCATGAAGTCTACTTTTCCCGATGCATGGAAACAATCTAAAATAATCCCTATTCCTAAAACCAACAGTGAATTCAGGCCCATTACCATTCTACCGTTTCTATCGAAAGTCATGGAAAACCTCATAGCAAAACAAATCAATCAGTACTTAGAAAGTAATAATTTTCTGTCTGATAGGCAATCGGGTTTCATGAAAGCTAGAAGCTGTACCACTGCCCTACTGGATGTGGCTGAAGACCTCAGATCAAAGTTGGATGAAAACTTGGTTGCTTTCCTAGTTCTTCTTGATCATAGTAAAGCATTTGATACGGTAGATCATGAAATTTTATTAACAAAGCTTCAAAAATTATTTTATTTTTCGAATACAGCCTGTAATCTTATATATTCGTATCTTATGGACAGATCTCAACGTGTTCATCTTAATAATAATGTTTCAAATTCATTGAATGTTAAAAGGGGAGTCCCTCAAGGTTCTGTACTGGGGCCACTCCTATTCTGTATGTACATTAACGACCTACCTGATGTTTTGACTGACAGCAAAGTCCATATGTACGCTGATGACGTGCAGGTTTACATGAGTGCCCATATAGAAAATGTAAGTTCTTGTGTTAACTCTATAAATTGTGAATTAAACAAAATTGACAGCTGGGCTAATGCCAATGGGCTATCCATCAACCCAGCCAAATCTAAATGTATTTTGCTCTAACAGAGCATTTGAAGCACCGGAAGTTAACATCAAGGGAAATAGAATCGAGTATGTTAAAACAGCTGAGAACCTTGGAGTTGTTTTTAATGTTCGGCTAACCTGGTCAAACCATATTAATGTCGTTGTGGGTAGAGTGTATAGTATGCTTCGCAACTTGTGGGCAGTAATAGATTCAACACCATTTCCCATACGAATGAAACTTGCGAAAACATAACTTATTCCTGTCCTATTATACGGTTGTGAAATTTTTGCGAACTGTGACAGTGACGACCAACGAAAACTCAACTTAGCTTACAATAATATTGCAAGATATGTATTTCTTAAAGGACGTCGTGACCACATTTCACTCTACTCGTATCAGATATTTCAAATTAAGTTTGATAACCTCTTGAAACTTAAATGCCTTATATTTTTACACAAGATTATTATCTCTAAGCAGCCTATATATTTGTTCAATAGGATTCAATTTGCTAGATCCAACCGTGGAAGGAAGATTATTCAACAAAGATATAAGAGTCTTCTGTCACATCGACAATTTTTCATTTATACCACAAGTCTTTGGAATTCTTTACCGAATTATATACAAAGCTTAGGCAATGCAAATGCGTTTAAAAAGGAGTTACATAAATTTTTTTGCATTATGTAATATATCAGTCTTACTATGTCTTATCACTGACTATCCAGTCTGATGCAGTTTTCTGTTTCTCTGTCTTTTTTTAATGTAATGTTATTATTTTAATATTATTTCTCAGTCTTCGACTAGCTTTTGCCTCGCGCGGTTGACTTTCTTTGCGATTGTACTCCAGTGCTTTTTACTTTATCATTTATTTTTGCATACCTTTTTATCTAATACAGTGAACAACAGTAATCTTCGGTCAGTAGTGTTAAAAACATAAGTAAACATTATTGTGTAGTGACATGTCCGGTCCGCCCAATTGGGGGGACAACCGCTTCTCGTTATTAGCGGACGGCCCCCGTTCAAAAAAAAAACGCTCTAATCAAAATATCCTAGAAGTCTTTCCAGAACTTCCGCTAATTCAAAAACCCGATCCTAAGTATATCGTGATTTCTGCAACAACAGGTGATAAAACCCTGCAACAATATTCCTGTTTCTCAGTTCATCGATCCCTAAAATTGATATGCTCCGACATTCTATCAGTCTCCGAATTAAGGGATGGTAATCTCCTACTTCTTATTGGTAACAAACCAGCAGCTGACAAATTGATTGCCACAAAAACTCTTCCAGGTGTATGTAACATTCAATGCGCATATCACCCCAATTTAAACTTTTCTAAGGGCACTATTTACGCGCCGTACTTAAATAACGTGCCTGACTCTGAAATAGTTGAAGAACTTAAGTCTCAAGGAGTCGTCGAAATTTATAAATACCAAAAAAAAAATGTAGAAGGCAAACTTAGCCCTTGTGGTGTCGTCCTCTTAACCTTTGATCGCTATTCAACTCCAGAAAAAATGGATATCTCCTGGCATAAAGTCAAAGTAAGGCAATACATACCAAACCCTATGCGATGCAAATCGTGCCAATTACTCGGACATACAAAAAAATGGTGCAAAAACAGCCCTCTATGTGAAAACTGTGCTCTCCCCCCTCATACACCAGAAGAGTGTACGCGCATTTTTTGCGTTAACTGTTCTGAAGATCACCCCTCCTCTTCTAGAGACTGCAAAAAATTTAAGCAACAAAAAGAAATTCTTAAAATTAAAACAATTGAAAAATGTTCGTTAAAAGTTGCTAAAGAGAAATATCAACATACAACATCAACACCACCGTTAGTCCAGTCTTTTGCCGACATAACTAACAAAAACAACAATAAGACTCTAAACAAAAATACCACTGAGGAAATAAATAACTCTCTTGATAAAAACAATTTAAATTTACCATCGACATCATCTCAATCAAACAAACAACAAACAGAAAAACCTAAAAATACAAGTGACAATTCCAAGGTCACAATAAACAAAAATAGAGAAGTACAAAAAATACAAAAAACTTCTACAAAAAACAGTAACATAAAAGCAACATCAACAATTATAACTCGCTCAACAGCTAAGGCTTTAGCTAATAAATCAGCAACAACAATAAACAACAAAAATAGCACATCAACTCTTAATTTAACACAAAACCAAAACCTGGCTATGCCTGAGTTTACAGCAACAACTAGTAACAATTCTTTTAACGAACAAGAAGACATAATGTTTGTAGACAACGAATAATTCTATTCCCTACTTTTCCAAAATGGATTTTAAAATTATTCAGTGGAATATTAATGGTTTATATAACAACTACCACGAACTACAACTAATTATTAATAACCATAATCCAGATATTATTTCTCTTCAGGAAACTCATATTCCCTATAATTTCAAAAACATTAATTACCCCAAACAATTCATTGCCTTTTTTCTAAATCTACCATCCAACAACTCTGCCAAGCAGGGTATAGCAACATTAATCAAGAAAAACATACCACATAAATTAATTTATTCAGATTACAACACAGCATCTATCGCAATTGAAGTCGACATTGGTCTAAAATTCACTTTTATAAATACATATATACCGCCACATCAAACCTTCTCTGAGATCAATTTGAAACATATTCTAAACAATAGCAACCCTCCAGTTATTTTTACCGGGGATTTGAACTCATGGAGTACACTCTGGGGTTCCACTGAATCAAACAGACGTGGTAAAATAATTGAAAACTTTATTCTGAATGAGGATCTTATTATATTAAACAACGGTAACCCTACATATTTCTCCACACACAGTACTTTTTCACATATCGACATATCTCTATGCTCATCCCAACTTGCCCCTATATGCTCGTGGAAAACCCTTACCGACTTACACGGCAGCGATCACTATCCTATATTAATAGAAATAGAAAAAAGCATCCCATATCCCAACATAAAACATAAAGCTAAATATAAAACCAACTATGCTAACTGGGTATTGTACCAAAAACAATGCGAAGACAACGCTTCCAAAATTATAACCGTTGGAAATGTAAACCAACAAGCAGCATCCATGGCAAAATGCATAAGATCGGCAGCAAACATAAGCATCCCTCAGACAAAAAATAGGGTATCCCACTCTCGAGTGATATGGTGGAACTCTAACCTACAAAAACTTAGAGACCAAAAACAATCCCTTTGGCATAATTACAAAACAATAAGAAGCGACGAAAACTTAATTTTATATAAAAAGTATAATGCAAAATTTAGAAGGGCTGTCAAAGAAAGTAAAGCTGCTTGCATGCAAACATTCACCTCTAATATCAACCCGACTTCAACGCCCCACCGCATTTGGAATGATATTAAACACATTACTGGTGGTAAACGTTTCAATTCAATAAAATACTTAAAGTCAAGATCCACCATGCTGTCACTCCCGACAGACATTGCAAACTGTTTCGCTGAGCACTGGTCATCTCAGTCCGAAGATAAAAACTTTTCTCCCAGTTTTCAACTCAGCAAATCTATTCTCACAAATCAAATCTATAATCCACAATTCTTAAACTCTTATGCTTCAAAAATAGAAATCCCGATAAATATGATTGAACTAGAAGATGCTTTACATTCATCAAAGGGTAAATCCCCTGGTGATGATCGAATATCATACCCAATGTTGAAAAATTTACCAACATCAGCTAGGAAACGCCTTTCTACAATTTACAATAACATATTTTTATCCAGTGTTTACCCGCAAGCTTGGAAAACTGCAACTGTCATCCCGATTCCAAAGCCTGGCAAAGATCATTATACAGTCGCCGGATATAGACCAATTTCGTTACTTCCTTGTATAAGTAAAATATTAGAAAAAGTGATTGCTAGGAGATTAATGTGGTTTTTAAAGGTTAATAACTTTATTACACCAAATCAAGTAGCCTTTATGAAAAAACAAGGGACTGACGATGTCTTACTATATGTGCAACATTTTATCACTAGAGCACTATCTAGTAAAAATCATGTCAACATTCTTTCCACCGATTTTGAAAGAGCCTTTGACCGCGTTGGAATTCATGTAGTACTGCAACAACTATCTGATTGGAATATCGGAAAAAGAATGTACTCCATAATTAAAAGCTTCCTAATCAACCGTAAGTTCAATGTTCGAATAAACAACCAACAATCCAACACTTTCCCACTGTACAATGGGATACCACAAGGATCTCCATTATCAGTCGTATTATTTATTATTGCATTCAATCAATTTAGCAAAATACTTTCAATGCAAAAACATGTTGAACACGCTATATATGCGGATGACGCAATTATTTTCTCCAAAGCAAAAGATAATAATAAAGTTAAAGAAATTTTTTCAAACGTCTTGAGAAACATTGATAATTGGTGTCTTACATCAGGGGCTAAACTTTCTATAGACAAATGCAGTTTATTACACATCTGCAAAAAACATAACTGTGATATCTTCGACTTAGAGTATAAAAATATAAAAATAAAACACGTCGACCATCTTCGAATACTAGGTGTCATCTTTGATAAGAGTTTTACTTTCAAAGAGCATTGTCTACAGCTAAGAACAAATCTAAACTCCCGACTAAACATAATAAAATACCTTACATCAAAAAACTTCGGGATTCATATCTCAACAATGGTAAATATCACCCGCAGCATTATCCTCTCCAAAATTGACTACGCTTTGCCAATATACGGATGGTGTGCACCGTCACACATTAAACTTTTATACGGTCCTTATCACTCAGCAATTCGCCATAGCATTGGCGCTTTTCGTACAAGCCCAGTCAAAAATATATTAGCTGAAGCTGGCCTACCATCCATTGAAGACCGAACATCACATCTAACTTTAAAGTTAATTCCCAAGCTCTTTGTATGTCGCAACAAACTACTGTTCCAAGAAGTAGCAAAAGCAGCTACTTACAGCAGAATTCCTAGGCTTGAGTCCACCTTAGTAAAATGCATAAACTTTTCCCGTAAAAATTATTTACAACTTACTCCTATACTTATGAAACAACAACCCGAACCACCTTGGTTGCTAGAAAGATCGTCCTTCATTCTAAGCCTGGTCCAACTCCCTAAAACCACTACACCTCCAACAGTTTATATTCAAACTTTTAAAAACATTGTTAATATATTCTCTGAAAAAAACTGGAACTTTTTGTTCACAGATGGCTCGAAGTCAAGCGACTCTACAACATTTGCAGTAGTGCATAGTAGTGGCCAACAAATAATAACGGGATACATTGAAAACACTTGCTCTAACTTTACAGCTGAAGCGATTGCCATACTTTTTGCAATAAAATTCGCAGCCCAAAACGAAACGAATCATATAATATGCACCGACAGCCTTTCCACCATTCTCGCCACAAAAAACTCGTTACATGATTCTCCTTTAATAAATCAGATTAGAAATACTCTAAGTCAACATCCCAATAAAATAAAACTAATGTGGGTACCATCCCATGTTGGTATAGCTGGCAACGACTATGCAGATGCCGCTGCTTCAGAGGCTAAACGTAGACCCCTTCACAAATTCGCCACTTGTGAGTACCGCGATACCTATAACACAATCTCAAACTATTTAGAAGATACGTATAACCAAAAATGGTCGAACTATCAACACATGTACAAACATTTTAATCCGTCTGGGAAAAAACAAAAATACCCAAAAAAAGCGACAAGGAAAGAAACAAACACTATAGTTCGTCTAAGAATTGGACATTGCCAACTCTCGCATAAGTACCTTCTGGAGAAAAACCAAGCACCACAATGTACAACTTGCAACACGCTACTTACTGCTACCCACATTTTAGATGTGTGTCCTGCTTACAGCTCTTCCAGAACAAAAATATTCGGATCAACTTTACCAACTAAACTCTTAACAAATGTCTGTGATAGTAACATCAAACTAATCTGTAAATTCTTGTCAGTAAATGGACTACTCACTCAAATTTAAATAAATAGTTACTCACGGAGTCGAAAGCCTATGCTGCTAGTACTCCTCTTTTTCACATTAGTTATAATAATTGTATTATGTAATTAATAAAATAATAATAATAATAATAATAATATTATTTCTTTTTAATTTCCTTAATTATATACGGTGATTATAAGTTTGATCTTATTCCCTAGCACTTTCATTTATAAGATAATTATCTTGTTTTGCTAGGATACAACTAAATTAAAATAAATAAAATAAATAAATATATAAATAGGGATTTATATAGACATTTCAACTATGTATTAAAAAAAAGGACTACGAGGGAAGGGAGCATAGTAGCACACGCTGGGTTTCTGCTTGTATTAGATACTATAATTCTGGTTAACTTTTGTGAAATGAATTGTTCTAAGTTATTTATTTAATACATATGTGGCGAAATTTTTTATTGAATGTATGTTAAAGTAAACAAAAAAATATTTCTTTCTGCGCAATATGAATCAACATTTTTTATTTTATCTAATATATTGTGCCACCTACTATTATGATATACACACAGCCAATTTCAATATATGGATATCTAATTTGCTTTTATGTTTTTTTTTATTTTAGCCGATTTTTTGACGATTAGGAAAATATTTCGCCAATTTCGCCCATTTTTGCCGATTATGTATAAAAAAATTATCTGCCACCATTGCTACGCACACTAAAAAAATTCGATTTTTTTCCTACACGCTAAAAAATATGTTCCCTACAATTAAGCTAAAGGTCCACAACATGCGTTTATGCGTCAGTCCTTTTTATGCATTTGACAAAAAAGTTTAATCAGTGTAATTGTATATGACAAGTTACACACCAAAATGCAGAAAATGCATACACGCATCAACGCATGAAAGTAGGTTTACTTTCTACTTTTGTAAATTGTCGTAACTTTGAAAGTTTGAGTTTATTGGTGAGAGGGGAAGAGAACATGGTTTTCATTTCTCCTCTCTCACCCATAAACTCAGACTTTCTGAAAGAAAACTTTCATAGTGTGAACCTAGACTAATATTCGATTTGACGAAATTGCGATTCTTTTGGCGATATTTTAAAACAGTTGGCGATTTTGTTGACTATTTTTGTTGAGCCATGCATTTGTTTTGAAACTCGTTAAATTCAATACGAAAAATTATATTATTTTTATTCTAGTATTTTTATGTATGAAATTTTAGGCTTTTATAGTCAGTATGTATTTGAAACTAAATTATGTTATTGCTGTAGTTGTTTCTTTGACCAGAGTGATGAATGTTATTTTTGTCAAGTTAATAGGCCCTAAATTTCTCCAATGTAAATAAAATTCAATTTTTAATTACAATATTTTTTTCCCGACGTTTCATCGATTGTTTGTCGACTTTTTCAAGGGATTGTCTGTTTAAAAATTATAAATCAATAAAATAAGTACAATAATGAACACATAAACAATAAAGACTTACAATATGAGATTTAATCACATTAAAAAGTTTCTGATGTACTCAGGATCATACAAATATAAAACATAATTTTAATAATTAGTATTGTGGTTATTTTGTTGAACTATTTATGGTTTTTAATCCATATTTTTAATATTTTTAATTAGGCTTAAGTTCATGAAATTTAATTTTTTATTAAATTATTTTTGGGAAGAAAGAAATTTTACAACATGAAAATTGTTATTGATAATCTTTCATTCTTGACGTGGCTCGGGCTCGAACCCTGGCCGCCAGGTTACCATGACATGTTTCGATCGCAACCACTCGATCTCCTCAGATGGATTTGCCGTCTTACACTCGCAGCCATCGACGACTGCTGTGGTGCGATTCACTAACTTTTAACGAACCGACAATCGTTATATTTGTCGACAAATATATTCGCTTGCAGTAACGATTGTGTGATTCTGTAACTTTTTTTTAACGATAATAAACAGCTGTATTTTTGTAACATCTCTGTCTTAAAAATGTTAAAAAAAAACGAAAAGCACAAAAGAGAATAAAATAAAAACAAATGAAATTGTTCTTAACCCCCTGTGTTACACATGTTTTTGCATTCAAAATGCATTGAAAAAGGTCTGGCCAGACTCATGAGTAAGACCAAGGTTTAATTTATTTTTTTAATTTTTTTTTTGTGGATTTTTGTGGAACATACATATGAATATATCTTTGTATGTATGTAAACTATTTTAAACATAAAATACATTTTATCGATTAAATAAACACAACCTAAATTATTGTCGCTAAAATAACGACAAAAAAAATTGCTTAAAGTAACAGCTGATTTTAAACGACAGCGAATATCGTTAAAAATTTTACTGAATAGCATATTCGATAAATTTTCGTTATATTTATTTTAACGATTCGATTATCGTTATAAAAGTTAGTGAATCGCACTACTGACGTCACTAGTCAAACATCAATCCTTAAACCAAATTGTATTTTAACATTTGGTAGATCGAAATTTGCTTTCCTGAATGATTATCCACTTTAATCGATTTTACATGTTTTTTCCTTTACTTCTGTTTTTTCGTACTTTCGTCAAGAATTTTTCTTGAAGTCCAAGTACATTTTTTGTTTTTTCACTTTGTCTTTCTCTTTTCTGTTGACCTTTATCAGCACAACTTGAAGGACAAATGTACACATAGAGCTCGTGCCTTAGCTTTAACAATAATGAGTATTGTGGTTATTTTGTTGAACTATTTATGGTTTTTAATCCAAATTTTTAATATTTTTAATTAGGCTTAAGTTCATGAAATTTAATTTTTTATTAAATTATTTTTGTGAAGAAAGGAATTTTACAACATGAAAATCAATTAAAATTGTTATTGATAATCTTTCATTCTTGACGTGGCTCGGGCTCGAACCCTGGCCGGCAGGTTACCATGACATGTTTCGATCGCAACCACTCGATCTCCTCAGATGGATTTGCCGTCTTACACTCGCAGCCATCGACGACTGCTGACGTCACTAGTCAAACATCAATCCTTAAACCAAATTGTATTTTAACATTTGGTAGATCGAAATTTGCTTTCCTGAATGATTATCCACTTTAATCGATTTTACATGTTTTTTCCTTTACTTCTGTTTTTTTCGTACTTTCGTCAAGAATTTTTCTTGAAGTCCAATATAATTTAATAAAATTTAATAAAAAATTAAATTTCATGAACTTAAGCCTAATTAAAAATATTAAAAATTTGGATTAAAAACCATAAATAGTTCAACAAAATAACCACAATACTAATTATTGTTAAAGCTAAGGCACGAGCTCTATGTGTACATTTGTCCTTCAAGTTGTGCTGATAAAGGTCAACAGAAAAGAGAAAGACAAAGTGAAAAAACAAAAAATGTACTTGGACTTCAAGAAAAATTCTTGACGAAAGTACGAAAAAACAGAAGTAAAGGAAAAAACATGTAAAATCGATTAAAGTGGATAATCATTCAGGAAAGCAAATTTCGATCTACCAAATGTTAAAATACAATTTGGTTTAAGGATTGATGTTTGACTAGTGACGTCAGCAGTCGTCGATGGCTGCCAGTGTAACACTCAATTCATATGAGGGCTTTTACGACGTCGTTTTATCTTGATTCCCTTTTAAAGCAACTTCCAAAATCTCTTTGCGTTCATACGATGATTTTTGGTTGCATGTCTTTTTTTTATTTACAGTATGGCCTTGATTACCCGTCATTCGATTAACCGGCAGCTTCAATAAAATGGAAAACAAACATTTTTTTGCACTGATTTAAATTGCCTCTATTATCCGAAATTATAAACAAATTATCTTGTTTTCGTTAAATTTTGAACAATCAAAAGAAATTTAAATAAACGAAGAAAGAGAATATCTTAACGGTATGGAAGCATGTTCTGCTAAATTTACTTTTTTCCTCATGTTTACATAATAAAACGTTATATATTTACATAAAATAAGAAACACACCAAAAAAAATATATAATCAAGAATTCTGCCGATCCCGTCTATTATCGATAATCGAGGTCTCACTGTATTTTCAACCACACACTTCAAAGTAAGAAAAAGAATAAAACGTAAACAGAAAAAGTTAAAAGAGAAATGTAAAAAACGACATGCAAAATACAAAACGAGACATTTTGTTAACCCCTCTTTCTTTTCTACACCGCTCACCAACAAACCAAAAGAGACGTCGACAAAGCGACGTCGTAAAAGCCCTCATCTAAACTGAGTGTAAGACGGCAAATCCATCTGAGGAGATCGAGTGGTTGCGATCGAAACATGTCATGGTAACCTGCCGGCCAGGGTTCGAGCCCGAGCCACGTCAAGAATGAAAGATTATCAATAACAATTTTAATTGATTTTCATGTTGTAAAATTCCTTTCTTCACAAAAATAATTTAATAAAAAATTAAATTTCATGAACTTAAACATAATTTTAATAATTTTTATGTTATGTTGAAATGTCTGACGAATATATTGAAAATCCAGGAGAAAATTATTTTTCATATAAAAAATAAAAAAAATTAATAAAGCATGAATATACCTATTTCAAGTTTACGAACATTTCTCTATATAAAATGTGGCAAATTATTATCCCAAACAAAATTCGTTGTTATTAAAGATATTAATGAATCGTAACGTATATTTGGATGTTTATGAAACACAATGGACAAAATGACCGTTTGTAATTGGATGATATTCCATCTTATTTAAATCAGTTTTGGCCAAAAGTCTATAGCTATTAGGACACGTCAGGTACGTACCATTTAAAAGAACTGGCTTTAACTGTTAATTATATGGTGCTAAATCCAACTAGTTATGACTGTGTTGAAAATGTATTTTCAATAACGAACTTCACTAAAACTCTCATTCTAAATAGAATGCAGTTCTTGACGCGGTGTTACGAGTTATAAATTACTATATGAATGTTAATATTACATGATGCACTTCTTTTGTACCTTCGTTGAAAAAATTTAATTCACTTACAATGTATTTCAAAAAAGAAGAGTTTTGGCGCTGAAGTGCATAGCGTTTTAGATATATAATAGATCTACACTACATACATACATATATCTAATATTTGTTTAATACTAACCACAAAAATTCTTTCTTTGCTTTTTTAGTAGACTTCTATGAACTATTTAATAGTGCAATGTTCCTTTTTTGTCTTCACTAATCATTTTTACTTGGTTCTAAATAAAAACTAAACAGCATATATATTATGGCGACTTTTTTAAAATTTTTGGCGGATTTTGGCGAATTGGAACAAATTTATTTTTTAAGATTTATAAAAAATATTTTTAATAATTTAAATCATTTATATTTTATGTCAAAAAGTTAAAAATAAAGGCTTTGGCGATTTTTGACATTGGATTTGGAGAAAAAGGTCACAATCGATCTGACAGCCAGCGCTACCGTTGTGATACTAAAGTATCAATTTGACCCTTTTTCGACGGTGTTGATACCTTTTATGACCCTTTTTTTAAATTATACTTTTGTATCATTATCACCTATTTTGTGACACTTTTTTGTCAACACTGCGGAACAGAAGTGCTAAACGAATGTTTTCGAAATAAGCATTGCTTTCTTCTCCTTGATTTTTGATAGTAGAGTACAATTTCCCTAAAAGCAAACATAACTCATATAAATATTTGTTATTTTTTACGGTGGTTTCTTTTCAAAACAAAAATTTTACATTTTATTAAAACAAAAATGCAATTTGGTGTTTTGCTCTCTTAAAGAGTAGCATGTTTTATTCAAAAAAATTCGCCCTTAATAGTGTTGAGAGTGCCCTAACAGGAATGAAAACAAGAAAAAATTGCTAAATTAGCGGAAATTCCCATATATTTGGTAACAGCGGTATGATAGCAAAGTCTTATATTTATTAAAAATCGTAAAAGCTTTAAAAAGTCTGACACAGGAAAAAATCGCTTTAATCGACAAACACTAAAATTGTTTGACATCACTAAATCGGAAAATTACATAAAAAATATTAAAAAATTAGCTATGTATAATGATAAAGAATAAACATTTTGTCAGGTGTTTAAAATAGGACAGAGCATTCCATAAAAAAATTAAGTTTTTTGAGCTCTTCCTAACTGAAATATTGTTTGTTTGTTTGCTTATAAAAAAACTTGATCTTATTATGTTTTTTAAAATGGGAAATACTGCTAATAAATAACTTGACCCTTTTTTTTATTGAAATACCCTTTTTTTGACCCCTTTTTCTGGAAAATACCCTTTTTGTGACCCTTTTCGAAATTTTCCAACGGTAACCCTGCTGACAGCCCTGGTTATACCGTAAAAAATCACGAATATTTTTACTCCTTACCAGGGTTGCCGTTTGAAAAAAACATGTATTTTGTTTTTATTTTTCGGTCATGTAATGTCAAAAACAAGGCGAATTAATAAATATATGAATTCGCCTTGTATAAAACAGTTGACTAAAGCAGGGCTACCAGATTTGGGGTTCTAATCTCAAATTAGTTTAAAAAAATTAATTTAGTAAAAATAAAACATTTTTCTTTTTAGGGAAATTATTGATGGATTTGTTTCTGTTACAAGCCGTCATACATATATAAAATCTGTAAGACTTTTTATGTACAAAAATCATTTTAATACAATATTAATGAAGCAAATTATAGCGCAAATACAATATCGGACGGCTGAAAAATCTGATTTACTGATCAGTAAATATCAGTTTTTTATTTAAAATTAATCAGCAGCATATTTTTCTCATCTAAAAAACGTTTGCCCCATTTGTTTAGGTTGACCTGTTAAAACTCTATGAAGTAAAACTTCTTTTAAACGTATGTCCACAAACATATTCAGGGGTGTTCTGAAAATCGAAAACAAAAAACCCAAAAATTTTATATGTAATAAATATAATATATATAATATAATGTAATAAAAAAATTTTACGACAATTATTAAACAATTATTTCTTTATTAAACTGAATTTTATAATAAAAATTATACAAATTAGTTTAAAAGAGTATTATAAACAACTGAACAATTTTATTGTTTTACTTTTTCGATTTCCAGAACACTCTTGAATGGCTAAGCCAATTAATATTTTACGCGTTAAATAGATGAGTTTATGGGTCGTTATTATAACCCTAATTCTTCACATTTGGAATTTTCTGAAGTTGTGAACATTTCAAGTTCTTAAACGATATAAAATGGTTTAACGTGGATTTCCAGGCAGACTCCATTAATGCTAGAAGCATGTTTGCCAATGTGCACATGATGCTTTAAGGTTTATATTCTTACCACTAGTCACAGGAACAAGAAATTTAAAATATATTAATAATATCTTAGATTAACTGATCACAACTTCCACTTCTTTTAATAACGTAGATTTTTGGTCAGAATTTGTAAGATAATTACCGAATTGTAAAATTGGTTACATGACATTATTGTTTTAGTGTGCTTATCTATGCTAAACTAAATAATTTTTTTTTAAGAATTATTTGGTGGCTTTTTATGTTTAGAGGGGATATTTAAGGTAATTTTTATTTTAAATTTGGGATTGAAGAAAACATGTATCTGGCATCCCTAAACTAAAATTAACAAAAATATTTGAAAAATAGAAACTGGGAATTATTTCCTTCCGAAGGTAACTTTATATTATATTCAACATTTTTAATTTTTCGAATTTATTCTATGAGCTAAATTTCAGTTATGTATTTTATAAAGCTTTTTTGTAATAGTTCTATTCCTACAATTTTTCAGAATAAAGTCATTTCTGAAAAATTGTAGGAATAGAACTATTACAAAAAAGCTTTATAAAATACATAACTGAAATTTAGCTCATAGAATAAATTCGAAAAATTAGAAATGTTGAACAAAAATATTTGAGTAAAAAAATAAAAAAAAAAATCAAATAATTTTTGGAATTAAGAAAATAATAGTCTTTCTAACATAAACTTGTGCAATTTTTGTGAGCATTAATTCCCAAATTCGGTTGAATTTAATGTTGTACTTAAAATAATCTAAGCCGTTTCTTTTCTGTGTTCATTTTATGCATTTAACCTGGCCTTTACACGTGAAAGTACTTTCTTGCAAGTAGAGTATACGTATTATCAACGAAAAATCGAAGAAACAGCCGATTGGCTGAAAGCACCAAAATTATGTGTGTGTTAGTGAAAAAGTGTGAGTGTATTCCGACTTTCAAGAAATTTACTTTCACGTGTAAATGCTAGGTAAATATTAAACTGCACATAATCATAGAAATAGCTTTAAGCTATAGTTATAATGGTAAAAATTAGTTTTGGTGCAGGGCTGTCAGACTTGGGGATTTATCCCCAAAGTTGGGGATTTTTTGCGAGCAAAAAGGACAAAGAAAGTCATTTGGGGGTTGGGGATTTTTTTGGGGATTAAAAAAAAAAATTCGGGGATTTTTTGGGGATTTTACACTCTTTTAATATATTTTCCCTTTTATTATTTATGCTTATTTTTCTTCGTCTCGTATTAAAAATATGAAAAAAAGTAGCAAAACTTTTATCTTACTCTTATCAACAACTTGTACGGTGTAAAAGGTCCTTATTAAGATTATCATTTTAGTTAAAAGGTAGTGTTAAAGGTACTTTATAAATTTATGTTATTTTTCTTTCAGGGTTCAAAAAAAATAAAATAATTTTTTTTACAAAAAAATTTTATTTGGGGATTTTTGGGGATTTCTAATTAAAATTTTCTTACTATTTTTACTTAAAAAAAAAAAAAAAATTTTAAATTTGGTCAGAAAAAAAAACAAACAAAAACATATTTACTTATTAAGGTTTTTTTTCTTAATTTGGGGATTTTTGGGGATATTTTTTTAATTTTTTGGGGACAAGGAAAAAAAGTACCTGCCCTGTTTTGGTGATATAAAAAAGATTTTAACTTAATTTGTATACATAGTTTAATTTATCATTTCTTTATTGTTTAATTTTTTCATTTACAAGTTGTAAAGCAAAATGTTAATTTTAAAACACAATTTTAAAAAGCACATGTAAACAAACTTTTGACACATCTGGCCTGAACAAAAAAAAAAAAACCGGCTGTCTTTTCGACGCCACCTGAAGTAAATTCGCCTTGCTACCAATATCTTTTGAAACCGACCAAATTTTTGAAATATTTAAAAACAATAATATCGCCATAAATGTCATGTATTTTTGATAAAAAGTATAATTTTTATTGGATAAAGCTATAAATCTACAAATAATTTTTTTTGTAATAGGTATGTAATTTTAGTAAAAACAAAAAAGTAAGCCTATGTTCACACCTATAAGGTATTTAACAAGGTATATTTATAGCAGGTAGTCTCGGAAAGCCAGCTGGTTATTTTTTATTTGCTTGTTTTGCGATACAAACTGTCAAATGTTGTATAGTAAACAAGTAAACAAGTTTTTTTTGTCTCTTTTCAACCCCTTTGCTGTTTGACAGTTCGTATCGCAAAACAACAATAAAAAGCCCTGTTGTTTGTTTTATTGTACAATTGTTGTAATCTCGCGGCTGCCTGCTATAAATATTCCTTGGCATTTAACGTCCTACTCTTAACACCTAGTTTTATTAAAAGTTGCTGGTAACGTTTAACTTTAACAAAATGTATATGGGCATTTCCTGGGGCCACGAACGCACCAATGTACAAATAATATAGAAAACGAAACTTTTCCAAACATTTTTTTTCGATTCGATAGCATTTGGGTAGCTCTTTGTTTAGGGCAACAGATGGATTTCATCGAGTTTAAGTTTTCATAATAAGAGTTATAAACGTGTGGTCACGAACGTATGCAAAATAGAAGTCAACTTTGGCTCACAGTAGTGAAATGTAAAAGTCTACGCAATGGATCGGGATATTCAAGTGATTAATTTATTTTAAAAGTGTATTAATGTAGGTCTCCATCCAGTATTTACAAAATAAAATCTTTCTTGGTTTTTTGTTTAATTGGCTTATTTACCGGTCGCGAACGTACGGTTCGATACGTTTTTCCATATGTTTTTTTTATTATCACCACGCATTTTCCCATAAATGTCTTCAAATTTCCTTAACAAAAAAACTTAATACTCCTTTTACAATTGGTTGTAATGGAGAGATTATGAAGAAAGAGTGTAAACATAACATATTTATTGCATGTAAAATAAGTATATAAAAATGTCTTTAGAAGTAGAGAATACCACAAAGTATACTTTGTGGAGAATACAGAAAATATAAAATTTTCCAGTTTCCAGCCCAATTTCCTCAAGTAAAACAGCTGAGATATGCTATGAAACAGTGATGCCAACTTTTTGAGAGCAAAAAGCACTAAAATTTAAAAAAAGCACTAAAAAGCACTATATCGAACAAAAAAAAAAGCGTTAAAAAGCACTAAGCCATTTTTACAATTTAATTAAACACAAAACAAGTTGCATTCGGCTGTGCAAAATATGACATACCTCCATATTTACATTCGTATATAAACATTTTTAAATGTATTATTATTATCTTCAATAAAAATATCATCGAAATCATTTGTATCATCATCAGCTGAGTTTGAATTGGCCATAAAACAGTTTCAAAGTAATACAGTGCGAACTCGATTTTCGTAACTCGAAAAAATCGCACCTGTTACAATTACCGAAAATTTCCAATGACCGACCATTCTTTATTTTAATAAAAAACCTTATATTTCATCGTTTAAATAATTCTATATTCAAATCGTGCAAAGTTTAATAAAACAATTGGCATATGATATTGTCCAATTATTTTAACCTATGTACGCTTCTGAATGAAGAACACACATAAGGTGCAAAATAGAAAAACATGTATGTTTGTATTCTGATACTTAGTCAACCTTATTGCAATAGCACTAGAGGTAGAAGTGTCCAACACGCGGTTATTCGAAGACGAGTGTTGTATGTTTGAAAACTAAAGCGCATGAAAAATGGCAGGTTACACAACGCTCGTTTTAAAAGCATTTTCTGTCAGCTGTTTTTAATTTATTAAACACTTTGCTTATATCAAGTTTCGGCACTTTTTTTGTTTTTAAAGTCTGCGTCCTTTTTATATTTTTGAAACAGTGTCTACATCTTTAAAAAAATTTTTACTGAAAACAACTACATCATTTTTATTACGATTGCTTAATATGTTGTCAACGCTAAAAAGTGTGACGTTTTGTAAAATTTCCAAATTGGTAGGAAGCCTAGCTCTAACCTCGTGAATAACCTATCTTTTATCACTTTTTTATCATTTGAAATCTAAATATCTTTGCGGGCCTTCTTAAAATTGTACCCCAAATAGCAAATCTCATCTTAGTCATCCTCTTTATAATCAAAGTTTTGAAAAATTATAGAAAAAAATAAAATTTATAAAAAGCACTAAAGGCACTAACGAAAAATTAAAAAAGCACCAAGTTAGTGCTTTTTCTTAGTTTGGCACTAAGGATACAATTTTGGCGTTTTGAGGCATCAAAAAGCTCCATAAATAGTGCCAAAAGCACTAAGTTGGCATCGCTGCTATGAAACCATTCTTTTATAAGAACAAAACTTTTTTATAATAATAAACAATAAAAGACGATGATAATCAACATTTTATTTTTTCATCCTGGTAGACCATTCTGAGGAAATGCCCATACACAAATTCATTTAATAACGCTTATAAACTAGAATAATTCATTGATCGTATGCAATAACATATACAGACCACTAATAAAATATGAATCAAAATTTATTAACTTATGTAAGTTTGCACAATTTAAAAAAAAAGTATTAAACTTTATTAGACAAAGGCTGAGCTCCAATACATCCTACTACCTTGCAGACTTCGATCGGATAACTTACATTTAAAACGAAAACAAATTATACAATATTGTCTTTGTTTTACATGTAATTTAAGCGAACGAAGTCTACGTTCGACATAGGCTGTAATCTTACCAACAGTTCCAGTCAGGGCGTCAGCGTCGTTTGCTGCCAATCCGATCAAATTTTGTATAGGAATTAGTTTGTTGACAAAAATCTTTTTATAAGAAGAAAAATTTAAACGGCATCTGACTTGGTAAGCTCGAATAAGATGACAAAACTATCCTTTATAAAACTAACACCGTCAAAATAACTTGCTCCTAACGTAATATCCATAGTTGTTGATGACAATTAAAAAAAAAAATTTTGTGTTTGGTAAAAAAGCAATGAGATTTGTAACTGTCTGCTATCCGTCCAATTTTCTTAAACCGACCAAAATTAGGTTTGGCCTACCATCCGACCAAACCAAAAATATCCGACCAAATTTGTTCGGAAAATACCATGTTCGGCAACCCTGCTCCTTACCTATGAATTCTATTAAATAAATTCTATTATTTACTCGTAAAACTACTCTGAGTGGAGAAGCAGCGGGCTCGAACCCGAAAAAACAGAAGTAAAAGAAAAAACATGTAAAATCAATTAAAATGGATAATCATTCAGGAAAGCAAATTTCGATCTACCAAATGTTAAAATACAATTTGGTTTAAGGATTGATGTTTGACTAGTGACGTCAGCAGTCGTCGATGGCTGCGAGTGTAAGACGGCAAATCCATCTGAGGAGATCGAGTGGTTGCGATCGAAACATGTCATGGTAACCTGCCGGCCAGGGTTCGAGCCCGAGCCACGTCAAGAATGAAAGATTATCAATAACAATTTTAATTGATTTTCATGTTGTAAAATTCCTTTCTTCACAAAAATAATTTAATAAAAATTAAATTTCATGAACTTAAGCCTAATTAAAAATATTAAAAATTTGGATTAAAAACCATAAATAGTTCAACAAAATAACCACAATACTAATTATTGTTAAAGCTAAGGCACGAGCTCTATGTGTACATTTGTCCTTCAAGTTGTGCTGAAAAAGGTCAACAGAAAAGAGAAAGACAAAGTGAAAAAACAAAAAATGTACTTGGACTTCAAGAAAAATTCTTGACGAAAGTACGAAAAAACAGAAGTAAAAGAAAAAACATGTAAAATCAATTAAAATGGATAATCATTCAGGAAAGCAAATTTCGATCTACCAAATGTTAAAATACAATTTGGTTTAAGGATTGATGTTTGACTAGTGACGTCAGCAGTCGTCGATGGCTGCGAGTGTAAGACGGCAAATCCATCTGAGGAGATCGAGTGGTTGCGATCGAAACATGTCATGGTAACCTGCCGGCCAGGGTTCGAGCCCGAGCCACGTCAAGAATGAAAGATTATCAATAACAATTTTAATTGATTTTCATGTTGTAAAATTCCTTTCTTCACAAAAATAATTTAATAAAAATTAAATTTCATGAACTTAAGCCTAATTAAAAATATTAAAAATTTGGATTAAAAACCATAAATAGTTCAACAAAATAACCACAATACTAATTATTGTTAAAGCTAAGGCACGAGCTCTATGTGTACATTTGTCCTTCAAGTTGTGCTGAAAAAGGTCAACAGAAAAGAGAAAGACAAAGTGAAAAAACAAAAAATGTACTTGGACTTCAAGAAAAATTCTTGACGAAAGTACGAAAAAACAGAAGTAAAAGAAAAAACATGTAAAATCAATTAAAATGGATAATCATTCAGGAAAGCAAATTTCGATCTACCAAATGTTAAAATACAATTTGGTTTAAGGATTGATGTTTGACTAGTGACGTCAGCAGTCGTCGATGGCTGCGAGTGTAAGACGGCAAATCCATCTGAGGAGATCGAGTGGTTGCGATCGAAACATGTCATGGTAACCTGCCGGCCAGGGTTCGAGCCCGAGCCACGTCAAGAATGAAAGATTATCAATAACAATTTTAATTGATTTTCATGTTGTAAAATTCCTTTCTTCACAAAAATAATTTAATAAAAATTAAATTTCATGAACTTAAGCCTAATTAAAAATATTAAAAATTTGGATTAAAAACCATAAATAGTTCAACAAAATAACCACAATACTAATTATTGTTAAAGCTAAGGCACGAGCTCTATGTGTACATTTGTCCTTCAAGTTGTGCTGAAAAAGGTCAACAGAAAAGAGAAAGACAAAGTGAAAAAACAAAAAATGTACTTGGACTTCAAGAAAAATTCTTGACGAAAGTACGAAAAAACAGAAGTAAAAGAAAAAACATGTAAAATCAATTAAAATGGATAATCATTCAGGAAAGCAAATTTCGATCTACCAAATGTTAAAATACAATTTGGTTTAAGGATTGATGTTTGACTAGTGACGTCAGCAGTCGTCGATGGCTGCGAGTGTAAGACGGCAAATCCATCTGAGGAGATCGAGTGGTTGCGATCGAAACATGTCATGGTAACCTGCCGGCCAGGGTTCGAGCCCGAGCCACGTCAAGAATGAAAGATTATCAATAACAATTTTAATTGATTTTCATGTTGTAAAATTCCTTTCTTCACAAAAATAATTTAATAAAAATTAAATTTCATGAACTTAAGCCTAATTAAAAATATTAAAAATTTGGATTAAAAACCATAAATAGTTCAACAAAATAACCACAATACTAATTATTGTTAAAGCTAAGGCACGAGCTCTATGTGTACATTTGTCCTTCAAGTTGTGCTGAAAAAGGTCAACAGAAAAGAGAAAGACAAAGTGAAAAAACAAAAAATGTACTTGGACTTCAAGAAAAATTCTTGACGAAAGTACGAAAAAACAGAAGTAAAAGAAAAAACATGTAAAATCAATTAAAATGGATAATCATTCAGGAAAGCAAATTTCGATCTACCAAATGTTAAAATACAATTTGGTTTAAGGATTGATGTTTGACTAGTGACGTCAGCAGTCGTCGATGGCTGCGAGTGTAAGACGGCAAATCCATCTGAGGAGATCGAGTGGTTGCGATCGAAACATGTCATGGTAACCTGCCGGCCAGGGTTCGAGCCCGAGCCACGTCAAGAATGAAAGATTATCAATAACAATTTTAATTGATTTTCATGTTGTAAAATTCCTTTCTTCACAAAAATAATTTAATAAAAATTAAATTTCATGAACTTAAGCCTAATTAAAAATATTAAAAATTTGGATTAAAAACCATAAATAGTTCAACAAAATAACCACAATACTAATTATTGTTAAAGCTAAGGCACGAGCTCTATGTGTACATTTGTCCTTCAAGTTGTGCTGAAAAAGGTCAACAGAAAAGAGAAAGACAAAGTGAAAAAACAAAAAATGTACTTGGACTTCAAGAAAAATTCTTGACGAAAGTACGAAAAAACAGAAGTAAAAGAAAAAACATGTAAAATCAATTAAAATGGATAATCATTCAGGAAAGCAAATTTCGATCTACCAAATGTTAAAATACAATTTGGTTTAAGGATTGATGTTTGACTAGTGACGTCAGCAGTCGTCGATGGCTGCGAGTGTAAGACGGCAAATCCATCTGAGGAGATCGAGTGGTTGCGATCGAAACATGTCATGGTAACCTGCCGGCCAGGGTTCGAGCCCGAGCCACGTCAAGAATGAAAGATTATCAATAACAATTTTAATTGATTTTCATGTTGTAAAATTCCTTTCTTCACAAAAATAATTTAATAAAAATTAAATTTCATGAACTTAAGCCTAATTAAAAATATTAAAAATTTGGATTAAAAACCATAAATAGTTCAACAAAATAACCACAATACTAATTAAATAGTAAAAACTTTTGTCTACTCGAACGCAACTATTGTTAAACATATTAGCACAACAGCTGATAAAAAAAAACAAATTTGGCGCATAAAAGACATTGCATGTAACTTGAATTTAGAAACGTATAAAATGCACAGAAAGTATCATACGCATCTATGCATGAACGCATGGCTTGGTCCTTCAGCTTAACGCCACCTGCAAAATGAATTCGATTGATCACTGTTTTCATACATTTCCTGACAGCCAGACGCCGGCATTAAAAGAAAAATTAAATAAAATAAAAATTATTAAATTAAGTGTATAATGGGTCAAAGTTAAAAGGAAACAAAATAAAGAACCTAAAGAAAAAATTAAAAGAAATTTTTTTTTTTAATATAAAAGAGTCACAAGGTTAAAGTGCCATTGAGCTACAAGGAATAAGGGTGGGTTTTAATTTTCTCTTAAGTGAAGTGAGTGTGTGTGTGCGCGCCAGCCGCTAACTGACCTGTCTCAACAAACCACTTCAGTGAGGTCCAGTGCCATTTTGTAATTCCAGACAACGTACCCAAGCAACAGGTAACCAGCCCCATTTACACGCCAACAACAGGCAATCAAAAAATTAAAAAAATAATAAAAATTAATAAGAAAATAAAAATGAAAAAATAAAATAAAAATCAAACAAAACAAGTAAGAGTGCTATATTCCGCTGTGCCGAATCTTATATACCCTACACCATTGTGCGAGTAGAATAGAGAGCAACTAAATAATTTTTACATATACATACATATTAACAATACTTAAAACTTCATTATAAATGAAATTTAAAAGGCGAAAACGGGTAAATATTTTTTTTAAATCGTTTTTAGTTTCTATTTGTTAAAATTATTTCGTTAAATAAATGAAATAATAAAGAAGGGTGATAACGAAAATCATATTGGGCATTATGCTACTATATGTAAACAAATACGAAGGGGGGTGAGGGGATTGGAAGAAGAGACGACAGCCGGATTTGAACTTCGCTTTGCATAAGGACCCAGAATATATATACTTTATAGGGTGTAGGACCTTCGGTAAAGGGTATAAAAAACAAACTTAATTATAAAAAAGAGTAATTTTTGGGATTTCAGTATTTTGGTCATAACTCTGCTATTTCTCAACCGATTTGACAGATTTATATACCGACGTGTTAAAGAAGAAATTTGCGAGTTATTTTGGCTATAAAACTAGGAATCGGGAAGATCTATGGTTCCTGAAAATGGGTATTTTTCAAAAAAAAATTAATATTTTGGTCATAACTTTTTCGTATCTGAACCGATTTTCCCGAGTTTTTCAGAAAATATTTTCTATTAAAAATTTCCGATCTTCTGATATATATGGCGTAACCAAAGGTCATATTACAGTCAAAAAATTCAGGTTTTTATACAATTTTTAATACTTTTTGTATGAGAGGTATCACGCCTACTACTCCAATCCCGCCCACATTTTGTAGGATGGTGTGTATTTAAAACCTAAATGTTTGTACCTAATTTTAAAGCTTTGGCTCTTGCCGTTCTCCAGATATACAGAAAAAAGTAATAAAAATACAACAACCACAAGGGATTTTTTGGAAAAATTAGAGGCAGTCGTGGTTTTTTGGTCATATCTCAGCCATTGTTGGACCGATCTGGCTGAATTTCAATAGCAAGAAATGGTGGACTATATGTGACATAAATGTAAAACAACGTAGCCGCTATCATGTCTGGAGTCTCCGGAAAACACATCAAACGTAAGACGGACGGACGGATATCGTTAAATCAACTTCTCTCCTCATAAGGACCCATAATATACATATATACTTTATAGGGTCTAAGATCAATATTATAGAAATTACAAACGGAATGACAAACTTATATACCCAGCAAAAACTTTGCTTACAAAATAAGCAGAAAAATAACGAGCCAACTACTTACTTTTCTGCTAGAAAAAGTACTTATTTTTGTTCGAGATGTCCCAAAAGTAATCCTTTATAATTTAGCCTATTATAATCTAAAAAATAATATGTTTTTTTATACTTAAAATTTTTATAAAAATATATAGTTACACAAAGTCAATAAAGTAAAATTTTTTTTTTTTAATTATTTTTTTTTTATTTTTTTTAATTTTATTTTATTTTTTTTTTCTTATTTTATTTTTTTTTCTGTCTCTGGCGGGATTCGATCGCGCAACCTCGGTGCTGATAGACTAGCTCGCTACCAGCTAGTCTACCGGGGCAGTGTAGTTTTTGTATTCAAAAACTATGTTTTTTGACTATAATGACATTTTTATTGTCATAATGAAAATTTAAATGTTTCTGTATATTTAAGATATAATAATAAAGTTATTATTTAATAATTAGTATTGTGGTTATTTTGTTGAACTATTTATGGTTTTTAATCCAAATTTTTAATATTTTTAATTAGGCTTAAGTTCATGAAATTTAATTTTCATTAAATTATTTTTATTATTTAATATATAACTAATAATCCAAAAAGTGGCGAATAAAGCTACAAAGTAATGAATTCTTGAAGTCATTAAAAGTAGGACTGTAAGTAAAGTTTTTGCTGGGTATACCCTTTTCCACCTGTGGTGAAGGGTATAAAAATAAAAATTCAAATCTATATCTATATTCTTCTATATATATAAAAATGAAAAATGTTTGTATGTTTGTGTGTTTGTGTGTTTGTTTGTTTGTTGGCTTATAGACTCCGAAACTACTGAACCGATTTTCCTGAAATTTTTACAGTAACATCACGTGAGCCCTAAAAATAAAATAGGCTACTTATTTTTTCGATAGGGGCAGGGGAATTGGTACCCCCCATAGGATGCCAATATTTATTATCGCATATCTTAAGAGCCGCTGGACGCATTTTGCTGTACTTTTTGTAGTAGGATCTTCTGAGCCCCGAAATTGAAATAAAATAGCAGCGGGGGTATTTGAATCCCCCATAGGACGCCAATGTTTAACATCGCATATCTTAAGAACTGTTATAGTGAGAATGTTCAAACTTTCTAGAAGTCACCCTTATGGTATACTACACTTTTGAAAATAAAAATAAAGCGGGTAGGCGCAGGGGGGAAATACCTCCCATAGGATGCATACATTAAATATCGCTCAACTGAAGAACTATTAAAGGGAGAGTCTTCAAACGTGGTTTAAGCTACTATTATAGTAAACTATAAATTTTCAATATAAAAATGGGCGGGAGAGACAGGGGAGGAGCAGTACCCCTCATAGATAGAAATATTAATAAGAGCCACTGCACGCATTTTGTTGAAATTTTGAAAGCCAAATTGAAACCCCCATAGGACGCCAATGTTAAATATCGCATATCTTAAGAACTGTTAAAGTAAGAATGTTCAAACTTAGTAGAAGTCACTCCTATGGTATACTACACTTTTGAAAATAAAAATAAAGCGGGAATGCGCAGGGGAAAAAACATTCCATAGGATGCATATATTAAATATCTCTCAACTGAAGAAGTGGTTAAAGCAGTGTAGCGAAGCGCACCGGGTTAAGCTAGTCTATATATATAAAAAGGAAAAATGTTTGTATTTTTACATCACGTGGGCCCTAAAAATAAAATAGGCTACTTATTTTTTCGATAGGGGCAGGGGAATTGGTATCCCACATAGGATGCCAATATTAATTATCGCATATATTAAGATCCGCTGCACGCATTATGCAGAACTTTTGGTAGTAAGATCTTCTGAGCCCCAAAATTAAAATAAAATAGCAGCGGGGGAAGTGGAATCCCCCATAGGACGCCAATGTTTAACATCGCATATCTAAAGAACTGTAATAGTAAGAATGTTCAAACTTTCTAGAAGTCACTCTTATGGTATACAACACTTTTGAAAATAACAATAAAGCGGGTAGGCGCAGGGGGGGAAATACCTCCCATAGGATGCATATATTAAATATCGCTCAACTGAAGAATTATTAAAGGGAGAGTCTTCAAAAGTGGTTAAAGCTATTATTATAGTAAACTATAAATTTCAATATACAAATGGGCGGGGTAGACGGGGGAGGAGCAGTACCCCTCATATATAGAAA
The DNA here is from genome assembly GCA_930367215.1 of Pollenia angustigena. Lineage (NCBI taxonomy): Eukaryota > Metazoa > Arthropoda > Insecta > Diptera > Polleniidae > Pollenia > Pollenia angustigena. Next base: position 202,800,196 of record OV884059.1, read on the forward strand.
TATTAATAAGAGCCACTGCACGCATTTTGTTGAACTTTTGGTAGTAGGATCTTCTGAGCCCCAAAATTAAAACAAAATAGCAGCGGGGGAAGTGTTACCCACCATAGGACGACAATGTTAAATATCGCATATCTTAAGAACTGTTATAGGGAGAATGTTCAAAATTTGCAAAAGTCACTCTTATGGTATACTACGGGTATCGGGTAGGCTCAAGAAGGGAAATACCTCCCATAGGATCCATATATTAAATACCGCTCAACTGAAGAAATATTTAAGGGATAGTCATCAAATGTGGTTAAAGCTACTATTATGGTAAACTATAAATTTCAATATAGAAATGGGCGGGGTAGCCAGAGGAGGAGCAGTACCCCTCATAGATAGAAATATTAATAAGAGCCGCTGCAAGCAATTTATTGAACTTTTGGTAGTAGAATCTTCTGAGCGCCAAAATTGAAACAAAATAGCAGCGGGGGAAGTGGTACCAACCATAGGACGCCAATGTTTAATATCGCATATCTTAAGAACTGTTATAGTAAGAATGTTCAAACTTAGTAGAAGTCACTCCTAGGGTATACTACACTTTTGAAAATAAAATAAAGCGGGAAGGCGCAGGGGGAAAAAACATTCTATAGGATGCATAAATTAAATATCTCTCAACTGAAGAAGTGGTTAAAGCAGTGTAGTGAAGCGCACCGGGTTAAGCTAGTCTATATATAAAAATGAAAAATGTTTGTATGTTTGTTGGCTTATAGACTCCTAAACTACTGAACCGATTGTTCTGAAATTTTTACAGTAACATTACGCGAGCCCTAAAAATAAAATAGGCTACTTATTTTTTCGATAGGGGCAGGGGAATTGGAACCCCCCATTGGATGCCAATATCAAATATCGCATATTTTAAGAGCCGCTGCACGCATTTTGTTGAACTTTTGGTAGTAGGATCTTCTGAGCCTCAAAATTGAAATATAATAGCAGCGGGGGAAGTGGTTCCCCCCATAGAGCACCAATGTTTAATATCGCATAACTTAAGAACTGTTATAGTGAGAATGTTCAAACTTTGTAGATGTCACTCTTGTGGTATACTACACTATCGAAAATAAAAATAAAGTGGGTAGCCGCAGGGGGGAAATACCTCCCATAGGATGCATATATTCAATATAGCTCAACTGAAAAACTATTAAAGGGAGAGTCTTCAAACGTGGTTAACGCTACTTTTATGGTAAACTATAAATTTCAATATAAAAATGGGCGGGGTTGACAGAGGAGGAGCAGTACCCCTCATAGATAGAAATATAATTAAGAGCCGCTGCACGAATTTTGTTGAATTTTGGTAGTAGGATCTTCTGAGCCCCAAAATTGAAATAAAATAGCAGCGGGGGAAGTGGTACCCACCATAGAACTGTTATAGCGAGAATGTGTAAACTTTGTAGAAGTCACTCTTATGGTATACTACACTATTAAAAACAAAAATAAAGCGGGTAGGCGCAGGGAGTAAATACCTCTCATAGGATGCATATATTAAATATAGCTAAAATGAAGAACTATTAAAGCGAGAGTTTTCCAACGTGGTTAAAGCTACTATTAGGCAAACTTTAAATTTTCAGTTAAAAATGGGCGGGGTAGACAGAGGAGGAGCAGTACCCCTCATAGATAGAAATATTAATAAGAGCCGCTGCACGCATTTTGTTGAACTTTTCAGAGTAGGATCTTCTGAGCCCCAAAATTTAAATAAAATAGCAGCGGGGGAAGTGGTTCCCCCCATAGGACGCCTATGTTTAATATCGCATATCTTGAGAACTGTTATAGTGAGAATGTTCAAACTTTGTAGAAGTCACTCTTATGGTATACTGCACTATTGAAAATAAAAATAAAGCGGGTAGGCGCCGGGGGGGAAATACCTCTCAAAGGATGCATATGTTAAATATCGCTTAACTGAAGAACTGTTAAAGGGAGAGTCTTCAAACGTGGTTAAAGCTACTATTATGGCAAACTTTAAATTTCAATAAAGTAATGGGCGGGGTAGACAGAGGAGGAGCAGTTCCCCTCGTAGATAGAAATATTAATAAGAGCCGCTGCAAGCAATTTGTTGAACTTTTGGTAGTAGGATCTTCTGAGCCCCAAAATTGAAACAAAATAGCAGCGGGGAAATGTTACCCCTAATAGGACGCCAATGTTCAACATCGCATATCTCTAGAACTGTTATAGTAAAAATGTTCAAACTTAGTAGAAGTCACTCATATGGTATACTACACTTTTGAAAATAAGGGGGGAAAAAACTTCCATAGGATGCATATATTAAATAACTCTCAACTTTTTCATAGCGAAGCGCACCGGGTTAAGCTAGTAAATAATAAAAATTAAATAAAATTATAAAAATATTAAAAAAAAACTTATAAACAAAATTTAAAAAAAATGTAATACAAATTTCGAATGAACAACTCACCCAAATGCATACAAACATACATAAAACACAAATAATAGATAAAATATTCAATATTCTCGCAATAAGCGTCAGTCGGCTCGGCTCGGCAACAAGCGGCCACTCTGTACGCACCCTTAAGATCAGTTTGTTACATGAATAATTTTTATATATTTTATCTTTAATAATTGTCTCTTGTTTTTTTTATCGTTTTAGTAAATTAATTGAAAAACCCCGTTAATTCGTATTTATTTTATTTTAACCCCGTTAAATCGAAACCCCTATAATTCGTAAGAAATGTCCGGTCCCTTGCGATTACTAATTATCGGGATTCTACTATATACGTGTGAATTGGTTCAAGCAAAATGTTTCATTATATAGGAAATTTACTAAATTCGAACAAAATAAGTTAAAACCAAGAAATTATTTTTAGATTTTGGTTTTTTGTTTTAAGAAACGATTACTTTTGAAAATAAACATCTTTCCGTGATTACACTACGTGACAGTTTTTTGACCAAATGTATCTTCCAAATTTGTCCGAATAATTGTCAAAATTAGAATAATTTTCGAGATAATCCAAAATAACCGTTATTTGTATTTTTAAAAGAGATAATTTGACTTAAATGCTAATATCTACAAAAATATTTACCGGATTTTTAGTTAAAGATAATAAAATTACTAACATAACCATGGGTCTTTTGTGAAAATAAGTCAAGAAACAGTGGGCAAAAGTTTAGACTTCATGAAAAATTTAATGATTTTATGCAATTTTGCCCTTTACACGTTCTATTTTTTTTTACCAAACACTAAATTTTGCACCGATCTGGAACCTATTGGGCACAAAATTATCGTATTGAAAAAGGCTAACGTCGTAAGTGATAAAAATATTTTTGAAGATATTTGCATTTAGTTCACAGAATCTTTATAAAAAACATAAATAACGGCTATTTTGGAATATCTCGAAAACAGCTCTACTTCATTAAACTATTAAATTTTGAAAAAAGGAAGTGGGCGTGGCACCAAACAGATTTCTTTATATCTGCAGAACGGCAAGACTAAAATTGCCCATATTTGGTACAAATAACTTAGTTAGTAATGCACCACATCTGACAAAAAGTAGGCGGGATTAGAGAAGTAGGCGTGGAACGAAACAGATTTCTTTTGGTAGAGTAAAATTGTCCATATTTGGTACAAATAGCTTAGTTATTGATGCACAATGTCTGACAAAAAGTAGGCGGAATTGGTTAAGTAGACGTAGCATCTCCCATGCGAAGAACAAATAGATTTCTGCATATTTGGAGGACGCTAATAGCGTCTTCACACTTGCCAACATCTAACATCCACTATCAATTTGCGAAGATGTTGAAATTTTATCATAAGAAATAGATAGAGTTAAAAATCAACATCTTTACAAGATTGTACATATTACATTTTACATCTTGCGATTATTTTAGTGTCATCACTGACAAAATGGCACCCTAGAGGGGTGAAAAGTAGGAACGACCAAATTAATTTTTCCTTTCCGACATTTTTCCCGAACATACTTATGCCCTTTCTTCATTCTTTAAGATGGCTCCCATAAAAAGGAAAATTTTATAAGATTGTAAAAATTTCGCCCCCACAGCTGCTAGGCTGCCTCTAGACGGGTCAATTGTATGACTGAACCCACTTTATTTTTCATCGCCACCATTTGTTTCTAAGATAGCTACCCGCTATCTCCATTTCGAAAAAATAGGGACAGAAAGCTATATAAATACCGCTCCCACATTTTGTCAGATATGGCGTATTGATAACCAATATTGTCGTATTTTATTTGGAAATGTTTGCTCCTGCGTTCTCCAGATATTTAGAAATATATAAATTCTTTGTACGGGAGCTGCCACGTCCACTTCTAATATCCCGCCCATATTTTAAGTCCCATAACTGCCTAGGAGTCGCCCCTAAGAGGATAAATTGTATGACCGACCTCCATTAGTCTGTCGTCGTAAATACTTTCTAAAAACGCACTTGCCATTTATCTCCATCCCTAAGGGGGTCTCCCAAACAAATATGGCGTTTTATGAAATTCTTAAATTTAATTAACATTTTTCATCTTTTGTAAATGAAATCAAAAGTTGTAGACAGATTTTCAACATAAGGCAACGTGTGTTTTGTTTGGAACTTTATTTTATACGTATATATGTTATTATACCCACATCACAATAGTGGAGAGGGTATTATGCATTTGTGCTGATGTGTGTAACGCCTTAAAATAGTGGTCTTAGACCCACCTTAAAGTATACCGATCTGCTCAGAATCACTTTCTGAGTCGAACTAACGATGTCCGTCCGGCTGGCTGGCTGTCCATGTAACCTTGTGCGCAAAGTACAGGTCGCAATTTTGGAGATAATTTGATAAAATTTGGGCCATAGGTTCTTATTGGCACAAGGACCAAGCCTATTGAAAATGGGCCGAATCGTAGGACCACGAGGGAAGATAGGGGGAAATATTTTTTCCTCTCAGAAAATATCAAACCGATTTAAATGAAATTTAAAACATAGATAGAACCATATCTATATGGACACAAATGTATTAATTTAAAAAAAAAATCGGACCACGAGGGGAGATAGGGGCAATTTCTGCCTCTCAAACCGATTTTAAAGAAATTTAAAGCATAGATTGATCCATATCTATAGGGACACATTAGCTATACAGTTTTTAAAAAATAGGACCACAAGGGGAGGCAGGGGGCAATTTCTGCCTCTCACAAACTTTCAAACCGATTTTCATGAAGTTTATAAACATAGATAAATCCATATTTACATGGACACATAAGCATGATGTGTTTTTAAATACTGTGGTGTAGGGTATCATATGGTCGGACTTGACCGACTTTACTTTCTTACTTGTTTTTTTCATTATTTATTTATTGAATCTTCATATATTAAATATGAACTAACAATAATGAATCAAATCTTATTCTAATTCTTTATTTATACCCACACCACAATAGTGGAGAGGGTATTATGCATTTGTGCTGATGTGTGTAACGCCTTAAAATAGTAGTCATAGACCCACCTTAAAGTATATCGATCTACTCAGAATCACTTTCTGAGTCGAACTAACGATGCCCGTCCGGCTGGCTGGCAGGCTGGTCCATGTGACCTTGTGCGCAAAGTACAGGTCGCAATTTTAGAGATAATATGATAAAATTTGGGTCATAGGTTCTAATTGGCACAAGGACGAAGCCTATTGCAAATGGGCCGAATCGTAGGACCACGAGGGAAGATAGGGGGAAATTTTTTCCTCTCAGAAACTATCAAACCGATTTTAATGAAATTTAAAACATAGATAGAACCATATCTATATGGACACAAAATGTATAAATTTTTAAAAAAATCCGACCACGAGGGGAGATAGACGCAATTTCAGCCTCTCAAAACGATTTTAATGAAATTTAAAACATAGATAGATCCATATCTATAGGGACACATTAGCTATACAGTTTTTAAAAAATAGGACAAATTGATTTTCATGAAGTTTATAAACATAGATAAATCCATATTTACATGGACACATAAGCATGATGTGTTTTTAAATACTGTGGTGTAGGGTATCATATGGTCGGGCTTGACCGACTATACTTTCTTACTTGTTTATGTCCTGCCAGTGCCAGACAAAAATTTTTTTCATCACGGGTTTTGTTCACATTTATATATGTATGTGTTTATCGCTCATCTTAATGGGTAAGTGCTGCAGTGTCTCTTCTCCTTAAGCGAGTGGGGCCGCTATCATTTAAAATATTTCGAGCTAGTGGATTTGGCTGCAACTCTAGCTTTTTTAAATATTTTACCGCATACTTCGTAATAATAGTCCTTACCAGTGGCACATTGAGATCCTTGTGGATATTTGAGTTTTTAAATACCAAGCGGCAGCTGTAATTATTCGAAGAAGTTTATTTTAGCGCCTTTGAATTTTTCGATATTTGAGGCCGAGGCAGTGCCCCATAGTTGAATACCGTAGCACCATATTGGCTTTAAAATAGGGTTGTAAAGTAGTAGTTTGCAGTCGAGACTAAAAACAGAATTTCTTCCAATAAGCCAGTTAATTTGAATTGCTTTTAGTTTCATTTGGGTTAATTTTACTTCTATATGGCATTTCCATGTTAAACGCCGATCTAGATGAATACCGAGATATTTGACATGCGATTGTTGAGGCACTAGTTGATTATTGTTTTTAATAGGGGAGCATGTTTCCCGACGCAAGGTGAATGTAATATATACGCATTTTTGCTCATTGACGTTTTTTCTCCATTGTTTTAACCACAGTTCTAGTTGAAATATATGATCCTGCAGGTATCGAGATGCTTCACGACTGTTCTCGTGTACGCTTAGAAAAGCTGTATCATCAGCTTCCCTGAGGAACTCCAGCTTCAATTGGTTGAGGAGAACTTAAAAAATCACCTTCTTTAATAATAAATTTTCGACCAGCTTGTGTGTGTTAACCGGTAGGTTTAGCTTCAATTTATGTAACAAGCCTACATTCCAGACTTTATCAAAAGCTTGAGAAACATCGATGAAGAGAGCGGAGCAATATTTTCTTGTCATTTTCCATTGTCATTTAAAATTGAGGTTAATTTTGACGCTAAGAGCTTCTCAAACAGCTTTGATATATTAGATAATAAGCTGATAGGCTTATATGACACAATATTACTTAATACATTTTTTTGCACAAAAAACAACGTTTGTTGAACTAATGCATTTGTTTAACGTGGTTTGTGTTTTGTTATTTTTGTTTTGATCACGCCATTTGTGTTGATTGTTGCGGCCTGTTTTTACACCTTGCCACTTCACTACCAAAAAAAGCTTTCTGTCTCTTTCTTCGAAAGCTGCCCTCACAACTGATTTGGGCCTTTTTCACACGTCACTTTTTACAGTTCTGTGTATTCTGTGCTAGGAAACAGGATCATAATGAAAATCTAGGCAGGGAGCATAACGATGAAATTACTAGGTTTCTATTTAATTCCTTAACGCAAATGTTCATTGCTTGGATATAATCTTCACGATGATCACACATTAAGTAGTTTTTGACTCGGGTTTTTATTAAAATGGCTGAACCTCCACAAGCTCTATCTCGAGGGCCCTTGGTATCATACAGTATATAACCATTGATTTTAAACGTATTTCTTGATAAATTTGTTTGATTTTAAGAAAGCATTCTAATTTTTTTTTATGTTGGCGAATGCCGTTTGCGTTCCAAAAAAAACTTTTAAACAGTTCATGGTTTGTTAAGTAAAGCTTGCAATAACATCGATTGCATTCTTAGAATTGCCTGTAAGATATTACCCATTGTGTTTGTAAAATTATTTACTGTTTGCACTAATGTTTCCATGGTTTTTTCTAGACGACTAGTAAATTAGAAACTGGAGTTTTATCATTACTTGGCGAATGTTTTGATTTTAGGACGTTAGCATAAGAAGTTCTGTTACTACAAGGCTGCGGAGCCTAAATGTCATTAGTGTTTACTTGATTTGGTACCTGCATTTGTGGGGGATTAGTTTTCGGTCCAGCCGACTGCTTGACGATAGTATATACAGGGCATCCTCTATAATCGGCAGTGTGATTATCGCCATAGTTGCTACATTTTATGCCTTAGTACGGCCAGATTCTTGGCAATTAAGACATTGAACGGGACCTATTACCGAGATCACGCTGTTTATTAACTCACTTGAGTTTTACTCCCTTAGATATATCGAGGGTGGCTTAGAAGATTTTATGACGTTTGGCGCTTCCGAGGATTCATCCTCCAGAATTGCAAAACGATTTGAGAGTTTATTTTATCAAAAGATGGTACTTTTGAGGCCGAAGCAACTTCTGCAGAGGTAGGGCAGCGACCCCGTTTAAGCACTGTTATGTACCTGTCCATACTTTTTACCACTTTTTACTTGAGATATTTGCATTTCATCTGTGTTTGAGTTCATGGTACCATTTGTTACTAATGGCGATTTCTTTTCTGAGAAAAATATGTTACAGTATATACATGTAACATTTTCTAATGTTACCTATAACCACTGGAAGTGTTACATGTTGTGCAAATTCAATAGAACGTAATTAGCTGCTTTTTTTACAATTATTACACTTTGATCATTAATGTACTTCATGAGCGATTTTTAAAGCTATTTGAGCGGTTTCTACACGCAATTATGGCTTGGAAATAAATATTGACATCACTAATGACTTAGAAAAATTTAAACGATTATAATATAAATAGACTTTTTTGATTTTAATGTGTAAATATATTTATATTTTATTTTAAATATTTTTTTTTACAAAATTATGTGCGGTGTGAATTATGACAAAGAAAATAAAACATTGGTTGTACAAACAAAGTAGTTAGCGCCAAAGTTGTAAGACAGGGCAGTATGAACACCTTAAGTAAAAGTAAGGGTAAAATATGCAACACGTTTTGCATGTTTTTTATCATCATATTCACAAAAGAACTTGAATATTTTTCCCACAGTTGTATTTTTTGTACAAACGAACACAAATGCAACATATTTCTCAGAAAAGAAATCGCCATAAGATTGTGTTTGCCGTTGTGGCAACACTTGCAAGTGAGAGGTTGATATTTTTTTAACGTACCACCATCAACCGTCTTTGTAAAAACAAAGGGCGAAAGGGAACGTGTACGAATAATTGGTGTAGCCGTTAGGTAGTTACTATTGTTTTATTTATTACAGAATTGCCTTCGTTAGCATGCACTGTCACATAAACATTTCTTTAATTTAGTTTTATTGTTGTTTCATTGTTTTTATTCATCCAATAAATTGTTTTTGTTTTTCACCGTTTAACTGTGCTTTTAATATTTTTGTTATTTACTGTATTTTACAACAACTACAAAAAAGTAATAAATTTAAACTAAAATGTTTTTGCTCAGAATATGTATGTATACATTAAAGCCCTTCACGAATGCATTTGTTTCTTTTTCACAGTTCTCAACATCAAGTTATTGTTGTGCCAAATACTGTGTTTTTTTTAATCAGTTCGAATGATACACAACAGAGATCAGCAATGAATCGTTTTTTCGCTACTCATACTGACTCATGCAATTGTAAGTATAAGTGCGTAGAAATCATTTAACCCTGCAAATAAAATTGGACCACCTGATCCATTTTGATAAAATGGACTACTCCATGGACTGGTCCGATGTAATGCAAGCATGGACCATGTCATTGTTAAAAAGTGTTTGTAGTGAGACGACATGTCTTCGCTTTTTAACGACATGCTTTCGTTTTTTAACGACATGCTTTCGTTTTTAAACGACTTCAAAACTAATCCTCTTGTGTATACCGTGGAGTAGTTTTAAAACTACTCCTTAGTGGTCCAAAGGTGGGTTATATGGTCCTCTCCTAGGACATCGTAATGTTAAATAGACCAGGTTTTTTACATACGTTTGGGTTAGTTTTGGACTAGTCCTGGTCCCTTGTGGACTACTCTTTACACGCGTGTTTGGACTGGTCCTATTATTTGCAGGGAAACTAAACTACTCATACTCACAAGAGAAATACTTATGAGTGCGACGTCGACATTATACGCATACTCATAAATGACCTCAGCTTGATTTATAATTTCAAAAAAATACTTACATTACTTCAAATCATTTAGCTCATACATTTACCGTTTTAACACAACAGATCAAACACACAACTTAATAATCAGCACTGCCAGATAAATTTGCCGAAAAATCGCCCACTTCATACATGTAACTTTAGTAAACTGTAATTGCCAAATCGTCACTTTGCTATTTCGGGGACAAATCTGGCAGCATCGCATTTTGCTTCGCCTATACACATTGAGTTGAGTAGATTCTAAATCAAACACTTCAAATGTTGCTAAGTATGAGTACAATGAATAAAATGAAACTTTTGAGTGAATATGAGTTTGAATAACATTGGAATAAGTATGAGTGCGTATAAGTACAAGAATTTATGAGTCATGATTTAGCTCTATTCACTTTTTCACTACTCATTGCTGATCTCTGATACACAATGAAAAACGGAATCAATTTTAAATAGTATTTGGTTTCAAACAACTCCGCAATGTATAATTTGATGTGAAAGAAAACATAACACACAACAATTGTGAGTCTATAACAGGGAATTCCATTTCTTTGCACAATTGTGTATACCACTACTAACACATAGTTTTATGCTCATCAATTCAGTCGTCGATGTGACTTCGACAAGTGTACAAAAAGTGTAAAAAAATAAGATAATTCATATTTTATTTACTGTTGTTTGGTGTGATTCGTTTGATACGTGCGATTAGTGTGATTTGGTGTAATTTGTGCTATTCGTTTGTTTCGTTGTTGTGTGGGGTATATTCCGTGCTCTTTACACTTCGTATTTGATCGTTTATAACACACTAATTAAAATACATTTGAATTTGTGTGTGTATATTTTTTTCGTGCTTTATGTGTTTTTCACAATACAGAATTTGATTCGTTAGCAAAAAGCAATCGACCATCAGTAGTTGAAAAACAAACGAATGTTTTGAAATGGCATTCAAATGCATTCGTGCAGGGCTTAAGTATACATACACATGTATGAACGTTAGTACGTATATATTTTTACTATTTTTTTTCGTTTTAATTGTTCAGTTTACGTTAAATAATTTAAATAACAAAATATATCATTTATTTTTTAGCGTCCATTCGCTGTTTATATTACAAAATCAAATGTGATTGATTAAAAATTCAAATCATATGCGGGATTACGAATACACGTCTGTATCACAACAAAGCACAAACCGAACTGTTTTATATACGAGTAGAAAAAAACTAGAAACATGGCTGCATTTCCAAAGAAACAGCTGCATTTTTTTTGTAAAACGACTGTGAAAATTAGAAAAAGGCAATTTTATCGCGGATCAATAAATTAAACACTTTTTGTGTTACGCGAATATATGTTGTGCAACCTTCTCCTGTTTTGAAATAACGGTATATCTCGAATACAAGAGAAAAAAACGGTTAGTGCCACTGGTTTCAGCGTACTCATGTTCACCCTCCATTCTGCCTCCAGTTTATTTCTCGGCTCGACCGTCCTCTGACCGAATCCGAAAGTGACTTTTGTGTTTGCTATGCTTTAACGGCTAAACAGCTGATCGACTTTTCAATCGACTTTTCTTTACCCAATCGTCACCAAATATTTTTATATACAAAGCAGCCAAATTAGCCCATTCATTGACTTAAGAGTTCACTTAAATTTTTTTGAACACCTCGAATATACATGAACTTGTCTAGGAAAATACAAATTTTGGACGAATTATTGACAGATTAGCTTCAAACTTTTCAGATATTTTTTGGATACAATTGACTTTTTTGCAGGGTGCTCATTGATATAAAGTGATGTTGCAAAAATGGACTTCCTATATGTACATGTATTTTATAGAAAAAATTTAACTCATTTTTTTATTTAACCAAAAAATCCTAATTTGTTTAAATATCCCCAATGCAAACCCCAAATGAAATATTTTGTCCCTTTTAGCAACAAGCAAACCCCTAATTTGGGGTCAAAACCCCAAAACTGGCAGCTCTAAGCAACCAGTAAAATACGCATAGGAATAGCTTCTTAACCCAACAACAATAAATGTTAGTGTTTTTATCAGAGTACCGAAACATTCACTCATTTTTCAGTCATGAGCGAGCGTGAAAAATTTAAAATTTTACTACTTTTTCACATTCATGAGGTGAGGAAAAAAATATTTTGAATCTCCTCATTCATGAAGAATGAGCAAAAAAAAATTCATACATATGTGAATTTAACAGATATGAAAAATTTTAAAAAATTCACATTCAAATTCCTCATAATGAAAAAACGCGATTTGCCCGACCATTAACAACGGAAAATGAATTGTATTTCTAATTTAAGGCTTCTGAAAGGCCTTCGAAAAATAATTTCGAATTAAGAATAAAGTTTTATCCCAGTGTATTGCGACCTTGGGACAGCAAGGTTCTATCTTACATGTTGTTAAGGGGCTTATAGAACCTTGTTTTCCTAAGGTCGCAAATTCTTTTTGCTAAAAACGCGAAGTGACAAAATAATAACTAAACTTGCTACACATTCCAACATAACTGCTAATAAAACTATTTCGACAGGCCTTGTCTCAGAAAAGATAATTTGAATTTGTAAAATATTTCAAAAACCCATTCTAAAAGACATTTTCGAAGAAGGCAGAGAGGAATAAGAAAAGTTTATTAAAAATATAGTTTTTAACCTTCTTTAAGGCCTGAAAAGTCAAAGCGCTCGCAATTTTTCCCGCTAGGCAGCACGATAGTTTGTGTGTGTTTTGTAAAATGTTTGTTGGCTGGTAAACTACCCTGCAAATAATAGGACCAGTCCAAACACTCGTGTAAAGAGTAGTCAAAAAGGGACCAGGACTAGTCCAAAAGTAACCCAAACGTATGGGAAAAACCTGGTCTATTTAACATTACGATGTCCTAGGAGAGGACCATATAACCCACCTTTGGACCACTAAGGAGTAGTTTTAAAACTACTCCATGGATACTATCGATATTTTCTACTATCGATATTTATCGAAAGTTCAGATTTCACTATCGATATTACTATCGACTGAATGTTTGTACTTGTGCAGGAAAACTTTAATTATTTTTTTATAAGGCTACAGTTCGTTGTTTTTATCACTTTATCGAATGTATGCAGTGTTGCCAGTGGATTTTTCGAAAAAATACCTATACATGTTAAAAAAATCCGATTTTCCCTGCACGTTGAAAAAATTTCCCTTATAAAAATCCCTACGCATAATTGTCATTAATACAGCGTTTACATTTGCCAGTACTGGCAAGACAGTAAGCATATACATTAGAGTGGGTCAATTTTTTTGCCCACCAAGCGTATAGCAAAATCGTAATCTACACATAATTCTAAGAACTTTTCCTAAAGAAACCATGGTTCTAAAATCAAAATCGAGCATCCGGTTTTTGACTTGAAAGTTTGGTGCTCAGAAAATTTGGAAAAAATAATACTTTTTTGGATATATTTATTGCAATTGGTGAATAGTTGGCCTGTATCTCTGAAAAAGGGCTTGTTTAAAAGAAAATTCTCTCAGCTTTCTATATCTGTCCTCATTTTTAGAAAATTCTGTACATAAATAATTGGTTAGGAGACTTTTGTCAAAATGTTCATAGTCAAGCTGGTAAAATAAAAAAAAAATTTATTTTATTTTTTATTAAAACCCAATTTTCTATTTTAAAAATTCACTACCTTTTTAAAAAAGAAACTAAATGAAAAAAAAAAAAAAAAAATTTAATTACCCAATAAAAATTTTGCGAATCACTAATGGTACATTTAAAAAAATAAGCGCAAAGTTATGCGCTACGGAATAAGACATACAGAAATACAGTAAAATAAGTGAAAGAACTCTCAAAAACTTTAAAGAAAAATAACATTTCAAGTGCAACGGTTTGTAAGGGAGAATTTATGTGTCAAAAATGTATTGCTTCAAAGTGGGAACACGCCGTATAAAATGCATGTCTTCCGTAAGCGCAATGGTAAGCTAAACTTTTATGTTTCTCCCTTACAAACCTGCTTTGTTCGAAGCTCCATTTTTTTTTTTTTTTTTTTTGGGTAACAACTTCAATAAACATGTCTTTAAAAGAAAAAATACTGGCCAAACCGGAAATTAAACCATTACATTCTTAATACGAGTTTTTGTACATTTTTGAATATTGTTGGCTATACTTGAAAACGCGTCGAAAAAGTGAAAATTTTTATTAAAAAAAAATTATTTTTGTTTACCATACATTTCTAAAATGGAATAAACGTGAGAATTTTAACGGTAAATTGTGTGATACAACGATAGAATTACAAACTTTTCAGTTTCTCATTACCTATTAATTTTCTGTTTTTAAATTATGGCCCTTATTATATAAATCGCAACGCAACGCCAAAGAATTACATTGAAAGCAAAACAAAATCTTAAATATTTTGTAATTTTGTTGTTGCGTTCTACAAAAATTCATGTACCGTTTTAAAATTTCTGAAATATAGTTAGACAATTCTGAAATACAATTGAAAATGGTGTAGTAAGAAACATAGGCTCTAATTATGTAATTCGTAACGTAACGTCAAAGAATTTCTGTAGAAAGCAACAACAAAATTACAAATTTGCGAATTACATATGTTTCTTACTACACCATTTCGAATTGTGTTTCAGAATTTTCTAACTATATTTCAGAAATTTCCAATTTAACTTTAAAAATTTCCAATTGTAACTTCTGAAAGTGTCCAATTGTATTTCAGAAATTTATGTTTTTATAACTAATACAAATTTCCAAATTATAAATGGACGATAGTATTTTGTCTGAGCCGCCATTTAGCATCTACCGTTTACTGATCTTGGGTAACCTGAACATATTCAGGGAACTGAGCGATTTGTACAATTGCTTACCAATGTTTCCCACGTGCCATAGAATGTAACCGCGATGATATTTTGGCAGTTACTTTTAAAAGCCGCAACAGAATACCACGAATGGATAGCAAAAAAGATGTTGTATGTAAATTGCAGCTATAGGCCGAAACTTTATTTAAATACCCCCGGCTTGGCCCGTATTTTTTTTTTTTATACATTTTTTATTTTTATTTTAATAGGTTCCTTTTTTTTTTGTTGTGAATTTTCAAAAAAATTGCGTTATAAACAAAATTTTTCTTTAATTCTGGTTATATTATTAATTGAAAAAAATGCTTTTTTCACCGAGTTTTTTTTTAATCTTTTTTGCTCTCTTATCTCCACTTAAGATGTTTTGTCAAAATGCCGCAGAATTGTTTTATTTTATTCAACTTTGAATTAAAATATATTTAGATTATTTTATTTAACTTTTGTGTATCAAAATTGTAACAGTTTTAGGCTTCTTATCAGCTTGACTATGATTATTTTGACAAAAGTCTCCTAACCAATTATTTATGTACAGAATTTTCTAAAAATCGGCACAGATATAGAAAGTTGAGAGAATTTTCTTTTAAACAAGCCCTCTTTCAGCGCTACAGGACAACTATTCACCAATTGCAATAAATACTTCCAAAAAAGTATTATTTTTTCCAGATTTTCTGAGCACCAAACTTTCAAGTCAAAAACCGGAAGCTCGATTTTGATTTTAGAACCATGGTTTCTTTAGGAAAAGTTCTTAGAATTATGTGTAGATTACGATTTTGCTATACGCTTTGTCACTTTTTTTGGGCCCGAACAAATTGACCCACTCTAATATACATATTAGTTGGCAAAACAATGCAAAAACAAAATAGCTGTAAAAGTGTTTATGTATTAGTGAAAAAGTTTGAATGAATTGCTACTGTCCCAGCTAGCATTAAGAAGATCGTTTTTTAAAAAATCACCTTGCTGAGTCTTTTTTGAGTACTTTTTGTGATCAAAAATGGATTAATCACTTACACGATTGAAAAAAGACTCGAAAATGACTCTCACTAAAGATTAAAAAGAGTTTGATTTAAAATACAATAACAAATTGTACAGAAATCGCAAATTTATCATAATGGTGTTTAAAATGTGAGTATTTTAACCGTTATTTATGATCATATTTTAAGCATATGGATGATTGAAAACGGCTTGATCGAATACAAATCATGCAGGGGTTTGAAAAGTGATTATAATTATGTATTTTATGATCATATATTGCGCGGAGAGATGATTAAAAACTGTTTGTTATGCTGTTTTTTTTTTAAGTATAACGGGACAGTTTTTCATATTTTTGAGTAAATGTCAAAAAGTTAAATTTGTGTTTATTTATAGAAGTTACGTCGAGGTGTTGAAATCGTTTAATTGTAAAAAGTGTTATTAAATTAGACACATATGTAAGTATATTAAAATTAATAAAGTAAGAAATTGTAAATAAATTTTCAATAAAAAAGGCAATGGCAGCTAAACAAATAAAAAGATTGGCGAAAATACAAATAAAAAGATTGGCAAAAAAAGAGGCCGAAAATTTAATTTCACCCAAAAAAAAAAAAAAAACAAAAATTCAGAAAATCGCACAGAGAATCATATCGAAGAAAACATTCAAGAAGATAAAGAATCAAGTCAATATTCAAATGAAAACAGTGTTGATAGTGACAGTTTTTACGATTCAAGTGATGAAAGTGAATTTAATTTTTGTGAAGGACTGGCTAAGTGGGCAATTCAATTCCAAGTAAGCTTTGTTGCAATTAATGCACTTTTAGTTGCTTAAATGCAATATGAAAGTTCCAAAAGACGCTAGAACTCTTTTAAAAACGCCTAGTTCTATTGTTAAGAGAAAGGTTGGTGAAGGAACATATATTCACTACGGATTAACCGATTTCTTGGTAGGAAATGATTGGAAATTGTTGGATATAGTTCTAGATTTTGGTATTGACGGCCTGCCTCTATTTAAAAGCAGCCCTTAACAAGTTTGGCCGATTTTAGCAAGTGTTGTAGGATCAAGCTATGTTTTCCTTATTGGTGTGTTTGAAAATTAAAGTCAAAGTCCTTTGTTTTAGGAACTAAAGAACATAGTGACTACTATTCCTGTAGTCGCTGTGTACAGAAAGGACAGATTGTTAAGCACCGTCTTATTTTTTCGACCAAAAGCGAGTGTGCGATAAGAACCAACGACACCTTCAGAAGTCGTTTTCAACCGGAACTTCATTTGAAGCAGTCTTTTTCACCATTAGAAAAACTAAACATAGATATTGTTGCGCAGTGCTCTCTAGATTATATGCACGTTGTATGTTTAGGAGTAATGCGAACGTTATTAAATGCCTGGGTAAAGAAAAAAGGTGAAGACTTTTCTTTAGTTTCATGGAAATGTGAATCAATTTCAAAAGAGCTATGTTTTAACACAAAAAATGTAACAAAGGAGTTTCAGAGAAAGCCACGAAGCTTAAAATATCTTCAAAGATGGAAAGCAGCAGAGCTAAGACAATTTCTGCTTTACACGGGTCCTTTCATATTAAAAACTGTTCTAAGCTCACAAAGATATAACCATTTCTTAAAATTGTCCTTGGCCTTAAGACTTCTTCTACATAGCAAAGACTGCAGGGAGAACAACAACTGTGCTAAATTAAAATCATTCGTGAACGAAATTCCATCATTGAACGAATCCAGCTTTTTAACGTACGCCTTATTGCATATTCATGAAGATGCAAAACTTTACGGCAATTTAGACGATATAAGCGCTTTCAAGTTTGAGAACCATTTGCAAACAGTGAAACGAAAAGAAAGAAAGGGGCAAAACGTTGCAGCTCAAATTTACAAACGACAGGTAGAAAATAGTATTTACCTAGAAAAGGAAGAAAAACAAAGTCGACCACTTGTGGGAAAAATTAAAAACTGCAAAATTTTATATGTTAATGTGAACGGTGTGTTTTTTTCACTACGAGAACCTGACAACTTTTGCCTTATTCAGAATAAAATTGTTAAAATCATAGAAATTAATAAAGAGGAAAATGTTTTATGTTTTGTTGGCAAAGAAATAAGTAACCTGACGGCTCTTTTTTTGCATCCAATCAACTCAAAAAATTTTAATATAGATTTGTCGGCTGACATTGCCTTAGATAAAACGATATTAATAAAAAAATTATATGTTTGCGTAATTCTTCAGACAACAGCTACTTCTTTATACCTCTAATCAGCTATGTCGCAACATTGATCTATTTTATTTTTCATCTTTACAAAGAAAATCTTATTTTCAATCCGATAGCATTGCTACTTTAATAATGGAATTGCGAAATGAAATAGCTTCACTAAAAACTGAATTTATTGGTTTAAAAAAGAAGTAAATGAGTTGAAGGAAGGCAATAAGCGGCAATGACACCCAAAAACTTCCGTTCAATAAGATAACCGATTTAGATCCTTTGATGCTTTAGTACAGGAGAATGAGGACAAACTCAAACAATTTGTAAGTATAGAAACCCACTAACTTACTAACTACCTTGTCATATAAGATTTTTTGTAATATTTTTTATGAAATCATTTTTCAGAAAGAATATATTGCAAAAACCGGTGGTGAAGGACCCGCAACATTTCTCAGAGCTGCAATTCGAAAACTGTTTTCGGATGACTTAGCCACATTGTACAGCTGGAAGGTGACCAGCGCTAAGCCTAGCGCCGAAAAGTGCTTTCTCGTTACTACAGTTAAAAGTAGGTTCATATTTTTATTAAAAAAAATAAAAAAAATATAATAAAAATGAAAAAATTAAATATTTTGTTTCAGATATTTGTCATCTTAAATATTAAAGCACCGATAAAGATATGAATCTTGTTCTTCAAAAACATTTTGTGCATGCTAAAGATAGAGTAACGAAAAGAAAACGTAAAGATTAGAGTTCTTATTTTTTAAATTGCAACGAGTTTTTGAAACCTTAAGTACACATGCAAATTTTAAAGTACAGTATGTATAAATGAAAAACGTACAAAATTATTTTTAACTTTTTTGTTATATGTAAAATTACCCATGTAATTTACAATAAGTCTTAAAGCTAGACTTTAAATCAGTGCTGATCAAAATTGAAATGCTTGTGTATTGGTGAGAATATGTGACAAATTTTGAAATACAGTACAACAAAAAAGTAAATGAAAAGATTTTTATAAAAATGTAATCGTAAAAATTGTTTTGGTATAAAAAATCGGTTTAATACTTCAATACACAATTAATTTGCTATTTGGTAAAACAAAATATGTTTCCTTATATTTTAAAGGTAAAAAAAAAACAAAACATAATGCAGTATTTATCATAAAAAATTTTCGTAATGGTACGAATATTTTTTTTACGCACTATTTTTTAAAATCAACCAAAGCATTCGCCAAGCATGTGCACTATTTGCCGTCTGAAAGACAACTGAATTAAAAGAGCATAAAAAAGTGATGGGTGGAGCCAAAAAGCAATTGCTCTATGAAATGATCACCACTGCTTTAAATCCACATATAAATAGTTTTGAAGCAAAAATTATTAATTGTAAAGCTTCGTTCACAATCAAAAATACATTTTCACTTGGTGTTCATAATAGAGCAACAATTTCTTTTGCAAACACACACATTTTGCATTAAGAAACCGTTTGCAAATTTTAGCCACAACAATTTTATGCATTAATTATTATTTTTCACAACATTATGACAAAATTTTCATTCAAAACTAAGTAAAATTATTTTAAACGTCAGAAACAATTTCACACAAATTGTTGCTGAAGTTCTAGTTGACTCAACTTTAGTTACATTTTTAAAAAAATTTTAGTTACATTTTTGTTCTAAAAATGAAAGGAAAATATATGAAATACTTTGGGAAGAAAAAAGATAGAACAAATAACGAAATTGTTTTTTTGATTGTGAACGTAGCTTAATGTTTTATTTTTTTTTTTTTTACTTTGTATATTAGCTCTGTTTCTTTACTTTTTGGGTAAAGTTCGTGAAAATGAGAGCAAGCTTAAATTTCTCTCATAAAGACACAAAATTACACAAAAGTACGGGAACAGAAAAAACCAAATTTTAAGCACGAAATAAAAAGTCATTGTTTTGATAGTTTTTACAAAACAATAATAATGTATGCCACTTTTGAAAAATTGTATATTGTCTGCAGAAATAAACTAATTTTACCAAAAATTAAACCAAACAAACACTTTTACAATAATAAACATTATATTTTTCTAATATTTCAACATAAAACTTTATATTTAAGTACATTTTTTGACTCCACAACACTTTCCAAAATTTGGTTCAAAATTTTTTTGCTTTGCATTTCATTGTTTTGTTTATGTTTTACAGCTGTTTGACAATTTACACAATTTGCACGAAGAAAAATTCTGGGCTGTTTCGTGCAAGAAGAAGAAGAATTTAATTCTCTCAAATCCGCTCTCATTTACACAAATTAAAAGTACGGGAACGCTTTTCGTGCAAATTGGGATCCCGAGGGATCCCAAAGTAGAGTAAAGAAACAGAGCTAATATATGTTTGTTTATTTACTATTTAAGAACTGGATCTCTTAGTGTGAAAATAATTTATTTCCATAGACTTTTTGGTTATTTTTTAATGTAAATTTTTATTTTAAAAACTATTTTTTTCTGTTTAATAAATTTTGATGTACTATATACGTACATCACACGAATATTTAATACTTTTTGTTTATGTTACTTCACGCTCATATGGACGTGATTTTAAATATCGCGTCAGTGTAAACGTAGGACTCAGAAAACCGACTGAAAAATAATCGAAAAAGAGTCAAATGCGATTTGTAATAAGAATGATAAATGACTCGAAAAATAATCATAAATGATGTAAAAAGGACTCCTAACCGAATATAAATATGACAGATAAACGACTATAAAAATACTCCCAAACAGATTGATAAATTACTCAAAAAAGACTCGGAAGCGATTAGAAACATGAGTGGAAAACGACTCGAAAAAGACTCATAAATGAAGACAAATAGGACTAATAAATGACTAAAAAGCGATTCGAAAAAGACTTTAAATACTATTAAAAAAGGATCGAAAATGACTCTAATTTAACAAGGAAAAAGACTCATAAATGACTTATCCAGAAGAGTCGCGGGTAGGCACAATTTTCTCCCGACAAAAGTATCTTTTATAATCAGAAAATGAGCGCATTTTCCATCTTTTTAATCGCGAAAGAGAGTCAAAAAAGACTCGAATTTGATTAAAAATTTTAAAAAATGCTAGCTGGGTGTCTTGCCAGTACTGGCAAATGCAAACGCTATGTAAAACAGAAGAAAAAACATTAGTTAGAAAAAATAAATTTTATTCGAATGTATACCTATTAAGGCTTTGACTACAAATAAGTACAAAACTTAAAAATAATAATACATAATATGTCCCCTAGCCGCGAAAAAACCGTAAGCGCCAAAAAATTAAATTTTACAGGAGAGAGCTTTTTTATTTTATTTCATATAAATTTTGTATGAAATTTGTAGCTTAAAATAAAATTGTTCTTGCTATAAAATCCTAACGGTACCTTATGTGACCATGACATTTTAGGAGATGATGCAAGTGTTGCCAATAAAGTCATTTTTTTAAAAAAAACGAAAATTGAAAATCTGGTCGCTTACGTTATTTTCGTGGTTAGGGCTCGATATGTATGAACTTTTAACTAAATTTAATTAAATCATGAACATATACATACAGATTAGTGCCGCCAACTTATGAAACCACAAACAACTCTGAAAATATATTTTTAAGCGATTTTAGGGAAAATGAAATTTTTCAACCGTTTTGATCAAGGAAATATTACTTAAAAAAAACGTTTTTTTTGCATTTATCTCATAAATAATGCGATATGGCGAAAAATCCCTACATTTTTGAAATTACAAAAAATCTGTCCGATTTTCCCTACGCTTCTATTTGAGTATCAAAAATACCAACATGTAGGGATTTTCTCCTCCTTCTGGCAACACTGAATGTATGAGACGTATATACGCACTAGGGATACAACTTTTTTACAATTTTTGAAAATATCAAAATGGCCCTATCCATACCATGTAGTGCATAAAAAAACAATAAGAACTGCATCTTTAGATTTTCGATGTCGTTAAAAAAGATTCCGCGTCAAATGCAATTAAGTTTGGGATCAGTAATAATGCATTTACACCTACACCATGAACAGTTTATAAGTTGGTTATGGTAATAAACTAGTTTGTGAATCTTATTTATCCATACAAACCATAAACAGGTTTGTAACTAGCTTTTGAGATAAACTAGTTACAAACAACCGATTTTTGCTAATGCAACTCTGTTTTTTCAAAATTTTATATGTGGCCCTTGGTACAACATTTGGTTTTCAGCTCATTGTTACAATAAAAATGACTTCGAAGCCTCAAACAAATCGTTATCGGGCTTTAATAATGCTCAGATATGCTTTAAAACACATTGGGTGAAAGATGAATCAAGAATTCCAAAAACACAACGCAGCAACATTTGTGCGGAACGCACCATTAATGTCGTACAATATATATTCCCCCAATGCAAATCAACACGAACTCTTAATCTAAAGTTAATTTCACTTAACAAAGATAGTTTTTAGATTGTATTTTTGATTATAATCATATAATTGCATTAAGAAATGTAAATGTAAATAAAATACAAAATTTTGAGAAATAAAAAAAAAAATTTTAAAGGGCTTTCAGAAATCGGTTTCGACGCGAAACGTTTTTGTTCCGAAATGACCTAAGGAAACATTTTTCGATTTCAGCACAACATCGGCTACAGCGTGGTGATAGGGCCTTATTTTGGTTGTAATCCTAATACGCACGTTATGTTAGATGGCAGTTTTTTAAAAATTGATAAGTACATTTCTGAAGGAACCGAAGTAACAGGGACAAAAGATATTCGATTACAACTTTAAAAAACTTTCCAAATTCTAAACCCAAAAATCTAGCGGACTTATCCTCTAATGGTCGTTCATGGATTTGTCTTATACTTGCAATTGCATTTGGGTTTGCATTTTTTTTATAACATTACAAAAATATTTGTCATTTCAGTCCCTATATAATCATGTAAAAATTTCGACTAAAAGGCCTTGAATTAGCAGTAAAAAGCACTGCTTAGCAATCCATACCACTTCCCATTCTTGTTGTTTGTATTCAGCTGCTGTAAGATGTCTTCAAAGCTGTATTTTACATAATAAAAATATCGATATTTATATTTTTCCTATCGATAATATCGATAGTTTCCCAGCACTACTCCATGGTATACTCAAGAGGATTAGTTTGGAAGTCGTTTAAAAACGAAAGCATGTCGTTAAAAAACGAAGACATGTCGTCTCACTACAAACACTTTTTAACAACGACATGGTCCATGCTTGCATTACATCGGTCCAGTCCATGGAGTAGTCCATTTTATCAAAATGGATCAGGTGGTCCAATTTTATTTGCAGGGTAAAATGTGTTTTTTTTATTTTGTAAAATATTTTTTTAAGCCTCTAAAAGGGTCTGTTTTTTTTCGTTTAAAAGACATAAAGGCAAAAAAATATTGAAAAAAAATTACTACCTGCAAGAACTGAGTCATGTTTTTTGGTGTTGTGAAAAAAATTTTGTTTGTGGACCAAACGCAACGTTGTTGAAAACACTACATTGAATTTACAAAAACTGGCATAATTTGGCGCGAAACAATTAAACACATTTTCTTACCCATCAACTATACTTACTGTCGCTTTGCTTGTGGCGAAACAAGACTTTGTTAGTGTTTTCCAAATAACTTTACCTACGTAAGAAAAGTGTTTTCAGCAATAAAAACTCACTGTCGCGGTTGGTGCATACTACGTTTATTCGTAGCCTATTCGCGAATAAAAATTATTTGCGATTAACTAAAGCGGCTCATACACTTGCAATAAAATTGTTCAATTTCACGCATTGTACAATTATATCGCCAATGTGTATGTGATATTCGAAAGTGACACAATATATTGGCAACAATCAAAAGACTTTTGATTATTATTGCACAACGAAAAAAGTGGAATGTGTTGGCAACATTGTACAATGATGTTTATGTTATTCCTATAGGTTATGTTCATCTTTTTATTGAATGAATGTAACTATTATGCAACTTATTGCATAATATAGGACAAAATGGAAATAAAATGGCGGATATCATATATACATATACAATAATATTGTAAGTGTATGGGCCGCTTAACCCCAGCGGGAAAAAGAAGGAGTACGGAGGCCTTCTAGAAGGTATATAATAAAAAAAAACTTTTAAGCACAAGTACCTATCTTCCTTAGGGCCATTATTATAACTTGGCGTAAGCTGTTATCCGACAGTTAACAGACGCTTTTTGACAGATAACACATTATTATCTGTCAATTTAATCTTAACTTTAGCGAACTTCAAGTTGTAATAATGGCCCTTAATGAACAAAACTCAACTAAAATGATTTACATTATTGTTTTTATTTTGTATTTTAATACATATGTACCTACTTTGTTACTTTGTTTTTATAACGGGATCTCAATTCTTTCGCTTTGGCGAAAAAAACAAAAAAAAAATTTTACTCTTTCTCTTTTCAACTTCAACTAAAATGATTTACAACATATGTATGTTACTTTGTTTTTGTAAAGGGATCTGAACTCTTTTGCTTGTGCAAAAAAACAAAACAAAAAATGTTATTTCTTCTTTTCTCGCTTCTTTTATACCAAAGAGCCGAGGCCTTCTATAAGGCATTCTTTAGCAGTTACGTAAGAATAGTAATTAAATCAAAAAATTTTTTAAGCAGGCCTTTAAAAAGGCCTGAAGTAAGAAGGTCTTCTGAGTTTTCCCGCTGGGTTACTGTTTATATGTCTATTTCTTAATGAAAATTCTTATTTTTAAGCGATGCCAGATGGAAAATTTATTAATTTAGTAGCACTCTACGTATATAAACTTTTTATTTTTTAAATGAAAAAGATCTAAAATTATTGTGTACTAGCTGACCCGGTCTACGTTGCTGGCCCTAAGTAAACATTAGTTTTGTATTACCACACGATTTAAATTGAGCATTTAACGAAATTTACGGCCTTTAAAATAAAAATCCATGGAATACCTATCATAAATTTTTTTTAAAAAATAACTTACATATGGTGTGGATATCGGCTCAATCAAAAAAGAATAAGTTGGACCATGGCGATAATTTTAAAGAAAAAATCGTCCAAATCGGTCAAGCCGTTCTCAAATCATGCTCTTAATAGAAAAAGTGGGCGTGGTAATTTTTTCTTTCGATGAAAACGTAAAATAAATTAATACGAACAGTTAAAAGAAAAATTAGTCAAATCGATGGAGCAGTTTTTTGATTTTAGGTAAATCGAAAAAAGTGGGCGTAAAAGTGGGCGGGGCAAAATTTTCTTTCCGTAAAAACCTAAGTTAAACCATGGCGATCATTTTGAAGAAAAAATCGTCCAAATCGGTCAAGTCGTTCTCCAGTTATGCGCTTAATAGAAAAAGTGGGCGTAAAAGTAGGCGTGGTAAATTTTTCTATCGATGAAAACTTAAAATGGATTAATACGAACATTTGAAAGATAAATTAGTCAAATCAAAATCGTCCAAATCGGTCAAGTCGTTCTCCAGTTATGCGCTTAATATAAAAAGTGGGCGTAAAAGTAGGCGTGGTAAATTTTTCTATCGATGAAAACTTAAAATGGATTAATACGAACATTTGAAAGATAAATTAGTCAAATCGATGGAGCAGTTTTTTGATTTTAGGTAAATCGAAAAAAGTGGGCGTAAAAGTGGGCGGGACAAAATTTTCTTTCCGTAAAACCCTAAGGTGGACCATGGCGATCATTTTAAAGAAAAAATCGTCCAAATCGGTCAAGCCGTTCTCAATTTATGCGCTTAATAGAAAAAGTGGGCGTAAAAGTAGGCGTGGTAAATTTTTCTATCGATGAAAACTTAAAATGGATTAATACGAAGATTTCAAAGAAAAATTAGTCAACTCGATGGAGCCGTTTTCTGATTTTAGGTAAATCGAAAAAAGTGGGCATAAAAGTGGGCGGGGCAAAAGTATCCTATGTCCGTCTCCTGGCTCTAAGCTACCTCCCTACCAATTTTCAGCCAAATCTGTTCTGCCGTTCTTGAGTTATAAGTGGTGTAACTAACACGACTTTCTTTTATATATGTATATAGAATATAGATTTTCAAATTTATTTGCACATTTTTGATTTAATTTTACTTTTGTTGTCATATGAATGTGCCACATCGAAATAAAAACGTAAAACGGTTAAAAGTGTGGCAATGCTTAAAATCTTATTTGCAAATAGTGTCGTTAATCAGGAATTGTTTTCATAAGTTTGCTATTCGCAAATAAAAATTTAATTCAATTTTTATGCGACTTTATTTTCTACTTGCAATATATTTGTTTGCGAATAAGTGGTGCGTATAAACGTAGTAACAGAAACTAAAATATTTTTAAAAACACAAAATACCAACAACTTCTTGTGTCTATTTTTTCCCAATGATTTCAGCATATAGGAACGTCCTTTTTAAAAAAGAAAAAGTGCCCCTTTTTAAAGGCACCAAAGAATTGTTTACACAAACAAAAAAATATCGTTAGCTTAAATGCAAAACAATACATTGTATACTAGGTAGATATTATTTGAAAATTTTAAATTGATTTGTTATGTTGATTACGATTCGCGTTACAAAATTAAAAATTACTTTTCATCAAAAATATTACTTTCTTTAACAACATAATAAGGGAAATCACGATGGGTAGTGCAAAGTGTGCAAACGATGCAAATGCGTGCAAAAATACACACATTTGTACAACACAACAACAAAATGTATGTATTTGCAATTTGCTCTTTTTTACTTCGTTTGCACTAAAAAACCATGAGCAAAGTTAGTATGTAGTACATATTTATTCAGTTGCAAACAAATGTAAACAATAACATTTGACATATAAGTGCCATATTGATTTTAAGAAAACTTATAAATTGAACATTTTCGCAGAATTTTTTTTTTGGCTTTCCTTAAAACTAAAATTTTTTGGCGAACTATTTATAGTTATAATGCCAGGGTATCACACAAATTTTAGGAGCCTCAACCGCAAAGCCTCGTTCGACCTAAACCTTCGTATAGGAAGGCGAGAGCTTCCAGAACCCGCTCCAGAGTATATTGGTCTCCACCAGTAATTTTCTGAGTTATTTCCTTGGTACTCCACCAGTAAAACGTCTGAGTTATATTTGGTTCTCCACCAGTCACATTGAGTTATTAATGGTGCTCCACCGGACAAAACCTCAAATTGAGGTTAAAAACGATTGCACAAAATCAATGGTGACAGCCGCAAAAACCGTAACTTGGTACTAGGGTTGCCATACGTACTGTTTTAAGCAGTACATGTACTGATTTTTTGCAATTGTACTGTTTTATGCACAACTCCTAAAACAGTACGCAAATGTACTGTTTTTTACACTTTGTACTGTTTTTTTTTTGCTCAGTCTATATTTAACAGAACTGGCTTACAAAAAATTATGTTGTGTTAAAAAAAAAGTTCTAAAATAATAAGAGTTTTTACGCTGTGGTCATTGTTTTCTCATAAATACACAGTAGAAATCTAAATTATAATGGGTGGCCCGTAGCAGTGGTACATTTTCGTGTTGTTATGATTTTATTGCTACCTCTTCCAATAGTCTTTCCCATTCCACACCTGAGAAAGACAAAAATAAAATCTAAATTTTTTTAAGTACTAAAAAATTTATCGTTAGTTATCGTTAATTTTTAGAACTTTTTTAATTTTCGGGCATGTTCTGGAAATCGAAATCACGTAAAATTGAAAACAAACAAATTTGGAAAATTATCCGTGTTCAAAATTTATAAAAATACCTAATACCTTTGAGGACCACTTTTCTTTACCTAAACTACTGAAATAAGAAAAAGATAAGTAAATTTTTACAAAATTTTTTTTGAAAATATTCATCGTTTTCAATTGCACTTGATTTTAAATATTTTCAGATTTTGTGAAATAAAAATAAACCAAACTATTTTTTTTTGGATTTTATAGATTAATGGCCAATTTCACCAAGTTCAGGGGGCAAATTATGGCAGTCGTGATCGAATACTTTTTCGATTCGAAAGCAATTATATTTCTAATTCTCTCTGTCTATACTGAACGGATCGAAATTATTTTTTTAGTATTGTAAAGCATTTATTTTAGTTTTCACAACACTGAAAAAATAATAACGATTCGTTCAGTATCAACTGAAATAACATTGCATTCGAATCTAAAAAGTATTCGATAACGACTGCCATAATTTCCCCCCAGGTTTAATTAACTTTCATTATAAAAGTCAAAAAACCTATTGTTTTTATAAAAGTTAATTATAGCTGAACTTGGTAAAATAAGCCGTAAATAATTTAAAAATTATTTAAAATTGGAAAATTAATTTAGGAAACAAACATTTTCTCAAATTCTATATGATTTGTGCAACTATGTGTGTAGTGAAAATTGCTTTAAATACGAATATGTTTAAAGAAAATCGTACTTACAAAATCAATGAGTTGATTGTTTTGAGCTAAGTATGGCTTTTCTCCTTTCTTATATGGCTTACAGCAATGTTATGGTTTTCCTGGCCAAATGCTTCGTTTGTGGTGTTTGCTTTTTAAACGCAAATGGAGTAATTTCATATGTATATTTATGAAATGCCATAAACTGGAAATAATTCCTTTGACGTTACACATTTTAAGTGTATTTCTTTCTTTATATAATTGTTGTTGCATATTCAATCAAAAGTTTAAAATATTTACCCCAATTTCACCAAGTTCAGTTAAAACTAACTATTACTTTAACTTCCAGCCTACGATATGTTTTGACAGCTTGAACTGATAGTTTATTATAGCTGAACTTGGTGAAATTGGGGGTTACTTATTAAAACAAATGGTAATGTTGTCGTCAAAAAAATGTACTGTTTTTTACTTGATTGTACTGTTTTTATGTATTCAATGTACTGTTTTTCCGAATTTAAAATCTGGCTACCCTACTTGGTACAGTTATACGACGCCAAGCCATTAACCAATGCGGGGTGACACCACAAAACGCACGAAAAGCAGACAAACAAGAACGACCTTATTGTCCTTTAAAAAAAATGACAACGAGCGCGAGCTGCTTCTCCACTCAGAGCAGTTTTACGAGTGTTCGCAGATTTTAAAACAGGCATTTCCAAAAATTTTTTGGTTGTGTATTAGTGCGTACCAGCCCAGCAAATAATAGGACCAGTCCAAACACGCGTGTAAAGAGTAGTCCACAAGGGACCAGGACTAGTCCAAAACTAACCCAAACGTATGGAAAAAACCTGGTCTATTTAACATTGCGATGTCCTAGGAGAGGACCATATAACCCACCTTTGGACCACTAAGGAGTAGTTTTAAAACTACTCCATGGTATACTCAAGAGGATTAGTTTTGAAGTCGGTTAAAAACGAAAGCATGTCGTTAAAAAACGAAGACATGTCGTCTCACTACAAACACTTTTTAACAATGACATGGTCCATGCTTGCATTACATCGGACCAGTCCATGGAGTAGTCCATTTTATCAAAATGGACCAGGTGGTCCAATTTTATTTGCTGGGAGAAAGTAAAAAATTGAGAGAATGCATTCATTTACAGCCGAAATAAAATGTTAGTAATATATTTTATAAGTTGTATAACACAAAGGTACAAGATACAAATTTTTTGTGTTGATAAAATATTTGTAGAAATTCTTTACCAATTCAATGTCGCTGATTTTAAAACTGCACTTTTTTTATGAGGAAGCTTTTTGACTCTAAATCAGTTTCAAATATCTTATCAAACAATTGTAAAAAAATTTAAGATTTTTATGTTTAAAAAATTCATAAAAAATAAATATTGCACGCAAATCACAGCTGATAGAAAAAAGTGCAGTTTTAAAATCAGCGATATTGAATTGGTAAAGAACTGCTACACATTTTCTAGCAACACAATTTTGTTCCCTTGTGTTATACAACTTATAAAATAAAATCTTCTAAATTTATATTTTTATGGCAGTTTCGTAATAGCAGAATGCTTTTCAAATGGGATGAACTTAATTTACGTTGCTTGGAACAAATAAATTTTAAATCCGAAAAAATTTGTTCGCATAGGTAAGTAGTGCCGAATAAAGGGAGGCACTTAAATGAATTTTTTTTCAGTTCAGGATAGAACTCGCCATCCAAATCTTTCCAGAACTCTACAATATTATTTTCGTCTAGAGCATTTACTTCGCTTCGTAGTATAATTAGTTCTGAATGAATGTCAAATTCGAAGTTGCTTACATCGCAACGAAAAGGGTTTTCAAAAAGTTCTAATAGCGGTTGTATAATTACAAAATCTTGAAACCTGTCTTGAAAATTATTGAAAAGTGTTTCAAATCTTTCGGCATATTCATATCTTTTGTCGATTTCGAGATTTCTATAAACAAGTGAAGTTTTTGGAAAATTGGAAAAATTACCAGTTTTAATTTGGGAACAAATTTGAACCTGCTGTCACATTTGCTTTTATCTGTATAAGATTACTCATAAATTGTAGCAAAACAAAACTTTTTTAACTTGTTTTTTAAATATTTTTACTTACTTAAGAAAAGTGTTTTCAAAGAAAAAAAAACCCACCGACGCGATTGGTACAGAAACAAAAATATTTTTACAAGCCCAAAATACCAACAAATTCTTGTGGCTATTTTTTTTTTTCTTAATAATTTCTGCATTTAGGTACGTCTTTTTAACGAAAGAAAAAGGGACCCCTTTACAGGCATCAAAGAATTTTTTTCACAAAATTTAAAATACAATAGAGAATTAAATTTGTGTATAATTGTAAGCAAATGCAAATTTTTTACAGTGCTGCCAGAAGTTTATAGTGTTGCCAGAATACATTTTTAGAAAAATAGCAAATTTGCACAAAAAATAAAAGTGGTATGCTCACAATCAATCATAATATGCACTGCAAATTTAGACTTTGCAAATTTGCATAATGACCATCGTGATTACACTTAATGTGTATTCACACTCAAGAAAAAAATTAGCGGAGTATTTAAATCTTTTTATAAGAACACATTAATATTTTTAAACGTCGAAACTGGGTAATTTGTTTATAACTGTTACCAGGGTGTTTGTTAGGGTATTCATTCGGTTAACCGTTAATCAGTTAACCGATTAATTACTACCCGATTAACTGATCGGTTAATTTAAAATCGGCTTTTTTCGATTAACGATTAAACCGGTTAATTTCAGTCGATTAACCGATTAACCGTTGTAATAAAAATTATAATTTTTTGTAGTATTAAACCATATTTTTTGTGTTTTAAGCAATAGGTGAGTTCCAAAACGTAGGTTGCAAAGCAACTCCCTTTTTTAAATACATTCATTCTACAGTCACCAAAAAAGTTGCCAAAGTGCACCAATTAGAATTATTTTTTTATAAATACATTTTTAAAATACAATACAAAAACATTAATTACGGAATTCGGAAATTAACTTTTTTTTGCAGAATGTTCGGTGCTGTGCTTTGCCAGGACGCAAACGCAACAACAGAATTAACCCAAACAATTAGAAGTGCTAAAAATAAAACAGGATTTAGATGGTATAATGGAAGATTTTATATGTTTAGAGAAATCTAGAAAAAAGACTGAGAATTTAGATATTCTGTATTATGGGTTGCTTTCGATTTCTCCAACATCTACGATAAGTGAAAGAAATTTTTCCAAGTCAAAATTTATCAAAACCAAAGAAAAGAGTCGCTTAAGTGTAATACATTTTAACCAAATTATTTATCTAAAAGATTATTTTATAAGAATTTCTTAAACTATTTAAATTACTAAAAAAATTATATCATAGTTTACTTTTTAATAAATACATAATCGGCCTTGTTCTGGAAATCGAAATCACGTGAAATAGAAATCGAACAAGTTTTTAATACTATCCTGTGTTTAAAATTGATACAAATATTTCTTTTTCATTACCAAATACTTTGAAGACCACATATCTTTACCAAAACTACTTTTGAAATCTGGAAGAGCTACGTTCATTTAAAAAAATTGAACTTGAAATCTCCATCGATTTAAATTTCACGTGATTTCGATTTACAGAACGTGGCCGAATATGTATTAATTAAAAAATATGTATTACAGAGTTATAAATTATTTTTTTTTTGCTCGTTTAAGTTCACGTGTTGTTATGTTATTGTTTATTTTTTACTACAAAACTGCAAATAATAAATAAATTTTCATTTATATTCATTGAAAGTACCTAAAACTTTATTAATCGGTTAACCGATCAATAACAAAATTAACCGATTATTAACCGATTATACAAAAACCTCGGTTAATTAATCGAGCGATTAACCGATAAAATCAAAAGCCCGGTTAAATGAATACCCTAGTGTTAGTGGAATTAGTGATCAGATTGAAAATTATTGCATAAGAAAAAGTAATAAAAGTCCTAAAAAATTATAAAAGCCGAATACATATACGTATGTATTACACAATTTATAATAATTGGGACTATCAGCTTCTTCCACCTAGGACTGTTAAAACTTTGCAGCCTACCTCATTGCATCCCCAAACGCTAAGAATTTCGAAGAATAAATGGCAACATCTCTGCAGGTTCTTAGATTTGTAAGTTAATATATGTGTGTATGTATTTCATTTTTAATAAATTTAAATATAGTCGAACTTCCCTATAAATGAATCTGTATGGGACCACAAAATTTCTTCATCATATAAAAAGCTTATAACACAAAAGAAATATTTTTTATTAGTTTATTTAAAATAATCAATTTTTTTGTTTTGTTAGGATTACATTCTTCCAAGTGGGCCTTTCTTTGTAAGTATGCGATGCAGAGTTCTTGTGAAATAATTCGTTATATGGAGACAAATAGGTATGCATGAATATGAGTCAAATATTTATTTGCAAAATTTGTTCATTGTAAAAAAAATTCATTAAGATAATAATTTTATTTTAAAGATATTTAAATACTTTTAAATTAGAATGAAAAAGATAGCTTTTTAAAATCAATTCATAGCTAAATTTAATGAAGTACATTTTTTAGTTTAAACCACTACTTATTAGTAATTAAAATCAATAAAAAATTATTCGTAATAGGTATATCATAATATCTATAATAATACAAATTCTCCACATTGTTAAATGCAGTACTGCCTGCGCTGCATCAGAAAAGCAAACTACCCTCCATACAAAATTTGACCACCTGATGCATTTTGATAAAATGGACTACTCCATGGACTAGTCCGATGTAATGCAAGCATGGACCATGTCATTGTTAAAAAGTGTTTGTAGTGAGACGACATGTCTTCGTTTTTTAAAAAAAAAAGATGCTTTTTAAAATCAATTCATAGCTAAATTTAATGAAGTACATTTTTTAGTTTAAACCACTACTCATTAGTAATTAAAATCAATAAAAAATTATTCGTAATAGGTATATCATAATATCTATAATAATACAAATTCTCCACATTGTTAAATGCAGTACTGCCTGCGCTGCATCAGAAAAGCAAACTACCCTGCATACAAAATTTGACCACCTGATCCATTTTGATAAAATGGACTACTCCATGGACTAGTCCGATGTAATGCAAGCATGGACCATGTTATTGTTAAAAAGTGTTTGTAGTGAGACGACATGTCTTCGTTTTTTAACGACATGCTTTCGTTTTTAAATGACTTCAAAACTAATCCTCTTGAGTATACCGTGGAGTAGTTTTAAAACTTCTCCTTAGTGGTCCAAAGGTGGGTTATATGGTCCTCTCCTAGGACATCGTAATGTTAAAAAGACCAGTTTTTTCCATATGTTTGGGTTACTTTTGGACTAGTCCTGGTCCCTTGTGGACCACTCTTTACACGCGTGTTTGGACTGGTCCTAGTACTTGCAGGGTAATTTAGTGAGGATCGTTTTTAAAACTTTTTTTTCTCATTCTTCATGACTGAAGAAAGGCAAAATTGGATTATTCCTCAAAAACATAAATGAATTTGGCGAAATATTAACAATTCATTTATGACTGTGAAAAAAGTTACATATTTTACATTTTTCATTTATGAAAAAAATTCAAAAATGGTTGAATATGAGCGATCACATATGAATTTCTCTGAACTCTGGTTTTTATCAAGAATAAAAATTGGGAATTCAACACGGCAAAAAAAATCTTGTTAATTAAAAATTTTGTATTCCTAATAATTACTTAGATAAAAAAAGAAAAATTTCGTATTTGGTATTGTATTTTTGTTACTTTTTGTAAAAATAAAAAACTTTTTCGAAATTATTTTAAGGAAACTTAAAAATTGGGATGAAGCTCTAGACATAATTAATGTACTGTATATAAGAGTTACGTAAAATAATAAGAAAAACAGTTAAATAGAAGTCCATTGTAAAAAAAACAAGTTAGGGTGCTATATTCGGCTGTGCCGAATCTTTAATACCCTCCACCGACAGTTCAAATGTTTAAGGAGTAATATCTGTATGATGTTATTATTATCTTAAACTGTGACGATTTGTTATTAACTATGGTTTAAGGCGACTTAACTGTTTTCCGGTACTAGGGTTTATATGGGGCCTAGGGTAAATTATGGACCGATCATCACGAAATTTCACAGCGTCATTTCTTGTCCTTTCAAACTGTGACGTACCAATTTCTGTTATGATTGCATTATTATTTACGGTTTTAGGCGTACTAAACTGTTTTCCGGTAGTAGGGTTTATATGGGGCCTAAGGTAAATTATGGACCGATCGTCACGAAATTTCACAGTGTTATTTCTAGTCCTAAAAAACTGTGACGTACCAAATTTTGTTACGCTAGCGTTATTTTTTACGGTTTTAGGCGTACTAAACTGTTTTCCGGGAGTAGTGTTTATATGGGGCTTAGGGTAAATTATGAACGGATCTTCACAAAATTTAACAGCGTGATTTCCAGTCAAATAAAACAAATTTTTGCAAAATCTTATCTCATTCGGTGCCTTGTTCCAGCATTTATGTTATTTTTTGTAACAAAATTATTAATTTTTTTAGGTGGTGGTTCAACATTTTGATTCATAGCTCTGGTCCTACTGAACCGATTTTGCTGGATTTCAATCCCACTGCTTAGGATAACTACAAGCAATTTGGCACCAAGTTTGTTCATTTCTTTTGAGTTGTTCGAAAGTGAGCGTGTTTTCAACAGACGGACATGGCTAAATCGACTTAGAATTGCTCAAGGACCCAGAATATATATACTTTATGGGGTCTGCGATGAATAATAAAAAAGTTTCACACGGAATGACAAACTTAATATACCCTCTTCACAACTAATTGTGGTGGAGGGTATAACTAGAAGGCTAAAAGAGTAAAACGGGATTAAATTTTTAATTTCTAAAAAGTCCCCCACTACCAAAAATCGGAAAACTGTTAGTTTTCCACGATTGATTGATTTGTAAAAAAACACATGATTATTTTAAATTAGGCTCTAAGTAATTTAATAATTGTTTTTAATCGCTGTGTCTTAAATCTAAGTACTTACCAATTTTGTAAGATTAAATTTTAAGCAAAAGCCTTTTACATTTTCTTTTTAATTTTAATTTATTTCATAACGATAAGGTTTTAATGATTTTATATTTTATTTATATGAAAACAAATGCATAACATTAAACATACGAATAGATTAACCCTAAAGAATGTAACGTAATTAATAATAAGACGGGAAGTGTGTTTAAAAAATGTTTTGATCAGGGCTAAAATGTTTGGAATATGCATGCAATTAAATATACCGAAAAAAACTTAAAAAAATGTACGCGAAAAGAACAAACTAATAATATTTAATTAGTTTTATTCGAACAAATGTTTATTACAAAGTGTAATCATGTGATTTTCTCTAGTTTTCAACTTTAAATGTTCTTCGGTTGTCACACAAAAGCATTGCAAATATACATACGTTCAACATTAGTCAAAGTACTGGCGAATGAAGATAGTGTGTCAATATATGTATTCATCGGTTTTCCTTTTTTAATATATATAATATTTTAATTATTATATGTATATGTATGTATGTTGTTTTTTTAACTTGGTCAATGTTAAAAGACCTAAGGCAAATGTCCAATAGCTGGTTTAAGCAACTGTGCGAATACATGAAAATCATATGTGGCAAACCATATTGAATGTTAGTGCCGATTCACACACGTCAAGGAAACTTTTTGTTAAGTTTTATGAAACTGTCATTTGCTAAAGCACAGTGCGAAACTGATGGCACTTTCCATACGAAATCAGATGTTTTTTTTTTTAATGCAGGTTTCTCGGTAATTTTCGACATAAGCTTAATAGCTGGCTTAATGCGTATTATAGTTGGGCCTTGGTGCCGGTTCACACACGTCAAGTTTGACTCGTCAAGTCTTGAGTTTTCAGGAGAGCGGGGAAAAGAAATGGTATTCACTTTTCCCTTCTCTCCTAAAAGCTTGAGACTTGAGGAGTTAAACTTGACGTGTGTGAACCGGTACTTGACATTTGGATTAATAAATATTTTATTTTTAATATTTTGTACTGTTTCTTTAGGTTATCTATGACAGATAGATAATACACTCTTAAAGTTCTTGGGCTATCTCTTACTATAGAAGTATTTAAGTCTATTTAGTTTTATTTTTTGCAGTTTTGAATAAATCACATTTAAAATCAAAACATCTTAAATTGTTCAGTAAGCGCTTATTTTAGAAAAACTTAAATTGATGTAATTTCTTGTAGTTTTTCTTAAACAGATATAAGAAAATACATACGAAAGAAAAGGACTGATATATTTTGATTGACTCAAAAGCAATTCTTTTGTTAAAAACGGGTGCCAACCGGCTAATATGCAAATTTTTGCAAAGCATTTATTTCTGGGAAAAACTTGAAAAATTAGCATATACATTTGTACATACATACATATTTTTCATGCAAAATGCATTAAAAATTTGCCCTGTATTTTTTATTTTATTTTTTTTTTGTTATATGAATACACTTGTTATAATTAAATAGATTTTATTTTTCTTATTTTGCCATCTTTAGTTTATGTTTTTGAAAATATAACAAAATAATTTTTTTTAAAACAGTGAATTTATATTTTAAAAATTTTGTTTTTATTACCACATAAATATATACAAAATATATGTGTATAAATAGTATATTTTTAGTTTTTTTTTTCTATAAATATTTAAAAATTTATAGATTTTTATTTAACAGTCTTTTATGGCGTGTTTTAACTTTTAACAAAATTTTTTATTATTAACTCAATATCAGACACAATTATTTATACTTTTGTATATAGTATAGCAGATACAGATATCGCTTATTTGCAGCAACAACATCATAAGTCAAAACCCGGAAATGTTGACTTAAATCACTAAAGCATAGTAAATAAAGTGTTTTATGAAATGTTAATTATTTCGTATGAAGACACTGTAAACACAACTGTTGTGAGAAGAATAAAATTTTCTTTTTCCGCTATGTTGTGTGTGAATTTAAGACCTTAAAGAATTTCTTTAAACTAATATTTTTAAGTTATGACGATGTTGCAGCAAATAAGCGATATGTATGTATGTACATTGCTTCATATGGACAGATTTTTTGTAATTACATGTAGAAAAGTATGTGCTATGGTATTTTTAACATTAAAACTATTTCAAATTTAACTTAAAAAATTCTTTAAGATAAAAACAATTTTAAATGACAATATAAAATCTTTTATTTAGTATGTTGAGTTAAGTTAAATCAAGTGTTTTTGAGATCTCAGTTAAACCAGGTTAAGTTATTCTGAAAACAGTAGCTTGTTTCTGTATTTCCATCGTTTCTCGATTTATGAGATAACAGTATTTGTATTTGAATGCGAAAACAGACACAACAAATTCTGTTTATACTGGAATATTTCCAGTCAAATAAAAGCGAAACGTCAACAAAAGAAATAAATATAATAAAAACAGGGCTGCCAGATTTGACGAGTTATCGTCATCTTGACGATTTTTTGTTCCGATATTAACAAAGTGACGTTTTGATGATTTTTGCTAAAAAAGTGACGAAAGCAAAAGCAAAAACAAAATCAAAAATATTTTATAATTTTGTTGTTACTTTCTATAGAAATTAATCTTGAATTTTTAAATTTCAAACACTTCTTTTTTGTGGCGTTGAAAATTGAAAAAAAAAATAATATGAATGTCTGTAGAAAGCAACAACAAATTTATAAAATATTTTTGATTTTGTTTTTGCTTTTAATGAAATTGTTGGCGTTGCGTTTTACACTTAAGGCTCAGTTAGCCGGGAGTAACAGTAGCGTTGAAAATCAGCTGATTCATTTTGTTGTATGTAAAGCAATTAGAACGATTACAGTTAGCAGTAAGATGTTACGTCTCAATCTGTAAGAAATAGATTGGTCTTACTTTTTTACGGTAAGGTTACTGTTACTGTTACTCCCGGCTAACTGAGCCTTTAGTCTTTGAAATAAGATAGTTGTAAATAAATATTTTTATATGTTTGTTTATTAGAAAAAAAGATATCTTTAGAAACAAGGGTTAAATTTTTATATTTATCCCTATTGTGAAAATTGTCCTCGAAATTGTTTGTCTCTTCCCTAAAAAATGTATCGGCAAAAGTAAAATTTCGAGGAAAAGTAATGGATCGACTTGGCTTATTTTGAACATTTAATACTTCTTATATACATATATTCCGGCAAGAAAAAAATTTGTTTGTCTCCCAGTAAAAACTTTTTCAAAATGGATAGCTTCTTTCACTCGTTATTTAGTAGCTTTCTTCCATAAGAACTTCGATAACTACTTTTTTCTGGATGTATTTAGATAAAAAAATGACTTACTTTTGAATTTGTTCATTTTGGCACAAGAAAATTAAAGAAAATAAATAATTTTTTAAAAAATAATCCTCCAGCTTAACAAAATAAATATATAAATTTAATGAAATTATTAAATACCCATGAACTTTAACTATGTTTTTGTTTGATTATTTTATAATAAAAGTCGAAACAAATTTGTTTAAAATTGATTTTAAATTGCACGATTCTTAAAACAAAAAAGACGATCTTTTTTATTTTTTTCTCAGGAAATTGACGATTTTGACACAAATTTATCTGGCAACACTGATTAAAACCAAAACAAGAAAAGGCTAAAAAAAATTTAATATTTAATTTTAATAATAATTGACGATTTTGACACAAATTTATCTGGCAACACTGATTAAAACCAAAACAAGAAAAGGCTAAAAAAAATTTAATATAACAAAAATATAACAATTGTTTTTTGTTTATTTTCATCATATAAATTATGCATTCATCATGTATATTCCTTCTATTTTTTTATTTATTTTAAAAAATAGTATATAAACATATTTAATATTTAAAATATCTACATTTTGTTTTTCTCGCCACCAATTTCAAATGTGACTTATTTTGACAGTTGTTGAAAGAAACTTTTCGCAAAATATTGTTATAGAAACTCTTTTTCTCGCATCCTTCCAATAATTGCTGGAAAATTATTTAAATGACAGATAATTCTCGCAAAAAAAAAGATACAGAAACACTTGTGTGTGAAAAACCATTTTTTGTTTCATTTCACACTATTTTTGTTGCAATTCACACGTTTCATGCGAAAAGTTTTACGATGTGAGAAATACAGAAACGGGCTACAGATTTGTGCCGCCATTACCAAGTTTGTATGCAAAATGTTGACGGAACAGTTTAGTTTTTTGTAAATCACACTACGTTAAACTAAGTTTGAACTTAATCCACATCTCAAAAACCCGACCTAAGAAATTTAAGTTACTTCTGTGTAATTGGTTCAGTTGCATTTCTATCCTGTCAATTGTGTTCATACTAGCGTTGCCACTAAATTATATTTAACAAGTAAAAGTGCTATCTATATTCTGCTGTGCCGAATCTTATATACCCTTCACCATAGTTATGAAAAGTCAATTATTCCCCAGCTCATATGGTATGGGCGCTATTGTGCCAAAACCATTGTTTCGGAATAAAAAAAGTAGTTGTTTGTCGAATACCTGATTAAGACTATGTGGCATGCCACTTAGAATGGTTTGGTCCCCCATACAAAAAAAAAGTTGAGCCAGTCACCCTCTACGATTAAAGATAAGTTGAAAATAATTCCAGAAAATGTTTTTCTAATTTTTTGCTACGCCTCTGGATACCGCTTTTCTTTAATCCTAGGGGGTGCAACAATTATGTTTTATTATGTTGGTGTCCTTTCGAAATCTTGTTTACGATCAGACGTTACGTTTTTTTTGTTCCGAGCTGCAATCTACAATTTGAGTCTTAAATTCAAATTTAACTATTGAATTTCAAAAATTTTAAGGATTCATATTAAAGAGAAACATTAAATTAATGCTTAATTTTTCATTTCGTGTGATATAAGGTGTGTTCCACAAGATCTCGGACAAGTTCGGAATAATGAGAGTAAAATGAAAATTACTTTCTAAATTTGCCAAAGTTACCCAAAATTGTTGGAACGGAAAAAACCATTTTTGCATTTCTTCAAATACTAATGCTGCTTACTTTTTTAATAAAAGCCTATTTAAGAGATTTTAGACGCTTAAAAGTCAAAGCATTATAAAATCAAAACATTTGCATCATTGTCATTTTTTATATATTTTTTTTTTTTTTTTTAAAGAACTTCCCTTGTTCTTTTTGTATGCACTGATGTTTTTACCACTTTAACTTTTTCATTAAAACCTTGAATTCTGCTTTTTAATATATTTTTTAATAACAAACTTAGGCCCGTTTCACAGAAAAAATTATTAGTAGTTTTTTATCAATCAAAAAAATTATTTAAAAAGTATTTAAATTTAATTAATGTGATAATTGAATCAATTATTTTTTTTGTTGAATGAAAATTAAAAATATAATTTTGATTTAAATAACATTTTAGTTGTTTTAAAATAAATTCTGAATTAAAAAATTAATTATATAACAAAAAATTATTTCGTTTAAAACAAAATAATTCAAACTTGTGAAATTGTTGTTGGAAATTGTCGAAATCAATCAACACATTGTTTGAAACGGCCAAGTTTTTTTAAACATTTTTTTAATTAAATTTAAAAATATCATTAATTGAGAAAAAATATTCAAAATTATCAATTTTTACAATTTTTAGTAATCAATATAATCATTTTGGTAATAGGTGCAAAATCAACAAATGGGTTGATTCTATGAATTTGGAACAAATTTGGTGATTAGAGACAATTTTAAATTTTTTCTGTGTTTCACAACTTACCGATAGCTAAAGGTAGGATTTTATCGGCCGTATAAGAAGTGTTCCATTATTGCAACTTTACTTTAACCTACCAGGTAGGATGCACCTTAATCTACTTTATCGCTCACTTTAGGTTAAAGTAAAGACTTAATAATGGAACACTTTTTACAAGGCCGGTTAAAGTCTACTTTTAGCTATCGATAAGTTGTGAAAACGGGCCTTAGATTTTTTTGTTTGAAAATTTTCTGATAATAGGTGCGTTTAAGAACTTTTACAATAATAATAATGCAGTAAATGAGTAAACT
Organism: Pollenia angustigena; assembly: GCA_930367215.1. NCBI lineage: Eukaryota > Metazoa > Arthropoda > Insecta > Diptera > Polleniidae > Pollenia > Pollenia angustigena. Next base: position 202,841,628 of record OV884059.1, read on the forward strand.
AAAAAATTTGCTCTCACAAAAAGCTGTCGTACAAAAAAGTACGCGAACGGAAAATTTGTAAAAATTGTTAAAATAAAGGCAACAGCTGATGGCAAATAATTGAAGTGTTGAAAAATGTTTACACTTTTGATTACTTAACTCGTTTTCTTATCGGTACTCGATTAAATACTTTTTATAACACGAACATTTTTGGAAAATACAAACAAACTATTTTATGTAATCTTTCATATTTGTTTGTTTTTTATTTTATTTGATAGTAAAATCAATTTGTAGCGGGTTAAATTATTTAAAAGAACATTTATAATTTTTAGCTATTGATTACTTAAGTACCCAAATACTTCACACTTTTACGACTCTAAAAAATTAACATAACAAAAAACATTTAAAAAGTTTGTATTTAGCCAAATAAATGCTTCACAAACAAGTTTCATTAGTTAATATTTATTGACTTCTTGTTTTCGTTTAATTTTTATTTCAACTTTCCTTTTATTTAACAACTAGTGTACCCGCCCCGGCGTCGCACGGGTACCGCTTATTATCTGTAAGCAGATGACAGCACATGGGGGCGAACTTTGTAACTAACACGACTTTCTTTTATTTCTTTTTATCGATGAAAACTTAAAATGGATTAATACGAAGATTTGAAAGAAAAATTAGTCAACTCGATGGAGCCGTTTTCTGATTTTAGTTAATCGAAAAAAGTGGGCGTAAAAGTGGGCGGGGCAAAAGTATCCTATGTCCGTCTCCTGGCTCTAAGCTACCTCCCTACCAATTTTCAGCCAAATCTGTTCTGCCGTTCTTGAGTTATAAGTGGTGTAACTAACACGACTTTCTTTTATATATATAGATGTTTTCACAATTTGTATGCTTTTTATTTGTTACTTTTGTTTGTTTACCTTTTGAAACATATGTTTTTTTGATTTACTAAATTTTACTGCAAAAATTTCTCTCAATTATGTTCACATTTGCTGCATTTTGTGTACTCGAACGCAATTTTGTAAAATGCAGAAAAGTTTAGTAAAAAATAGTAAAAACTATTGTGTTCTAGAACGCAACTAATTTATCACTTTCATACGTAAACAAAAAACATCTGATTGTTTAAAACTTACCCACAGAAAAAGTTCGGGCAAATTTGTACAGGAAATTAAACAAAATTACTCTCTCAATTACTCTCTTAAGGAGCGTATAGACGACATGTTTTTGTCATCTGACATGTAAAATTTCCCACTGCAAAACACATACATGTCGTGTGTTACCTTTTTAACTTTGCTTCTGTAAAAGTCAGACGCATAGTCATCTGACAAAATTTCAATTAGAGCGTGCTCTATTTTCTTCTGACAAACCATCTGACATCAGAAATCTATGCCGGAAAGAAACTGGCAGCGGCGTCAACTATTGACGGAATCATTAGCCGGCTGAAGTTAATATTTTACAATACCAAGATATGTATGCTCATCTCACCATTGAATATATTTAACGTAAATATATACATAAAAACCGTTTCATTTTAAAATTCTAAATTGGTATCTTTAATATAAAAGAAAAAAATGTTAAGATGGCTAAATTATTTTACGGCGCAAATAAATATTTTCGTGGCGGCAGCAAGCTATTTTGATACCGAGAACTACTTTGGTTTCTGCAATAACAATGCGAAAAAAACAGAGACAATGTCAGAAGCAAATTACATGTACGTTTGTGACCGAATATTATAAACCTTATGTAAAACCGCAATTTTGACAGACATGAACAATTACATGTGACTTGAAAATTTGACATGTCAGATGACAAATACATGTCGTGAACGGGTGCCTTTAGTTGCACAAAACGTGTTATCTGGAACGCTTTTGGGTAACTTTGTGCAAGTTCGGACTGTTTCGTTATACATGTAGAACATAGCTATTGTTTACCCCGCAAGCGTCTCTACACCCTTTGTCACCAATCAGGTAGCCCTCGATCATTTATAAATCGATTTTCTTAATTTTCACTACCAGTATTTTAGACAACAGCCGGCTATCGGGACCTTTTTCTCCAAAATCAGGGGTGAAGCAAGGATGGCAAAGTCCTCAGTGATACTTTCGAGGATAAACACCGTGGAATCCAATGGAGCTTAATTCTCATCTCGAAAATTTAGATTATGCTGACTATATCTGTTTATTATCTACAAAGCATTCAGATGATTTAGAATAGCGCCTTTTTCTAATTACGGAATACATGAAAATCTTAATTTTATCAGCGGAAAAGAAAATAAATATTTTTAAATCAAATGTACTGTCAGTTTTGCTTTATAGTTGCCAAATGCTTAAAGCAACTTATCGCAAAATGTAAAATTCGACCCATTACCACTTATTATGAAGGAAACAAAATGGGCATTACTTAAGAAAGTATTCAGATGAAACATGTCGAAAAGCACTAGACTGGAATGCACAAGGCGGCTGACGAAGAGGTCGGCAAAAATCAACTAAGAATAATAGCCTGCAAGAAGATATAAAGATAAGTGGAGTTTTGTGAAACAAAATTAAAATGGTAGGCATCCGCCAGAACAAATTGGAGAAACTTTATAGATATGAGTTAAGTGGATAGAATAAGTATTTTTCATAGATTATAAGGAAATTTAAAAAAGTAAAGATTAAGGGGTAAAAAATAGAGACAGTCATTTTGCAGCTATTTGTGGACCGATTTGGCGGAATTTTAATAGGACAGTGCACACAGAAAAAAATACCAATGTAAAATTAACATGGCGAAATGGTGATTGAGAATTATTTAAATTTATCATTATTTCATATTAATTTTAAATGAAAAATATTAAAATAACCTTAAATCACGTTTATTATTATTCACTGTAAAAATAACATTGTTCAATATTGAATCTATAAAAACCGGTTTTTTATAATAGAATCAAAAGTTTATCTTGTTCAATTAACATGCATACATACTTAAGTATGTAAATTTTTTTATTTTCATGTTTAAAATTTGTTATAAAAAGAAGACAATGCCCGTATTTTTTTACTTAAAATTATTAAGTTAAATAGTACATCAAGTTTTCAAAGTAGAATGATGACGAAAACCATATTGGGCGATTCTGCTAATGCTTATGTTAACAAAGGAGAATACAAAATAAGTGAAATATGTGTAACAGGGGTGAGTGTTTTGAATTATTCTTAAATAAATGCATATGGGGGATTTCATGTCAAGTGACCCAATTTTTAAATCGATGTCTTCCGATTTGGGTGAAATTACCACCAAGCTTAGTCCTATTAAATAGTAGTTTAGACACAAATTTTCAACAAGATCGGTCAAAAAGTTTCTGAGTTAGAGGGGGCCAAAGTTTAGCATTTTGTCCATACAGGTGTTGTTTCTCATCCATGTAGACAAATTTGTCCCAAGTAGCTTAGATAGCTATTTGATCAATCTTTTAAAATAAAATATTTTTGTTCACTTGACATGAAATCCCCCATATGTGTCTCTGAAGCTTCTTCTCACTGTTAAATCACACTCAAACCAATTTGATTCTACATTAAATTCACTTTGTTTCAACTTGAAATAACGGTCATTCAACGTGATTCGGATTGTTATTTCAATAAAGATGACAATTTGCTCTAACTTTATTGCAATGTTAAATTTACATGAATTATAGTTATTTTAAAAGGAAAAAATTTTGTTCGCATGTTATTGTAAAATCAGGTTGAATTAACATGAAAAACGTAAAAAGCAAAATCACCACCAAAAAATTTAAAATCAACCTTGTTTTCGACGTTTTTAACTTTTTTCTCTGTGTGTATGTGGAAAAAATATATTCGAATAACTCATGTCATCATATCCACGGACATTGTTAACTTCGCTTCCCATAAGGTGCTAGAATATAAAAAATTTATGGGGTCTTAGATAAAAATTATAGAAACTACAAACAGAATGACAAACTTATACATACCTTTTTTCAGTGAAAGGTATACAAATGTTCTAGTTTTTAAGTATTTGGCAAATCTTTTACTACTGTATTTTTTAATTAAAACAAGTTAGAGTGCTATATTCGGCTGTGCCGAATCTTTGATACCCTCCACCGACAGTTCGATTGTTTAAGGAGTAATATCTGTATGATGTTATTATTATTTTAAACTGTGACGATTTGTTATTAATTATGGTTTTAGGCGACTAAACTGTTTTCCGGTAGTAGGGTTTATATGGGGCCTAGGGTAAATTACGGACCGATCATCACGAAATTTCACAGCGTCATTTCTAGTCCTTTAAAACTGTGACGTACCAATTTATGTTATGCTAGCATTATTAATTATGGTGTAAGGTGTACTAAAATGTTTTCCGGGAGTAGGGTTTCTATGGGCCCTAGGGTAAATTATGTACCGATCTTCACGAAATTTCCCAGTATCATTTGCAGTCGTACAAAACTGTGACGAGCCAAAATTTGTTATGATTGCATTATTTTTTACGGTTTTAGGCGTACTAAACTGTTTTCCGGGAGTAGGGTTTCTATGGGCCCTAGGGTAAATTATGTGCCGATCTTCACGAAATTTCCCAGTATCATTTGTAGTCCTACAAAACTGTGACGAGCCAAAATTTGTTATGATTGCATTATTTTTTACGGTTTTAGGCGTACTAAACTGTTTTCCGGGAGTAGGGTTTCTATGGGGCCTAGGGTAAATTATGTACCGATCTTCACGAAATTTCACAGTGTCATTTCTAGTCCTATAAAACTGTGACGTACCAAATTTTGTTACGCTAGCGTTATTTTTTACGTACTAAACTGTTTTCCGGGAGTATTGTTTATATGGGGCTTAGGGTAAATTATGGCGGGATCATCACGAAATTTAACAGCGTGATTTCCAGTCAACTAAAACAAATTTTTGCAAAATCTTATCTCATTCCGTGCCTTGTTCCAACATTTATGTTATTTTTTGTAACAAAATTATCAATTTTTATAGGTGGTGGTTCCACATTTTGATTCATAGCTCTGGTCCTACTGAACCGATTTTGCTGGATTTCAATCCCAAACTGCTTAGGATAACTTTGTTCATTTCTTTTGAGTTGTTTGAAAGTGAGCGTGTTTTCAACAGACGGACAGACAGACGGACATGGCTAAATCGACTTAGAATTACTCAAGGACCCAGAATATACATATATACTTTATGGGGTCTGAGATGAATAATAAAAAAGTTTCACACGGAATGACAAACTTAATATACCCTCTTCACAACTAATTGTGGTGGAGGGTATAAAAATCAATTATATTTTGGTCAAAATAATAGCGGTGGTTTTAAACCAACGAATTTTTAGTAAAGTTTAATTCCTTTTGCAACGGTTAAATACATTTTAAAGAGTGCTTCAGTTCAAAATTGTGTTTTCATCTCCTTAAAACAATAAATAAAGTCTATTAGGGTGAAAATTTTCATGCCAGTAAATTATGTACATTCCCCTGAACGGCTTCTGAACAATTAAACTAGAAATCCATTAAATGGTAGTAGTAAATAATTTAATAATTGTCACCGGCTTTAGTTTAATTCAATCTGTATGCACAGGTTAAACATCGATGCGTTAATGTAAACAAGTAAAAGTTCCATACTCGGGTATACCGAGTCTAATACACCCTTCGCCATAGTTTGATAAGAACAGAAAATTATTGAAGTTTTGGCTCTTTTGTTTTTTTTTACCCTAGGTCTACACCAGAGATCAGCAATGAGTAGTGAAAAAGTGAGTAGAGCTAAATCATGACTCATAAATTCTTGTACTTATACGCACTCATAATTATTCCAATGTTATTCAAACTCATATTCACTCAAAAGTTTCATTTTATTCATCGTACTCATACTTAACAACATTTGAAGTGTTTGATTTAGAATCTACTCAACTCAATGTGTATAGGCGAAGCAAAATGCGAGGCTGCCAGATTTGTCCCCGAAATAGCAAAGTGACGATTTGGCAATTACAGTTTACTAAAGTTACATGTATGAAGTGGACGATTTTTCGGCAAATTTATCTGGCAGCGCTGATTATTAACTTGTGTGTTTTATCTGTTGAGTTAAAACGGTAAATGGATGAGCTAAATGATTTGAATCATTGTGAGTATTGTAAGTATTTTCTTGAAATTATAAATCAAGCTAACGTCATTTATGAGTATGCGTATAATGTCGACGTCGCACTCATAAATATTTCTCTTGTGAGTGTAAGTGAATCAGAGTAGTTTAGTTTAAATGATTTCTACGCACTTATACTTACAATTGCATGAGTCAGTAAGAGTAGCGAAAAAACGATTCATTGCTGATCTCTGGTCTACACTAAAGATAAATATCTCAGCCAGTTGGCAATTACGTCGGCAGAATAACAAAGCAATATTTCTTATTGCTCAGCTTATGTTAAAGGTATGGGAAAACGTATTTATGTTAACTCATAATTTCAAAAAAAAATCAACGAAGAAGGTGCAGTGTAAAAACTGGTGATATCTTGCAAAAATTATTTTTATTGGTATAAATTCTTTCTTATTCGACTTTATTATTAATACCCAGTAAAAACTTCGCCTACAAAAAAATGTGTTGAGTAATCAGAAAAACATAAGAGCACTACTTACAATTCTACTGAAAGAACCAATGAATTTTAAAAGGGATGTCCCAAAATGAACGCATTAAAAAGTAAGTCATTATTTTTTTTTACCTGCAAATCTCAGTTGTATTGAAGAAATCTGGCTTCCAAAATTAATCTATATCCTAGTTTCCGTCATATCTGTGGACTTCGAAAAACACATTCAATAGACACCCGAACAGACAGACACAGTTTAAACAACTCATTAGGACCCAAAATACATACTTATACTTTATAGGGTATGAGATCAATAATGTAGAAATTTCAAACGGAATGACCAACTAATAAATGTATACCCGTTCCACTTGTGGTGAAGATTATTAAAATTCTTAACTCAATTTTTTGTTAGGGGCGAAGCCGAATTCATGTAAATGGTGGTGGCAATACTACAACAAGTACAACACCAAAAAGAAAACATTGTATTTTATAGTTAAAAGAAATTGCATTCTCTTTTCTCCTCTCTCCTAAATGAGTGCTCCGAAAACTCAATACACTCACAGTTTGTTACTTTCACCATCGCAAGAGAATTTGCTTTCAAGTAAATTTTTGATACTTGTCACAGACACTCCATCTTTTGCTATGCTTCAGCAAGAAATTTCCTCTAGAGAATCGGTCGAAGTATCTTGTTGAAAATATTTATTCATTGGACCGCTTGTAGCCCCTTTGATTTTGTTGGTGGAGCATCTTCTTCAAGTACTATGTTATAGTCATTGCGTTAGTGATAAATTAGTGAAGTTGTTGAAAAACATTTACGTTAATACATTTTGGATACCTGTTACATTACGCATTATTAGATTCATCCTTCGTATAAAACGTAGGGTAAGTCGTACCTTAAGGCTAGATTACACTATTATACTTTGTATTAATACATGTCAAAAACTCAAGTAATATGACAAAGTGTGATAGTGTGAATGCAATGTGTCACGAAAATTACAAGTATTAAGAAAAAAGTTTGACATCCCATACGACTTCATCGTTTTTTGAAAAATTTCTAAACAATAATACTTTTCATTGGATCAGGGTTGCATTTAATTTCATGTGTGAGTGTTTATACTTTGTGTGATGGTGTGAACACAAACTGTCATGCTACATTAGATTTTTTGACAGTCGCAACAAAACTCATTAGAATTCTATCTCACAAAGTATTATGGAATACGTAAGACTTGTGAGATTGTGTAATCTGGGCTTTAACAATAGTGGAAGGCGGTACGTTTTCTTCTGCTTAGCCTTTAAGCTGGTATGCCATACCCCAACAAGAGCGTCAACGTTGTGATACGAACAGTAGTGTCAACTCTCTTGTTTAATAAAACCCAACTAAAAGAAATAAAAAATGGAGATAAAACCGCTATGTTGAGCAAAAAAATATCTAAATTGCCATTATTTATTAGAAATAGCCGCCAACTTCAAAATAGTATTTTTTAGTAAAGTGAATAAACACACCTAATGTGTAATGATTCTCTGTTTGCTTATGTTTATTAATTATACTGGTCGGCAAGAAAAATAAATAAATGGAATATAAAGATTTTAAGGCCTAAACTTAAAGCAGTTTTAAATTTTTTAGTAGTACATAGTAATATTTCGCTTGAAATTAGGCGGTTCTGCTAATACATTTCTTTATAACTTGAGAAAGATTTGTCCGAACACTTATAGACTATTAGGAAAAAAATTTCCTTTAACTCATCCAAAACACATTTTTTTATATTTTCTTCTGCTTCGGAGTTATTCATAATTAGTTGCGATTAATGTTTTTTTTTTCATGTAAAATTAGTACTTTTTTTTGTTTTTAAAAATTTTTAAACATTTTGTTAGAACAAAAATTTTATATTTTATCATTTATCAAAAAGCCGGTTATATTACGAACCCAATAAGCCATTTATCATAAAAATCGGTGGGGACAAATGCTAATTTTATTTTTTATTATGGGCTTGACTAATATTTCGTCAGAAATAAAGCGGTTATGCTAATAGATTTCTTCATTACTTGAGAACGATTTGTCAGAAGATTAGTCCAGCGAACAGTTAATATGTACATACAACATTATTAATGACCACGTCAGTACATCAGTGCAGAAGGAGTCAAATAACTTAGTCCAAGAAAACTCGTTGTGCGGTTCATTGTTAGATCTACAAGCAGCAAATAGTAGATACAACAGTCCACGTCACATTCTATCTTAAGAACATTTAAAGTTTACGGAACTTCAAGAAGGACTCAGTATACAGAAAAAAAATGTTGGCTATTTTGAGGAGCGATCACAACGTCTTCGGGAATAATGGAACCAGTTTCTGGAAACGGATTCAAAGTTACGAGATGTTTGTGATACTGCAATGCAGTTTGAATATTTTGCTTAAGGCTTTTACGACCAAATCAAAGCATTAGTCTTCAAGTAAAAGCAGAAAAGAATGTGAAGAACAGTCCAAAATCACTGAATCACCTGAGCTCTTAAATGCCTGTAAATTCTTAGAAAATTTTAAAATATTTCACCTCAAGACGATAAATCTCCGAGTTAAGCTTCCAACAATGCTGCTGGGATTATTCGAAGGTAAGAAGCTCTTAACATCTCTGAACCGGAAGGAAGGGAACTAATAGCTACAGAAAATCAACCTCTTTCATATTTTAAAATTAATATTAGCTGGATTAATTTGAGACGCTGCATGATGAAGCTCTTGATCAATTAAGAAATCCAGGTGCCGATGGTTTTAATCAAGATGAAAATCATATGATTTAATGCAGCAAAAGTTGGTCAATCTTTCTGGTAAAGCTGACAATATGAGACATGATGCCCCTACACAAACTGGAGTAGTAGGACCAGTCGCTTGTGCTTGTGGCTTATTTCGGTTACCGAAGCTCACAATTCGACGGCGAATATCTAAAATGGAAGCAACTATTCAAAAAATGTGGTATTTAAAGAGTAATTTGTCAAAAGAGTCAGATCGGTAAATTCTCTCCATCCGAAACAAACTTATTGGCTGCTTGGAAAACATTACAGTAACGTTACAATAATAAAAGAATTTTAGTAGTTAACTTGGTGTAAAAAATACCCAACCATCAGTATGTAACGTCATATGCAACATCTGTCAAAGAATTGCATTATACCAGCATTAAAGAATTTTGGGATTGCGACATCTTGGGGTGAAATACTAATATTGCTAAAAACATACATACTTTCATATCAGGTACATATAATTATTGACAAACCCTAGGGACCTACCAACTAGAGCTGCATTTTTATCATTGGAAAATCAAATCCAATCAAGGAAAAACCAACGTATAAAGCAGTTTAAACCAGTGTTCGAAAATAAACACTAAATATCGTTTTTTAATGTTCGGGTCGGTAGATTTGTGGAAAACACAAACGCTAATAGTGTTTGTGTAGAAAATCATTAAAAAAAATAACGTTTCCCTGTTAGTCATCTTTCGAACACAAAAATATTACTGTTTTTATCAGAGACAACAAAAGATGTGAACATTTAATTCCGTTCGGTTTTTTTTTTGAAAATCCACAAACTTCAATGTGTTCGGTTCGGTATCACTACAATTGTTCTGTTTTTATATAATGTTCGGTTCTTCTAAATAATGTACTGTTTATTTTCGAACACTGGTTTAAACAACTATAATAACCAACGAAAAAAACACATGCAGATTGTTTAATAACGGTGGTCATAGAATATATCGACGCAGCAAATTTCTACAATTATCGCAGGCAGAACTACTACGATGTGCTCAACAAAATAATCCTTGTGTCAACTCCATCTGAAGTTATCTTGTTTCTAAAACCTGCAATTCAAGTATCTGCAGAAAATGTGCGAAAGAAACACAATACATTGCTCCAATAATAAAGAGAAAGGACAATTACCCTAAAAGGTACAAAGTCATCTGGAGCACTAACACTAAACAGCCAAATACATATGTAAAGCCATCAACCTCAAATGTAGCAACAACATCAACAAGCAACAATGCTGCGTGCGGCTAAGGTATTTTAAATCCAAATACAGTTAAAAAGGTGTCCATTGTAAACGTCCTTTCAATTACGTCAGCAATTAGAAATCTCCCTGGAGGACACAAGGGCCATGTTTGGTTAGCAATAGCAAACGTTATCAGGCTCAAATAATGTATCTAATGAATTTAGAGCAGTATTACATTCAGGCTCTGAAGTAAACGTTGTGTCAAAGCATCTTTGCCAAAAGTTTTGTATATTTCACCGTCAGAAGCATCACTTTGCCTTGGCGGTATTGGTGAAAATAAAATATCGTCTATATATCGTAATGAAATTGAGGGATCACAAATTTTCCGCTGAATACACTTTTATACGAAATGTATTTTGCAGTGGCTTTGTCAGATGTTAAATCCATAAGTAATTGCACATATTTGTCAGAATTTGGTTTCGTCTGACAAAACCTATAATCGTTCATAACAGTAAGTTATATACTGATTGATATATTTATATTTCAATATCCTCAATATCAATATTTACCTAGTAGATCCTTATTTCTATCAGCAAAAAAAAAAAAAAAAAAATAGATTTGCTACTTGGAGCAGAAATTTACTACATATTAACTTAAAACGGAACAATTCATCTTGCTGACAAATCCTTACTAGTTTTTTATAAATTTTGCCCCTATCGTCCTAACAAGTTTCAGGGCACTTCTGAGCGATTCGATGTATGAAAACCCCCCATTGATTTTTCCTCCCCAACACTTTTGTAGAACATTTTAACCTTCTAAACTGCTCCTTAGGGTATTTTCCCTTCAAATAAAGATGTACACATTTGCCCTCCTTCTTCTTACTTTTTTCAGGGCGCCTCTGGAGGGGTCAAATGTATGAACGACCATTGATTTTTCTCACACAACATTTTTGTGGAAGACACCAACCTTCCATATCTGCTCCTTAGGGTACTTCCCTTGAAATAAGATTTTATAAATTTGCCCTCTCGACCTAACTACTTTTATTGCACCTCTAGGCAGTCAGTAGAAAAATTTTTTCTTGCTCGTTGCGGCACAAAATATTGTTGAAGTCCTCTATTAGTTTTACACCTTTTGCGGCAGAATCGTTGACAACATGCTTTTCCCAAGTTTCTGGATCACTATCAAGAAAATCTTTTGACAATCCGAGGTGCGTAAAAATTGTTCCTGTGTCTGGTGTAACATAATGACTCAAATTTTTCTTCTTTTGGTGACAATGAAATTCTTTTAACACTTTCGAAGTCGCAAAAAGGAACTGGAGAAACATTTACTCTACCCTCTTTTGCCCCGCTATCTTCATCATAAGATTCCTTCATGTGACTGCTCGACAGTTCTTCCGAGTATTTCTCTTTATCTCTCTCAAATTTACGAATTGCATCTGCCATTTTTCGCTTGGTATCAAAGGTTACATTGTTATCAAATAATGCAAAAGCAACAGTTTCGCCACTGTAGCCCAATATAGTACGCGAACGGAAAATTTAGGAAAGAGTTGATGGCAAATAAATGTAGCGTTAAAAAAATTTTTACACATTTGACAACTTAACTCGTTTCCTTATCGGTACTCTATTAAATACATTTTAAAACAAGTAAGAAAGCATAGTCGGTCAAGCCCGACCATATAATACCCTACACCACAGTATATAAAACACATCATGGTTATGTGTCCATGTAAATATGGATTTATCTATGTTTATAAACTTCATGAAAATTAAAACTAAAATTTTTTTGGCGAACTATTTATAGTTATAATGCCAGGGTATCACACAAATTTTTGGAGCCTCAACCGCAAAGTCCTCGTTCGACCTAAACCTTCGTGTAGGAAGGCGAGAGCTTCTAGAATCCGCTCCAGCGTATTTTGGCCTCCACCAGTAAACTTCCGAGTTATTTCCTTGGTACTACACCAGTAAAACGTCTGAGTTATAAGTATATGGTTCTCCACCAGTCACATTATTTATTTAAGGTTAAAAACGATTGCATATAGTCAATGTTGAAACCGCAAAAACTGCAACTCGGTACAGTTATACGACACCGAACCAATAACCAATGCGGGGCGACAACGCAAAACGCAACAAAAGCAGACAAACAACAACGACCTGTTTGTCCTTAAGAAATAATGACAAAAAATGCGAACTGCTTCTCCACTCAGAGCAGTTTTACGAGTCTGTACCCTATTGTATTTTCACTTAAGTTAAAAAATATTATATATACACTCACAATATTATTACAGTAATGGACTGTAGTTTATTCAAAAATTATTCATTCAGTCATTTTTAAATAAAAAAACATTTAAAATTCCAAGCGAATTTATTTTTAACTGATTCTAACAGTTTTTCAAAAAACTAAGTGCATATTAATACGGATTTTCAGTTGCAGTTAATATTGTCCGTTGATTAAGTTAAATTCTTCTTTATGTTAAATTAAATGAAAATTTAATTTAAAGTAACGAATAGTTCATTTAATATTTACTGTCAAAAATTCGGCAAAAACAAATGAATATTCAGTTATTTAAAAAAAATTACTACATATTCCGTAAAAACAAATGAACATTCAGTTATTTTATATAATTTATAACTACCATAAATAAATTTTTACTTATCTATAAAAAACGATTTGCTTGTTTTGTGTAAAACAATTCCCAGTTTCTATTTGTTAAAATAATTTAGTTAAATACATCCAATTTTAAAAGTAAAATAATTGCGAAGCCATATCGGTCATGCTGCTGGTGTCTTATAATTAAGAGTTGTTCTGTAAACAACGTGGACAGTAGAACAAAAGTAAAACAAACGTGTGTAACGGGCTAAGCAAATAATAATATTCTCTCTCTCTCTCTCTCTCATTAGAAAAACAAGCGGACAGGTGTCTGTCTGGAATTTTTTAGAAATTCGGCTCTTTTGTGGAGTAAACGAATATTCTGAATATTCCTTTGTTTTTACGGAATATTCATTTGATTTTCTGATAGTTATTTTATATAATATAAAAATGGTGAAAAAAATGTATAGTAATTCATAAAATGAGAACGGCTGGGCCGATTTCTGCAAAATTTTGGAAAATCCCTCCGGAAAAGTCGGAAAATTGGAAAAGTCGAAAATTGATTTTTTTTGTACGAAATTTTGTGTGAAAATATTGTGTTGTATTATTAATCTAAAGTTTGTCTGAAGGCTTAAAATTGGGGCGCTAGTTTTATATAAAATATTTGAAAATTCATTTGTTTTTACGGAACATGGACTTGAATTTTTGACAGTAAACATTAAATGAGCTTTTCGTTAAAAATAAATAAAAAATTAGTAGACCGGGTTTTAACTGAATTTTCATTTATTTTATATTACAATTTCAGTTAATTTTACGTACAGAATATTGTGAGTGTAAAATGTATGTATATAGATTAGTTCTGGGAAACTATCGATAGCACTATCGATACTCTTAAAATATCGAACATATCGATAGGAAAAATAACGGTTTCGATATTTTTATTTAAAATAAAGCTATGAAAACAGTAACAGCAGCTATAATCACAGTTTTTCGATGCAAGCTTACATTATTATTTGGCGCTAAATTGCAGTAATGTATACAAACAAGAAGAATAGCAGATGGTATCGATAGCTTAGCTGTGCTTCTTATAACTGCGTACTAGTGTCCCTTATGTCAACATTTGAATATGTATGTTTACATAGGGACTGAAATGTCAAATGTGTTTAAAGTGTTGTAAAATTAATACCATCTGTATAAATACGCCTTAACACCTCAAATTTTGTGTTAGCCATTTTTAAAATTTAAAATAAAAGCTTGAAAACTTTAGTGCGAAAAGTTTCTGGAAGCTTAAATCTTTAAAAAAATGCAAGTGCAATTGTAAGGAAAAACAATGAACGACGATTAGAGGAAAAGTCCTCTAGACCGATTATCTTTTGACTCGAAAATCAAAACCAATTTAGAACATTATTAAAAGTTATTAAAAATTTTATGTTTTTGGTTTTCTTTTCAAACAGCGTTTATAAAACTGCAGTCAAAGTTGAAAAACTGCAATTTGTTCCACTTCTTCTTTTGTCATTGCCCAAAAAACAATGTTGATTTTACTTTTGATTCATTAAATGCGAGCAGTCGCTGTCAAACCAACTCAAAAAGCGAAAACTTGTAGGTACACAAATTTTCGTTTTTTGTTTTACAGTTTTGGGTTTAGACTGCAGTTTTTTAAACACTGTTTTCAAATAAATCTTTACGTGTTTTATTTGAACCTTTGTGCTACATATCGTTACCTAAACCGCAAAAGGCCTTAACTTACCAAAAATAAAAATCGATTTTTCAATTGATTCTAATGTATTGCATCAACAAAAATGTCTATAACAAAATTTTATTAACCTAACATAAGACCTAACTAACAGTTTGCAAAATACGCAACATTTTAAATTATCAAAACAACTGGTAGCTTTAATAAGAAAACTAAATTATAAACAGTTAAAAGCGATTTATCAATTTATCATTTTAAATACTTTTTTTTACTTCTTATGTAAAATTTTCAAAATGTTAGATAGGGCGTTTTGCATTTTAGGTAACGATACGTATTTTGCAAATAGAATCAAGTTCTTAATCGGGCTTTATTTCGTTGCTTATTCAGTTATTGAAATAAATTTTAATTGTGGTTTAAAAAAAAGTATACCAGTGCTGCCAGTGAAATTTCGAGAAAAATAAATTTTAGTTTCCAAAAAAAATACACTTTTGCCCAAAAAGATTAATTTTGAAAAAAACTTGAAAATCCATTTTCAACATTTAAAATTTATTAACATAACATTTTTATTTTATATTTAATGAATATTGTAAAGAAAATTATATCGTATAAATTCATTTTTATATTTATTCAAGTCATAAATATTAGGTATGTAATTTTTAAAAATACAGTAAGCAAACTTTAAAATTAATTATATGTAACTATCTTTGGATGGTAGTATCAAAACAAATTTGTTTTTGTAAAAATTAACACATACACAAGAATAAGCAGACAACAGAAGAACTTTAGGTGCTTTTACATGATCTGTATTTTGCAGTGGGTTTGACAGATGTTCCATATCCATATGTTCAAAATAACAAATACAGAAGGTTTATAATTTTCCTTTTTGGTTTCATCTGTCATAAGCTAAAATCGTTCACAACAAAATATGTACATATTTATATTTTTATTCACTTTTAATTGTATTTCACTTAATAAAAAAAGTGTTTTTTTTAAGAATATGTGTAAATTAATAAAAAAAAAAAGTATTATATGCCGCCACAAACAAATAAGCTTCAAAACAACTGATGTCAGATGGTTTGTCAGATCAAAATTAAAAAAAAAATTAAAAACTAATTCCATCTGACATTTACAGTGTATTTGACAAGTACACTGCTAAATAAAATGCGTGTAAAAGCACTCTTAGAAAACCTAACAACAAATTACATGTTATTATAACCTCCACCACAATTAGTTGTGAAGAGGGTATATTAAGTTTGTCATTCCGTGTGAAACTTTTTTATTATTCATCTCAGACCGCATAAAGTATATATATTCTGGGTCCTTGAGTAATTCTAAGTCGATTTAGCCATGTCCGTCTGTCTCTCCGTCTGTTGAAAACGCGCTCACTTTCGAACAACTCAAAAGAAATGAACAAACTTGGTGCCAAATTGCTTGTAGTTATCCTAAGCAGTTTGGGATTGAAATCCAGCAAAATCGGTTTAGTAGGACCAGCGCTATGAATCAAAATGTTTTTTGTAACAAAAAATAACATAAATGCTGGAACAAGGTAAGGAATGAGATAAGATTTTGCAAAAATTTGTTTTATTTGACTCGAAATCACGCTGTTAAATTTCGTGAAGATCCGTTCATAATTTACCCTAAGCCCCATATAAACACTACTCCTGGAAAACAGTTTAGTACGCCTAAAACCGTAAAAAATAACGCTAGCGTAACAAAATTTGGTTCGTCACAGTTTTTTAGGACTAGAAATTACACTGTGAAATTTCGTTACGATCGGTCCATAATTTACGTTAGGCCCCATATAAACCATACTACCGGAAAACAGTTTAGTACTCCTAAAACCGTAAAAAATAATGCAATCACAACAAATTTTGGCTCGTCACAGTTTTATACGACTATAAATGATACCGTGAAATTTCGTGAAGATCGGTACATAATTTACCCTAGGTCCCACAGAAACTCTACTCCCGGAAAACAGTTTAGTACACCTAAAACCATAATTAATAATGCTATCATAACAGAAATTGGTACGTCACAGTTTTAAAGGACTAGAAATGACGCTGTGAAATTTCGTGATGATCGGTCCATAATTTACCCTAGGCCCCATATAAACCCTACTACCGGAAAACAGTTTAGTCGCCTAAAACCATAATTAATAACAAATCGTCACAGTTTAAGATAATAATAACATAATACAGATATTACTCCTTAAACATTCGAACCGTCGGTGGAGGGTATCAAAGAATCGGCACAGCCGAATATAGCACTTTAACTTGTTTTTGTTTTAAATGATAACTTTAAAAATTTTGTCAGAGGCGGAAAGTTTAATATTTTATATCTGTACATTTTGCATACAGATTAAAAAGTTACAAAAAATGTCAGGATTATACATGGTACCTGGGGTCTAATCAGCGAATATGATATCGAGCAAAATTTATATAAATTATTTATTTTGGTATCATGAAACTCGATATCGAATGTATTGAATTTGACATTATAGCATTCGATATCGAGTAAGACAGTACATATATCGAATGAAAATTCGATATTTGCAAAAAATTCGATAGTTTATTCGATACGATAGTATCGAATGCGGTGATTAGACCCCTGAAGTCATCAACAGATATATGCTACCATTCGTGCAGGTTTTTGTTCCATTTTTAAAATATATGCAACAATGTGAGAAGTTGTCGTTTTCCTTTCTAAACATGTTGCAACTAGGGAAGGGTAAATGGATACCAAAATCGATTTTCGATCGACTTTATTTATTACGGTTTTTGAAATCGATTAATCTTACCTCAAAATCGATTTTAAAATCGATTTCAAAATCGTTTAAGATAAATTTGCAAACTCATACCTTATATCACAGAGGTATATTCCAGCTTTTTTTTTAGAAAACTACTAGTTAAATTGAACTGAGATTTTTACAGTGTGTAGATATGACTACTTTTTCTAATTTTCCTCCAAAAAGTGAAAATGTGTAAATTTTGAGATCGCCTTTAGAGGAACAAGTACATGTACATTTTACATATTAAAATTGTGTTCTTCTGTAGACAATCAGGCCTGTCACATAAATTAATTCCGATCGAAAGTGGAAGTGATTTCGTATCTTGCTTCACATTAAACGAAATCACTTTTGATCGGATTTAATTCTGTGACAAGCCTGAATTTATCGATAGTATTTCAAAGGATTATGACAATAGTTCCTGATCGGTAGCGACTGTTTCTTTGCTAAGTTACTATTAAGTTAGTTTAAAAAACGTTTGCATGCCATTGATGCCAGAAAGATGCAGAGACATTTCCTTGTAATTTCGTATTTGTTAGGATAAATTACATACTTTTTGTTTTTTCACTAACTAGATTTAAATATCGCTCACAGAGCCCTTATATTAAACTTGGAAGAATATTAAGGATACTAATAGGAAAATACGTCAAATTACAACTTTAAACTGGGAAAACTGCATTAGCATACCTACAGACGTATGTACGCACAAAAAAAATACGTTATATTGTGCATGCCCATAATTTATCGATTTAATTAAGATTAAAAATTGCCAAAATTTTGATAAAAATAAAAAAATCGATTTTAAAAGCCCAATAATCGATTTCAGTATAAAATCGCATACGTAAATTCGATTGCAAAAAATCGATTTTTTTTACCACAAAATCGATTTTCGATTGGAATCGAAATCGATTTACCATTCCCTAGTTGCAACAATAAATGGCAAATTTGTTCCATTTCATACCCGCAGTTATAACTGAGTGTGAGATAATACCCTTTTTTGCATATGCGCAAAGTAATTTTTTATGCAAGCAAGTATTTGTTTTTCTTGTGTTTGCGGACAATTTATTATTATATTATATATTGTGATTTTTAGTTATATTGTGATGGATATAAAAACTTTTTGTTTTTCGTTTGTTTTTCTTTTATTATATTTTTTTGTCGCAAAATTTTTAACCATGGGAGGTAAGACCATGATGATGGCTTTATCTCCCATTCAAAAGAGAGATAAAGCCTTAAATTTTTTTTTCCATTCGAATGGGAGGCAAAGCCATCATGGCCTTAGTACACATTAGTAATATTAGGACATGGCTTTATCTCTCATTTCAGTTTTGAAGAACTTTTCCATTTTACATTGATAAATAATTTTCTTATTTTTATAATTAAGAAGTTTTCCTTCGTGCGTCACAAGAATAAAAAAAATGTCTTTTCCCGGGAACACTAAATCAAAGTATTGGATCTGGCTTCGCATGCTAAAGTTTTTCTGCGTGGCTGTGTGATTGATAACTACCCTACAAGAATAGTGACGGTCATTTGACCTATCATATGACCGACATTGCTGATACAGATATCGGTCATCGCGTAGAACAAAGTTTCTATCATTTTCTTACTTGAGGGTTACACGATCAAGTTTTGCCTATCAATTTTTAATACACTCACACTTTTTTACCAATACACTCATACTTTTAAAAATTGATACGAACTTGCCTTTAAAATTCTCTTGCCAGTGAGTGTTTCAATTTACGTTCAAGAAAACAGCTGATTTCAAGGTTAGTGAGCAAATTTTTCGTTTCTCTTTATAAATTTTTTTTTTTAATGACATCTTGAAAGTAAATTGCTTTCAACTTGCGTGCAGCCTACGTCACAGCTGCCAATTTTTGCATATTTTGACAAACAGTATATGTAAAAGACTATCAAGAAAAGCTTGATCGTGTGGCTGCAATGTTAAGGCCAACGTGAAAAAATTGACCTAAACTTTTGTGTACGTGTGATTTTGCATCCTTCTTTAACCTATGAATTTTGTGGTAGATAAAACATATATCTGAGCTGTTTACGCTTATACTCTTTACATATCAGTACTGATGTATTAACCGGACACAGCTGACTAGTCAGTACTGATGCATATACCGGTCACAGTTGACTAGTCAGTACTGATGCATATATTCGTCACTGTTGACGTACTTTTTAGCTTAAATAAAACACGATTCATTTTATTCAATTCTCATACATATTTTTGTTTTTTATTTAAAATAAAATTCAATATTTGTTCGTTTTACAAAATAAATTAAGTCCCAACTTCAATATTTCACTTGGTTATTGCTTCAGTCAACCTTTGGTTAGCATTGATGCTATAGATAAGTTCATATACTAAGGAATGATCCTATACACTACCAGAATATCTTGTAGTTTCATTAGAATCATTCCTAAGTATATGTATACATCTATAGCATCAATGTTAACTAAAGGTTGGCTTAAGCAAAAACCAAGTGAAATATTTAAAGAATGGGAATAATGCAAAAAGGCTTAATAAAACAGGGACCGTAACAGTTATTCCTCCTTTCATAAACGTCAGATGATAACAGTTTTTTTTTATTAAATATTAGACGTTGCTCGTAACCAATAGTTTTATTAAAAAGTTATTGGTTTTTGCAAAACGTTTGGCTAGATCAAACACCATTTAACAGTTTTTAAATAGCATTGTACAATTCTGCTACATATTGTATCCATTCGAAACGTTTGCCTTGTTTAGTTTTTACTAAAAACTTTTTGGACAATTTGTTAAACCATAAAGAGTGTCTGATTCCCCACAATTGTAAAGAGCACACACTAACATAGCGTCTTCACCTGACAAATTTTTGTCATACCAAACGTCAAGCTTCATATTAAAAAACGCTGACAAAATTTTTCGAGTTTTTTTTATATATACTTTGACGTTTGGTATGACAAAAAATTGTCACGTGAAGACGCTATGTTAAGAGGTCACTGTGCGATTAAGAAGTGCTAGATTTGTGTTTTTCGCTACAATTTGCAAAATACAAAAAAAGAAGACTTAATTTTATTTAAAAACAAATTTTCATAATAACATACCTCTGAATATCTATAACCAACTCTGGCTCCTTACAATGCAACCAAATCAAGTTGACTGCTGTACGTATGCGTCAAGGTGAATTCAACAAGGTAAACTCAACTCGTCAGCCGTTCATCAGCTGTCCCCACGGCGAATTAAAAATTAATAGGCAAACGTCAAAAATTAACTTTGTTTTTGTTTTGCGCCAAAATAACCGAAAAAATTTCTTTGAAAAACTCCGAATAATTAAAGTGAATTTAATAATCTCTTTTATTACCCAAACAAAATTTTTATTTTGTTTTTCAATCAATTTTTGCCTTGTCAGCATTTTTGACAGCCGCCTATTAAATTGCAAAAAAATACATGGGGCTTTTTGTAGTTGTAGAGTTGCGCTTACCTTGTTAAATTCGCCTTGGTATGCGTTTACACCATTGACTGCAGTTGGAAGAATTAACACGGAAAAATGTTTTCGCCTCTAATCATAATATGACGATTATCCAACTGAACATCGGGATGAGCCTCTTCATTGAGAATACTTTCAGCACCGCCAGCAGGAGCCAAACCAATTAATTCCCAGTAATCTACATGCAATTCGTGTCCACCTGTTGCATAAAAAAAATAAATGAGTTTCTACAATATTGTTCACGAAACGAAACTTACCGATTTGCCTTCTGGCACAGGTTTTAGTGTACCAAACATTGTAAAAATCCGTAATGTAAATAAAAAATTAAACCTTTGCCTTGACGTCTTAAACGATGTGCCCATCCATAGATTTTAACGTTTCTGTTAATTTTCGACACATTTAAATATTCAGCTGGCCAACTGGGATCTTCGGATATGAGTCTTTTTGGCTTCATCCAAATTTTGTTTAGGCTTTTCCGCATCTTCAGCTTCGCGTTTTTCTTTTTCGCATTTTTATAACTTACTTACCCCAATCCTTTGGATTTTCTTTATTTATTTTAATAATTTAATAATTATTAAAATATTTTGCAGTATTTAATTTAAACAATTCACAAATTTTCACAAATATTAGCCAGTAAAGCGTATGTATAAAAAAAATTAAAAAAAAATTTGAATTTTTGTGGTGTTTTCAGTTGTTCTACTCTAAAATATATGTTAGAGTGGTACAACTAATGTAAAATTGTTGCAAGTGTTTTAGTAAAAAATTTTTTTTTTTAGTTTCGGCCATCCATTTCTTGTAGGGTAGTAACTGATACCACACATGCGATTAGGAAAAATATTAATTCTAAGTTGTTATTTTTTCAATGATAACTAAGGGTTTTTCCCTTTTACAGAATGTTTACACCATGCGTAGCAATATTCTGGAAAAATATGGCTTTGTCTCTCACTTGGGGGAAAAAATATGACTTATCTCTCACTTCGCAAAATTTTACATATGACCTTACCTCTCAATGATTGGGCAATAATACCATTACGACATTATCTCCCATTCAATTGTGCAATTAAGCCATTATGGCCTTTTATTTTCCCCTCTCTCCTAAAAACTCAAGACTTGACGAGTCGAACTTGACGTGTGTGAACCGGCACTAAATTCTTGACGGCTAAGGCTCCTAACCGTCTACAACAAAATCCTCTTTGCAATAATTGAACTCAAATCGAAATCTAATATACTTTTTTGAAAATGTAACAAACTTCCTGAAACATAAAATTTCCGGGGAAATTAAAAAAGTAATGGTAAAGGGTATATATAGCCTATTCATCACTGCCAAATTACTTGGAATTTATTATTTTAACTAATGAACAAAATCTTATGGTGTTTTCTTTTCTACAAAAAAATGTGATATTTTATTTAAAAAATGGAATTTTGTGTTCGTTTTTTAAAAATATTTTGCTCTCTAAAAGGGAAGCATGTTTTATTCTAAAGGCTCAGTAGTTAGCCGGGAGTAATAGTAACAGTAACCTTACCGTAAAAAAGTAAGAACAATCTTTTTCTTACAGATTGAGATGTAACATCTTACTGCTTACTGTAATAGTTCTAATTGCTTTACATACAACAAAATGAAGCAGTTGATTTGCAACGTTACTGTTACTCCCAGCTAACTGAGCCTTAAAACATTCACGCTTGCATAAGACATAGATAGCACTTTTTGCTATAACGGCGACGATTGCCTAAAAAAGCAACAAAGCTACGCGAAAACTGCAAAAATTCGGAGAAGTTTGCAAAAATAGCGAATATTTTTATTATTTCAAACCATGGTGGAATAAACAGGTGGCAGCACTACGCCAGATGACGATTTTTTGCTCTTGCATTGTTTGTCTAGGTTTATGTCAAAGTTTTGTTTATGTTTACAAAAAGTCCACGTTTTGTGCTGTGATTATTGTATTTTATTAAAGTTTTTGATAATTTTAAATTAAAATAAATAAGGTATGGACCATAATTAAATAAAAATTGACTAAAAATGTATTTATTTCATCACGTTTTGCGGCACGCTTCGATTTTTGTTTAAACAATTTTTTGACGGAAACGGTGATATAATTTCCATTTTTGTTGTAATGTTGTATTTGTTGCCGTAACGATGCCACCTGCTTATTCCACCATGTTTCAAACAAGCCATAAAATTGATAAAAAGTCCTTAAAACTATAAGGAATGGCAAAAATTTGGTAAAAATTGCTTAATTAGCGGACATTTGCAAAAATTTTCTAACAGCGGCACAATAGCAATGTCTAATATTTTTTAAAAATCACTCCCTTACAGACTAAACACTTCTATCGCGAACATGGCTAAAATTCGCAAAAACTGCAAAATTGAAACAGACGTAAAAATATATTTGAAATCGCTAAATCAGTTAAAAAAAAAATCAAAATATCGGAAAATAACAAAAATAGCGAAAATTCGCGAAAACTTTTAATATTTTAAAGAACCCATAAAATGGATTAAAAGTCTTAGGCCCGTTTTCACAACTTACCAATAGCTAAAGGTAGGATTTTATCGGCCTTATAAAAAGTGTTCCACTTTTGCAACTTTACTTTAACCTACCAGGTAGGATGAACCTTAATTTACTTTATCGCTCACTTTAGGTTAAAGTAAAGTTTTAATAATGGAACAATTTTTATAAGGCCATTTAAAGTCTACTTTTAGCTATCGGTAAGTTGTGAAAACGGGCCTTAGACTATTAGGAATTGCAAAAATTCGTTAAAAATTGCTAAATTACCGGACATTTGCAAAAATTTGCTAACAGCAAAAGCGTTAAAAAATTAGCTATAATGATGAAGAACAATTTTTGTCAGGTGTTAAAAACAGGGCATTCCACTTTGTCATATCTTGTGTTTTGTTCTCGTCAAATAGCATTATTACAGGGCTGGCAAGACATTTTATACATGCACCTCTTAAGAAGGCGATATTTGGGTGGGGTGTCACAAGGCCATAGGACATAAAGCCATAATTTTGATATGGCCTTAAGTCTCATATCAATTTTAGTAGAATGGTACATAAAGCCATTATGTCCCATTGATGGTTTGCGTTACAAATGCTTATATGGTATAACAAAGACCGGCTTCGCTAACTAAAGCTTCTCTGTATAGCCGGCCTTCGGCCGGGCGGAAGGATTTTCTCCTCTATAGTATAACAATGACCGGCTTCGATACTAAAGCTTCTATGTATAGCCGGCCTTTGGCCGGACGCAAGGATTTGCTCCAGTGATGCCAACTTAGTGCTTTTGGCACTATTTATGGTGCTTTTTGATGGCTCAAAACGCCAAAATTTTATCCATAGTGCCAATCTAATACCGTGTTCAGATATGCACCTTAATTGAGTTTTACGCAATAAATGCCATTATTGAGCTCAATTAACCATACAAAATTGCAATTTAGTTATTATTAATACGAAATTGTTATAAATATTGAGTAAAATTAAAATGCAACACTGCAGTGTACTCTCACAAGTGTGTTTAGTGAGTAAAACCTAACTCACTAAACAAAGTGTTTTGACATTTTTGCCAACAACAAAGGTCCATTCATTAGGTCTGCGCAAAAGCCAAATGTTTATTTTGCTTTTTCTTTAAAGATGTGAAATGTTGTTTACATTTTGCTAAGTTAATTGCCAATTGCTAATTGAGTAAGCTAAATTGTGTATGTGTGTACAGAAAGATAATTATGTCAGTAAACCGAATATTGACTCAATAAAAAAGGTATATCTGAACACGGTATAAGGAAAAGCACTAAGTTGGTGCTTTTTCATTTTTTCGTTAGTGCCTTTAGTGGATAATTTAGATTTGATTTGCTATTTGGGGTACAATTTTTGAGAAGGCCTGTAAAGATTTTAAGATTTCAAAGGATAAAAGAAAGTTGAATTGGTTTTCCTAAAAACTTTATTTACGAGGTTGGAGCTAGGCTTCCTATTAATTTGGAAATTTTACAAAACGTTGCACTTTTTAGCGCTGACAACATATTTAGTAATCGTAATAAAAACTATGTATTTGTTTTCGGTAAACATTTTTTAAAGATGAAAAATATTGGCAATTGTGAATTGAAAAATTAACAACGATTTTGAGTCATGTAGAAAAAACGTTTTGAAGAGTTAAAAATCATGCAGTCGGAAACCTTATAAAAGAATGCAAAGACGCGAACTTGGTAAGCAAAGTGTTAAATAAATTAAAAACAGCTGACAGAAAATGCTTTTATAACGAGCGCTGTGTAACCTGCCATTTTAATGCGCTTTAGTTTTCAAATGCACGACCCTAATCTCCTCGTAACCGCGTGTCGTGCACTTCTACCTCTAGTGCTATTGCAAAAGGTTTGACTTAGTATCAGAATACAAACATACATGTTTTTTCTATTTTACACCATATGTGTTCTTTATCAGAAGCGTACATAGGTAAATATAATTTGATAATATCATACGCCAATTGTTTTATTAAACTTTGCACGATTTTAATTTAGATTTATTTTAACGCTAATCTATAAAGTTTTTTATTAAAATATGGTTGTCATTTAGTTTTATAAACAATGGTCGGTCATTGCAAATTTCCATTGCAACAGTCCAGATTTTTTCGAGCTACGAAAATCGAGCCTCAGATGATGATGATTCAAAGATTTGGATGATATTATTTTTATTGAAGATGATAATAATACATTTAAAAATGTTTATATACAAATGTTAATATATTCAACATTTTTCATTTTTCGAATTTATTCTATGAAAAATTTAAGGAATAGGACTATTACAAAAAATCTTTATAAAATACATAACTGAAATTTAGCTCATAGAATAAATTCGAAAAATGAGAAATGTTGAATATAATAAAAAGTAACCTTCGAAAGGAAATAATTCCTAGTTTCTAAATGTTAATATATTTATTATTTAATTTTAAATGAAAATGGTCACCCATCAACGCTGTCGCCTTTTTTTAAATTTTGGAGGTAGAGAATATTCGGCATGCAACTTGTTTTGTGTTTAATTATATTGTAAAAATGGCTTAGTGCTTTTTTACGCTTTTTTTCGTTTAAAATAGTGCTTTTTAGTGCTTTTTTTTAATTTTAAAGTGCTTTTTGCTCTCAAAAAGTTGACATCACTGATTTTCTCCCCCATGGTATAACAAACACCGGCTTCGCTTACTAAAGCTTCTCTGTATAGCCGGCCTTTGGGCGGGCGCAAGAATTTTTTCCTTTATAGTATAACAAGGCTTTAGTTAGCGTAGCCGGTGTTTGTTATACCATAGAGGAGACAATGCATGCTCCCGGCCTAAGGGCGGCTATGCAGAAAAGCTTTAGTTAGCGAAGCCGGTCTTTGTTATACCATAGAGGAGAAAATCCTCTCGTCCGGCCGAAGGCCGTCTATGCAGAGAAGCTTTAGTTAGCGAAGCCGGTTTTTTTTTATACCATAGCGGAGAAAAGTTCATTGGGGACTTAGTTCATACCGCCATTTTTGACATAGAACAGGGCGACATGAAACAACAATGCATTTTTTACATGAAATAATGTGACATGCAATCATTATCAAAAATATGGCTTTATGTCTCATTTTTCGGAAAAAATTTATGCCATTAAGTCCCATTATATTGAGACTTAATAGCATATGACCTTATGTCTCAATGTAATGGGACTTGACGCCATATGGCTTTATGTCCCATGGCTTTATGACATCCCACCGATATTTGTTGTATAGAAAAGAAAACACCATTAGAAAGTAGAACCAGGTCAGAATTGTACGTACGGAATAAAAACAGTTTTCAACAAAATTTTAAAATGCACTTCTAACAATATGGCATAATTTATAGTATATCTATGGCAAAAAAGGAAAAGTGCTTAACTTGAGGGTTACACAATCAAGTTTAGCCTATCTAGTTTTAATACACTCATGCTATGTTCATACGACGACGAAAACCACTCGTTTCGCTCTCTGAAACTAGATTGTCAAACATGCTGTTCATACGATTCATTCTTGTTTCATTTTGACATTTTTTTGTGTTGTTAGTGTGATTTTATTTAAAACAGATAAAAAAGTAAATTAAAGTTAAAAATATATTATTTAATACTTTTATTAATATTATTATTTGATAATTATCACTTTATTTTATTAAACATCAATTTTTATTTTGTATTTTATTTTGTTTTGATTTTATTTGAGAGCTAGTTCAGATAAACTAACGATAATTGTTATCAAAATTAGAGATGATAGTACATTTTTCCTGTTTCGCAGCCTGTTTCAAAATGAAACGACCTGTTTCGCTCACAAAATTTTGTATGGGGAAACAAGTCGTTTCAGTCATGTTTGGGGCGCGAAACAGGAATAAGAGAGCGAAACACGAATATTGCTGTCCGTGTGAACATGGTATCACACTTTTTTACCAATACAATCATACTTTGAAAAATTGAAACGAGTGAGTGTTTCAATTTACGTTCAAGAAAGCAGATGATTTCAAGGTTAGTGAGCAACTTTTTTGTTTGCCTTTATAAATTGTTTTCTTGATGACATGTTGAAAATAAATTGCTCAAAAATTGAATGCAGCCTACGTCGCAGCTTTCAATTTTTTGAAATTTTGACAAACAGTATATCGTCATATTAAATGCAAATGGACGTAACTAAACTTTTTAATTTTTTACAGGAGAAGCAAACAACTTTACAAAATCAATAACAACAAGGTGTAATTGGCGTTTAAATTTCGTTAATAAAATCGCCATTTTTGATCGTAGGATTCTAAAATTTTGCTTGAATATGTATTTTGATAAAACGAACCATAATCGATAAAAAAACTCCATTTCGAAATTTTGTGTAGTTACGTCCGTTTGCATTTAATATGACGATATGTAAAAGACTATCAAGAAAATCTTGATCGTGTTCTCACTGTAAGTCTATTTTTAAAGTTTCGTAGAAGGGCAATTTTAGTTTTAAAAGGTGATTTTGTAAAATTTACTCCTATACTTATATAATCATCACTTCTTTGCGAATAAAAGTTGTATTTTTTTTTTAATATTTTAATCCTAAATATTTCCAATGTTATCAATCGGAAGCAAGCTTAAGTTTTTATTCCAAATTTTATTGCACATTGAAAAAAGATATGCAAGCATAAAGTCATTTTAACTTCCTGAAAAACCGTTTAAACTTTGCTCATGTGTAATTTTGAACGTGAAGATCTCAAAGGTGTCATTACCTCATTTTTAATTTAAGTAAACTAAAGTCTGAGTTCATACGGCTCATGTCTTATTGACAAGATTGCTACTTTATAGGCGAGAGTGACGAGGGGAAAAGAAACGAGTACACAGATGCATCTACTTACTGTCTTTACGTTTTGCTTTTTCATTCGTTGTTTAATTTTGTTATTGTTTTCAATATCAAAAAAGCACATGTCGTCAACATGACATGAATCATTTGAACGCCAATTCATGTTTAAAGAAGAAAAAGGAAGAATCTTGTCAATAAGACATGAGCCGTGTGAACTCAGACTAAGCACTTTTCCCATTTTGCCACAGCTATATTGTTTCACCGTTTTTTTTTTCTTATTATTATTACAATTTAATATTGAATTGAATATTCTTGCATAAAATTAGCTATAATGTATTTTTTTTTTAAATTAAGTTGTAAATTTAAACAATTACATATAATCAAAGCAATAAAAACATCAAATTAACAATTTTAAAATTTAAACTTTGAACAGAGACAACTTGGCATTGATTTTTCAGAGTTGCCACACTGTCTATAAATTTAAATCGCAATTAATATTAATCAATGATT
Source organism: Pollenia angustigena (assembly GCA_930367215.1). Lineage (NCBI taxonomy): Eukaryota > Metazoa > Arthropoda > Insecta > Diptera > Polleniidae > Pollenia > Pollenia angustigena. Next base: position 202,870,435 of record OV884059.1, read on the forward strand.
TATAGTTTTTTGTTTATTATTCATATAACAATTAAAAAAAATTTAATTTAATTTATTTTTATATTAAATTGCACCAGGTTTTTAATTTTTTTAACTTACATACATATTTAATATTTTAATTATTTTTAAGTGTATAAACAATCAGACATACAGTGTGGAGCATAATTATTGCAACAATTTTGTTTTTAAACATTTTCCTAACTAGGTTTTAAAAAACTATTTAATTATTTATAGTATTTTTTTTTACCTTACCTCACTAAAAACTAGTGTTTAAAGTTGTTTAACGCTAAATAGTAGTGTTTTTAGTTTTCACTTTTTTAAAGTTTTTTTTTTCTTAACAAAAAAAAAAAGGAATTATTTTTAAGAAACCTGTTTTTAAAAAGTATTGTTTTAATCACTCTTGAGACCTTTTTTTTAACTTTTTTTCTAGTTTGTAATTTTTCTAATTTTGTAATTGGTCTGACTTTTTTTGTATATTTCTTTTTTTGGTTTACAATTATAATTGTAAATTATTATCGGGTTTCAATTGTGCGCCGATTTCAACATTGTTCGCACCGGATGGTAAAGAATATTGTTGCATTTGTTGTTCTTGATTTGGAAATTGTTGTTGAATCTCTTTTGAACCATCTTCCACGCATTTTCGTATTGTTTCACTTTCACTAGATTTTCGTTGAACTTCAAATTCGTTAGTTATATTTATATACATTTCTTGTTGTATTTGATGTTCTTTCTGAAAAGAAAATATATAAAAAGTATATAAAATATATTTTCGATTTAAGAAATAATTTGTTTTGCTTAAGTTTGCGATCTCCTGATTTTGTAACCCTTAAGGGGATATTAATCCCATCAATGGGCTATTTGCAAAATTCATTAACTTTAGGACTCACCATAATATCGGCTATACGATCTTCTGAATGAGGTACTTCATATCGTTGACTTTGGTCCCTTAATTCCATGGCTGTATTAAGTTGTTGATTAAGACTATTATTAATTTGTTGTAGTGAACTAGATAGAACATTTTCTATGGCTGGAATAAAAATGTTCAGTAAAACCCAAGAAATAAGTTTTAAAATATTTCATATATCCACCTTGACGTTGCATTGGCACCCTATATTCATCAGTATCATTTTCGGAAATCGAATAAGATATTTTTCGTTTTACTGCACCTGGAGCCGTAAAATATCTGCCGACTTCTTGTTCTGGATTTGTACAATAACCATCGCTATCTGTATTATTAGAAAAAATATCGTTGTTAAAGTTGTCAGTTAGTCTATATGTAGTTATGTCTGGTCCACAGTTAGTATCAAGAACACTTTGTTGCTGCAGTAAGCTGCTACTGTTGTCACTGGTGGAACGTAAAAATTTCGCCGCTGTTGTTTTAACAACAGAAACACTTTTAGTAATAGAATTTTTTATGGAATCGGTGGCTGGGGGTACTAGAGCTAAAGGAGGTGATTTCGATGAACGCCCTACACTGGACATACCAGTTAAATGGGGCGAAGTGCTGCCATACAGTTGATAAGGATTGGAGGGATGATCGTGGAGGGGATTATGAGATTTCGTTGACAATAATGTAGACGATGAAGCTTCCGAATCACCAGCATCATCTAAGCCCGATTTTAGATTTTGTATTAAACATAAAACAGCATTTTCCAACTGTTGAGGGTTTTCTGAAGCAGGTATATCATCCAAAGATTGAGGTATTTTAGTATCGATTCTAGCAGAAAATTTATTCTTCATAAGTTCAACACGACGTTTACCCTCTTCTTCGTCCAGCAAAGTATTTACACAGATAAAAGAGTGAACCTTATTGGTAGTCTTGTCGATCTCTAAATAACCCTTGGTATGCAAATATATAAATTTGCCATTGCCAGTTAAAAGGCGATAAGTAGATTCGCCAAAACTACTGTGACAATCATACACTAAAATTAACGGGAGTAAAAATAAAGAGAAGTGAATGTTAATTTTTAGGTATTAAAATGCCAATGTAAACTAACTTTGCCTTAAAGCCACTATAACCCATCGTACATCATCCTGATGCATAAATGTAAATGGACTCAAATTGCGCACCTCGCCTGCCATATAACCAGCTACAATGCTTATGCGCTGGTCACAGTCTATAATACGGCCATCTATTAGATGTCTTGTCTTGTATTCTAAGCGGTTGGCCTCAAAAGAACGATTTATGACCGGAGGCCTTACGATGCGAGCTATGGCAATTAATACCTGAATTTTTTTTTTTTTAATAATTGGCAAAATATACACTTTTTTCAAATTTGTAATTTTAACTTACAATATCATTTCCACTGATCGTATGGAGCGGCATTATGTCTTCGCGACCCCGACTTCGTCGCATTGGTTGTAAAGCAGAAGAAAATGAGCTCGTTTTCAGGCCTCTGGGTGCCATATCACTGCGTCGAAAACTACAATCCATTTTTACCAGTTCATAAACAGTGGGTTCAGATCTCGGTCCAGATCTGGCCAATCTAAACGTAAAATAATGATAAATACTTTGTTTTAATTTTTATAATGGATGTTCAGTGCAACATTTGTACCGGACCTTATTGTAAAACTTCGCTTATCTTCTCGTAATCTACGATCTATTTCATCTTCTTCAGCCTGTGTTCGTGGTCTTGGTTCACTTGTGTTATCCTCGGGTTGTATATCAAACAGATTATCCAAATCCGAAGGTATTAACTTCTCCTTCAACATTTGATGATCTTCAGTATGGGTTATATTTAGAATATTTTGCCCATATAAATCAGTCTGAAAAATAAATTAATAAAATTTGCAATTGCAAATTACATTGCAATACATTTTATACCAAAAAAAAAACGACTTTTCTCTTTAATGACACGAAAGCACGATTTGCTATTAACAGACAATCTAAGAATTGCTGCCGCAATTGACCGACTTAAAGCAAGGACATCAATACAATGTCACGTTTTCAAAAGAGACAGTTACTTTAAAGTCTTAAATTTCTTTTTATTAATATTAAATAAGAAAAAGTTTCAATAATTAAACTTATTCATATACATACACATTTACATATGTACATAAATTACCTGGCAATGACCTAAATGTTGTTCTATGCTGGAAGAAACTAAGACAATTTGACCATTACAGGTTAGTGTGAGAAAAAAACTATCCAATAATTTCATCAGAGCATCTGTTGTTTGCGTTGATTCATTATTAAGACTATTGCCAAATACTAAAAATAAATATTTACATATATATTTCTTATTTATTTTTAATATAAATATATTTTTATTAAAAATCTTAAAAAATAAAACTTACCATAGTTTATACGTAGACCATGAGTGGCAAATCTTAATACTGCCGTCTTATCAACACGTCTGGGAGATTCTGCAACATGTGGCACCATTGTTGAAAGTTGCTGTATAAAACCATTAAATTTATCTCGTCTATTTTTTTCCGCACGATTTCTTGCCTCTCGACCGCTTAAAGTAAACAGGGTTACAGGGATTGATATTACGATCAAGAAAAATAAAATTCAAAATTTATGTTCCAGTGTGAAGCTGAAACTGCTTTAGAAATCATCTATGTATATAGTTGTTAGAAAAAATTAATTTAAAATTTTCCATCAGCTAAACCCCCCTCCCCCCCGCGTATGGCAAAGTCGTTCCTTAAATCGAAACCATTTTTTCTAGAAATAAAACTCGTCTTAATTGATAGGAGACTTTATTCTTATTAAATTTAATTAAAAACATTGTGCTAGTGTTTGATGCTTTTTTGTTTTGAGACAATTCGGGTTCGCTGAATCCAATGAACCGTTTTTTTAGGTAAGCTCTTGTTTTCGAGATATACCGTTCGAAAATGGAGGAGGTTGCAAAACATATATTCGCGTTACTCTTACAGTTTTCCTTAAGGGGTATGTACACGCATGTAAAACATAGCCTATAAGGGACTAAGACTAGTCCAAAGTAAACCAAAATGTATTGAAAAACATGGTCTTTTAAACATTACGACGTCCTAGGGCTGGACCATATTGTCTTCAAAGTACTCCATGTGCATACATACTCCCGGTGGATTATTTTTAAACTACTGCATGGTATACTCTAGAGGATTCATTTTGAAATCGTTTAAAAACAAAAGCATGTCGTTTAAACGAAAACATGTCGTTTAACTACAAACTCATTTTTAAATAAATTAAAAGTAAAAAACATTTTTAGAAAACAAGCTTTTATTTGAATGCGATAAAAAAAAAAAATAATTTTTTGCTTTAAAACTTTTACTATCAAATTAAAACGTCATTTCACAATTTATATAATAATCATAACAGCTTGTCGCGAGACTTAAATACTTGTATTTACTTAGTTTAAACATTTTAATAGTTAAAATCGAGTTTTTTATTAACTTGCTTTTCTGCACAAGTAAATCTCGCGAAAAACTTAGTCAGCCCTATTGTATCTAGAGTGACCACTTTATTTTTCGAGTTATTCTTAGCAAGCCCTTTCATTTGGTACCTATATTGTCCGCGATGTTGTGTTTGTACGCCATGTTGTATTTAGAGTGACCACCTAATGTTATGAGTTGTTCTTAGCAAGCCCTTTCATTTAATACCCATTTTGTAGAAATGCATTAAAATTAACTAGTCCGCCATGTTGTGTGTGTCCAACATATTTTATTAAGAGTGACCCTTTGTTTTTCGAGTTATTCTTAAGCTGGGATCACACGATTGCACCAATTTTCACATTTTTAATAACCCAATCGTGCGACTGCACAACCAAATGGCTCATGTACCAATCGAGGAACATATTGTGCTTACTTTTACCAATCAAATGCAACCCTGGTGCGGCAATCGTGTGACTGTTTGCTATGCAAACGCGCATCAATAAAAAAAACAAAAATGCACCAATATTTATTGTGTTCTTGTGCGGCAATCGAACAACACAATTCGCGCCAATATTTGCCATTTTTTTTATTAAATTTACTTTTTAGTGTTTCTTTAAGTAATTAATAAAGATAAATATGAATTTATTTATTGTGCTTTATAATTTTTTTTTAATTATTGCTATTAACAAGCATAGCTATTTAGTGTGAATATTTGTATTCAAGATATTTAAAAAAAATAAGTATTATTTCTTTTAACGATATTTGTCTTTAATATGTCATATTTCCTTAAAATATTTAAAATAGAAGTATTCAACAAAATTTTGTTTAAATATACTTATGATAAATCAAAGTTATTTACGGAAATACAAAATTTATTATCAAGATTTTTGTATAACGTGCTAAATACCCAATTTTTCATATTTGATAAATACACTGAAATTTATTGTTGAGGGAAAGCTAGCTTCTATGCGCATTTCACTGGTTGCTTAGGCCAGATCATCAGGAAACCTTTTCCAAAGATTTTAGAAAAGCCAAAAATATTATACAAATAAAACCCTAAAGCGAATAAGAATTTTAAACACTCAAAGTCTTACTTGTAACAATATCAAATCTTAAACAAAACACCAACAATAAACAGTGAGTTTATCTTTTCTTACATCCCCCTACAATTGGTTGGGTTCTTTCCGACTCGAATTGTAGTTGTAAGTGGGTAAAAAGAAAAAATAAAATTAAAAAACAGATTGTTTCATTCTATTGTCTTCGCAAGAAAACAACAAAAAAACCAATTTGGCTATTCCAAAAAAAATTTTTCTATTTTTAATGAACAAATTAACAACAATTAGAATAAAAAAGGTAGCACAACAGCTGTTTTCGCAGTCGACACAAGTAGGAACAATCGTGTGACTGTGCTGCGGCAACTTTTGTACCCATTTCGCTTTGTACCAACTAGCGGCAATTAAATTTTTATAAAACAGGGCAATCGTGTGATTTGGTTGGTGCAACTTCATTATTGTGCGTCAATAAAGCACAATCAAAATTGTGCCATATTGGTGCATTTGCGGCAATCGTGTGATCCCAGCTTTAGCAAGCCCTTTCATTTGATACCCATATTGTAAAAGTGCATTAAAAATAACTAGTCCACCATCTTGTTTGTACCGCCATATTTGATTTAGAGTGGTCACTTTATTTTTCGCGATATTCTTAGCAAGCCCTTTCATTTGCTACCCATATTGTAAAAGTGCATTAAAAATAACTAGTCCGCCATGTTGTGTGTAGCCGCCATATTATATTTAGAGTGACCACTTAGTTTTCGAGTTGTTCTTAGTCTGGGATCACACTATGAAAGTTTTCTTTCGGAAAGTTTGAGTTTATTGGTGAGAGGGGAAGAGAACATGCTTTTCATCTCTCCTCTCTCACCCATAAACTCAGACTTTCTGAAAGAAAACTTTCATAGTGTGAACCTAGACTTAGCAAGCCCTTTCATTCGCTACCCATATTGTAGAAGTGCATTTAAAATAACTAGTCCGCCATATTGTGTGTGCCCGCCATATTGGATTCAGAGTGACCACTTTATTTTTCGAGTTGTTCTTAGCATGCCCTTTCATTTGATACCCATATTGTAGAAGTGCATTAAAAATAACTGGTCCGCCATGTTGTGCGTGTCCGCCATATTGGATTTAGAATGACGTCACACAGTTAACCATGCATTGTCGGCTGTACGAAATATCGCCCAAAGAAAAATGGCCCAAGAAAAAAAATGAAAAATCGCCCAAATGCAGAATCGCCCAAAAGAACATGAAAAATGACCCAAAAAGTTATATATGAAATTTTGCTAAAAAAAAAAACGAAAAAGGTCCCAAAAAAATGAAAAATTACCCAATAAGCAAAAACCAAGTTTTTCCAAAAAAAAAAAAAAATTACCCAATTTGCAAAAAACCAACAAAATTATTTTTAAAGAAACTTATATTACCAAAACAAAAACCGGCTTCGCTAACTAAAGCTTCTCTGCATAGCCGGCCTTCGGCCGGGCAAAAGGATTTTCTCCTCTATGGTATAACAAAGACCGGCTTCGCAAACTAAAGCTTCTCTGCGCAGACGGCCTTGGGCGGGCGCAAGGATTTTTTCTTTTATGGTATAGCAAGTACCGGTTTCTCTAAGTAAAGCTTCTAAAATCTGCTTTGTTTCCGAACGAAGGCCGACTTCGCAGAGAAGCTTTAGTGAGCAAAGCCAGTATGTGTTATACCATAGAGGAGAAATTCCTTGCGCCCGGCCAAAGGCCGGCTATGCAGAGAAGCTTTAGCTAGCGAAGCTGGTTTTTGTTATACCATAGAGGAGAAAATCCTTGATCCCGGCCGAAGGCCGGCTGTGCACAGAAGCTGTAGTTAGCGAAGCCGGTATTGTTTTATCAAAGAGGCCGAAGGCCGGCTATGCTTTCGAGTTTGTAAGCATGTTGTGGACATTATGACACTCTACAAAGTGAAATAACGTCCACGGACTTTATGACACTGATGGGCATTATGACACTTTTAAAAGTGTCATAAAGTCCATGGATACTGTGACACTTTTTGGAGTGGACGGACGTTATTTTTACAAATAACATTTAGGAATTCGACGTATATTGATAATGAATGATTTATACAAATAGTATGTAAGATTTGGACGAAATTTTAAAAATGAAAGATGGCCCGAAAAAATGGGCTATTTTTCATACAATACCAAATTTAAAAAACGAAAATTCACCCAATAATAACGAAAAATAGCCCACAAATTTTGGGTCACTTTTCATATGAATTCAGGCCCAATTTTACATGGATTTTTTTTGGGCGATTTTTCATTATTGTTTTTGGGCCATTTTTCTTTGGGCGATTTTTCCTACAGCCTGCATTGTCATCCAAACTGAACGTGTATACAAAATTTCAGATCAATCGGTTGGAGATAACTGCTCCAAAATTGAGTTGCTAGATTCCAAACATACATACTTACATACATTGTAACTTAAATAAAAGCTTTTAAAATGACGTGGGGTAGCTTGCATTACATTTGACCAAGTTGTAAGTAGTCCATGACACTCATTTTGACCGCGTACAGACCCCTTTAAACAAAGCTGAGTAAAAAGTAAATAAATATTTCATCGTTTTGTTTTATTGTATTTGTTTTTAAATCTATCAAGACTACGTTTCCTATATTCAACACTTAATAATGCTGATTTGAAACAGAAACCCGTTTTAACACTTGTTATAATTGAGGAGTTGAAAAGCAAAAAACGTTAAACAGCAGACTCAAAACAAAAGCTTTTAAACTTTTTGGTGCATATAGTGAGCAAATTTTCTTGTTAATATTTTTAACTGGTTTTAACGAATTTGTTATTTTTACAAAACACTGTTTTAAACAGTTTTTAGTCAAGATCTTTTTTACTTAATGTCAAGAATTTAGCAAATTTTAATCTAGCTGGTTCTATGTCCATGTTAACTAAACATGTTAAATTCAAATACTTCTCGTACAAACTTCTTTTCAAAATAGTGCTCAAAATAATCTAATTGTGTTAATACATATTAAGATTTTATTAAATTTATTTTTAAAAAAGCATTTTTTTTTATTTTTTGTATATTGATAGCTTCTGTAAAGTTTTTTACAGACTTGAATTCTTACTTGAAAATTAAAATGATTATTAAAAAAAAAATGTAAACAAAAATTACAAAAGCAAAAAAATTACATTAAAAGACAATCAACAAAAATAACTACATCATAAAGCCTACAGTTACAATTGAAGCACAGCCGCGAATAACGTTGTAAACGCCACATTTTGCAAAAATTGTTTTTTTGCAGATAACCGTTGACATCAATCTATTACACGGTTTAAACATCAAATCAACCAAAACTATACACCTTAACGCCTTCAAAATGGCATACAAAATGTCAGCCAGTGGAAGAACATTGCAAGTTACTAACAAAATTATGAAACCGAAATGGTTTTGCAGTGCGGAATAATATTTTAAAAGCCTATTGCATAAAAGTTTTTATTATCATTATTTTAAATAATAGTAAAAAAAGAATTTTAAAACAAATAATGCTGCCTGTCAAAAAACGTTTTTTTGCTCTCCTGAAAAATTATTATTTTGTAACTTAAAACGTTATTCGCGGCTGTGCTTCAATTATTATTATTTATTTTTTTTGCATGTGAGTTTGTTGTTTTCAAAAAGTGTATGCTTTACAAATATACACATTTATGTACGTACAAACCTTAAAAAAATCTATTTAATCAAAGCGCCTACTAGACGGTCATACTTGGTATGTGAGAATTGTATGTCATCATACCATCATACTAGTGTAGGGCTGCCAGAAGTTTGAACCTATCAACCAGGACACATAGAAAAAATGGATAAAAAATTACACCAAGAAAAAAGTTTTTTTAATACATGTGTATGTATATGTAAAAACCATCAATTTTTAATTTTTAAATCCAAAAATATATGAGGCTATTAGCGCAGAAGTGGTGTAACCCACAATTTAATTTGGTTACGGTTTTGGTGTAAGAAATGTTTTTTGCACTGTTCTTTACAGTGCAATAGTCGAGTTAGCCAACTGTTTGTATCCAAAACAGATGGAGCTAGAAAATTTTTTTTGCAAACCAAGTATTATAGTGCAAGAGTAGTGTTAACTCCTCATTTTCTCATAGCCTAATATACAGGCCTGCCATTTTTGCCGATTTTTTGCCCCTAAATTATCAAAGTGCCGATTTGACGATTTTTGCTCCAAAAATGCCGATTTTTTGACTAACACGTAAAAGGCGATTACTTTTTGTTTGTTTGATTTGAGTTGTAACATTGAAAAGAGACAACTGTTATTAAGTCAGCGCTTCTACTAAAGAAAAAGGGGTTAGTTTTATTAAATATTAAATGCAGTGTTTGTAATGTGTGTTGGGTAAAAAAAATTTTTATTTGAAAAATATTCAACTATGAAGAATTAAAGGCCAAAGTTAAAAAATAAATAGTTTTTAAACCTAAAATAATTCAGTTAAAATTTCTTTTTCTATTAGGAAAATATAAAACACTGTTTTTAAAAACGGATAGATAAATACTTACGAAAGAATAAAGGTAAGATAAATTTATATTCACTATCAATGAATATAATTTAAATAATAATTACTTTGATAAATAAATAATTTTTTTTTTTAAGATTATAACGCAATTGAGGACGATGTTAGTACATAAATTAAATAGCCAATTCTTATGTAAGGAAAATTAAATAAATTTGCAAACTTTTTGGCAAAAAATTTCAGATTTATAACGTGAGCATGTTATGGCAGCATTTGGTACAATTTTTGGTCCTTCCACATTCTTCCGCAAATGTGGAAGGAATTTTTTAATGTAACAGAGTTTTGATGTTCACTGGAAAATTTATCTTTGCAAGTTATTCGTTTTTTTAAGATTATTTAAAAATTAATAATTTAAACTGTTTTGATTTTAATATTAAAACGGATTTAATAAAAATGTCAAACTCAAATATTTGTATATGGAATATACTTAATTATAAGAAAGATAAAAAAAAACTTTATATTTAACTACAATTTCTTTGTAAAACGTTTATTTTGATTGATTCTTTTGGAATTTTATTAGTTATAAACATTAGATAATTCTGAATTGTTGTTATTTGTAAGTAAGAATATGTTTTATTGTATTTAAAATAGGTATATTTAATTTGCCGATTTTTTTTATATTAAAGTGCCGATAATGCCCATTTTTTTTTTTTGAAATATGCCGATTTTTTATCAAAATTATCTGGCACCCCTGCTCATATATAAAAAAAATAACGTGCACTTCATGTACATAAAAATGATAAAAAATAATAAGAAGTTGAGCTTAAAATGTTCTAAACTATAATACTGTTTTGCACTTTTTCTAGAACTTATTGCACTTTTTCTAGAACTTATTTCGGTCTTTGATATAGTTATAAAACAGGCAGCATGTCATATTAAAATTAAACTTACATTGAATAATACTCTCCAGTGTTTCAGTCTTTAACGAGTTTCTTTCTTTAGTCCATTGAGCAGACTAAGTACTCAACTTGAAAAAATCTAAATCTTTTGATTATTCATTAACCAACTCGACAACTGTCAAACTAATTAATTGACTGAGCCATACACGCTTTGATTTGGACAACGACCGACTCAGTTGACAATTGAATTGAAACGTGTATGGGCTGCCTTAGAGAAAGCAATTTGTTATCGGTTTTCGATTACCTATAAAAGTTGTTTACACGGTATAACTTTTTACAGCCACTAGTTGAAACAAAGTTTGAAAGAGGATTGACTATCATTTAATATTATTGAAAGATTTTACCAGCTTTACACCAGATAACAGTTGAATTTAATTAAAGTTCTTTATACAATTACCTAATGTTAGCAATGTTATAACAGAAAACTTAACCTTTGTTAACAACTAAAGCAAAAAACAAATTTGTTTGTCTTGACCTGTACAAAAAACCAGGACAATTTAATAGTGGACCAGGACACCAGGACAAGTAGTCTAAAACCAGGACAATCCTGGAAAACCAGGTCGTATGGCAGGCCTATACTAGTGTAACAGCGAAAAATTCGTGTTTGTCAGTTTGGTATGTTGAAAATTTTGATATTAGACCAATGTTGCCAGTGAAATTTCTAGAAGATACATTTTAGTTTTTAAAAAGATACACTCCAAAAAAGATACATTTTGAAAAAAAATATTCGAAATCTATTTTTAACGCTTATTGTAAAGAAAATTATATCGTATCAATTCATTTTTATATTTATTTAAGTCATGAATATTATGTGTGTAATTTTTGAACATAAAGTAAGCAAACTTAAAAATTAATTATATGTAACTATCTTTGGATGCTATCTAAACGAATTCATTTTTGTAAAATTTAATATACGAGTTAAGGCGATTATATCAAAAAGTTCATATACATTTTCAAGAAATATGTACATCGTCAGAACAACTTCGCACTACTAGTAATTCTTGATTTAGGTGGATCGTATGTTGAAAAATCCTAAATGTTTTCTTTCCCCATTATTAACGTGGCGTCTACACCTGGCAATTTTTGACATACCAAAAGTCAAAGTCTATATATAAAAAAAACTCAAAAGTTTTTGTCAGCGTTTTTTTATAAGAAGTTTGACTTTTAAAATGACAAAAAATTTTCAAGCGAAGACCCCATGTAAAGCTTCTGTTTTATTAGTATTGAGTCGGTTACGATGATCAGTCGTAATAAGTTTTAGTACATTTTTCGTACAGATTCAAAAGATACGAAAAATGTAAGGATTATACATGGTACCAGAAGCCATCAAAATATGTATACGAAAAAATTATCTTTCGTATCCTAATGGCATCACTGATTAGTACTCTCTCTCAACATACCAAGTATGACCGTCTTAGAGACGCTTAAAGCAAGAAAGAAAAATGCAAATCAATTCAAAAACTGCTGGGCGGGACCTGCGGTGAACAAGCACACTTTCAACTTTTAACGTTTAATAAGCATCCTGCAATATATTTTTAGTATCAGCAGTGTTGAAATCAGCTAGATTTTTGCTTCTAGATTTTCCAACGATTGAAATTGTTAAAAAAACACAAGTTTGTCGAATATTTGAAAGTGTAAGTACCTTAAACCACAAAGTTTCATTATATTAAATAACAATATCAGTATGTATGTAAGTCTGTATGACATACAATAAACATTTTTAACAGATGTTAATATAAATAACAATTTAATTACTATGTAGAATTGTTTTACTAAGTTCCATGAATACATATTTTAAAATGTGTTTATGACAATTTAATTTATCAGTTTTAAAAAAGGTAAACATGTAACTATCAACATCATGTATCTAAACTAATGAAATGGGTGATTTTTTTAAGAGCTATAGGAAAGTTTAAAAAAAAACACATAAGATTCAGAAAAATTCATGAAATCTTTATTTGAATCAATAGTACGGTCCATATAATTTAATGTTTGAAGATTATTTCATGCAAATATTGACCGTGACTGTGCCTCAAATGGTCCATCCGCTTAATCCAATTTTGGCACACACTTTCCAACATTTCGGCCGGTATCTCATGAATAAATGCTTTAAAGTTGCCTTCCAATGCGTCAATTGAAGCTGGCATGTGTGTATAGACATGAGCTTTAACATAGCCCCACAAAAAATAGTCTAAAGGCGTTAAATCGTACGATCTAGGCGGCCAATTGACCGGTCCCGAACGTGAAATAAAATGTAAAATGTGCTGTCTGGCATGTGGCACCGTATTGTTGAAACCACATGTCATGCAAAAAAAAAAGTTGGATATCATCTCACGGTAGCGCTCACCATTCACAGTTACGTTACGATTCGCATCATCTTTGAAGAAGTACAGTCCAACGATGCCATCAGCCCATAAACCGCACCAAACTGTGACTTTTTCTGGATGCATTGGTAGCTCTTGAAATGCTTCTGGCTGATCTTCACTCCAAAATCGACAATTCTGCTTATTAATGTACCCATTGAGCCAAAAATGAGCTTCGTCGCTGAACACAAGAAGCGTGCGATGAACTTTCTTAACAGAGCACGCATTTTGATAATAAAATTCAATAATTTACAAGCGTTGTTCGTTTGTAAGACGATTCATGGTTAAATTATAGACCAAACTGAAGATGTTTGACAGTGAAACAAAACACGAAACGTGCGTCAGCTGTTTAAACCAGTGTTGCCAAAAAGATAATAGCTAAAAAATCACCCGATAGTTTTGATGAACATCACGTGGTTTGTTTAAAACAAAATCTCGTATTAGATATAAATTACACGGTAATACAAAAGTGAAGGTTAAAATATACAGGGATTATTTTTAAACTTTGTTGGATTTCATTGATTAAGAACGAAACGAAAAATCAAAACTGAAAAATGTTATTGTTAAATTCGAAAACAAAAAATCAAAGGAAAAATTTATGGCTGTTAAAGCAGAATTAAAAAAAGATGATGAAAATTGAGTTTTTGTTAATGACCTGCTAAGCAAAGAAACCATGTCGTTACTTAGCTATGCAAAAACTTTAAAATCAGTTGGTTATGCTACAGTTTACCCAAATCATGGCCGTATTTTTGCCAGAAAAAGTGCTATTTCTCGTCCCCGATTAATTAGAAATGAAGATGATGTAGACAACATTCTGTTGGAAGCGAGTACAAACAAACCAATAATGCGAAAATCTCTAAATAATGCTGCTATACCGCAATTAGTATGTAGTGATGATGAGGGACAAGTTGATTTTATGTCTCCATTACATCAATAATTTTGTTGCTTTTAATTATTTGTTTTTTATTTGTTTTTAATTCTTTTATCTTTTATTTATGATAGATAAAAACAATTATTTTAAAAGTTTAAACTCTTTTGATAATTATTTAAAAGCTATTAATTATAAATATTTAAATATTTTATCTGTAAATTTAAGAAGCATTTCTTCACTTAATAAATTTAATAAATTTAAAACCTTACTTTCAAACTTTTCAAGATTGCCAGACATAATTGCTATTCAAGAGACTTGGTTCGACAAAAATTCTTCTCAGATGTATGAAATTCCACACTATAATTGTGTTCACTGTAGTAGAAATGATGGGTATGGTGGAACTTCGATATTTTTAAGTGAACATTTACAATACACCGTAAATTGCATTGAGAGCCAAAATTATGTTGAAATTATACAGCTCAAAATAAATAATTTAAAATTCAATAAGAAACCGTTAGAACTTCTGAGTTTCTATCGATCTCAGAAGTGTAAAAATTAAGACTTTTTTGAAATTCTGGAAAATGAATTAGATAAATTTGCAAGAAATCCATCGGTCGTAGTTGGTGATTCGAATATTGATTTAATTTCAATACAACAACAAAATGATTTAACAAATTTGTTTAATTTCTACAATTTGAAATGTTGTCATAACTTAATAACTAGACCGCAAAGTACTTCGTGCATTGATCATGTTTATAGTAATCTTGCTGAAAACATTGCTATTGACTCAGTGGAGTGTAGTTTGTCGGATCATAACATTATTTGCTGCAAATTAAAGTATAATACGGAATTTAATAATTATTATGAAACGAGTAAAGTTGTTTGTAACCTTGAAAATGTTAAAACTTATTTAGACCAAAATCTACCATTATTACCTTACTCTAATAACCCGTCGGAATTGACATCCAATTTTATAAGAGTTTTAAATGAGGCTAGTTTTAGGAGCTCAACTTCATCAAGTCAACATAAAAGTAAAAAGGCAGATATAGCTCCGTGGATAAACAAAAATTTGTGGTCTTTAATTGAAACAAAGAAAAAACTATTAAAAAAGAGGAGAAAGAATAAAGATGACAATGGAACTTCATATTGCTTAAAGAGGATAAGTAAAATTATAAATAAATCTATGAAAGAATCTATAAACTACTATTATGAGAATAAAATATTGAGCTTTAATGGCGATTTAAAGAAATGTTGGAAATTTTTAAACAATGAAACCGGTCGTTCTCAGAAGAAAATTATTAATATTATTGATTCAAAAGGACTATGCGTAGAAAATAACAAAGTTAAAGCCAACACTTTTAATAATTACTTTACAAAAATTTTAGATGATTTAAAAAATGAAATTGTTAAATACTCTAATGATAACTGTAATAACTTAAGAACGTTAAGACGACATCCAATCTGCTTTTCGTTAAACAAAGTTTCAACACATGATGTTGAAAATATAATATTAGGTTTAAAACCAACGTACAGTAGCGGCCAGGACCATATTTCATCGAAACTATTAAAATATTGTTATCAAGCAGTTTCACCTTTTATATCCTATATTTTTAATAGTATGATAAATACATCCATATATCCGGATGTTTTAAAGGTACACAAAGTTGTGCCTATCCCGAAGGAGGTACACGCAAACACGGTTGAAAAGTATAGGCCAATAGCGCTTCTTTCAACAATTGATAAAATATTTGAAAAAATAATTCATTCGCAGTTAAGTGCATATTTAGAACGTGAATCTTTGTTACACAAAAATCAGTATGGTTTTGTAAAAGGAAGTGGAACAGATGAAGCTCTTGTTGATGTAGTAAATACAATATGTACAGGGCTGGATAATGGATTTAATGGAGTTGCAGGAGTATTCTATGATTTTAGTAAAGCTTTTGATCTGGTGGATCACAAAATCTTGTTGGAAAAGTTATCGTACTATGGTATTATTGGTTCTGAACTTAAACTAATTGAAAGTTTCTTAATAAAAAGATCACAGTATGTTGAAATTGGGGGAGAAAAAAGTGATATAATTCCTGTAAATTATGGAGTACCACAGGGAAGTGTTTTAGGACCCTTGCTGTTTATGATCTACCTTAATGATTTAAATAATATAGGACTAAATGGAAAAATTGTAATGTTTGCTGATGACATATCTCTTTTTTATCCATATAAGCAGGACTTAGTACTCAAAATTCAAATGGAAAGAGACTCGGCACTTTTATTTGAGTTCGCGAGATTAAACAGATTGATTTTAAATCCAAACAAAACCAAGTTAATACGTTTTCGACCTTATTCCCCAGCTTTAAACAACAATTTTTCTATTCTCGTTGATGGTAAAGTTATAAATGAAGAAGTAGAAATTAAATATTTGGGAGTAATGTTGAAAAGCAATCTGTCATGGGATGGTCATATTAAATACTTAAAAGCAAATATAGCTTCAGCTTGTGGTATATTATTTAAGCTAAAAAGAAAATTGGCCACTAAGACAAAAATGTTGATATATCAATCAATCATACACAGTAGACTTGAGTATCTCGCAATTATCTATGGTTACAAAAAGACTTGCGAGTTAAAATCGTTACAAACATCTCAAAACAAAATATTGAAATGTGTTTTTAATTTAAACATAAGACACAATACATTATCGTTATATAAAGATTTTGCAAAAACAGTTTTGCCAATATATGGTCTATATGTTAAACAACTTTTATATTACGTTTACAAATCTTTAAATAACATTGGATATCGAGCAATTAAGTTTAATATCAGACAAAATAGTTTTAACACAAGAAGTGGTGGAAATCTTTGGATAGCTAGATGTAGACTTGAAAAAACTAAACAAAGAATAGAATATGCTGGTAGCTTAAAGTTTAATAATTTGCCAGAAAACATTAAAAACTGCAATCGATTATCAGTTTTTAAGAAAAGTTTAAAAAGTTATCTACTTAATAATATTGAAATGCTTCTTGAATAGTTTTTTATTTTTTTTTTTTCTCTTTGCTTTTTTCTTTTTTTTTATACTTTAAAGTTTCTTTAATTGTATTTTTATAATTTCTAATTTGTAATGTTATAATTTCTATAACTGAAATTAATTTTTTGCCAACTCGTCTCACAAAGCCAATATTAGGCGCGAGACAACTTTACCTTTTTATAACGTATATTGAAATAAATAAATAAAATAAAAAAAAAAAAAAAAAAAAAAAAAAGAAACTTTTTTAAGTTTTTCTCGTTCACTTCGCTTTTATGAAATAACGATGGTAGTCTTAGGCCCGTTTTCACAACTTACCGATAGCTTAAAGTAGACTTTAAATGGCCTTATAAAAAATGTTCCATTATTAAAACTTTACTTTAACCTAAAGTGAACGATAAAGTAGATTAAGGTTAATCCTACCTGGTAGGTTAAAGTAAAGTTGTAATAATGGAAAACTTTTTATACGGCCAATAAAATCTTACCTTTAGCTATCGGTAAGTTGTGAAAACGGGCCTTAAAGGTTGCCTTTAATATGTAAAAAGTTTTTTTTTAAAGCATCTATGTTACGGTCGCATAGCGGGAGGAATCCCGAATTCAGCTAGACAAAATTTGTCAATATTCATTGAATATGGTTTTGGGGCTGTTGATTTCGAAAAAAAATATGTAACTAAATAATTCTAGCTAAATTATTAATGGAAATAAGATAGAGTTTCGCTATTGGGAACTTTGGTAGTATTCATTTTTTATTTAATATAAAAAAATTCGCTTTGGTTTTTAATGTTTTAGTGATTAGTGAAATTTCTATTTCATTTAAAAAACAGTGAAGTTTATCAATTGCGAACTTTATATTGGACATTTTTTTTTGTAAATATATAATCAATTTAATATTTTATTTTCATTGTTGTCCAACATGGGGTCTGCACCTGACAATTTTTTGTCATAATAAACGTCAAACTTCATATAAAAAAAGCGCCGACAATAATTTTAGAGTTTTTTTTTTATATAGACTTTGACGTTTGGTATGACAAAAAATTGTCAGGTGAAGACCCCATGTAAAAACAGAAATGTTTGAAAGTATAAAATATTTATGATTTGTAGTACAGTTAAGCTTTAACGAATAGAGAATTAAAACTATATTAACTTGTATTAAATATGCAGCTTGACTTAAATATTGTTTTCTTGTGTTGTGGTTAACTTACAAGTAAATACAATATACAACAGTCAATTCGATTTAAAAATTAATTAGTTTTGAAAAAGTGCGTATTTTTTTTCTTGAACACCTACACGCAGCCATTTTAAGACATAGTTTAACAAAAAATTTTCTTTTAAAAATCTGAACTCGTTCGTATCTTTTAAATGTAATTCTTTGTTTCAAATAAAATTATAATGAGAAAAAATCTGTTTCAATATAACAAATATTTGATTTGTTGTCAAAGTTTAAATTTAATATTAATGTTATTTCACTAGATAAAATTACTCAGCGAAGTGATTGAATTTTCGTGTCTGTTGACACCAAGTAAACAGAATACTTATAAAAGTTTTATAAGAAACCCTTTGGCATATAAATATGTCTACGAAAGAAAGGGAGACGCTAAAGAAGTAGCGTGTTAAAGGCACAAAGAATACAGAGATGAAAAAAGTGACGTATGAAAAATGCCTAAATCATTTGCGAGGGCAGCTTTCGAAGAAAGAGAAAGAAAACGTTTTTTGTTAGTGAAGTGACAATGCGTTAGAACAGGCCGCTACTATCTACACAAATTGCATAATCAAAACAAAAAAAGGAAAAAAGGGCAGCTTTCGAAGAAAAAGACAGAAAAAAACACAATATTTTCTGTCTCGTGACGCCTCTGTATACTCTGTGTTAAAGGCTAGTAGTATACGTATATACAGTTATAGTCTTTGGTAGCACAGTGTTGCTAAAGTATTTAACATCAACTAGGCAATATTCTTAAACAGTAAAACAATGTCAATTTGCTAATCCCATTTGAGTGGCGAATAAACTAGAAAATGTGACAGCTACGCTTTAAATTTATATGTCAAACTGTCAAATCAATTTAGGGTGATTGGCTTAATCAAGGGTTAAAAAGAAAAAGAGAAGACGACGAACCAAAAGAAAATCAACAAAATGAAGACGCAAATAACACAATATTTATTTAAGTTGTTATTTAAGTTAATACTGAAAAAACAATTTTTCTCTACAGCACATGAATTTAATTTACAAACAAATATATACACAAGTTTCCCAGCGGGAAAAAGAAGGAGTACGGATGCCTTTTAGAAGGCCTCTGTACTCCCTCTTTTGAATATGCAAAACCTGCTCGCTCCATTCCATACTCATATATTTTTTACACACGTTGTCCTTACGGAGTAGGCCTTCTGCTCTCGCCTCATTAGCAGGACCATAAGAACAGTAACGGGATCAAAAAAAAAAAAAAAAATATTTGGCTTTTGCTTGTGCAAAACACCAATACAA
The DNA here is from genome assembly GCA_930367215.1 of Pollenia angustigena. NCBI lineage: Eukaryota > Metazoa > Arthropoda > Insecta > Diptera > Polleniidae > Pollenia > Pollenia angustigena. The sequence goes on from OV884059.1 coordinate 202,890,012, forward strand.
AAAATGTAACTCCTTCTCTACTTCCTGCTCATTGAAGAGAGTGTAGATGGTGTATGTTATCTATTATACCAGAGCCGAGGCCTTCTATGAAGCATTCTATGGCAGTTAGTCTGTGTTGATACGGCTCTTGTCTTATTGACATGATTGCGCGTGGCGAGAGGGACGAGGGGAAAAGAAACGAGTACACAGATACATGTACTGTCTTTACGTTTTGCTTTTTCATTCGTTGTTTAATTTTGTTATTGTTTTCAATATCAAAAAAGCACATGTCGTCGACATGACATGAATCATTTGAACGCCAATTCATGTTCAAAAAAGAAAAAGGAAAAATCTTGTCAATAAGACATGAGCCGTATGAACTCAGACTTAGAAAAGAAAAGTAATTGAATTAAAAATATTTTTAAGCAGGCCTTTAAAAAGGCCTGAAGTAAGAAGGTCCTCTGAGTTTTCCCGCTGGGCTATTTATTTTACATAAATATATACATACATATCGTCGGTCTCATGTATAAAGGCCCTAACTCGATTTTTTTCGAAATTTAGTTTTTTAGTGATTCCAATACATTTCCCACAAATACACGTCGTCACAAAAATTAAATACAATAGTATCAAAAATATTAGTTTCAAAAGCAGTTGAAGAAGCCATTTTACATTATGATACATACAGTTTCTATTATGTTTTTGCCTTCTCATGCAAAGTTGCATTTATGTGAGTTAGGGCCTTTCTACATGCGACCAACGATATGTAGATGTTTGTCTAAAAAACATTTAGAAATATACATACAAACATACATATGTACACGCAAAAAAGATTTGGTTGGAGGTAACCATAATCTAAAACCGATGGTTGGATTATCACAATTTCAGAAACTTTTTTTTATAACAACACCCACAACACAAGAGTGAAGAAGGTATTATGCGTTTGTTCTGACGTAAGTAGCACTACACCTACAAGTATACCGATCGACTCAAAATCACTTTCTGAGCCGATATAACGGTGGTTGTCTGTCCAAGTAAGCTTGTGCGTAATTTACGTACGCAATTTTGAAAATAATTAAATGAAATTTGCTTAATACGTCTTAATTGTCATAAGGACGACGAAGACTGTAAAAAATGGTGAGAATAGGTCCATAATATCAAATTGCGCTCATATAAACTTTTTTCCAGAATAGTCACCACAGGTGGAAAGGGTATATGTTTATAAGTTTGTCATTCCGTTTTTTTATTCCTTAAGGTATTAACTATGTTGCCGTCTTATGACGCTTTCAAGTTACATATAAAAATGTTACTCCATATCTGTACTTTTAATTTAAAAAGAATTTATCTGCGTTTGTTTGCAAATGTGCATGGTACAGAGGGTAAAGTCTGTAGTGCTTTAAGTAACACAGCGTGTAGTAGATGCTATATTTGTGGTGCAACACCGAAAGAAATGAATGATATTAACATGTGTTTAAGTAAACCCATTATTGATACTGCTAGATAACAGTTTGGGTTATCTCCTCTGCTTTCATGGATAAGATTTTTCGAATATTTTATACATTTATCTTACCGATTAGATTTTAAAAAGTGGCAGGCTCGTTCAACAGATGAAAAGGAGCTTCTTGCACAGAAAAAATTATATGTTCAGGACACGATTAGGTTTAATCGTCGACAAAGTGGCGGAAGTGGTACATCCAATGCCGGAAACACTGCAAGAACTTTTACAGCCGTATTCATAAAAAAAATCATAATTCAGGTTTTAGATGAATTTTAGTTAAAAAACATTTTAAGCCTAAAAAAGCTTTTTTTTAAATTCGTATTCATAATCAGCATTTTAACTAATAAACGTTTTACCGTCTTTTTTAATTTGATGGTGGCAACGCTATCTCTTTTATTTGTCACATGAATCATAATGATGTAAAACAGTGGTTATTAATTCATACTCGTATTCGTATCTAAAATTTTTTTTTGTCGTGTGTGAGAAAAAAATTGTTTTTTATATATGAATAGTTGTCTCTTATATTTAAAAAAATAAAGAGTTCAAACAAAACAAAACAAAGTGCAATTTAGATGATGATTTTATTGCTGATATCAAAAAGTATTCAAATAACGAGTTTTATTTTATTTGTTTTGATCGTTTACACATCACTAGTTCATAATGTACAATTAATAATTTTTTGAGCTTTAATTTGTGAAATTGAAAAATATATTAATAATATACATTTTTCATACATACATATTTTTGAATTTCATTTTATTTTTAATGTTTAAATACATAATAATATATTGTCTTAAAATTTCTCGCAAAACTGTTCAAAATGACCATAAACACACAGCAAAAAGCAAAAATGTCATTTTAAAATAGGTTTAAACAAGGGTCGAACCAATTTTAAAATTCGCTTATTTACACAAGGTTTAAAATAGGGTTTTTAAGGTAATATTCGTTTATGAATACAATTTTAACGATTTATGCTTAAAACAGATTTGAAATGGAGTTTAAAATGTTTATGAATACGGCTGTTAGAGATTACTCGTTAGGAACCGCGCGAATGCTTATTAGTACGTATCCATGGTATAATTTGCCTACTTCAGTTCATAAAGTGTTTATTCGTGGATCGGAAGTAGTTGATCACTGTCTAGTTTCCATAGCCGAGCTCTCTCAAGAAGCCGCTGAATCTTGTAATAAATTTTTTAAGCAATTCAGACGTGACAACACGCGAAAAATTTCTCGTGTTGTCACCAACTCTGATCTTTTGCATAGACTTCTTCTAAACTCCGACCCGTTGTTTTCTTCTTTACGTTAATTACCATAAAAGAAGAAGTCTATGCTATCACCTGAGGCTTTGCGTATGTAAAGTTTTTGAAAATAATGTACAAATGTTGTATTAAATTGCCGTTATAAAATTAATTATTTTTTCTTTAATAAATAACTAATGTTTTTGGTATGTAAATAAATTATTATAATATTATATTTAAAGACTTTTTTCCATATTTTACCCTAATTGGCCCATAAATACCGTAAACATATATATTCATATTAATTTTGATGAATAAAGCTGAGTAACTACGTATGACCGCCTTCCTTAAAAACTTGAACCACTGTGCATAACCGCAAAAAGTCTTAAGCGACAAAAACAAAATTTTTTTTTTATTTCATAAACATTTTGTATGAACCCTGCAAATAAAATTGGACCACCTGATCCATTTTGATAAAATGGACTACTCCATGGACGTAATGCATAGATATAATGCAAGCATGGACCATGTCATTGTTAAAAAGTGTTTGAAGTGAGACGACATGTCTTCGTTTTTTAACGACATGCTTTCGTGTTTAAACGAGTTCAAAACTAATCGTCTTGAGTATAGCATGAAATAGTTTTAAAACTACTCCTTAGTGATCCAATGGTGGGTTATATGGTCCTCTCCTAGGACATCGTAATGTTAAATAGACCAGGTTTTTTCCATACGTATGGGTTACTTTTGGAATAGTCCTGGTCCCTTATGGACTACTCTTTACACGCGTGTTTGGACTGGTCCTATTATTTGCAGGGAAGGTTGTCGTTTGAGATAAAATAGTTTTTGCTATAAAATAGTAACGGTACCTTATGTGACATTGATATTTTAAGAGATGATGCAAGTGTTGCCAGTAAAGTCATTTATTAAAAAAAAAAACGAAAACTGAAAATTATGTCGCTTAAGTTTTTTTTTGCGGTAAGCGCTCGATATATTCTGGGTCCTTATGTGTAGCGAAGTTGACTTGACGATGTCCGTATGTCCGTGTGAATATTGAGATTGGTTTTTCGAAGACCCCAGAAATTATATGCACTAGGTTGTTTTACAATCTGTCACATATACTCCGTTAAAGTTTGCTTTCGAAATTCAACCAAAGGGCAAATTATTGCAGTCGTGATCGAATACTTTTTCGATTCGAAAGCAATTTTATTTAGTCGATACTGAATAAATCGTTATTATTTTGTTTTGTGTTGTGTACGTTCAGTATGGATGGAAAAAATTAGAAATAAAATTGCTTTCGAATTGAAAAATTTTCGATCACGACTGCTATAATTTACCCCCAGATCGGTTCACAAATGGCTAAAATACGAGCAAAATAAAACTGCTCTTTTATTTTTTTGAATTTCTTTAGACATAACAAAAACATACATGATTTGCCGCTGAAATAGAGGAATGTGTATTAAGCGAGCAACCGTACTATTTTTTTTTATTTATGTATTAACATATATAACTTTCTGTTCTTATCCCACCATGGTGAAGGGTATATAAGATTGCGCATAGCCGAATATAGCAGTCTTACTTGTTTTTATACATGTTTCACTCTATAAGGCAAGAATGATAGAAATAAAGATAACGACATCAGGCAGATATACAATTTTTTTACTGCGCATGAAGGAACTGTGACGTCACACAACCTTTGTTCTCATTGGCTAATAATTTTTAGCTTTCAAAGTGTTATATTTATGTGTAAACATGACAGTGGCACAATTGATTATTTTTATATTTAAATTATTTGAAAACTAAAAATTTTTTATTAGAAGTTATTTATTTTTAACTTACATAAATATATATTATCTCTATATTAGCTATAGTAAAAAATATAGACATGTAATTATAAGCACGCAACACGTTAGTTATTTGCACAATTTCCCCCTTTGTTTTTTGCGGCTAATTTGTTGGCATTTGCCCACTGCACACTTTATGTTTGTGCTCTTTTCTGCTCTCTTCTTCTTTTATTTATTTTTAATTTTTCTTTATTACGCTACTTTTAACACACGTTTGAACACTTTTAAACATTTTATTGATTGTAATAATATTATTAATATAAAATTTTAAGCAAAATTCTTAGTTTTTTTTTGACAATTGATATAAAATTTTTTATTTGAACTCTCTGAGTAAATTAATTGCAGGGTTGCCCACTTTCACGTAATACATACAGTTTTTGTAACAAATTACGATTTTCATTTATAAAAGAAACTTGGTAATCTTTACAAGGGAACTACTACGTCATCAAGCGGTAAAACATGCGCAAAGCGTAATCTTTATTTCTATCATTCTTGCTATAAGATATCCTTTAATTGCCTGGCGTTTACACATGAAAGTACTTTATTTATTATATACCAAAGAATACGTATTAGTAATGAAAAATCGAAGAAACAGGCGATTAGCTAAACCCAGTTGGCCACGTCTTTAAGACATCCTCGAAGACGGATGCACGACAATGTTAATTTCTGCACGACATGTGAGGGACAGCGGGAACAAAGCGTCAACGATATTTTCGAACAAGTGTCGCGAAAATCGTGCACGTCACAAAGAAATACAATGTCGCCTACTTTATCGTTAACGACTACCTGCATGACAATGTCGTCTATTTCGACGTCGACGACAAAAGTTATTATATGGTTATCTAATTCAGACAGTTTTTAATTTAGTATAGTTGGAATTTAAATTTCTGTTATATGTTTTATATTCGACTCCTATAAGCAATCCTAAAGTTAAAGTTTAAAGTACAAAAGTTGTGTGTGTTAGTGAACATTTTTTTAATGCGACTTTTTAAATTCGTGTGTAAATGCTGGGTAAGGTAAATTGTATGTAACTCTTTTTTGTTTGGCCGCAACAATCTTCATCAGCCTTTTTTCTGTTTTCCTGGTTTGTGCTTCTTCGTAAATTCCAGGTGTCCAAAACAGCAACTAAAAAAAATAGTTCTAGAATTTTAAGCAAATCAAGCAAGTGATTGAAAATCATTTATAAACTGCAGAGAACTCAATTACCATAGTTCTTTTAATATTATTTTTTCTTTTAACCCACTTACAACTACTATTCGAGTCGGAAAGAACCCAACCAATTGTAGGGGGATGTAAGAAAGGATAAACTCACTGTTTATTGTTGGTGTTTTGTTTAAGCTTTGATATTGTTACAAGTAAGACTTAAGAGTGTTTATAATTCTTATTCGCTTTAGGGTTTTATTTTCTAAAATTTTTGGAAAAGGTTTCCTGATGATCTGGCCTAAGCAACCAGTGAAATGCGCATAGAAGCTAGCTTTCCCTCAACAATAAATTTCAAATATGAAAAATTGGGAATTTAGCACGTCATACGGATATCGTATTAATAATAAACATTGTATTCCCGAAAATAGCTTTGATAACATAATTTTTTACTTTTAAACATAATATGTTTATTTAAAATATTTAATACATATCTGTGGCATTTTGACAAAACATCTTAAGTCGAGATAAGATAGCAAAAAAAGTTTGAAAAAAAACTCGGCGAAAAAATAATTTTTATCAAATAACTAAATGAACCGAAATTAAAGAAAAATTTCGTTTGTAATGGGTGATTTTTTAGCTATTATCTTTTTGGCAACACTGGTTTAAACAGCTTATGCACGTTTCGTGTTTTGTTTCACTGTCAAACATCTTCAGTTTGGTCTATAATTTAACCATGAATCGGCTCACAAACGAACAACGCTTGCAAATTATTGAATTTTATTATCAAAATGCGTGCTCTGTTAAGAAAGTTCATCGCGCGATTCTTCCATTTTATGGTCAGTTTAATCGACTTTAATAAGCAGAATTGTCGATTTTGGAGTCAAGATCAGCCAGAAGCATTGTAAGAGCTACCAATGCATACAGAAAGATTCACAGTTTGGTGTTTATGGGCTGGTGGCATCATTGGACTGTACTTCTTCAAAGATGATGCGAATCGTAACGTAACTGTGAATGGTGAGCGCTACCGTGAGATGATATCCAACTTTTTTTTGCCCAAAATGCAAGTGCTTGACTTGCATGACATGTGGTTTCAACAAGACGGTGCCACATGCCACACAGCCAGAAGCATTGTAAGAGCTACCAATGTATCCAGAAGGAGTCACAGTTTAGTGCGGGGACTGGTGGCATCATTGGACTGTACTTCTTCAAAGATGATGCGAATCGTAACGTAACTGTGAATGGTGAGCGCTACCGTGAGATGATATCCAACTTTTTTTTGCTCGAAATGCAAGAGCTTGACTTGCATGACATGTGGTTTCAACAAGACGGTGCCACATGCCACACAGCACGCTTAACAATGGACCTACTGAGAGGCGAGTTCGGTGAACATTTTATTTCACGTTCGGGACCGGTCAATTGGCCGCCTAGATCGTGCGATTTAACGCCTTTAGACTATTTTTTGTGGGGCTATGTTAAAGCTCATGTCTATACACACATGCCCGCTTCAATTGACGCATTGGAAGTCAAAATTGAAGCATTTATTCATGAGTTACCGGACGAAATGTTGGAAAGAGTATGCCAAAATCGGACTAAGCGGATGGACCATTTGAGGCGCAGTCACGGTCAACATTTGCATGAAATAATCTTCAAACATTAAATTATATGGACCGTACTATCGATTAAAATAAAGATTTCATGCATTTTTCTGAGTTTTATGTGTTTTTTTTAAACTTTCCTATAGCTCTTAAAAAATCACCGATTTAAAATCGTTAACAAAAATGTTTTTTGAAGGAAAATTCGTAAAGTTAATAGCATTTTTTTCAACTTTTTAAATTTGACTTAAGATGTTTTGTCAAAAGGCCACAGATATGGTTGTAGCTGAAATAAATTTCTAAACATAAAATTATCCTAGCCAACAATGTTTTATGCTATAGTATAAGCAAAATTTAATCGTGATAATAGTAATGTTGAAAACAACAACATTTAGATAAAACAAAGTTTTTTAATCACACTTCAACTATGTATGTGTTTTTTTTTGCGTGTATATGACTTAGTTAGTCATATGTACATAGTAATGATGTTTAACTGTTTGTATGTATGTATTAATAATTTTGTCCTAGAATTTCCTATTGCAATTGTATAGTTGTTAATTGAGGTTGACAATATTTTAAGACATTGAATACCCCACATGTGAGAATCCTGCGGGATACTTGTTTTTGTTTAATTGTGTTTGGTTGCGTTCGTGCTTTCTGATTTCGTCCCAGAAAAGTCATTCATTTATTTAAGAATTAGACATTATTTAATTCATGGTATGTGAGATTTTTTGCATATCCTGGCGAGGAGACATACTTTGCGTGGTTGTTTAGCTCAGTGCCGATTGTTTTGTACGGTTGAAAGAAATGATTTTCTATTATTACTTTTTTGTTTGTTCTGTATTCCCCAAACTCTTTATTTTAAACTAAAATGTTGGCACATGTTAATGGGGTCATTTCTTCATAAAACTAGCCACGAGTCTAGTAGTTAGTTGAATAAATTTATTTTGTTTAGTAACCTTAAAGTTTTCAGTTCAAAAAATTCCCAAAAAAAGAGACTTAACTTGGGATTTAACGAATACCGATATATCGGCGATATTCAAGCGACATGGCCACACTTTAAACTGGCTCTTCAAACTCACGTTTTTGTAATGGTGTTAGTAATAAAAAACGCATACGTATGGTTTGATGTGAAGTTGACGAAAATCGAAATAGTTTGGATTTTTATAAAATTTGACGTCAGTTTGATGTGTGTGCGCAATGTCTTAAAATTTTAATTATATTTTGTTCAAAAATTTATGAAAATATAAATAACAAATAAACCGTCAATTTGGCGCCCTATGCTCCAGTGGGAGTTAAAGGAACATATATATATATATGTATATATATACACCAATACCCCGGTTTGCGTCGCTTCGGTTTGCGTCGTTTTCGAAGTTGCGTCTTTTTAAAATTTCTGTGATTTCGAAGTTGCGTCGTTTTTGTTTCACTTAGCGTCGCATGGCTTCGAAGTTGCGTCGTTTTTGTTTCACTTTGCGTCGCATGGCTTCGAAGTTGCGTCGCATGGCTTCGAAGTTGCGTCACTAGTGCTTCGATTTGCGTCGTTAATATAAAAATGTTTGTACAAAGCTTAAACATAAAAACGGGATTTCCCGTTGAAGTCTAATGCAAATATGTATGTGAAGGATGTCTGCTAATTGCAACTGGTTTCAAATAACATTTGCTGAAGTAAAGTTAAATTTAAATATTTTGCAGCAACGAGTCAAAAAAAGCAATAAGCTTAGAACAAAATCTGGGCATTTTGTCCGTCCTCAAATCAGCGGAAAAGGCTGTTGATATTGAAAGAAACCTTGAACTAGCCCCTTCTTCAATTAAATCCATTTGCTGTTCCAGTGACGCTTATAAAATTAAGAAATTTGTTGAAACAAGAACATCGTTACAACATAAACAGGTTCCAAAAATGAGAAAAAATGGAGCCACTTCTTACTATTTGGATTGAAGATCAAAATCAGCGATGAATGCCTTAAAACAAAAGATTATTCAAAAGAAAGCTTAAACTTTATTCAATCTTGGCACCAATTAAACGAAAATCAATACAAATGTATGGAAAACATTGCTTCGGTTTGCGTCGAGTTTTTCCGGTCCCAATTAGCGACGCAAACCGGGGTATTGGTGTATATAAAATAAACCGTCAAGCTCGAGGTCCTTTTTTGTAAAAATATTATTTATTTTATTTATCCAATATTTCGTTTTTTTTTTTATTAACATCATCAGGGACAGTACAAACAATTCTTGTAAGCTACTGTGTTGCTTCTACCGTCGTCATTATCGTACGATTTATTTGTTATTTATATTTATAATAGGGTCGAAAAACAACTTCATATACATATTTATGAAAATAATTAAATTTTAAAATTTTTTCTTAAAATTTTTAATTTTTTCTTTTGTTATTTTTCAGAATAAAGGCAGAATTAGTCTTTACTTTCTGTTTCTGTTCTGTTCTGTTCCGTGCCGTTCTGTTTCGAAATTGTAATAGTTACTTTTTCTGTAGCAACTTATCAGCCATTTATGACAAATTTATTAGTTTTGTACCGTCCATTGTTTTATTTCAATAACTTTAATGCACATTAATTTGAAGAAATTAAATTTTATGAATTCTTAAAATCAAATAGTAGTTTATTTCAATATAAATATGTATTTTTTATTATTTATTTTGGTGTCACTTACAATTACTTAACAATTTTTTGATTTTAACAAACTGAACCGCAACAGAACAGAAAAACTAGTCAATTTCACAGGTTTTTAAACAACAAAAACAAATCAGCTGATTCGTAACAGAACAGAAAGTAAAGACTAACTGAGCCTTAAGAAACAACGTTTTGGGAGATTCAGTAGCCATGTACACGATTGAGGAATGAGCAAAAATTGTTGAGATTTTGTTCGCTAGTCGAAATTCAACATTTCAAACCTAAAGAAAATTTCAAAATTTTTTTAACACCAGAAATGCACCATCAGGAAATCTAGTACGCAATCTAGTCGCTCGTTTTAAGCCGTTGGGAACTGTTAGTGACTTATCTCTAAGAAAAAGATCGCTTGAAGCATGAAGCTAAAGTAATATGTAACGAGTTCGGGAGAGCGCAAATGCGAACCCTGAAACAGGGTTGTCAGATTAATTTTGTCCTTTTTCGCCAAATTCAATGTCAAAAATCGCCAAAGCCTTTGTTTACAAGTTTTTGACAATAAAATGCATATTTTTTAAATTATTAAAAATATTTCTTATAAATCCTAAAAAATTTATTAGTTCCGTATCGCTAAAATACGCCAAAATTCAAAAAAAGTCGCCATAATATATATTTTGTTTAATTTTTATTTAGAGCGAAATAAAAATAGTTAGTGCACACAAAAAAGGTACGATGTCTACCATAAAATAATTTATAGTAGTCTACTTAAAGCAACAAAAAAGAATTTTTGCGGTTAGTACTAAACAAATAATAGAAATGCACTTTATATAATAGTTGCAGTATCATTATATATCTAAAACGCTTCACCGGCAAGACTCGCTATTTGTCTGTCTTCTTATTTGGAATACATTGTGAGGGTGTTAAATTTATTCAACGAAAGTACAAAAGAAGTGCAACATGTACTATTCCCATTCATATAACTTTTAACTCCTAATAACGCGTCCAGAAGTTCGTATTGCATTCTAATTCGAAGGCGAGTTTTAGTGGAGTTCATAGTTTCAACACAGGCATTACTAATTGTAATTACCGCATATAAAGGACAGCCAAAGTAAAGTCCTTGAAATTGTACGTACCTGCCGTATCCTTGTAGCTTCAAAATGTTGGCCTCAACTTATATAGTTATCTTTCCAATTAACAAACGTTAATTTTTTTCATTGTGTTTCATAATCGTCCAAAGGTTTGATAGGATTTATAAAAATCTTTAAAATATCACTAAGAACAACGTATTTTATCTGTGATAATAAATTTCCACACACATAATGTGAAAATGTTTATAGACTTAAAACATATTAATGTTTTAAGGAATTCTATTTATTGATTTTTTCAAGAGCAATTTTAAATATAAAAAACACTTTTCTAGAAGATTTTCATTAACTTCATCAGCCATTTGAACACACCTTCAAATACCTATCATACATATGATTGCCTGAAATTTCATTCATAGGTCATCAAAAATAGCCAGTTGGCGATTTTAACTATTTTATAAATCGGCAAAAAATCGCCAAATCAAAAATAAGCTCGCCAAACATGTTTAAAAATCGCCACGTTTGGCGAGAAATTGCCACATCTGACAACCCTGCCCTGAAACATCGATTCGCAAACGTGTGTGCGGTGTGGCGCTTTAAATGAAAGAACTTTACTGATGAGAATGAAAAAAAAAATTATTACTATTTTCTTGCAAGATATAAATTGTACATGCATTTTTGCCGCAAGACTTTGCAACGCCCTTAAGATTTTGTGAAAAATTTATCACCCTGTATTACCAACACATACGTAGGTTAATTTGATGAATCAGTTTGATATGTGTCCATGCCACTTTAAGGTTTAAGGATATCGAAGCGTTTTTTTAAACATGATAATTGTATTTCCAATACAAAGCGATTAGATTTTCCCGAAATTCGCGTTATAAAGGTTTATTTCGTATTAACTGAGAAGTTTTGACACAAATAAAACGCTTGCCGCACTTATAGGTATGAAAGAGCTTTCGAATAGTGTTAATGCTCAAAAGTAAGTCCTATGACTTTCACAACCAAGTTAGGCCAAGTTTTTTAATGATTACCTTTTTAATGATCACCCTTATAACTAGGCCAGCAAAAAAAGCAAATGCTTATTTTTTTGTTTACAAGATAGAATGCTTTTGATTGAAAACAAATTCCGATCATTGAAAACCAAAAAAAATTAGCTATATTTGTTAGTCTTTGTTCATACGGCTCATATCTTATTGACATGATTGCTACTTTATAGGCGAGAGGGACGAGGGGAAAAGAAACGAGTACATAGATGCATGTACTGTCTTTACGTTTTACTCTTTCATTCGTTGTTTAATTGTGTTATTGTTTGTTATGAATCATTTGAACGCCAATTCATGTTCAAAGAAGAAAAAGGAAAAATCTTGTCAATAAGACATGAGCCGTATGAACTCAGACTTAGGGATTTTTTTTTGCTTATTTTGTCAATATCGGCTTTTTTAAACTTATTTTGCCATTTTAAATTAAATTTTTCATACGAAAAAGAACTTATTTAATAACTTTTTGCAAAAATCGTTATTATTTTTTTTGATGTGCATCTTTTTTTTATAAATACTAAAAAAAATCAAACATTTTTCTCGCATCGAAAAGATTTGAAAACTGTGTCGAAAGCTATGAAAAGAGATAACGTCGTTACGTTATAAATCCCTGCAAATAATAGGACGCGTGTAAAGAGTAGACCACAAGGGACCAGGACTAGTCCAAAGGTAACCCAAACGTATGGAAAAAACCCGGTCCATTTAACATTACGATGTCCTAGGAGAGGACCATATAACCCACCTTTGGACTACTAAGGAGTAGTTTTAAAACTACTCCATGGTATACTCAAGAGCATTAGTTTTGAAGTCGTTTAAAAACGAAAGCATGTCGTTAAAAAACGAAGACATGTCGTCTCACTACAAACACTTTTTAACAATGACATGGTCCATGCTTGCATTACATCGGACCAGACCATGGAGTAGTTGATTTTATCAAAATGGATCAGGTGGTCCAATTTTATTTGCAGGGATGTAATAGCATTGCACTCGAAGCCGATATGACATTGCAGACGTCGAGAACGCCAGTTAAGTATTGACGGCGACCAAAATTTACTAAAATTTTAAATTTTGTATGTGTTTTTGTTAGATATGAGAATAGGTCGTAGAGCATTTTTTATATCGCTAGAGAGCGCAAACTACGGCATTAGCTCCCCCTCACTATATCTTCTTTGCTAATTATCCTGTTTTATTAAAATTTGGCATGCAGGCACTGTAACATCTGAAAGAAAATAGGGAATAGGGCGTGAAATAGCGCAAGAGGGCTAAAAGCTCCCCCTCCCTATATCTGCTTAACACCGACCGATTTTCTTGAAATTTTGTAACATCTGGAAAGAACTATAGCCTATAAGTTTTATTATTTAGGGCGTGAAATAGGGCAGGAGGGTAAAAGCTTCCCCTCTCCAAGATTCTAAACTAATCAACAGGTTTTCTTAAAATTTTGCATGCAGACACTGTAACATCTGAAAGGAAATACGGAATAGCGCGTGAGATAGGGCAATAGCGGTAAAAGCTCCCCTTCCCTATACTTCTTAACTATACAACTGATTTTGGATTTTGGCAGGCAAATAGTGTTTATAATTTAGGGCGTTAAATAGAGTAAGAGGGTTAAAAGCTCCCCCACCCTATATCTTCTTAACCAATCAACCGGTTCTCTTAAAATTTGGCATGCAGACACTGTAACATCTTAAAGAGAACAGAGTATGAAATAGGACAAGAGAGGTTAAAGCTCCTCCTACCTATATCTTCTTTACTAATCAACTGATTTTCTTGAAATTTGGCAGGCAAATAGTATAACATCTGGAAAGAACTATAGCCTATAATTTAAATCATCTTCTTCTTATCATCCGGTTTTCTTAAAGTTTGGCATGCCGACACTGTAACTTCTCAAAAATATAAGTTATATGGCAAAACAACGTTTGCGGAAACTTTTCTCACCAAAAAGTTACAGACACAATTTTTTTGTAAATTGGCGAGTTTTCCCCTTACGTGACAGCAAGTACTCGAGTTTGAAGTTTGAACTCTTATAAATTTTTTTCAGCAAAGCGATTTTTTTTAAATTTTAGGAGGGAAACTACTAATATTTGACTAGTATATTTAGACGTTTGATGCCTTTAACTCATTTGGGGTAGAAAATATTATGATTTTTGTTCAGAATTAAATTGTCGTATGTTGCAAAATGGAACATTTTCGTCATTTTAATAGCTACATACGACATTTTGCTTCCGAAATGTTAACATAGGACATTTAAACCCCTTTTTTTAAAACAAAAATTATTTAAAAATCGTATGTGCTTCCGAAATGTTTACACACGACATTTAAACACTTCATTTTAAAACAAAAATTATTTAAAAATCGTATGTGCCATGAGAAATCCACATACGACATTTAAATAATAAATCTATTTTTTGGTCGTTTTATATGGAAATTTGTCGTATGTGGCGTTTGGCAGTTACATACGATATTTAATTTGAAAATTGCTTCAGCAAATACCACATACGACAAACTCAACACTCCATATCTCTAAAACCGTATGAGGTATCGAAAAACTGATTACGCCGAATGAAAGATCAGGTCAAAAACCCTAAGGAATCGATCTTAACTCAAAAGCGCAAAAAATCAACATACGACATTTAAATTATCAACCGACGATATGTAGATAGAACCATATTTATATGTGTCCATAAGGTATGCATTTTTTAAAAAATATGACCACGAGGAGGGAAAGGGGGCAAAATCTACCAATCAGAAACCATCAAACCGATTTTAATGAAATTTCAAACATAGATAGATCCCTATTCAAATAGCTATACACTCTCGAAAATTTGTTTTTAAATACTTATTAAGCCTGTGTTTTGTTGTGCTTTACTCACTAAACACACTTGTTACACTGTTGCATTTCGCATTAATGGAATGGAGAAATTCCGACGACCAAGCTAAAAGGAATCAAAAGAAATAGTTAATACAACAAAAATACTGAGAACTTGGCCTAATAAACGAACAGTACAATTTCTATCGTGCAATAGAAAAAATAGTCACAAAAAATTTGGTATTTATGCAAGTGCAACAGCAGGATTTTATAACGAAAAATATAGATTAAGACACATGCCTTCAACAGTTCTTCAGTTCTCATATCATAGTGAGAAAATCATTGAACACAATATGGGCATTTCTCCAATGTCGAATGCGACATTCGTACGGCTTAAAAGTGAAAAAAAAACGTATACAAAAACATTATTTTATTTTGACAAAAGCCGAAATTTAAAGAAAGCTCTTGATTAGCACTATAATTTGTGCTGAGGTTGACTTTAAGCAATTATTCGTTTTTAAGATAATTAAAAAAACCAAAGCATTTGCATGCGACAAACAGTTCAAACACTGATTTCAGCGAAACCTGATGGAATATTTTAAAGCGACTAATTTTAAAATGTTATGCATTGATGTATCTTCATAATGCTTTTAATTTGATTCAAAAATAAAAATATTTTTATTTAATTTTAATCAACGTCATGCGACATTTTGTTCCATCATACTTTTATGATTATGTTTTTACTTTTTATGAAATAAGACATGCGTAAGATGATTCTACATTATTTGAAATACATTAAATACGTTTATTTTCCCAACACAAATTATAAACTTAAAAAAATATCTTGAATAAAGAAAAATACAAATATAGAACAAAAACTAACTTAACTGAAAATAGTATTACTAGTCTCAAATAAAGTTTTTTTCAATGGAATAAGCTGGCCTTGCTGCTTGTAGTTGTTGGCCATCGCAACAAAACGAATGGAATTCTGATATGCCTTCACTTCCTTCCATTTTTCTTTGAACTTATAATGTTGAGACAAATTTTCAATTTGAGCAGATGCCATAAAATACGCTTTAATTCCATTTGTGTTGTTTTCTACAAATTGATAAAATGATAGTGCATCGGGTAAAACAATGCTTTTAGGTTTGGTTATTTGCCATATTTTTTTTTAATGACGGCTCAAACTCCATCAACGGCTCCCATTCCGTGAGACCCAGCAAATTTGTCCTATAATGTCATTCAAGCTTATCAAAATATATTTGTTTTAAATTGAGCGCAGCTTCCTTCAGAAACTATAATAATCTTTGAAAAATGCCAATAACTTTTTTATTTCGGTTAAAAGGGTTAAAACAAAAATAAATACGTCGTGTTTATTATGCGTAAGTTAACGCTTTTAGCCGCAAATAGCTGTGAAGCCCCAGCCAAGCTACACAAGTAAAAATTGTTACCTGGTGGTAGCTGAAATGAGCACTTTGTATTTCGTTTCGGTATGTTAACCTATAATTCTCGGCAAAATCAATTTGAAGAACGCGATCGGAAGGCTTTAAGCCAATTTTTGTTTCCTAAAAATATTTTTGCTATGCTTTTTTTATAAAATCGTTTCAAACATTTACGGCCTTATTTATAAGAAATAAAACAGGGTAATAATGAGCTTATGAAACGGATTTTGTATGAAAATTGCTTTAATAATCGTTTTATTAACTTGTTTTATTTTTTATAAATAAGGCCGTTTATATTTTGTATTTACAACGAAGATATTTAAAAAAAAAATGCATTTTACACTTACGATGTCGCACGCTAAAAACTTAAAATAAGTACCAAGAGAAAAGCACTGATTATTTTCCAGCAACATTTTTTTTATTTAATTTGCAACAAAAATATCTGTTTGTTACTAATATTTGATGCGTATTGTACAAATACCTTTGACACACTGATAACATATCGCTCATTTGCCGCAAGACCGGCATAACTTAAAAAAATTCATTTCGAGATAAACTTATTTAAAGTTTTGGATTGGCTCTAACTACTTACGAAAAAAGAAGACACATTCTCTTCAAACTGGGAAAGTATAAAAGATATAAAAATGAATTTAATACACAATATAAAGAAAAAGAAAGCGAACAATTTTCCATTTTTTGAGGGTTGCCGGTCTTACAGCAAATGAGCGATATGTTATTTTTCAATGTCTCACGCTACATCGAAATATACGGTAAGGTAAACAAAAAATTTGCCGTATCTGGCAATTGCATCGTTCCGTTTACATTTTTCCAATATTGTTTAAATATAAACCGAGATTTAAAAAGCAATTGTCAATGCATAATGTTTCTCATTAAGATCATTAAGCAAAACAAAACGTGCAATAGAAATGTTCAAAACAGAACTTTTTCACTTGTTCGACTTTGCATTTGAATATCTTAAGTGTGTTATGAACAGGGAAACCAGAAATCTATATATATAAAAGTGAATGTATGTATGTATATTTGTATAAATATATATATATATGAATATATATTTGTGCCTTATAGAACAAACCACTTGACCGATGGACTTGAAATTTTCACAGCATGTAACTGTGACCATGGAAGAGACATTAGGCTATATAAAATTGTGACTGGGCAAAGAGGTGATGCCACGCCCATACAACCCAACATTTTAAATCGTGTTATCTATGATATTTGTTGACCTACTGCGATAATATTTGGTATATATGTTGCTGGCATGAATATAAATACGTTTAATTAAAAAAGTGGGTGTGGACTCGCCCCTTTATAGAAAAAGTAAAATTCGTTATATCTAATAAACTACTGAACCGATCGTCATCAAATTTTCTCAGAACGCTATTGTTCTGAATTAATGTGTTCAAAAAGGTGTGATTAGACAAAGGGGCGGTGCCATATTTTTTCGTGGATGCCAATATTAAATATCGCATATTTTAAGAGCTGCAGGCATTTTGTTGAACTTTTGGTAGTTGGATCTTCTGAGCCCCAAAATTTAAGTAAAATAGCAACGGGGGAAGTGGTACCCCCCATAGGACGCCAATGTTTAATATCGCATATCTTAAGAAATGTTATAGTGAGAATATTTAAACTTTGTAGAAGTCACTCTAATGGTATACTACACTTTTGAAAATAAAAATAAAATTAAAACAAGTTAGAGTGCTATATTCGGCTGTGCCGAATCTTTGATACCCTCCACCGACAGTTCGAATGTTTAAGGAGTAATATCTGTATGATGTTATTATTATCTTAAACTGTGACGATTTGTTATTAATTGTGGATTTAGGCGACTAAACTGTTTTCCGGTAGTAGGGTTTGTATGGGGCCTAGGGTAAATTATGGACCGATCTTCACGAAATTTCACAGTCTTTTTTCCAGTTCTATAAAACTTTGACCTACCAAATTTTGTTATGATAGCATTATTTTTTACGGATTTAGGCGTACTAAACTGTTTTCCGGGAGTAGGGTTTATATGGGGCCCAGGGTAAATTATGGACCGATCTTCACGAAATTACACAGTTTTATTTCTTGTCCTATAAAACTTTGATGTACCAAATTTTGTTACGATAGCATTATTTTTTACGGATTTAGGCGTACTAAACTGTTTTCCGGGAGTAAGGTTTATATGGGGCCCAGGGTAAGTTATGGACCGATCTTCACGAAATAACACAATTTTATTTATTGTCCAATAAAACTTTGATGTACCAAATTTTGTTATGATAGCATTTTTTTTACGTTTTTAGGCGTACTAAGTTGTTTTCCGGGAGTAAAGTTTATATGGGGCCTATGGTAAATTATGAACCGATCTTCACGAAAATTCAAAGATTTATTTTTAATTCTATAAAACTTTGATGTACCAAATTTTGTTATGATAGCATTATTTTTTACGTTTTTAGGCGTACTAAGTTGTTTTCCGGAAGTAGGTTTTATATGGGGCCTATGGTAAATTATGGACCGATCTTCACGAAACTTAACAGTTTAATTTCTAGTCCTTTGTAACTGTGACTTGCCAAAATTTGTAATGATATCATTGTTAGTTAGGGTTTTAGGCTTAATATACTGATTTCCGGGAGTAGGGCTTATATGGGGCCTAGGGTAAATTATTGACGGATCTTCACGAAATTTCACAGCGTGAAATTTTTTTAACAGACGGACAGACGGACAGACAGACGGACATGGCTAAATCGACTTTAAATTACTCAAGGACCCAGAATATATATACTTTATAGGGTCTGAGATGAATAGTAAAAAAGTTTCACACGGAATGACAAACTGAATATACCCTCTTCACAACTAATTGTGGTGGAGGGTATAAAAAATTAAAAAAATTAATTGAAGAAAAGTGTAAATAATATATTTTAAATAGTGTGTGTATTAGACTGGTCGCAATTTTTTTTTTTAAATTTAATTGTTTGCGCTGCTTAAAATATGAGGTTTGGTGTAAGAAATCATGATCTAATTTTTTAGGTCAATCCGACGGTGCCTAGCCGTGCCGGGTGGGGCCCAAAGTTCCCCATATTATAAAAAAACCTCTTTTCTATCAGATCTTTATAGTTATACTAGCTGAAAGGCCGAAAATCAAAAATATGGCTTCGTTACGATCTTCCGCAGAGAAAGTACTTCAAGTGTGCCAAAATTTCAGCTTCCTATGTCATCAGATGGCTTCAGAAAGTTCCGGAAAGAAAAGGACATACATGCAATCATCCTGACATACTAAGAAATTATATATTGTATAGATAGATTAAAGTATTTGCTGTTTAATATTTTAGTATGATACGAACGAAAGATTTTTAACCTAATTTGGGGTCGCTGAATCCAGTGGTGCTAGCCGTTTTTTAGGTTAGCTTTGGTTTTCGAGATATACCGTTATTTCGAAAATTAAGGATGTTGCACAACATATGTTCGCGCAACTCAAAAACGCTTTAGCTTATTGAAAAACTAACAAGAACCGAAATTCCGCAATAAAATTTACTTTAAGAAAGGTAAAACGTTTTTCTTATATGCGCAGTCGTTTTAGAAACATAATTTTTTTTTCTGGAAAAAAAAATAATTTTTTTATAAAAATTTCGGAATTTTTGTTTTTAAAAATTCATAAAAAATTTAAAAATGCAGCTATGCTTCTAATTTTATACAGTCATATAAAAAACAACATTGCAAACAAAACAAGCTATAAAATCTGTTAACAACTTTTGATTTTATATATTCACAAAAGACGAAAAATTTGAAATAATTTAAGAATTTTATTAAACCGCCATACAAATTTTTCGTCTTTTGTGAATACATAAAATCAAAAGTTGTAAACAGATTTTAATCATTTATAGCTGGTTTTGTTTGAAATGTTGTTTTTTATATGACTGTATAAAATTAGAAGTATAGCATTTTTCAATTTTTTATGAATTTTTAAAAACAAAAATTCCGAAATTTAAAAAAAAAATCATTTTTTTTCCAGCAAAAAAAAATTATGTTTCTAAAACGACTGCGCATATAAGAAAAACGTTTTACCTTTCTTAAAGTAAATTTTATTGCGGAATTTCGGTTTTTCTTAGTTTTTCAATAAGCTAAAGCGTTTTTGAGTTACGCGAATATATGTTACCAAACCTCATATTTTAAGCAGCGCAAACAATTAAATTTAAAAAAAAAAAAATCCCATACAAGATGCGTGTGTATAAAGAAATATAATCGAACAATGAGTTACTCGGCTGATGTATTGAATTCTTCCCATATTGAACTTCAAAGCGGAAATGGTGCGGAATGACGTCGTCCCTTTGACCCCACGGCTCATGACTTGGAGTCTACATTCCGTTTGACAAGGTTTGCTGATCTCAAGGGTCGCGGCTGCAGCAAGATTATTCATTGCAAGACCAAGATGCCCAATTCATGAATATGGCAATACTACGCACGCATTGGTATTGGTTTATATTGTTCTGTGATCCCTTGCGCCATGGTGGCCTGTGTTTAGTACAAACCAATGACTTCTTCTATCTACCCCATCGTCGATGACCCCTACATGATGGGCAAGATTGCCTGCGCTAATGTTTTGAGTGATTTGTATGCCATGGGTGTTACGGATTGTGATAATATGTTAATGTTGTTAGCCGTCAGCACCAAAATGACGGAAAAGAAATGTGATGTTGTTATACCTTTAATAATGCGTGGTTTTAAGGATTCTGCTCTGGAAGCTGGCACAACTGTTACTGGTGGTCAAATGTGGTAAGTCCCTGGTGTACTATTGGTGGTTTTGCCTCTACAATTTGCCAACCCAACGAATACATAGTACCCGACAATGCTGTGGTAGGCGATGTCTTGGTTTTGACCAAACCTTTGGGATCAGCCTGAACGTTGGAATCGCATCAAATTGGTTATTTCCGAAGAAGATGTTCGCAAATGCCCAAACTTTGACCTCTCACCAAAAGAAGGACGAGTCCTTTGTTATTCACAATCTTCCTGTTATTTCAAAAATGGCTGCTGTAGCCAAGGCGTGTGGTAATATGTTCCAATTTTTACAAGGTCATTCAGCCGAAACCTCTGGAGGTCTTCTAATCTGCTTGCCCTGTGTACAGGCTGCTGCCTACTGTAAAGATATCGAGAAGCAAGAGGGCTACCAAGCCTGGATTATTGGCATTGTTGAGAAGGGTTACAAAACCGCTCGTATTATTGACAAACCACGTGTTATTGAAGTTCCCGCCAAGGATTAAGTCATAATGCTTCTGGAAGTGCAGATTTTTAATTTAATGTAAATCCTTAATATCATTTCACTTTATCAAGAAACTTCGTTTTTTTTACAAAAATTAAGAAATTTCGGGAGTTCTCATTCTCTACAATTTATGTTTTGCTTCTATACGTTTATCTATTTTAATTATGTAAAATTCGTAAATGAAAATTCTATGAAGCAGTTAAATTTTATTAGGTCTTAATTTTTTTTTTTTATTGAATATTAATTTGTTTTTAATCTCCTTGATGTAACATAATATCCGGATCGGTCGGAACGATTCCACAAAAGGAACGATTTTTCCCAACTCTAATAGGCATAAAACTTACTCCAAGCTTTGCCTTGTTATGTTTTTTTTCTTATAAATCACATAACTTTTGAAAAAAATTCTTAATTTTTTTGGAAAATATACAGCCCAATTATGAATAAAAATTCCCCGGGAGTTTTTTCCCTTTTCCCATTTTTCCTATGTTAATTCAATTGTAAAAATGGGAAAAGGGAAAAACTCCCGGGGAATTTTTATTCATAATTGGGCTGATAGTAACTTTTGTGTTCTTCCCCTCGCAGCACTGTTATGTATGTAAATCAAATCTGCAACAGCGATTTCTTGTGCGCTGCCAGACTAATTACCCTTTTAACTAAATCACACATAAGTTTATTCGGATTAACTGTTTTATTTAGCTAAATGAAATATTTCAAGCTAAAAAGGAAAAAATAAAGCTAAATTTAGCTCGAAAAAAGCTAAAATGGTCACACTGTCCGTAACTATAATACTACTTTAATAACATTTAAACACTTATTGGCCAAATTGTGTACTTTACCATATTTTACTCTTACCTTTCTTTTTTTTTTTTTGTTAAAATTTTACTACAGACGCACAATAAGAAAGAATCGGAAATTATTTGCACTATTTACATTAAAATTTTAAACCTTCTCTTTTTAAATTGTAATTAAAAATTTAACTTTTATTCTTAATCGTTCGTATAGTATGTATTTTATTCCAAAATAAAGATATTTTATAAATAAATATCATCTTGATGCAGCACTGGTGGATGTGTGGTGTCAGTGAAAACAAAACAAAAGGACTACAGATACTTCCGCCAGCAGATCTTTTTAAAACTCGTTGTTTTTTCAATCTTATAGACTTTTTACACTTGCTCACATCTTACATCTTTCATCTTATCGCAAAGATGATAACATCTTCCCATTAGAATTGTACAGGGCTTAAAATCAACATCTTTCTTCATCTTTAAAAGATGTTCCTATCTCATGTTGTTTCATTTAACATCTCTCGATTATTTTAGTGTCATCACTAGAAAAAACAAATAATTTGTTAAAAAGTATATACCATCCCCAGATAAAAATACACAAGAGCAGGACAGCAATATCATTTATTTAGTTTTTATTCGCTCTTACACGTGAAAACAAACATTTTTATGATGAAAGATGTTACAAATGTAAACAAGTTTTTTTCATTTTTAACATCTTCCACGCATTCCTCTTAGATGTGCTTAAGTTTAAAAAGGCTATTATCCATTTACATATTAATAATATCAATTTCCAATATTAATAAATGGGCATGTTCTATAAATCGAAATGAAGTAGATTTAAAATTGAACAAATTTTGAAAACGAGCCTGTAAAAAAAGTTCAGTACTTTGGGTACCAACTATCTTTCCAAAAACAATTCTTAAAAACAGGGAAAACTACATCATTTTTATAAATCAAAATCAAGTTCGATTTCAATTCCACTTCATTTCGATTTCTGAAACATCAATTTAAATTCGATTTGAGTATCGGTATCGTATCGGAAAAAGGCGCATCGTTACATTCCTAATAGCCTTTTTACACTTGAGCACATCTTAGAGGAATGCGTGGAAGATGTTAAAAATGAAAAAAACTTCATCATAAAAATATTTAATTTCACGTGTAAGAACGAATAAAAACTAAATAAATGATATTGCTGTCCTGCTCTTGTGTATTTTTTTCTAGTGATGGTATATACTTTTTAACAAATTATTTGTTTTTTCTAGTGATGACACTAAAATAATCGAAAGATGTTGAATGAAACAACATGATATAGGAACATCATTTAAAGATGAAGAAAGATGTCGATTTTAAGCCCTGTGCAATTCTTATGGGAAGATGTTATCATCTTTGCGATAAGATGAAAGATGTAAGATGTGAGCAAGTGTAAAAAGCCTATAACTTTTACTGTGTTTCACTACAAAAACTAAGGAAACTACCTATTTCACTAAATGCGAAAAAACTCTTTCTTTCGCACAACTAAATTTAAAACAAAAACAAATTCTAAAAACTTTGTTTTTGTTTCAAATGTATATGTTGGAAAGAAGGTGTTCTTTGGACAGCGTGAAATTGGCAGAAAATAATTAAAATGTGTAAAAACGCTTTACGATTTTCATTTAAGATATGGAAAAAAAATAAAAAAAAAATTTTTATTAAAAGTTCATTGAGTGTTTTTCTAAAATCAGTATCAGCACTAAGTATAAATGTATGTTTTTTAACCCTTCCGTGCACTTGTTGGTGGTCTACAACCATACTTTCTGAAAGGAAATTTCTCATTTCTAACGGTAAATTTTTGCGATACAAAATATAAAAATATTAACTTTGTATAGTCCCTTACTTCAGATTTGTTTTCGACTTGAAAAAATATAGCCGCCCCAACAACGTTTGGTGCATGAAAGGGCTAAAAAGGACAATATTTAATTAAGTATATTCTCACCTATTTGATAATTGAAACATATCAATCGTTTGATCATGTAATGTTTGGGGGCCATAGTGACGGCTATATGCTTGAGATCCATAGGATCTATAAGTACCAAAGGGTGCATTCGGATACCACATATTGGCATGGAAGCATTCTGGATTTGAATGGGAATTTGTTGAGTAATTAGCTGCTACTGATCCTACCGCTGCTGTCCCTGAGGGTGAGTTATCTATATTTGCTTGATCCCGATATAAATACGGTAATTGTGTATTATTATTTGTCATTGTTGAACGACAATCTACATGCGACTCAGTTGGAGGAGTTTCTGTTTGTGATGGCATGGCAGGAAAATTATATCTAAAATGCATTGCTGATCCCGAAGGTGGTCTGAGCATTAATTCTGCTGGACTATATTTAATTTCGTCATTATTCAGATCTCCACCAAAAGGATCCGGAGGATTGGGTTGATTACATGGATTATCTAGCTCTGTTAGTTGAAATTCAGAATAATCTGAGCCTACATGCGATACGTTGTCATCTTGGAATCCTATCTCATCCTCTGTAGTATCGCCACCACTAGCGCAACAGCTAAGGATATTGCTAATATCATCGTTGTCATTTCTACTATTTGTATCCATCTTGATTTCAGTGTAGTATTTGTTCTCTTTCTGATCAATAATGGTGGTATCATCGGTTTTATCAATAAAATTTTCGTTTATTAGTTGTTTAATTCAACTGATTGGGAGTTATTCATAGTGCATTACATACTGAAAGAATAAGAAAATATATTGTAATTATTATAAAGCTTTTTTTAATAAAAGAAATTAAAAAACTCACACACACACTGTCAAAAGTGAGTCAACATAATATATTAATCAACTTCAAAATTTCTCACAATTTAAATAAAAAATGTAGTTAAACTGTGATTATAGGTGCAAAAGCATAAAGTATGCATGTATTTGTAAAGATTCTTAAGGCAAAATTCCCGAATAGATTGGCAAACATCTCAAAATTCAACGTTTGCACAAATGTTTTGTAATGTTAATTGGGTTATTTGCTGTTGGAACAAACATTAAAATCATGTTTGTAGAAATATTAAAAACTCATAATATTGGGCAGACATGTTGAATATTTGTAAAACTTTTTGTGTTGTCTAGTGCTAAT
This sequence comes from Pollenia angustigena, assembly GCA_930367215.1. Taxonomy (NCBI): domain Eukaryota; kingdom Metazoa; phylum Arthropoda; class Insecta; order Diptera; family Polleniidae; genus Pollenia; species Pollenia angustigena. The sequence goes on from OV884059.1 coordinate 202,915,451, forward strand.
TGTTATCATTTCAGCGAAAACTTTACAAAGTGAAGACGAAGCATTAATATAATTTTCAGGCGTAAATTATAATTATATAAGCATTATTATTATACATAACAAGCCGTTCCCGCGGCGTTGCCCGCCCAGAATGAATTTTTGATAAACTATGTGTGTATAAAGAAATATAAAGCCTGTGTGTTTTATTGTGTGTAGATCGATCTACATATGTTTTAAATTTCATCAAAATCGAAATTGCCCATCTGTCTCTTCATATTCCTTCAAACATATAAACCCTGTGTTTTTATAATTATAAGTGTTGATCGACCTTTTTTGATTACTCTAAATAGTTTATATAGTTTTTTATTACGCTGATCTATCTATTCAAATTTCATTAAAATTGGTTTGTCTGGGATCACACAATGAAAGTTTTCTTTCAGAAAGTCTGAGTTTATTGGTGAGAGGGGAAGAGAACATGCTATCATTCGCTCCCCTCTCACCAATAAACTCAGTCTTTCTGAAAGAAAACTTTCATAGTGTCAACCCAGACTTAGATATTTTCGGAGTGACAGTAATTCCCTCTTGTTCGCTTTCGCATTCGATCAGGGGACGGTCGAGCGGAGAGATAGACTGGAGGCGGAACGAAGCGTGAACGCGTTCCCAGGTTAAAATGGCTTTCTTTATCATTTGAGTACGGCCATTATTGCTTTAATAGATCTCTTCTAAACCGATAATTAATATTTTCTGAATATAGAAAGTTTAGTGGCCCTGAACCCTTAGTCCAAGTTAGAGAAATACTCATTCACTCAGGACCTTGCATATTTGATGTGATGTATAATATTAACAGAAATTCAAAAAGTAGTAGCTAAAGAACAAAAAAGTACCAAAAATCCTCTCTTACAGATTCGTATTCACTCAGGATTTTGCATGTTTAATTTTATGTTCATAGGTCCAATATTAAAGAAAATTAAACAGTACAAGTTAAAGAACGAAAAAGTACTAAATAAATCCCTTTAAAGATTCTCATTCACTCAGGACCTTGCAGGATTAATTTTATGTTTTAAGTACAATACCAACGGAAATTCAAAAAGTACCAGTTAATGACCAAAACTGTACCCAAAAGTTCCCCCATAGAGTCTTATCACTCAGAAAATTGCATGTTAATTTGTATCTATATTAACGGTAATTAAAAAAAGTACCAGTTGTAGAACCAAAAAGCTAAATAACGAAATTTTCCGCATTTCCCCATTGTTGTACTTTTCTCCCCATTGAAGTAACAAACATTTCAATATTGTAGTGGGAGTCAATTTAATGCGTATAAGCCAAAGAATGGAGAAAAATACTTTGTAAAAACGTTCGAATTTCTAAAAATAAACCCAATTTGTATTTTTTTGATAAGTTTCGAACGAGATATAATGTTTATTTTTACGTTTATTGGTTTAAAAGAAAGGCGGGGTGCCAAAAAATACCAAAATTTACTCCCTAAAAGGGCCGAATTTCAAAAAAGTACCAGACACCTACATCATACATCTTTTTCTTAACGAAATATCAAGAAACAACAAAATAAATACCTCCATTGAATAAAACAAGTTAGAGTGCTATATTCGGCTGTGCCGAATCTTTGATACCCTCCACCAACAGTTTGAATGTTTAAGGAGTAATATCTTAAACTGTGACGATTTGTTATTAATTATGGTTTTAGGCAACTAAACGGTTTTCCGGTAGTAGGATTTATATGGGTCCTAGGGTAAATTATGGACCGATCATCACAGCGTAATTTCTAGTCCTTTAAAACTGTGACGTTCCAATTTCTGTTATAATAGCATTATTAATTTTGGTTTTAGGTATACTAAACTGTTTTCCGGGAGTAGGGTTTCTATGGGGCCTAGGGTAAATTATGTACCGATCTTCACGAAATTTCACAATATCATTTATAGTCCTATAAAACTGTGACGAGCCAAAAGTTGTTATGATTGCATTATTTTTTACGGTTTTAGGCGTACTAAACTGTTTTCCGGTAGTAGGGTTTATATGGGGCCTAAGGTAAATTATGGACCGATCGTCAAAAACTTTCACAGTGTTATTTTTAGTCATAAAAAACTGTGATGTACCAAATTTTGTTACGCTAGAGTTATTTGTTACGGTTTTAGGCGTACTAAACTGTTTTCCGGGAGTAGTTTTTATATGGGGCTTAGGGTAAATTATGGACGGATCTTCACGAAATTTAACAGCGTGATTTCCAGTCACATAAAAGAAATTTTTGAAAAATCTTATCTTATTCCGTGCCTTGTTCCAGCATTTATGTTATTTTTTCGCTGGATTTCAATCCCAAACTGCTTAGGATAACTAAAGGGTGGTTAAATTTCCAGGGCCGATGTTGATTTTGAATAAAACACAAACTATTTAGGAAATTATTGTAATTTTATTTTATTATGATATATTGGTATTACTCAATTATGTATGGAACAAAATATCGGCCAAATGGGCGCCGCGACCACGGCGGCACACCTCCATCCGATGGTCCAAATTTTCGATGACCCTGAGGCATAATGGAGGTTCTATGCCGTTAATGTGCCGAATTATCTCATCCTTTAGCTCTTGAATTGTTGCTGGCTTATCGACGTACACCTTTTCTTTCAAATAACCCCAAAGAAAAAAGTCCAACGGTGTCAAATCACATGATCTTGGCGGCCAATTGACATCGCCATTACGTGAGATAACACGGCCATTGAATTTGTTGCGCAAAAGAGCCATTGTTTCGTTAGCTGTGTGGCAAGTGGCACCGTCCTGCTGAAACCACATATCGTCCACATCCATATCTTCCAATTCGGGCCATAAAAAGTTCGTTATCATCTCACGATAGCGAACACCATTCACAGTAACTGCCTGACCGGCCTCATTTTGGAAAAAATACGGCCCGATGATGCCGCCAGCCCATAAACCTGTTTATTGACGAATCCACTGAGATGAAAATGTGCCTCATCACTGAAGATGATTTTCTTCGAAAATTGATCATCTACTGTTGCCATTTCTTGCCACCATTCTGCCCATTCACGACGTTTGGAATGGTCAAGAGGCTTTAGTTCTTCAGCCAATTGCACCTTGTAAGCGTGTAAATGCAAGTCTTTATGCATAATGTTCATCAACGACGAGCGTGAGAGGTGCAATTGTTGGGCACGACGACGAGTTGAGGTGGACGTCTCTTCAGCCACACTATCGCGAACAGCAGCAGTATTTCCTGCAGTACGAGCTGTACGAGCATGCACTGGTGTTCTCACATCTTCTACAGACCCGGTTTGCTCGAATTTTTCCACGATTTTTGCGATTGGACGCACATTTGGACGATCAAATTGACCAAAAAAATCACGAAGTGCACGATATGCATTTTGATTTGAACGCCCATTTTCATAATAAGTCTGGATAACTTTAACACGTTGTTGGATTGTGTATCTCTCCATGGTTCAAATTGAGTAAGTCTGAAATAGAGAAATGTCAAATAAAATTCGGAAAAAAACTTGGCGTTTAGGTGTGGTTCACATTCAACATCGGCCCTTACAATTTAACCACAGCAATTTGGCACCAAGTTTGTTCATTTCTTTTGAGTTGTTCGAAAGTGAGCGTGTTTTCAACAGACGGACAGACAGACGGACATGGCTAAATCGACTTAGAATTACTCTAGGACCCAGGACTTTATGGGGTCTGATTAAAAATATTGGAAATTTGGATTAAAAACCATACATAGTTCAACAAAATTACCACAATACTAATTACAGGTATTTTCTTTTGTTTAATTGTTGTTACTTTTTCTTTTAAAAATTTTTAATAATAAAAAATATAATTTTTGGTCTTTTTTTTAAACTTCTAGACTAAACAAAATTAAAATTATTCGACTAACCGAATAATATTAAATTGTTCAATTATTATTCGATTAAATTTTTACCTCAAAAAATTATAATACATAACGTGGACCTAACCCATAAAGATTTTCCTAATATTGAATTACAGAGTTGTTATTATTAGATACTTAATCTAATCTATTATAATATCATAATGATGGTTACATGTAAGTTTTCGGTTTGAAAAACATCCACACATTTTCATTCAAATGAAAAGTCCAAAAATATTCTATTGTTTTTGTAAAAGATTTTTTTTAACCGTCATTGTCATAGCAATTTTAATCGTAAATTAACAAAAATGTTAACTCAATTTCAATTTAATCATAACGGTTTCTCAATTATTAGCTACGGCATTTTACATTTTAGCTTACGCTAAAATTTATTACAGTTACAATTACATATATATTCTAATAATTATATTGCATTATAATTTTATATTTACATACTTCGTATAAGAATTGTTTTTAATGGAATATTGTGCACTTTATGTATTAATATTATTTTAATTTACCCTCCACCACAATTAGTTGTGAAGAGGGTATATTAAGTTTGTTATTCCGTGTGAAACTTTTTTATTATTCACCTCAGACCCCATAAAGTATATATATTCTGGGTCCTTGAGTAATTCTAAGTCGATTTAGCCATGTCCGTCTGTCTGTCTGTCCGTCTGTCCGTCTGTCCGTCTGCCCGTCTGTTGAAAACACGCTCACTTTCGAACAACTCAAAAGAAATGAACCAACTTGGTGCCAAATTGCTTGTAGTTATCCTAAGCAGTTCAGTAAATCGGTTCAGTAGGTCCAGAGCTATGAATCAAAATGTGGAACCACCACCTAAAAAAATTGATAGTTTTGTTACAAAAAATAACATAAATGCTGAAACAAGGCACGGAATAAGCCCCATATACACGCAGAGAAAAAATATGGCTGGGCATGGTTACGGCAACAACACTATGTTTAATGTAACAATATATTGTTGTCGTACACAAATAATTGTTATTTTTATTTAATATCAGCAATATTATAGTTACTGTAAACATATCAATGTTTATCGCAATTATGAATTTGAGTATTGTTGACCAAAAAATAATTATTTTTCTAACAACTTAATTATGATAACTTTCTAAACATATTATATTTCTCACAACCATATCATGATATTTAATAGCCATAACATGATAACTTTTTATACATTTATCATATTATGTTAAAGATGCAATCAAACTATTTTTACTCTAATCATATTATGTTAGCGCCATTTGTAAAATAATTTTGAAGCAGTTGTGTCGTTTTTTTTATATGTGAGCGGTTAAACAATTAAAAGATAAAATTCCATAAAAAAAATAAGTTTAAAGAAATTAAAAAATTGAAATATTAGCGGTGTTCATTCAAGTATTAGTGATGTAATAGTGCAAATGCAAAATATCATAGTTTTTTTGTCAAATCCAACAGCAAAACACACAGAGATTTCGTTATATTTTATAAAAGTGCTACGATATTTCTGTGGTTTTCATGGGCAACCGCGTATGTCTTAAAACAAATGTTTCAGGAAAGCCGAAAAACCATTCGAGATCAAATGGGCTAGGTATTGCAATTTTTAAACATTGTCATTACGTTAAATAGTCGGAATTGATCTTTTTTTTTCAAAAATTTTATGAAACATGTAAAGAGCGTTTAAAATTAGGCAATATGACATCAACATCTCAAAATCGGCAAAATGGACATACGTGGTTGCCCATGGAAACCACAGATTTTGCATTTGCTCTTTTGCAAGCCTTATATTGAACTCCGCTATTTGATTAACATTAAGAAAAATTGTAAAAAGTCACAAAATAAAAAATTGATTCAAAAATTTATTTTGTATTTTTATGACAGCTATGAAAGGTGCTGTATCATAATATGATTGCTTCTAAATTTATTATGATTAACATGATGATAATATGATTACTTCTTAGCTTATTATGATTAACATGACAATAATATGATTAATTTCTTAGCTTATTATGATTAACATGACAATAATATGATTACTTCTTAACTTAGTATGATTAACATAATAATAATATGATTAAGGGAAAAATATTATGATAACATATTACGAGTATATTTAGTCATAATATGATTCAATAATAATCTTAATATGGTGACTACAATCATAATTCTTATCATAATATGTTGCTCTTAGAATATGTTTACCACAACCATGTTTTTTCTTTGCGTGTAAACAATACTCCCGGAAAACAGTTTAGTACGCCTAAAGCCGTAAAAAATAACGCTACCGTAACAATTTTGGCTCGTCACAGTTGTATAGGACTATAAATGATACTGTGAAATTTCGTGATGATCGGTCCATAATTTACCCTAGGCCCCATATAAACCCTACTACCGGAAAACAGTTTAGTCGCCTAAAACCATAATTAATAACACATCTTCAAAGTTTAAGATAATAATAACATCATACAGATATTACTCCTTAAACATTCGAAGTGTCGGTGGAGGGTATCAAAGATTCGGCACAGCCGAATATAGCACTCTAAATTGTTTTTATTCGCATTTCAATTTAAAATTTACATTTACATTTGCAATTAATTTATAAAACAGATTGAGAGATAAATAAAATATTAGTTTTTCCTTTATTTACTTTTAAAATTTATTTATTATGAAATTTATTGATTTATTGATAAATTTATGGAGTATCACTATTCAGTGCGACACAAAGAGTAATAACGAAGGCCGTTGTGGGCCAGAAAATGAATTAAATTCTGCTGATGTCTGATAATTGTAATATTCTCTGTGCATACACAATTCATTTCATTGCTAACCAAAGGATAGCTAAAGAAAAATATGTAATAGGAAGTTACAAAATATTCTGATAGTGTATATAATCATTCCTTAGTATATGTACATATATATCTATAACTTCAATGTTAACCAAAGGTATGCGAAATACTGAGGGAAGGGGAAGAAAGCTTTATAAATTGAAGTTTGACTCATAGAAGCACATACATACATACGAAAACCATTTTTAAAATAATAACAATAATTGATGAAAAAGAAATAATTTTCACATTCCATTTGTTAAACGTTAACGGTTAATGTTAACGGTTGAAATTTGTTTTATTTTTTGAAAACCTATATTTTTTTGCAAAACGTTTTGCATTTTTTTTTTTATTTTGTTAGGATATTCTTCCTTCCACATTGTTAATTGTACTATCTGTCAATCAGTTAATTAATTTTAGCTGACTATTAGGTGAAGTAAATCCCTCCAATTTAGTTATTGTTTCACCAATATACCCGTAGTTGGAAAATGCAAATGCTAATTGATCTTTTTTTTTTTTAATTGCATAAGCATCGGTAGCAACAAGTTCTTTTATAACGTTCTTAAATTGCTCAAAGTTTTATTGAATAGAATTCTACATTTAAAACAAAAATATGCAAAAATATGCTCTTTAACCAAAATATGCAACAATATGCAAAAACAAATCGATGTCATTTTAACCAAAATTTTATAATTCGGAAAGATAATTGGTCAACTTCGATCTTAGACTCTCCACAAAAACATGCATTTGCTTGGAAATCGCATCCCTAATCATAACCTTACAACGATTTGGAATAAAATTTCCTTTAACTCATACGAACAATTTTTTATATTTGCAACTATTTCGGAGATTCAGCAGGATGATTTAGATAACTAATATTTAGAACCTTTGTACCCAATTTCATCCAATTATCTCCGAAATTACGACCTGTGCTTGGCGCACAAAGTTTTCATGGAAAGATAGCAGGAAGGGCGGACATCGTTAAATCGATTCAAAAGCTGATTCTTAGTCGATCGGTATACTAAAAGGTGAGACTAGGGCCAATATTTACAGGTTTTTCAAACACCAGTGTTGCCAAAACTTGGTGACCAAAAATGGCAAAATTTACGGAAAAAAATTGCTAAACATGGACTAAAAAATGGCTAAAAGCTTTTTTAAAGAAAAACACATTAAAATTCAATACCAAAACAGAAATAATTTATTTAAAGTGGTTTACGATGAAATTGTAAGTTAAGATCAATTTGTTAAATAAGAATAAACGTAAATTAATATTTTGATAGATATTTAAAAAATTGAATCATCGATAAATACGATGCCGTTATTGTTCATCTCATAGGAATCACTCGGGACTATTAGTTTTTAATAATTTGAAGGTAAATCATGATAACAACAACAGTTACCCAACAATAAAAACAAGTAAGAAAGTATAGTCGGTCAACACCACATTAGAACCCATATACCAAATTTTATCAAATAATCTTCAAAACAGCCAGCCAGCCAGCAGGACAAACATCGTTAATTCGACTCAGAAAGTGATTCTGAGTCAATCCGTATACGTAAAGGTGGGCTTAGGACCATTATTTTAAGGTGTTACAAACATCAGCACAAACGCATCGTACCCTGGCATGTGCTGGTATAAAGATTTTATTGATAAAATCGAATTAACGGTTGCTTAATGTATCCTTTTTCTCAAATTACTTTAAACGATGTTTACTTGGGTAAATAAATACCCTCTCTACTTCATCATTAGACCATGCAACTGAGAGCAACTATATAGTCCATTCTGATATTTCTAAAAAAATGCCGTCTGCATCTTTTTATTGAATTACTTGCAACCAGAAAGAAACAGCGATGTTTCTGTTGATCCATTTTATAAATTTAATATTGAACTACTGTTCCATTATTTCGAAAGATATATCATCATCATAGTTTATAGCGATTTCCAACATTTGTAAAAGTTGTGATTTAAATGAAATGAGTTTGAATTGCTAAAAATGTTTATTTTAATTTAATACATTTTTATAAGAAACTAGCTTAACCCGCTACACTGCTTTAACCACTTCTTCAGTTGAGCGATATTTAATAATTGCATCCTATAAGAGGTATTCCCCCCCCCCCTGCGCCCACCCACTTTATTTTTATTTTCAAAAGTGTAGTATACCATAAGAGTGACTTCTGCAAAGTTTGAACATTCTCACTATAACAGTTCTTAAGATAATAAACATTGGCGTCCTATGGGGGCAATCACTTCCCCCGCTGCTATTTTATTTAAATTTTGGGGCTTAGAAGATCCTACTACCAAAAGTTCAACAAAATGCGTGCAGCCGCTCTTAAGATACGCGATATTTAATATTGGCATCCAATGGGGGTACCAATTCCCCTGCCCCCATCGAAAAAATAAGTAGCATATTTTATTTTTAGGCCTACGTGATGTTACGGTAAAAATTTCAGGAAAATCGGCTCAGTAGTTTAGGAGTCTATAAGCCAACATACAAACCTTTTTCATTTTTATATATCGCTCATTTACTGCAAGACCGGCATAACTCAAAAAAATCAATTTCGAGATAAACACATTTAAAGTTTTTGATTTGCTCTAACTACTTAGAAAAAAAGAAGACACATTCTCTTCAAACTGGGAAAGTATAAAAGATATAAAGATGAATTTAATACACAATATAAAGAAAAACAAAGCGAACAATTCTGCATCTTTAGCTCTAAAATTTAATTTTTTGGGTTATGCCGGTCTTGCAGCAAATGAGCGATATATAGATTGAAAATTATTATTTAAAAAAAAAACGGCAAAAAAAATGTATGGCTAAATAAGTTGAAAAATGGCTAAAAAAAAATAGCTAATGGCTAAACTCATTTTTTAATGGCTAAACAGGATGAAAAATGGCTAAATCTAGCCACTAAATGGCTAAATTAGCAACACTGCCCATAATACACACTCCACTATTGTAGTGTGGATAGGTATAACGACATTAAGCCGGTATTTAAATTTTAAACAGATTGTTTCATCAATAAATTTCATTACAATGTTTGTACATATTAACAACAAATCATTTTAAAGTTCAACCCCTCTCTCCTTCACGCTCTATCTCATTAGAATTTGAAATATAAACAACAATCTAGCAATATAAATGTATAAGTATGCAGGTTTGTATAAGAAAGTATACATCATTTTTCCAAGTTTGTGTACTAACAAAACTATCAATACTCTATTGTATTTTATAAAAAAAAAAAAAAAATAAATACAGTTTGCCATGTTTTTATTATTTATTTATATTATTTTCAGGACAAGTTTTTCAAGCTTTTTGCTTAAAAAATAATTTATTGCATATTTCGAAAGATTTTAAGAGAAAATGTTAATTTGAATATACATAATTGCATGTTTTGAAGTTTTTATCGAAAGTGACTTTTATCTATTACCCCGTTTATATGCATTTCTTATTTTCAAATAAAACTTTTAGCAACAGCTTAACTCGCTGTTTATACGTAGATAGCATTCGGAAAAATTATTAGATATATTTGTGTGATGCCATGCAGCATTAAAAATATTTTGCATACAAGTTTTTATTATCATTATTTTTAATAACCTAAAAAAAAAAATTTTAATATTTTAACAGTTAAAAACGTTTTTTGCTCTCCTGAAAACTAATAATTTTTTAGCTTAATAGGCTTTTTACACTGATCAACATCTAACATCTACCATCAAGCAAAAATGTCACTATTCTTAAAAAAAAAAATTTTTTTTTAATTTAAAATGTTTTTTTCTCACAAAAGTGCCAAAATTTAAAAAGAAAACTCAAGAATGTATTTGAAGTTCAATTTGTTTAAAAATATAAAAAATACTTAACAAAAAAACGTTGCAATAAAAGATAAAACTTGACAAATGGTAACGCTGCTTTCAAAACAAACTTATTTTTGTCAGTGATGCCACAAGAATAATATGACTTATTGCCACTTTTCTAGTGATGACACTAAAATAATCGAAAAATGTAGAATGGAATTAAATGAGATAGTAACATCTTTCAAAGATGTTGAAAGATGTTGGTTTTTAGCCCTATGTATTTCTTATGGAAAGATGTTAACATCTTCGCAAATGTTGGCAAATTGATGGTAGATGTTAGATGTTGATCAGTGTAAAAGGGCTATAAAGCCTGGTACTCTATTCAACATTTCACGTGAAATGCTGTCAAAACGTATATGAAAAAAACTTGTGCGGAATATCTATGAAATAATGTTGATAGAGTTGTACTCTGTTCATTTTGTGAAATAGTTCTGAAATGTTTCTGGCAACATTTTTTTACAACTGCGAAATAATGTAAGCTGCATTTATTTCACGTGTAATTTTAAGTAAAGCCTAGTACTCTGTTCAAATTTGTGAAAAATGTTGAGCAACATTGATTATTTCACACGAAAATTTTGACATGTATCAATGTTACCAATCATGCGAGTTTTTACAATTTGACGATTTTATTCCTGCAAAGTATGCGACATTGTTTTGCGTATGTTAACAAACCCCACATGTATTTCACTAAAAATAATTTTTTTAATAAAAAAGAAAGTAAATATCGATAAGAAACTGTTACCGGTTGTGTTATTTAAATTTTTTATTTCGTATTTAATAATCAGTACATCATTCCACGCGAAATAAGTGCAGCTTACATTATTTCGCAGTTGTAAAAAAATGTTGTCAGAAACATTTCGGAACTTTTTCACAAATGAACAGAGTACAACTCTATCAACATTATTTCATAGATATTCCGCACAAGTTTTTTTCATATGCGTTTTGACAGCATTTCACGTGAAATTTTGAAGAGAGTATCAGGCTTAAAACCAAAAAAAAAAAATATGAACTAATTATTTAACAAGTTAGAGTGCTATATTCGGCTGTGCCGAATCTTTGATACCCTCCACCGACACTTCGAATGTTTTAGGACTAATATCTGTATGATGTCTATTTATTATTATAATCTTTGTAAAAACGGACATCTGCATTAAAATTTGTTGTGGTTTAGGCCTATATAAAATTATTGATCGACAATCAGAATCAATTTTAAAAAGTTTGAGTAGAATATCAGTTTAAGCTGAACTTAAATGATTTTCAAGAGAACAAATTATGTAAAAGCCATGGTAAGCTATGAACCAATCATCCCAAATTCTGCAGAACGATTTCTGGTATTAAAAAACATAAATTTCAATACAGCGATGCAATTAGTTTAAGCGTTTGCAGTAAATTTCAGAAGGCTGCTAAAATGGAATCTAAGGAAAATTATGGACCGTATATCACAAAATTGCATAACATTTTTTTCTGGCCATATGAAGCTAAACTGGAAGAAAGTTTACCGCGTATTTAATTATTTTACCAGAGTGGGCTTTATATGAGGCCTATGGTAGGCTATGCACCGATATTCACCAAATTTCACAGTGTCATTTCTAGTTCTATCAAACTGTGATGTATCAAATTTTGTTATGATAGCGTTATTTTTTACGTTTTTAGGCGTACTAAGCTGTTTTCCGGGAGTAAGGTTTATATGGGGCCTATGGTAAATGATGGACCGTTCTTCACAAAATTTTAAAGTCTTATTTCTCGTTCAATAAAACTGTGATGTACCAAATTTTGTTATGATAGCATTCTTTTTTACGTTTTGAGGCTTACTAAGCTGTTTTCCGGGAGTAAGGTTTATATGGGGCCTATGGTAAATTATGGACCGATCTTCACGAAATTTCACATTCTTATTTTTAGTTTTAAAAAATTTTGATGTACTAAATTTTGTTATGATAGCATTATTTTTTACGGATTTAGGCGTACTAAACTGTTTTCCGGGCCTATGGTAAATTATGTACCGATCTTCACGAAACTTAATAGTTTTGTTTCTAGTCCTATTTAACTGTGACGTGCCAAAATTTGTTATGATAGCATTGTTAGTTAGGGTTTTAGGCTTACTATACTGTTTTCCGGGAGTAGGGCTTATATCGGGCCTAGGGTAAATCATGGATGGATCTTCAAGAAATTTTACAGCGTGATTTCCAATCAAATTTTTAGGTGGTGGTTCCACATTTTGATTCATAGCTCAGATCCTATTGAACCGATTTTGCTGGATTTCAATCCCAAACTGCTTAGGATAACTACAAGCAATTTGACACCAAGTTTGTTTATTTCTTTTGAGTTTTTCGAAAGTGAGCGTGTTTTCAACAGACGGACATGGCTAAATCGACTTAAAATTACTCAAGAACCCAGAATATATATACTTTATAGGGTCTGAGATGAATAATAAAAAAGTTTCACACGGAATGACAAACTTAATATACCCTCTTCACAACTTATTGTGGTGGAGGGTATAAAAATAAATAAAAAATTAATATAACACAACCGGTAACAGTTTTTTATCCATATTTACTTTATTTTTTATTAAAAAAAAATAAATTTTAGTAAAATACATGTGGGGTTTGTTTACATACGCAAAACAATGTCGCATACTTTACATGAATAAAAACGTCAAATTGTACAAACTCGCATGTTAAAATTTTCGTGTGAAATAAAACATGTAGCTCAACATTTTTCACAAATTTGAACAGAGTACTAGGCTTTAAGCTCGATTCACCCATGCGTTCCGAACAATATTTTTGTCCGGAAAAAATATTTTTATATTAAGTTTGACGTCTTTCTTTTGAGAGAGAGAAACATTTTTTTGTTCGGCAAGTTTTTTTCTTTAATTGGACCCCTTTCACACTCGGCAAGCGGAATAATTAAATAATAAAAAATAATACATATGATTAAAAATAATAAAATAAACACACTTTTAGAAAACAATTCAAAATAAGTGGCTTGCTAGTTGTGCTGCTATTTTGTATAATTGTTTACATCTCTCAACCATATGGTAGCTTTGTTTTACCAGACAAATTTTTCGGAATGGGTGAATCGTTCTGCAAAACACTCTCAGTAAAAAAATTATTCTCCGAAGATAGATGGGGGAGAAAAAGTTCCAAAATATAAGTTTTAACCGTTTACTCCTCAAAAGGGCCGAATTTTAAAAAAATTGCTTATTTTTGGAATGAACAACGATAAATATTACATTTCTTTATCTCTTTTAATTTAGGAGATATGAGGTGAGCGAATTTCCACATTTTTATCCCCTTAACATAAGAATTTCCAAAATTCCTATTTAAGTAGATCGATGCGAGTTCGATTCCCGCCAGAGACTCTGGTCTCCTGCAGACTAGAGTTTCGCGGGATTGGCTTAGATAAAATAAAAATTGGCGATAAACCAATCTTCGGTACAAATTTCAACTTTTTACCTTCAGGCGTTTAGGCTTTTCGATGATGAATCAGTCAGTCAGTAACGTTACAATTTTATTAATATATACCCCGTTTATAAGCACTTCGTATTGCAAATAAAAGTGAAATCATTAATGTTACCAAATTTTTTGCTGCATTGCATCACAAAAATATAATAATTTTTTTGAATGCTATCTACGTATAAACAGCGAGTTAAGTTTTTTTAAAATTATTAAAAAAAATTTATAATAAAAACTTGTATGCAAAATATTTTAAATATCAATTTTAAATTTCATGCAAAATTTAGAGTTTAAAATTTTTTTCCAGGTGGAAAAACGTTTCATATCCATAATCGCATTAAAAACGTTTTTCCATTACGCGAGCGGCTTTTAAATCTTTATTCCATGTTGCACAACTATTTCGTTTGTATCATTTTGTTAGTAACTTACAAGGTTCTTCCACTGGCTGACTATTTGTGATTTGATGTTTAAACAGTGTAACGGTAATTTTCTCAATTTATCGACAAACTGTATGTTACTTAATGTCAACAATAATTTATAAGACCGATAAAATGTCCGTTAACGATTTTGGGTTTCTTAATATACCGACAAAAAACATTGTTTTCAGTTTTCAACACTCAAAATACGTGTAAAAGTTGGGAGTCAGTTGATTGAATTTATCTGTACCATGGTGGAATAAGCAGGTGGCATCGTTACGGCAACAAATACAACATTAAAACAAAAATGGAAATTATATCACCGTTACATAACCCTACGCTTCTACATGCAAGTAATTACTTGCGAGTAATGAATACGTGTTATCAACGAAAAATCGAGGTAACAGCCATGGTGGAATAAGCAGGTGGCATCGTTACGGCAACAAATACAACATTACAACAAAGTGGAAATTATATCATCGTTTACGTCAAAAAATACTTTAAACAAAAATCAAAGCGTGCCGCTGAACGTGATGAAAAAAATCAATTTTTAGCCAATTTTTATTTAATTAAGGTCAATATCTTATTTATTTTAATTTAAAATTATTAAAAACTTTAATCAAATACAATAATCACAGCACAAAACGTGGACTTTTTGTAAACATAAACAAAACTTTGACATAAACCTAGACAAACAATGCAAGAGCAAAAAATCGTCATCTGGCGTAGATCTGCCACCTGTTTATTTCACCATGGTAACAGCCGATTGGCTGAAAGTATAAAAATTGTGTGAATGTTACTGAAAAAGTGTGAGTGTATTGAGTTTTTAGAACTTGCACTTGCATGTCGAAACGGCTGTAGGAAAAATCGGCCAAAGAAAAATGGCCCAAGAAAAAAAAATGAAAAATCGCCCAAAGGAACATTGAAAATTACCCAAAAAGTTAAATATGAAATTTTGCCAAAAAAAAAAAACCAAAAAATGGAAAAAAATAAAAATGACCCAAAAAGCAAAAACGAATTTTTCCCAAAAAAAAAAAGAAAAAAAAAATGAAAAATTACCCAATTTATAAAAAAAATTTTATTATTATTTATATAAATTTAGTGACATACAAATGTAAGTTTTATGTAAAAACTTGCATTATATCTTCAACAGCTGCTCGGCAGTATGGATAGTAATACTTATTTGAGCCCTCCGCCTAACTTTGTGCACTCTTTAATAGTTAAATATTAATTAATCACTGCATAGTTATAATCAGGGAAACCAAAAATATGCTCTAAAAAACGCGTTTTATGCGCATTAAATATGCAGTTAAAACTATAAAATATGCCCTTAAAATTGTTTAAAATATGCCCTAATAAATTCAAAAATGGCTAATTTGAAAACATAATATTCAACAATTTAATAACAGTTCCATTTAATAAAAATAATCCTTAAACTTTAACCCGTTATACCTAAACTCCATAGTATTTACAGACGAATTTTTAAGATTTTACTATATTTGGAAACGATGAGCACTCATGGGCTCACAAAAACAGAGTTACTTGTGCCGAATATTATCCCGATATTATCCTCCATATAAAATTTTTTGTCTTAAAGGGATTTTAGGGACCGCTAAATTGATTATTAATGTTAACATTTAAAAGGTAGTTGAATCTATTTATATATGGAAGATTTGGGCAAATGTGAACCGATTCTTGAAGAATTTAATTTGCAGTTAAATATTTTTGGGGCGAATCTGATTCTTACCATTTACGTAGACTTCGTCCTTACTGGAATTAAAATGTTTTTACCAAATTTAATCAAATTATCTACAAGTTCGTAACTTGGACTTTGCCCACAAGGTCAACATGAACAAACAACCAACCAGCCAGATGGACGGATTGACATCGTTAGATCACTTTAAAAAGCGATTCTGTGTCGATCGGTATACTAAAAGATTGATCCAGATTTCTATGTATTACACACATCGCGAAAAACGTGTATAATTGCTTTTAACTTTATTTTTTTAACCTATATTTATCTTTAACCACAACCTGCATTGTCGTACAATTTTCGTTTTAAAATAAAATGTAGATGGTGAAATTGAAGCCACACGTTGGGCATACAGATAGATAATTAAAACAGAACATTGCCAAAAATTAAAAAAAAAAATTTTATATGTTGCAAAAGCTCTTGTAGGAATCTAAAAAGTTTAACATGTATCAAAATATGCAAAGGCAAAATATGCGCTAAAAATTTAAAAAATGATGCAGAAAGGATCTTTTAACCAAATTATGCAAAAAAATGCTCCAAACGGTAAAATATCCAAAAATATGCACTAACAAATCGATGCCAAAATTCATAAAAAGCTCTAAAATTAATAAATATATTGTTTCTTTCTGCATTCATTGGTCGCACAAGGAAAAACGTGCAATTGCATATTTTTGGTTTCCCTGGTTATAATCAATTACTCAAAACCGAATAAAGCTTTTTGCAAGGTGGCATGTCATAACGTCCAGTGCACTAAAAACAAGTTAGAGTGCTATATTCGGCTGTACCGAATCATTGATACCCTCCACCGACAGTTCGAATGCTTAAGGAGAAATATCTGTATGAGGTTATTATTATCTTAAACTGTGACGATTTGTTATTAATTATGGTTTTAGGCGACTAAACTGTTTTCCGGTAGTAGGGTTTATATGGGGCCTAGGGTAAATTATGTACCGATCTTCACGAAATTTCACAGTATCATTTATAGTCCTATAAAACTGTGACGAGCCAAAATTTGTTATGATTGCATTATTTTTTACGGTTTTAGGCGTACTAAACTGTTTTCCGGTAGTAGGGTTTATATGGGGCCTAAGGTAAATTATGGACCGATCGTCGTGCAATTTCACAGTGTTATTTCTAGTACTAAAAAACTGTGACGTACCAAATTTTGTTACGCTAGCGTTATTTTTTACGGTTTTAGGCGTACTAAACTGTTTTCCGGGAGTAGTGTTTATATGGGGCTTAGGGTAAATTATGGACGGATCTTCACGAAATTTTACAGCGTGATTTCCAGTCAAATAAAACAAATGTTTCTAAAATCTTATCGCATTCCATGTTCCAGCATTTATGTTAGTTTTTGTAACAAAATTATCAATTTTTTTAGGTGGTGGTTCCACATTTTGATTCATAGCACTGGTCCTACTTCACCGATTTTGCTGGGTTTCAATCCCAAACTGCTTAGGATAACAACAAGCAATTTGGCACTAAGGTTGTTCATTTCTTTTGAGTTGTTCGAAAGTGAGCGTGTTTTCAACAGACGGACAGACGGACAGACAGACGGACATGGCTAAATCGACTTAGAATTACTCAAGGACCCAGAATATATATACTTTATGGGGTCTGAGGTGAATAATAAAAAAGTTTCACACGGAATGACAAACTTAATATACCCTCTTCACAACTAATTGTGGTGGAGGGTATAAAAAAGCCTAACATACATGAAAAAGAAATGTGTCTTGTTTGTTTTAGGTCAGTTTATTTTTTAAATCGCTTTGAATAGTTCTGAATATATTTTGCGGCCGTGTGAAATTGTTTTTTTTTTTTAAATAAGCAGTGAAAATAAGAAAAAAGTTAGAAAATGAAGTGTTTTATTTGTAATAAGTTTTTTATAAACAATGAGTTTTATTTTGGACATTTAAAATCTTATCATTTTCTTAAGACTTTAAACAATTATAAATGTTGTAATACGGTTTACAAAAACTCATCAAAATTTAAGGCACACATGCGTAAGAAGCACCCGGCAACAAACACGTTAAGTGTTGACCGTGAGGAAATAATTGATCAAGTATTAATTGAAAATACAAGTAATGAAAAAATAAAAAATAAAAGTTTTTTAAACAAGGAGGACAACGCAAACGTTGAAGGAAATATTGAAAATTTAGTTTGTGGAAGTGATGAAGAACTTTTAAAAAAAATACATAAAAACATATTAATATTTGAAACTGCGCTTTTTGCAAGATCTGATGCGGAAAAAATTTGTGAAAATCTGTTCACTATAATTATAGGGCCGCTTTTAGAAGTTTTTAATTCATTCAGCCAAAAATTTGATAAAAACTTTTTTTTTAAATTTCTTTTTTTACAGGCGAGATAAATCGGTATTTGAGGGATCTTAAAACTCCATATAAATAAAAAACGATGCTGTCGGAAGAAGACTTATTTCCAAACATCGAAGAAGTCCTGGTTGAAACAAATGAAAGTGCAGTATATTTTACCATAGTTTGTAACAATCATCAATATTTTTTAAGCTTTTAAAAGCCGTACAAAATCATCTATGTTTCCTTAATAACATTTTCTATACATTTCTTTTGTAAATAAAAAACTTTTTTATAAAAAAAAGACATTTGTATTTACCCTAGAGGGAAGCGAACTGACACCAAAGTAGTGCCGTGATAGGTCTTTGGTGGTAGAGACCGGTTCTAGTTTAAACACTTTCTATGAATTATACCTATCACTTTTACATGGGGCTGTCATTGGAGGGGTTCAATTGACACCATTTGACCAGTCACACATCTATTCTTAATGGACGTGTTTAGTGACAGTTACTACAATGTAGTATTATTTCAATAAAACAAGACGTAGAATTGAATTCAAGAAACAAATTTTAGAAAGACCAAAAAAATTTGTCACACCACCGGTGAAGACTGTTCTGTAATTCATTACTTTTTCTACCTCTTTATTCTGCATAAACCAGTTACATGATTGGTTCTCCTTTCACTGGTCATGAGTTCTTTCTTTTTGTACCTGTTCTATTTTCACAACTCCCAAGACCAGTCTGTTAGACCAATTGACACAAATTTCCCGCAGGGTATATAATCGTGTATTTATTTTATCATAATAAAAATGACAGGTTTTTATTTATTTAATGACATTTTGTCATCAAATTAATAAAAAAAAGTTTATCATATTGATGACAACATGTCATTAGGTATCAATATTGGTTATTGCATTGATGACATTTTGAAATTAAACATATGTTATTTTGTCATTGTATTGATGACAGGTTGTCAAGAAACAGATGTCAATTAATCATTCCCCTGATGTTAGTGCGACATTGAATGTTGACTTTTTCTCATAAAATTGATGCCGATTAGTCATATCTTTAAAGCCAATCTATCATTGCATTGATAACAGTTTTTCATTAAATTGATTGCAATAAGTCCTTTCTCTGATGTTACTTAGTCATCGCACTGATGTCAATTTTTTACGAAACTGACTACGATTCGTCATTACTGGGATGTAGATGTGTCATCCCATTGATGACATAATTTAAGTTTTTGAACCTGATGACAATTAGTAAAGTGATGTTAAGGCTGACATCACACTGATGTAAAGTGTCATGGGGTCAAAATCGATGACACTTATCATAATAGTGATGTCAAAATACATTAGTGTTATGACGCTTTTTCTATCAATGTTGTTTTTTATATGTCTGCATAAAATTAGAAGCATAGCTGCATTTTTAAATTTTTTATGAATTTTTAAAAACAAAAATTCCGAAATTTTAATAAAAAAATAATTTTTTTTCCAGAAAAAAAATTATGTTTCTAAAACGACTGCGCATATAAGAAAAACGTTTTACCTTTCTTAAAATAAATTTTATTGCGGAATTTCGGTTTTTTTAGTTTTTCAATAAACTAAAGCGTTTTTGAGTTACGCGAACATATGTTGTGCAACCTCCTTAATTTTCGAAATAACGGTATATCTCGAAAACCAAAGCCAACATAAAGAAAAAAGTTTTAACTTTCTTAAAGTAAATTTTATTGCGGAATTTCGGTTTTTTTAGTTTTTCAATAAACTAAAGCGTTTTTGAGTTACGCGAACATATGTTGTGCAACCTCCTTAATTTTCGAAATAACGGTATATCTCGAAAACCAAAGCCAACATAAAGAAAAAAGTTTTAACTTTCTTAAAGTAAATTTTATTGCGGAATTTCGGTATTTTTTAGTTTTTCAATAAGCTAAAGTGTTTTTGAGTTGCGCGAACATATGTTAATCTATGTATACAATATATAATTTCTTAGTATGTCAGGATGTTAGCAAGTATGTCCTATTATTTCCCCAACTTTCTGAAGCCATCTGATGACATAGGAAGCTGAAATTTGGCACACTTGAAGTACTTCCTCTGCGGAAGATCGTAAGGAAGCCATATTTTTGATTTTCGGCTTTTCAACTAGTATAACTATAAAGATCTGATAGAAAATATGTTTTTTTTTTATAATATGGGGAACTTTAGGCCCCACCCGTCACGGCTAGGCACCGTCGGATTGACCTGAAAAATTAGATCATGATTTCTTACACCAAACCTCATATTTTAAGCAGCGCAAACAATTAAATTTAAAAAAAAAATCCCATACAAGATGCGAACAGTCTAATGTATATCTTAATAATAAAATTCTAGATACATTCCCAGGCAGAAATTACGACTCTTCTAAATATTATGTACCGCCACAACCCTGTAAATACTAAATTGTGACTCTACCCAAAAAAATGGTACTGTAGATACAAAATTACAACCATAGTTTTTTAATACAGTTTTTAAATAAGATTCAACACCTGTAGAACACCCTAAATACAAATATACGACTTTAGTTTTTTAAAGTCGTATTTACCATAAAACTATACCGCTACAACACTGTATATACAAGAATTAAACCTTTATTTCCTAATACCGTGTTTATAATAATTCTATACCGCTGCAACGCTGTATATACAAAAATTTAGTCTTATTAATTTGATAGTGTCGTATTAAAATGAAAACACAAAAACTATTTTAGGTTAGAAAATATACAAATTTTTGCTTGTTAATTTAACGAATTTATATTTGTAAAAATATTAAAAAAAGAGTCGGAAGACGGTTGTGACTACGTTGTAACTTCGTGAATCCAACATTGTAAATTTAAATTTACAGTACTGTGACAACACTAAAAAGAAGAGTCGGAAGTAGTGCTGGGAAACTATCGAAAGACCATCGATATTATCGATAGTCTTAAAATATCGAAAATATCGATAGGAAAAATATAATAGTCTTAAATATCGATATTTTTATTATTTAAAATACAGCTATGAAGACATCTAACAGCAGCTATACACACACAGTTTTTTGCCGCAAATTTTTAGTTGCTACTATTAATTCGTGCTGAATAGCAAGTGGTATGGATTGCCTAGCAGTGCTTTTTACTGCTAATTAAAGGCCTTTAAGTCGAAATTTTTACATGTTTATATGGAGACTGAAAAGTCAAATATTTTTGTAATGTTGTAAAAATGCAATTCCAAATCCAAATGCAATTGCAAGCATAAGACAAAAAAAATAACGACCATTAGATGATAAGTCCGCTAGTTTGATTACATTTTTGGGTTAAGAATTTAGAAAATTTTTTAAAGTTGCAATGGAATATCTTATAGTCCCTGTTACTTCGGTTCTTCTTAAATTAATTAAAATTTTTCGCTAATTTTGCTATAAATGATTAAAATCTGTTAACAACTTTTGATTTTATGTATTCACAAAAGACGAAAAATTTTAATTAATTTAAGAATTTTATTAAACCGCCACATCTTTTGTGAATACATATGTGAATACATTTGCAATGTTGTTTTTTATATGTCTGCATAAAATTAGAAGCATAGCTGCATTTTTCAATTTTTTATGAATTTTTAAAAACAAAAATTCCGAAATTTTAATAAAAAAATTATTTTTTTTCCAGAAAAAAAATTATGTTTCTAAAACGACTGCGCATATAAGAAAAACGTTTTACCTTTCTTAAAATAAATTTTATTGCGGAATTTCGGTTTTTTTAGTTTTTCAATAAACTAAAGCGTTTTTTAATTACGCGAACATATGTTGTGCAACCTCCTTAATTTTCGAAATAACGTTATATCTCGAAAACCAAAACCAACATAAAGAAAAAAGTTTTAACTTTCTTAAAGTAAATTTTATTGCGGAATTTCGGTTTTTTTAGTTTTTCAATAAACTAAAGCGTTTTTGAGTTACGCGAACATATGTTGTGCAACCTCCTTAATTTTCGAAATAACGGTATATCTCGAAAACCAAAGCCAACATAAAGAAAAAAGTTTTAACTTTCTTAAAGTAAATTTTATTGCGGAATTTCGGTATTTTTTAGTTTTTCAATAAGCTAAAGTGTTTTTGAGTTGCGCGAACATATGTTAATCTATGTATACAATATATAATTTCTTAGTATGTCAGGATGTTAGCAAGTATGTCCTATTATTTCCCCAACTTTCTGAAGCCATCTGATGACATAGGAAGCTGAAATTTGGCACACTTGAAGTACTTCCTCTGCGGAAGATCGTAAGGAAGCCATATTTTTGATTTTCGGCTTTTCAACTAGTATAACTATAAAGATCTGATAGAAAATATGTTTTTTTTTTATAATATGGGGAACTTTGGGCCCCACCCGGCACGGCTAGGCACCGTCGGATTGACCTGAAAAATTAGATCATGATTTCTTACACCAAACCTCATATTTTAAGCAGCGCAAACAATTAAATTTAAAAAAAAAAATCCCATACAATATGCGACCAGTCTAATGTATATCTTAATAATAAAATTCAAGATACATTCCCAGGCAGAAATTACGACTCTTCTAAATATTATGTACCGCCACAACCCTGTAAATACTAAATTGTGACTCTACCCAAAAAAATGGTACTGTAGATACAAAATTACAACCATAGTTTTTTAATACAGTTTTTAAATAAGATTCAACACCTGTAGAACACCCTAAATATAAATATACGACTTTAGTTTTTTGAAGTCGTATTTACCATAAAACTATATCGCTACAACACTGTATATACAAGAATTAAACCTTTATTTCCTAATACCGTGTTTATAATAATTCTATACCGCTGCAACGCTGTATATACAAAAATTTAGTCTTATTAATTTGATAGTGTCGTATTAAAATGAAAACACAAAAACTATTTTAGGTTAGAAAATATACAAATTTTTGCTTGTTAATTTAACGAATTTATATTTGTAAAAATATTAAAAAAAAGAGTCGGAAGACGGTTGTGACTACGTTGTAACTTCGTGAATCCAACATTGTAAATTTAAATTTACAGTACTGTGACAACACTAAAAAGAAGAGTCGGAAGTAGTGCTGGGAAACTATCGAAAGACTATCGATATTATCGATAGTCTTAAAATATCGAAAATATCGATAGGAAAAATATAATAGTCTTAAATATCGATATTTTTATTATTTAAAATACAGCTATGAAGACATCTAACAGCAGCTATACACACACAGTTTTTTGCCGCAAATTTTTAGTTGCTACTATTAATTCGTGCTGAATAGCAAGTGGTATGGATTGCCTAGCAGTGCTTTTTACTGCTAATTAAAGGCCTTTAAGTCGAAATTTTTACATGTTTATATGGAGACTGAAAAGTCAAATATTTTTGTAATGTTGTAAAAATGCAATTCCAAATCCAAATGCAATTGCAAGCATAAGACAAAAAAATAACGACCATTAGATGATAAGTCCGCTAGTTTGATTACATTTTTGGGTTAAGAATTTAGAAAATTTTTTAAAGTTGCAATGGAATATCTTATAGTCCCTGTTACTTCGGTTCTTTAAGAAAGGTACTTATCAATTTTTAAAAAACTGCCATTTAAAATAACGTGCGTATATACATACGTCTCATACATTCAATAAAGTGATAAAAACAACGAACTGTAGCCTTATAAAAAACTAATTAAAGTTTTCCTACTTGAGTACAAACATTCAGTCGATAGTAATATCGATAAATTGATAGTGAAATCTGAACTATCGATAAATATCGATAGTAGAAAATATCGATAGTATCCCAGCACTAGTCGGAAGACGCAGATTTGGCGTTATCATTTTAATATGTAAATTTGTAAACAGTACGTTGTATTGATGTTGATAGTACCCCCTGCAACGTCGGCACAGCGTCGTGGTGATTGTCTTTTTCTGCCTGGGTTAATATGGAAACAAAATAAAAAAAAGTGAAAATTAAAAATCGTTCTTTTACTTCTCTGTTCTACATGTGAAACTTTTTGAATTTTCTAAAATATTGAATTTTGTGAAACCTAGAAACATAAACTTTGGCATATAAATACATATACATAAAAGAATAAATGATAGAATTTTATTAATAAAAACGACACACAGAATTTTCTGCAGCGAATCGAGGCTGCACTGATGTCTGGAGACCAGGCGCGGATTCATGTTTTGTTAATTTAGATAATACAAGAATTTATAATATATTTTTTAATGTACAAAATTTTTGAAAATCCCAGCAAGGTTTTTTTTTATGGAATCTCTAACGAAATTTTCAATAAGTATTTTTTTTATTGATCCTCTAACGATTTTCAATAAGTATCCATATCTTAATTCTAATAGTTATTTATTCAATATTTCCAAAGAAACATCTAGTTTACCGTATTCAATTACTTATTATTCTACATTCAATCCCAGCAGGTGCCAAAGACTAAACGTTTGACTTGATAATGCGTGGGTTGAATTATTAAAAATTATTTGCAATATTTATGTGTTTTATGAATCAAAATTCTATTCGATAATTTTTGACGAAAGCACGGATTTGTCGGGGAAAAGCCAGATTCACTTATCTTTAAGATATTTCAACATACAACAAAACGTTTTTAGGGAAGAATTTATTGGCTTTGTTGTAAACGCATTTGAAGAGGCTTCAAAACATATTGATGACGTTGATGTGTCAATTGATGCGAAGGCACTATCATCAGTAGTTCTTAAAGCTTTGACAAATTTTGGTCTTGACCTATAAAATTGTGTAGGAGATGGAACAGATGGGTGTCCTCTAGAGTTTTTTTTTTCCCGGAGTTTTTCGATTCCCGGGAAAGCGGGAAATTTTTTTGAATTTCCCGGGATCCCGCTCCATATAAATAATACACAGTAAATTTGTTTTTAAATAAAAAAAACTTTTATAAAAAACGTAAGGTAACTTGTTTACAAAGTAAATAAAAGAAATCCTTAAATACTACAAAATTAAATGAAGATTAAAAGAGGAACTTGAATTATTATTACCTTACGGTTTATATGTAAATTATTATCATGCTCTTGATACAAGATAAAAAATTAAGATAAACATAACAATTTAATTCATAAAACAATAATAAAAACAAACACAAATTGAGGTACTCAAGATATGAGATCAAAAAGTTAATTCATAAAATAGATAAAATATTTTAAATAAATATATTAACATTTTTTATCGGCTTAGGAAATAACTTTCTTACACATTCAAAGCGCTTAGTAAGTCGTCAAAAAGTATATTGATTATTTTATTTACTAATTACCATGTTTCCGAAAAATTTCGTTAATTTTTTTACCGAGGTTGGATAAATAGTTAAAAGTGCACCGTTGTAGATTCGATTCACAATAAGAAGCATTTTTTTTTTAAACAACGTCTATATCAGTCAAATGTATGTCATGGTTCATGCAAAAAATAGCATCAAACTCTTACAAACCTTTTCATTTCATTAGGTCTATCTGTAATCTTTAGTACAATGTGTTTTTCAAATTGTATGTTGTAGTATCTTTCACGAGTTTCCAATTTTTTTTTTATTTCGGTTTCCCCGCACTTCAAGGGTATATAAACCAACACAAATTGAAAAAAATTTGTTTTTATCACCTAATAAACATATCGCTCCTTCATTGCAACATAGTCATACCTCAAAAAATCAAAAATTGTAAGTTATTTAAGCAAAATGTTCCTTAATGCCTTCTCGTATTTTATCTCAAACTGAACCGAAGTTATAGCAAAATATATCTTTAAATCGGTACATTTTGAAAACTTTAATCGCATTTTGCCAAGTTCATTTGTTTTTGTAGATATGACTATGTTACAAAAAAGGAGCTATATGTTTCCATGGACAATTAAACTTTACTACCTGTATCTTATTTTGAATTAATGTTCTTTATTGACTTTTCACTTCACTAAATTTATTAATTATCAACTGTTGCACTGTCTATTCTGCTTTAAGCACATTTATTGCATCTGGAGACATTGATTTACGTATGTACTCACTTTTTGTAATTGATCTAATCGACAACCCATCCACAGATGCTTATTTTAAGAGAATAGAAAACTAAATTTCAAAGTATAAATAGCTGTTTTCTTAAACTATGAGGAATTTTTTATTTCCCGGGATCCCGCATGAAAAATCCCGGGAAAGCGGGAAATATAATTATTGAAATTCCCGGGATTTCCCGTCCCTAGTGTCCTCTAATGTCAGCAGAAAATAGAGCTGTTCAAAATTTCTGGAAAAGCGACAAATGCGAAACAAATGCCTTGCTATTCTCATAAATCGAACAACTCAATTTCTAAAAGCAATAAAGTGCCATTAATACAAAAATTTTTATCATTTGTTAAAGAAACGACAAATTTTTTTAATATAATTATCCTAAGCGAAACGCAGTATTTGGGAGCCAAACTCTCTTCATTATGCGTCTTTGCAACAAGTGTACATCATAAAGTAGAAGCTTTGGAAAAAATATCTGAGTGGAAAGGTAGTATCTCTACCTTTATATTAAGGAACTCACTTAGTACTTTTAAATTTAAATATACATATTAAGTGTGATACCTATTGTAACACAGCCACTTAGTATCATTTTACAAAAGCACGATATAGATCTTCAAAAAGGATCAAGCCTTATCAAAATTTTAATCATGTGCCTTGAACAGAAAAGAAATAAAGCCGAAGAACAATTTAAAGCGATTTTTGAAAAAGATAAAGTTATTTGCGTTCAAATCGAGGTTCCTATCGAGAAGACAAGATTTGAACGAAATAATCACATCCAAAATGTTGAAGATTGCTACCGAGTTGTAGGTTACATTCCTCTTATTGAATTTATTTTAGAAGATCTCATAACAACTTTCCCAATAGATATCCCAACTGTATTGAACACACCTAAACTTCTACCTCAAAGTGTAATCAAGTCATATACAGATACAAAACTTTTTAAACCAAAACTGGCGGATGATCTGAATATATTTGATAAAAGAGATAAACACCAACTAAAATCTAAACTTGAGCCTGATCTATCAGATAACATTGTAGATGCTTTAATAAACTGTGATGAAGATATTGTTACGAAAGTTAAATTATCTAAGAATTATTTATAGTTATAGTTATAAGTTATCTTGTAAGTCATAGTTTTATGTTACTTAAAATTGTCATGTATAATTTTCAACACAACTGTTATTTTAATAATAATTCCTATATAAATTTCCCAGTAATTTCTCGAAATGGTTATAGAACATAATAAATAGTTTTTACGGGAAGGTTCAGGAAAAATCTAGAAATAATTATGAAATATAAAAAGGGGTGACTCATGTAAAATAAGTTTAGTCTGTTTTGAAAAACGGTTCTGTTCGTAACTAACAATTGTGAACAATAAAGTTTCCCTGCAAATAAAATTGGACCACCTGACCCATTTTGATAAAATGGACTACTCCATGGACTAGTCCGATGTAATGCAAGCATGGACCATGCCATTGTTAAAAAGTGTTTGTAGTGAGACGACATGTCTTCGTTTTTTAACGACATGCTTTCGTGTTTAAACGACTTCAAAACTAATCCTCTTGAGTATACCATGGAGTAGTTTTAAAACTACTCCTTACTGGTCCAAAGGTGGGTTATATACCATGGAGTAGTTTTAAAACTACTCCTTAGTGGTCCAAAGGTGGGTTATATGGTCCTCTCCTAGGACATCGTAATGTTAAATAGACCAGGTTTTTTCCATACGTTTGGGTTACTTGTGGACTAGTCCTGGTCCCTTGTGGACTACTCTTTACACGCGTGTTTGGACTGGTCCTATTATTTGCAGGGTTGTTAAGTTGAATAAGTGTGTGTTTTTATTCGGATTTGCAATTAAAAGAACTCAAACGCGTTTATTAAAGGAAAAACGTAACAATATCTACGCAAATCTAAGAAAAATATTTCAAATTTACGTTTCAATGCTCGTCAGTAAAGCTACGAGCGGGAGGTCAATTCCTACCCTTCGTCGAATAAAAACATGGCTCGGATCAACAATGACAGAAGATAGACTGTACTGTCTAAATTTGCCTCACAAGGAAATCACGAATTGCTTATTTAAAAAGATAAATGTATATTGAACTGATCTTATATTTTATTTAACCTTTTCGTTGAGTTTTTTTAATTAGAGTAATGACTTTTTTTGGAAAAAATTTCTTCATCCCACCACAAGATGGGCAATTTAGTATTGATAATGAAAATAATTTTTTTAGGCCATTTTGGCCAAAAAAGTTTCCGCACCAAATGCAATTTCTAAAGCTCCTTAAAAAAAATTTTTTTTTTTTTTTTAATTTCCATACACATTAGCCCCCATATTCATACATGATTATAAAATTTAATAAACGTTTATTAAGGAAAATTTTCAAAAAAAATTTTGTTTTCAAGCCTTTATTAAATTTAAAATATTGTTATGAATACAGGCATAAATACATAAAATAAGCAACTGTATAACAAAAATGTAAAGCTATTTTTTGGGTTTAAAGAAATAAATTTTAAGTTTTAAGTGCGAGTTGATTTTATAATGGAAAACTATCTTGTGCAACTTTAATAGCTCGTTTCGCGCATATTTTACTACGCTGCTGAAAATTGTCACTGTTTCATATATCCGCCAAACAACTCATCTATCACAACATCTATCATTTGCCATTAAAATTTAGTTTCTTAAAAAAACCGCGAAATAGAGTCGCGATTTTTTTTGCGCCCTTCTTCCGTACAAATGGAAGATCTTGTTATATTCATGAAATTATTAGAAAATACTTAAAATTTTTTAATTAAATGTTAATTTTGTATAGTAAGGAGAAACATTGAAATTTAAAACTTTATCGGGTTTGGTGCGGAAACTTTCTTCACGATCGCGAAAATACAATATTTTTTCACGGTCTATACGGCTATGCGATGAAGAATTTGATTTTCGCAAAAATTGCAAAAAGTACTTACCCTAATACACATATTGTTTTTAATAAACTTTTAAAAACAAATTTTTTACTTTTTTGTATCATAAAAAATTTCCCCCCCCCCCCCCCCCTAAGGCTCAAGCTGGATCCGCGCCTACTGGAGACTAATATGGTGAACAATGGCTTGACTTTGGTTATTGGCTTAGGGACCGCTGTAAGAACCCAAGTGGGCCGTCCACCGGTCGGCTGCCCATTGAATCTTTCCTTACCTTTACAAACAAAATAAGAATGTAGAATTTTAATCTTTATTGCAACAACAAAAAAAATACAGCCATTTCCCTTCCGATAAAAAAAATGTTTAGTTATTAAATATGTATGTAGAAGGCCAAAAGCACCACAACGCAATTAATTTCCAATAAAAAAGCAATTATTTAAATCAGTTTATAAACAACAAACTTATAATTTTTGAAGTCTGTAAAAACTTTATTTCACAAAAAGCAAGTAATGCAGAGAATTTTTAAGTATTTTCGTTTTCTATGGAAACAAACAGAAAAGCAGAATTTTTCGCTTTTGAATCTTCGCTAAATTTAACAAAAAAAAAACAAATATGCTTTTTTTTCGCTTATTTTTGAGCATATATTTTCCTGTTTTGAGCAATGTTGCTTGTATGTTTTTAAATATTTGTGCATATAAAAACTTGCCCTGATTATAATTGTTTTTTTTTTTTTTTTAAATACAAATCTAAATGCAAGCGATATACATTTACATACATATGAATGGTTGTGTTGTTAATAAAGGCAAATTTATACATCAGGTGGCGGCAATCCTACAGCAACACGAAATTAGTTGTTTCTTTTGCTGGTGGAAAATTACAAATCCGTTTATATTTGTAAACAGCAAATGTATTTTTATAGTTTTAATAAGCAAACAATCATAACAGTTTGCCGGTTGAGCCCACCGAATATAAGATTTCGTTTAGTTATCGATTTTTCTTTATTATACCTATTTGTATGAGTTTTTTTTAGGAGTGTAGGAAATGTTAAAATAAGAACTAAAAATAGTCATTTATAAATAGTATGGCCGGTTCTAATTGAGTTTTTTTATCAATGCGATTAAAAAAATATCGAAAAAAGTGATGAGTGTATTTTTAAAAAGAACATTAAAGGGTTCAATTATAAACTGGTCAGAATTTTAATATTCATACATTTTAAAATTGTTTAATTTAATTTAATTGATATTGTTTATGTGTGTATATCAGAGTCATTTTTTAATTTTTTAATGCCAATAGATATTTTTATTTTTTAATTTTAATTGTTAATGATGTAAAAGTTGAATACATCCGGTAGTTGTTTTTTTTTTAGTATTATCTAGAATATAAAGTCAATAAACTTTATATTACTGTTTGTATTTTTGAAGGACAACATTAAGAGAAAAAATAAATCATTGAAATACTTATTAGTTGTTTTTATTTGGCTGTAGGTCCACGTAAATAAATAAAATAAAAAATAAAAATTCGTGATATTTTCGTTTTTATACCCTTCACCACAGGTGGAAAAGGGTATATATAAGTTTGTCATTCCGTTTGTAATTTCTACAATATTGATCTTAGACCCTATAAAGTATATATATTCTGGGTCCTTATGAGGAGAGAAGTTGATTTAACGATATCCGTCCGTCTGTCCGTCTGTCCGTCCGTCCGTCTGTCCGTCTGTCCGTCTTACGCTTGATATGTGTTTTCCGGGAAAACCAGACATGATAGCGGCTAGGTTGTTTTACATTTATGTCACACATAGTCCACCATTTCGTGCTATTGAAATTCAGCAAGATCGGTCCACAAATGGCTGAGATATGATCAAAAAACCACGACTGCCTCTAATTTTTTCCAAAAATCCCTTGTTGTTGTTGTATTTTTATTGCTTTTTTCTGTATATCTGGAGAACGGTAAGAGCCAAATTAGGTACACACATTTAGGTTGTCAATACACACCACCCTACAAAATGTGGGCGGGATTGGAGAAGTGGGCGTGGTACCTCCCGTACAAAAAAAATTAAAAATTGTATAAAAACCTAAATTTTAGGGCTGTCATATGTCCTATGGATATGACTTATATACCAAAATATCGGAAATTTTTAGTAGAACATATTTTATAAAGAACTTGGGAAAATCGGTTCAGATACAAAAAAGTTATGACCAAAACTAGTTTTTTTTTTTTTAAATACCCATTTTCGGTAACCATGGATCTTCCCGAGTCCAAGTTTTATAACACAAATAAATGGTAAATTTCTTGCTCAACACGTCGGTATATAAATCTGTCAAATCGGTTAAAAAATGGCTGAGTTATAATCAAAATACTGAAATCCCAAAAGTTACTCTTTTTATAATTAAGTTTGTTTTTTTTTATAATTAAGTTTGCTTAAATATATGTACACATATGTAGGTATATATATATATGCCTAAAAGCCAATTTAATGGAAATATTATTTTTAAGCACGTTGGTATATAAATCTGCCAAATCGGTTAAAAATGGTTAAGTTATGTGCAAAATACTCCAAAAAAGGACTAAAAACATTAACATTTTTATAAAAGCTAAAATTTTAGAGCTGTATTATGACCTATTCATACGTTTTAGATATCAAAATATCGGAAATCTTTAGAAAAACTCGGAAACTTAGAAAAAAAGTAATGTCAAAAATATAGTTTTTTTTTAATACCTATTTTCGTGAACCATAGAACTTCCCGACTACAAGTTTTATCACCAAAGTAAATGGTAATTTTATACTTTAAGATGTCGGTATGACCAAATACTGAAATTCGATCAAAACTTAACGTGCTATATATTAATTAAACTTTTAATATATTTAATAGCACGCAATCATGTGCAAATAATTAAATAAAACTAAACTATATATATGTATTTTATAAATATACATATATATACATATATTTAAATATATATATAAACTTCTGTTCTTTCCAAACCATGGTGAAGGGTATATAAGATTCGGCATAGCCGAATATAGCACTCTTACTTGTTTATATTTTTATTATTTTCCCAATATTTCGGTAAGCATCGCTAACCATCTTCAGGGGTCTGAATGAATAAATACAATAATAATTATTATTAACATTAAATAGAAAACAAAACATAAGTGCGCTCGCGGTAACGTGAACTAATTAAAACCTACGGAGTTCATGCTAGCGAAATTGTTCACGTTAGCGATTGTCGAATTTCATAAAAAATATGTCGCTTGAACGTGACATTTTTTTCAGATTATTTCCATTATTAAAATATAAATGTATATATTTATGTAATTGATTATTATTTCCATTACTAAAATATAAAAATAAAATTATTAATTAGAATTCATTACAAACCAAAATGAGATCACAAGAATATTTCTATTGAATTCAAATTACATTGACAAATAAAATTACTCATAACATTTAGGAATTAAAAAAATCGGTTATCTTTTTCTGCTGCTTTTTCTTTGCTAATAAGTAGTTGAAATACTGCTTTCTCCCTTAAGCGTCTAAATACACTCATGTCAATTTGATCCACCATTGCATCTCCTGCCCGTTGCAATGCATTGTTACAAATTTCAATTGCAGCAATTTTGTTCACAGGATCATCGGGAATGCAAACTTTATAGGGTGTAGGATCAATATTGTAGAAATTACAAACGGAATGACAAAGTTATTAATACCCTTTTACCTTCGGTGAAGGGTATAAAATATTGTTCACGTTATAGAGCTTTCTGAGTTTGTTCACGTTACAGAGTAGTCAATGTAAAGAAAATCTTGTTCAAGTTAGGCGGTGTTCACGTTAGACGGTGTTCAAGTTACCGCGAGTGCACTGTATGACAAAGATAATTACATGTAAGCAATTAAAAAATATAATAAACACAAAACTTCACAATAACACTTGTGCCACTTCTTATTAGATTTTATTAACTAAATCTATTTTATCGATCGTCTGTTTTTGTTTATTAAGTCAGTGTTCATACGGCTCATGTCTTATTGACAAGATTGCTACTTTATTGGCGAGAGGGACGAGGGGAAAAGAAACGAGTACACAGATGCATGTACTGTCTTTACGTTTTGCTTTCTTATTCGTTGTTTAATTTTGTTTTTGTTTTCAATATCAAATAAAATAAAATAAAAAACATGTCGTCTATACGACATGATTCATTTGAACGCCAGTTCATGTTCAAAGAAGAAAAAGGAAGAATCTTGTCAAAAAGACATGAGCCGTATGAACTCAGACTAATTGTCTGTATATGTGTGCACAATTTTCTGTATCTTGTTGGTAATTTAGACGAAGCTGTGGATTAACATCAATAATATGTAGCATCTCTAATGTAAATCTCCTCGAATAATTTCTTTCTTCATGTAACATTTTTACTCCTTCAAAATGTGGTTTGTGATTTTTCAACGTACAGTGGGCTGCTAGTGCAGTTTTTTGTTCAATAGGTTTGTCAATAGCTTTATGGTCAGATTTATGCGAAGATATTCTTGTCTTAAGTTTTGTTTTTGTCGTCCCAACGTATACTTTATCGCATATATTGAGCCCGTCACCACTACAGGGAATTTTATATACCACATTTGACTTGTCTTCCTTTTTAATTTTTGATTTTGTTTTGCTAAATAACTGATTCACAGTGTTGTCCGTTCTAAATGCTAGTTAAAATTTTTCTCCGTCATATATATATGTGAGTTTTTCCATCTTTCCGGGAGTCCAGAAACATATGATATGCTTTTATATATTTTTGGTTCTCTTATTACCTGGTGCCTGTTGTTTTTTGCACGTTTTATAAGATTTTTAATTGTCCTTGTTGAGAAGTCATTCATGGTTAAAATATTCGTTATTTTTGTTATATTGTTTTTATGGAATTCCGTGTCACTTATTTTAATGAAATACTTTTTGAACAAAAAAGTTATATATAATTATTTTCTTAATTTAGCCAACAAATCAGATACGAAAAAAATATCCATATACGAACACCACTACGTGATAAAAGACCAAAAAAAAAGATCCGTGACTCCCAGTTTTGCCCAAAGTCATGCACTTTTTTTTGGCCCCCAAAGATTTGGGGCCTCGGTGGCATTTTTGCAAAAATGTGATAATTTTCTCAGGCTCATATCTTGCAAACCGTTCGGAATTTTGATTTACCCTCTGAGAAAAAGTTGTAGCTCTTGTCATAAAGAGCAAAAACTGTGAACATATAAAATCACAAAAACATCATCTTCAAGATCCAAATCAAATCAAATTTGATTAACTTAAGTCTAATTAAATATATTAAAAATTTGGATTAAAAATCACAAAAAACTTTAAAAAATTCGATTTTTGTTTACCTTTTTTCCCCTGTTCAGGTCTATAGGTAGCAAACCGTTCAAAATTCAAGGAAGCAATCAACCACAAAAATGTACCTTAGATCTCAATAAACAACTTTCTGGAGCATATGAACTTCCTAAGAATGATTCTTAACAAAATCACTTTTTTTCAAAAATGACACCGAGGCCCCAAATCTTTGGGGGCCCATATTTTTTGGTCTTTTATCACGTAGTGGTGTCCGTATATGGTTATAGACAGCATAGACCGCATTTAGACTATGCAATTAACGCCGAGTTTTTTTCTAATTTCTTTTAAAGAAGTTTCTACGAAACTCTTTTCACATTTACATTTACATTTTTTTCATGAATTTTTTCAACTTTTTCAACCCCGATTTCTTCCCTACACCTCTTACTAACAAACAAAAAGTTGCATGCGAAAGTTGCGGCATTAATTGCATAATGTAAAGATGGTCATAGTATCTCAAAAATGTTCGGTAAATTTTTCACTTATGCGGCTTCCTAAGCGCTACCTAAACGGTGTTAAGAATCATTTCAAGGAAGTTTATATGCACTAGAAAGCTGTTTACTGATATCTTAGGTACATTTTTGATTGCTTCCTTGAATTTTGAACGGTTTGCTACCTATAGACCTGAACAGGGGAAAAAGGTAAACAAAATTCGAGTATTTGTGAAGTTTTTTGCGATTTTGATCTTGAAGATGAAGTTTTTCTGATATAATATGTTCACAATTTTTGCTCCTTATAACAAGAGCTACAACTCAGAGAGTAAATCAAAATTCCGAACGGTTTGCAAGATATGAGCCTGAGAAAATGATGAATTTTTGCAAAAATGACACCGAGGCCCCAAATCTTTGGGGGCCCATAAAAAAAAGTGCATGACTTTGGGCAAAACTGTGAGACACGGGTCTTTTTTTTTTTGTCTTTTATCACATAGTGGTGTCCGTATATGGTTATTTTTCCATGACTTAAAAAATTACACACTGTGTAATGACAGTGATGTTATACGTAGGGAAAAATCCCTATTGGTAGAGACATTCTTCTAAAAAAAATAGCCGTAGGGAAAAAAGGACAGATTTTTTGAAATCATTAAAATGTAGGGACTTTTGAATAATGTAGTGAACATAGAATACAAATAAAATTGTGAATACGGCAACATTAAAAATTGCTTAATTTCTTTGAGTCGTCGCTTGCCGTCATTTCAGCTTTGATTTTAACGTTAATATGAGAAAATCGCTTTTACAAGAATGGAGATCTTTTGAAATCAAATTTCCAGAACAATAAATACGCAATTTGTAAAAGATGGATATCAAAAAGGTTTTGCATTAAGGTCACCAAAATTAAAATTTTGAATGAAGATAACTTTGACTTATCACTGCCACATGCCAATACAAATAGCGAAATGATTTTTTATATCATCACTGATGTGTTGGCGCAAAGGAAAGAAATGAGTCATAAGATGTTATCTTCAATTTGCATTATCCGCTCTTTTACAAGACGAGTTTAAAAATTGTATTACCTTCCAGTGTACCAAAACTTATTTAAATAAAAATGGTATCCTTACACCTGTGCAAATTGATACGGGCAACCAATTTATTTTTCTAGTATCCAAACAAAATCCAAAAGAACATAATGTGATTTTAAGTGAATTTCTATCACTTTTTTGAATATAAATGATACACTCGTTGTGAATCCAATGAATCACATCAAATAATCATTTGTGATTTTCTGATCCCAATTTAATTGTAGTTTTTATAATAATTTTATTTTTTGTATTATTTTTCAATCGTAAATTATATACATAAATACTTGTGTAGTTATTGATTATATTTTAAATAATTTTTTATCGTCATATTTTTGAATTTTTTCTCTGATAAAAGCAGCACCATTATGGCTTTTAATGTTTTGAACAAATTTTATTTTAGAACCAAACAAAAGTTGTCGGGTTCTCGTTCTCGTTTTTTGATTTTCATTAATTGAAAACTATTTTTGGGCTTCATTGATCAAGTGATAAATCAGTTTTTAATCATCAAAAGTGATCTGAGAATACTCATTTAGGTTATTTTTACAAAAAAGATCGCTGAAATGCCTGCTAGGAACGAACAACTTTAAATAAAATGTATATACATTAATACAAATGATCTTATTTGTATTTATATTTAATCATTTAAAAGTTGTAGGGATTTTTGTAGAGACAAATCTTTTAACGCGTAGGGAAAAATAGGGATTTTTACGGGCTGCGTAAGGAATTTTCAAAAAAGTTTATAAATCTTTAGAAATCTAATTTAATTTAAAAAAATCCTCAAACCAAAACTGCTTATTTTAAATACAGTTAAACATTTTTTTAGTGGTTAAAATATTACATTATGTTAATAGCACAAAAAATAGCATTAAATTAAAAAATAATAAACGTTTTACAAATATATTGTAATTAATTAGAAACAAAAATTTATATGTATATTCTGTACTTAAGAGTAAATTATTTTCAAGTTTTGAACTTTTTTATATTCAACATTTTTCAATTTTTCGAATTTATTCTATGAGCTTAATTTTAGTTATGTATTTAATAAAGCTTTTTTGTAATAGTCCTATTCCTTAAATTTTTAGGAATGACTTAATACACTACCGGACTATCATCTTGTTACATTTTACCTTGGCTATCCTCTTCATTGCTATGAAGTATTGCATATACAATTCAAAGTTTCTTTTTGTACCTTTTGTTATTAAAGATACATATGAGCTTGACATTTTTATTAAATCCTTAATTTTAATATCAGCAACAGAATAGTTTAAAATTTTAAATTTTAAATAATCTTAAGAATAAAGAATTCCTTGCAAAGATTAATTTTGCAGGGTACATCAAAATCTTGTTTTATTTAAGTTGACTTGGCTTAAAACTTTTCAACATTGGCGGAAGAATGGGAAAGCATCACAATTTGTTGAAAATGTACCCGGAGAATTCTCACTTTTAAATCTTAACTTTTTGCCAAAAAATTTGTAAACTTACTTGACTTTTTTACAAAACATGACTATTGGATGCAGTGATGCCAGGAGAAATTTCGAAAAATCCCTATGTGTTTAACAAAAAAAATCTCTTTTTTGTCAAAAAGTTTTTAAACTTACTTGACTTTCTTACAAAACATTAAGGGTATTCATTTCAAAATATTTTTGGTTGGAAAAATGGAAAAAAAAGGAAAATTAGTCCTTATTGACGTGAACGGTATTTTTTTAGTTAAAGGTACAAAACTGTCAAAAACAAAAACCTGTCATATAATTCTTGGAAGCAATTGATATTTTTCAAGATGCCAAATAAAAGAGTTAAAATTGAATTAATTGATTGTTTAATTGGCACGTCATTTTTAAGTTCTTTTTTTATATTTTTTTTCATTCATTCATTTTTAATTTAGTTTTGAAAAACGACGTTTTAAAAAAGTAAAATTTGATTTAATAAAAATGGAGTTTAAAGAATCATAGTTGATTATCTTAAAAAGAGATGTAAATTTTAGTGCTTTTTGTGAAATATAGCAACATTTTTAATATGATGGCAACCACACTCAATTGGACGTTTGTGAATTGCCAACTCTTTAAAAATTGTAATTTTCCAATCTGATTTTTTTACACTTGGTTAAAGCTTGTTTAAATTGCAACTTTCGGTGAAAAAGTTTTTCCTTGTGTTTGTTGTAACAAAAATTACATTTTTCCACTTTTCCATTTTTCCAACAAATAAAAAAACTGAAATGAATACCCTTATTGACTATCGGATGCAGTGATGCTAGGAAAAATTTCTAAAAATCCCTACGTGCTTAACAAAAAATCCCTTTTTTCCCTACAACCAAAAAAAAATTTCCTACACTTTTCCCTACGTTAATAATTTATTGTTTTTAGCAACAGGCAAACCAATACATATTTTTTAACATTTTATAATTATAATAAAAGCATTTATTAACAGCAAGAAAAAAAACCAAAATAAAAATGGAAGCGTCATTCAAGCACATATAAAAATCCATTTCAAAATTATCACTGTGTGACAAATTTATATCCTTTAATCTAGAGACAAAACATAGTCAAACTTCGTATTTGATTTTTCATTTCCTCATTTTTTCAAGAATACTTATTTAAAATTTTTTTTAATAAAGTATCAAATTATTTTTAGCAAACTTAGCACCAAATAAATGGGAAGGAAGTCTCTGTAAAATTTAAAAAAAAATTTTTTTAGTTACCCTAAACTAAAATATAAAAAAAATATCCTTCCTTATCCTTAAAAGTTCTATTTCTCTTAGTTTAGAAGGTGTGATTGTTTTTTTACAAAATAATTTCTATGAAAAAATTTCATACATATTCGCTTTTAATAATCGCAAACTTTTTAGTGAATGTGAGTTCGAATGCAAATAGCAACAATAAGAGAATAGTTCCTAACTGCGAAAGCGAACACAAATATTCGTAGCCCCCTAATTATATATTATTGTGTCACGAATATTCGTGTACACGGTTTTGACAATTGTTGAAGATTGCCAGGCTGTTAGGACTCATAGTATAGACTTTTTGTTAAAAAATACTAACTTATATTTAATTTTTAAATGAAAATAAGACAAATATTTAAGTATTTTTAATATTAGTCAAGAAATATTTTATATATCCTTCCTATTCTAAATTTATGCTACATTGTGGTTATAAATACGGCCGTAAATATTTAAAAATTTCTTAACATACGTAACATTCTTCAAAACAAAACAAAAACTACATTAAATTATACGTAAGATATGTAAATAACTGTCCATGGTTGTCGCACTGTGAAACCGGAAGTGACCATTTCAATAAAAATTTCCTAACTTTGTCCCAATATTTTTTGTTTTTTTTTACCGAAATTAGCCTACGTTGTCCTTATTATATTGTATCGGTTGTGCTGTGAATAACACACTTTTATTCACTTAAGCCCAACGCAAATTTTAAAATGTTAAAAGACTCGACCCAAGTTTTAATTCCTTTTTTTTTACTTAAAACTTAAGTTAAAGAAGTAAGAAGAATTGCACTGAAAACTTACCATTATTATTGAAAAGATTTTGTTGGTTTGTCTGCGATTATTTTGAAAACTTTCATTGTTGTTTTCATAAAAACAAAAGTTATTTCAAAGTTTGAAGGTCGGGTTGGTGGTGAATGAAGTAGTCGAAGTAGGCTGGTTGGTGTGAACAACCAACAACAAGAAATACCCATTAATGTTTAAAAAACTGTATATTACAATGTAACTGTTTGCACGAAGAAGGTACATAGATTGATAACAATATTTTCTTTTTATTTTATCTTTCTTTTGTTGTTGTTTTACGGCGCCACCCATCAGCCAACAATTTAGTTATTTTTTTTTATTTAAACTTTTTGTTGTATTAATTTTTTATAGTTATTGGATTTGTTAAAATATTTTGTTTATGATTTATTTCAAAAAACATTTAATTAAAAAAACACTGCACAAAAATTGTGAGCAGCTGTTTTCCAAGTTTTTGCTTATTTTTTACGAGGCTGTTGTTGTTTCACTTTTGAACTGACTGTTATACATATTTAAGTTTGTTTGTATTAATTTAATATGTGTTTACCTTTTTATTTATATTGTTTTTTATACATTGCACATTCATATGTATTTATATTTTATTATTTTTTAATATTTGTTTTACTTCGAGGTAGAGTATTTATTGATTTTCTTTTTTTCGTGTTTATTTTTTTATGGCACACAATATTTCCAATATGTATAAAATTTATATTCCATTGGATTTTAGTTTTAATTGATTTTGTTGCTTTTTTTAATTATTTGCTTCTTCTGGTTTTTGCTGGCTTTACA
Source organism: Pollenia angustigena (assembly GCA_930367215.1). Taxonomy (NCBI): domain Eukaryota; kingdom Metazoa; phylum Arthropoda; class Insecta; order Diptera; family Polleniidae; genus Pollenia; species Pollenia angustigena. The sequence continues at coordinate 202,956,019 of OV884059.1, forward strand.
ATATAAATTTCTTTTATATCTAGACAAAATTAAAAAATCATTTTAATATGAATAGACGTATTTGTTATATTGTTTTTTTTTTTCTTATAATTATAATTTAATAAGCCATAATTATAATAAACTTCCCAAGCAGTTAAAATTACACCTCATTCTTTTGTATTGATTATAAGTGAATCATATGTATTTGAAAGTGTTTTATTTAATTATAAATAATTAACACAATGTTGTTTAAAAGTCGTTGTACAGTAGATAATGGATATAAAAACATCGCATATAAGAAAAAAAAAACGCTTTTAAGATTCAACAGCACCGTGTTTTTGAAATCATTGTGCGACTAATTGCATTATATAGGATAAAATGCAATAACATTGCAAGTGTATGGGCCGCTTAAGAAAACTTTTTATTTCTTATAGTCACATTAGCGATATAGTCCATTTTATCTTTATTTTCAACCGCTATTAGTAAATTTAATGGAAAGTTTTTTTTTAATGTTTTTCATGCTTGTCTACAACAAATTATTGTTCAATGTAATAAAAATTGATTTTCTTATTGTAAGTCATAATTAATTGTTGAAAAATGTTTGTTGTAATAATATTGTTATATATACTTTCTTTAATTTAAATAGACGAATCCCTTGATAAAGTGAACATAACATTCACGAAACGTTGGGAAAATATAGATTAAATGCATTTTTAATTACATAAAAAAACTTTAGGCCGTATTAGCTAAAATAAAATCTAATTTAAAGAAAGTATTTACGTTATAGTGCATTTAGCGATATAAGCACAGTTGCCATTTGCAAAGGTTTAAGTAAAGCAAATTATTAGCGTAATAGTCACACTAGCAACATGTACCAAGTTTCTGTTACTTTTCGAGGACACAAACCAATATAAAAGAACTTCTAATTAAATCGCTTAGTGCCGGTTCACACACGACAAGTTTAAAATCGTAAAGTCTTGAGCTTTTAGGAGAAAAGGGAAAAGAGAATACCATTTCTTTTCCCCTCTCTTCTAAAAATTCAAGACTTGAGGAGTCAAACTTGACGTGTGTGAACATCTCTTATAGAAAATAATTGCTTAAAAGAAAAAAACGCTTATATGAAAAACACTGTGTGTAATTTTTTAAGTCATGGAAAAGCAACCATATACGGACACCACTATGTGATAAAAGACAAAAAAAAAAAAAAGACCCGTGGGCCCCCAACGATTTGGGGCCTCGGTGTCATTTTTGCAAAAAAGTGATAATTTTCTCAGGCTCATATCTTGATAGCCGTTCGGAATTTTGAGTTATCCTCTGAGACAAAATTGTAGCTCCTGCCATAAAGAACAAAAATTGTAAACATCTAAAATCAAAAAAACTTCATCTTCAAGATCAAAATCGCAAAAAACTTTGAAAAATTCGATTTTTTTACCTTTTTCCCCTTGTTTAGGTCCATAGGTAGCAAACCGCCCAAAATTCAAGGAAGCAATCGACTACAAAAATGTAAGATCTTAATGAACAACTTTTAAAAACATATGAACATCCTAGGAATGATTCTTAGCACCGTTTAGGTAGCCGCAAAAGTGAAAATTTTTTCAAGAGCTACATCTTTAGAGGGTCGTAGAGGGTAAATCAAATTTCCGAACGGTTTGGAAGATATGAGCCTAAAATGATAATTTTTTGCAAACATGATACCGAGGCCCCAAATCTTTAGGGGCCCATAAAAAAGTGCATGACTTTGGGCAAAACTGGGAGACACCGGCCTTTTTTTTTGGTCTTTTATCACTTAGTGGTGTCCGCATGTGGTTATTTTTTTGTTTTGCACTGTGTAATTTTCGTGGCATATTTATTATTTTCACATATCCGTTACCTACTGTATGTCACTAAAAATTTCAAACTTGTAATGATTTATACGTTAACCTAGCACAACAATTTGTTATTGTGAGGACTTATCCAACAAAATCGTTACTTAAGATACTTTTATACAATATTTACTTATTTTACAGGGGTTTTGTCAGTTGGACGTAGGAATGTCAACGATACAGCGATGTTTAGAAAGCATACACGGCAAGAATTATTTACTAAATCACTAGAACCAAGAACGCTTGAACCAAGAAAACTTTGCACCATTCTCGTCCAAGCCAAAAATTTCTTATTGTAAAGATATGTAGGGATTAAGTTGCATGTTCAGAAGAACGGCCCTAGTGGTATACCTTCAACATGTAACAAAAGCCTATGTATTACCTCCTCGTGGTAATCCCTGGAAACATCATTTTGAGATGGCTTAAATACAAGGCTCTAGCCGAGGATGGCTAGGAAGTGGTAGAGCGAATTCCAAAAGTCTAGCGCCCTTGAATTTATTCAATGGCGTGATGTATTGACCATAGTACTTAAGGTCATATGGTTCTCCTCGGGGATCAGTGGCCCGCAGGTGAGTTGCAATACCTGTGCTGATCATTGGATGTAGGTATCGGTTTACCATGCCACTTGTAGTGGAGACTCTTGTAATGTCAAGCGATTTGAATCAGAAAGTCAAAATTTTTGTATGTAACACTATTTGTAAAGGAAAAGTCCGTCAGCGTTGGAGACGTATTTGAACGGATAGCGTTGAAGGACCTTATGCATTGAATGTTGCACTACACGAGTGTTATGGAGACCAATTGGACAAGACATTTTATTTCTGGGAGGAAAGGTTTGTAGCGTAATGATACCTAGATGGGGTACGTAACACCATCCTGATACGGTTGTTTCTGTGTACCCGTTGCAATCCTTTCCAAAAATTAATCCAAAAATAAGATCTTGGTTTTAGCACTGATTCCTTTACAAAAGATAAGAGTTACTGAACAAAGACTAGACTTTTTGGTTCAAAATGCTTTTCTTACAATTGATGTCGGTAAACTGATTACACGAGGTGGCTGATGGTGGTACCCAAGCTAACGCGGGTAGATGTTTTCCAAATTGCAATTGGAACTAGTGGAGTGGTTCGGGTGTGAGGAGGAGACATCTGTGTCCTGTTACAATTTAACAGGAACTGCAGACAGTTCGAACAATGCAGCAGAGATTAGATAGCTCGAACTTCCTAGCAAGGAGTTTGAATGTTTTCAGTACTACCAACTGCTTACATATTGCAAGATATGCTAGACTTGTCAACTCTGTACATCGAAATTTAGTGTAAAATGTAAAAAACTCAGTGGCTAAGACCCACCATGCAATAACGTCATAGTACAGGTATGCATGTAAAACATGGACACTGTAAACATACTATGTGTGGCTTGGTTTAAGCAAAAAGTTATGACTCGAACAAAATTTTCGTAAATACAGCTAAACAAAATTTATTTTAATTCTTTAGTTAGTGCCGGTTCACACACGACAAGTTTGACTCGTCAAGTCTTTAGTTCTTAGGAGAGAGGGGAAATGAAATGGCATTCTCTTTTCCCTTCTCTCCTAAAAACTCAAGACTTGACGAGTCAAACTTGACGTGTATGAACCGGCACTTAATTAAATCAAGTTTTCGTTGCTTATGGCCAATTTCACCAATTCTATTTAAATATCAATTCACATTTAAACATAGTTTATTATATAAATTTTTTTTTTTTGACATGAAAAACTAATTTTAAACATAAATCGATATTTATAAATATTTTAAAAAATGCGAAGAAAATTCTGAATTTTTAAAAATTTAAAGAAATCCTAGCATTTGTTTCTTGATACAAGAAATTCGATTCTATTAAAACTTAAGGGAAACCAGAGAAATCTAAATACATATATAAAAGAGTTGCGTGAGTGACTGACTCATTCATCATCGCCCAGCCCAAACCGCTGACCCTAGAAACTTGATATTTGGACTAGCGATTGGTCACTCCCCAAATCGGTCCACTAAAATGGGAAAATTCGGTAACCTTGTATCTCCAAAACTAAAAGAAATGCAAAATAAATATAATACTCATCGTTGTTCTTTAGAAAAATAAGCGGACAATTGTCTGGTCCTTTTTTTAAATTCGGCCCTATTAGGGTAAAATCTGAATTTTAGTACTTTTTTGCCACAACATCTATCTTTTGAACCAATGAACATAGAAACAAAGTTAATATGTCCCACATTCGAAACTTATCAAAAAAAAAATACATATATGAAATTGGTACTTTTTCGAAATTCAAACATTTAAGGGGTGAAAATCGTAACTATTTTTGGTTCTTTTTTTTTTACAAAACATTTTCCTCCATTCATTGACATATTCGTACTAAATTATGGGTTGCCACGACAATACTAAAATTTTTGATACTTTAATGGAGGAAAAATATAGTACCCAAAAAAGGAAATACGGGAAATTTGATATTTTTCTTTATCTTTTTGGTTCTAAGTAGCGGGTTAAATGCTAGAATTTAAACAAGTTTAAACCTAGAAAAATAAACTCAAAAAATTCCACAAAATCTAACCACAAGATTTTTATTTCTTTGCAATTTTGGTTTATTTTGTATAAAAATCAATTAAAAAACCATTGGATATTAAAAAATAACTAGGGTTTCCTAATGGACGTGAAAGGGTTAATGCTGGTTTTCAATCATTATCTTGTCCTCCAGTCTCAAGTTTCCGATTAGTTCAGAATATTCAAATCGGCAACAATTTAAAAATCATCAACCAATGTTTTTAAGATTATAAAGACGTTAAAATATGCGTTTTGTATAAAATGCATTCTAATAATTCTTATAGTATAAAAGCAATATTTAAAAGGCCTTTTCATGATAGAAAAGACGTCATAACGCTGATGTATTTTGACATCAGTACTATAACAAGTGATGTCAACCTAAACATCACTTGGCCAAAGTGTCATCAGGGTCAAAATTAAATTATGTCATCAATGGGATGGCACATCGGCATCACAGAAATGACGAACATGTCCTCAGTGGGATGAAGCAGTAACATCGGAGAAAGGACACATTAGCATCAATTTAATGACAGTTTGTCATTAAGTCCAAGTCATTGAAATCGTCTTAAGTCAAAGTGAGAGAATATTATTATCGACTTACCCGTTACCCGTTTCACGTTTGTTGAATTATGACCTTTGTTTACAGCAGAGTTCTCAATAATAGGACACCAGCACCATGCCCCATATGATTTTCGCAATCATTCTACTTCAAAAATTTGATGTATTTAATTAATTAATTTTTGCTTCTTATAATACATTGTAATCATGAAAATTATGTCATTAATATACAAAATGTGGCATCGAATTGATGTCACTAAAATCATAAAAAAATGACGAGTAAAAAATGACAAAATTGTACGAAGACGTTAGTCATTGGATTGTTGTTACTTTTTGCATCATTGATGCCATCTGTAGTAACATTGATGTCACAATGCTGATGTAAGGGCATCATCAATATGAAGATGCATTTTTCTATCAGTGTAGTAATTCATAAAATGAGAACAAGTGGAAAATTCCTCCGGAAAAGTCGGAAAATTTGAAAAATCGAAAATCGAGTTTTTGTATGAAATTTTGTGTGAAATTATTTCTTAATGGCTTTCCAAATCAAGCAATAGAAAAATTTTTGTGTAAATCATGGACAATTGCGAGAAATGCGGAAAATTGGAAAATATCTCCGCAAAAGTCGGAAAATTGGAAAAATCGAAAATTGATTTTTTTGTACGAAATTTTGTGTGAAATTATTCCTTCAAAAATCCTTCAAAAAGCCAAAATCCGATAGATGGCGTTATACGTTGACCGCAATCTGACAGGTGTAGTTTTTCATTGTAATTTTCTGCAGTAAAAGTGCTATTTTTCTTGCTGCAATTTATTTATTTTGATGATAATTGTGGAAATCATTGTGGTAAAAAACGTTTTGAGCTCGATTATACGGATTTGTTTCGGTTATTTATTCGTACCGTAGTGACAACACGATTCATTATTTACGTACTTTTCTTCATTCTTCGTCAGTATCTTTTGTTTTTTTTTCATTATTTGAATTGTAAGAAAAACTGATTAGTGGAGTCGTACTTCGCTTCATTGAAATATCTTATTTTCGTGTCTTTCCTTTGTTCTCTTCACTCAACTTATTTGCTATCCCTTCATTGATTTCGCTATTCTATTTCCCATTACTTTTCTTCCAACCAGTCAATATAACGAATAACGTTGGGGCGAGGCGAAGTTCGCCGGGTTTATTATAATTTATTATAATACTTCTTATTAGTTTTCATTTAAATTTAAAAATAAACATATTCAAAAGGCTGAAACTCTCTGGTAACGACATTTTAATTGCTGCTTATCTAAATACAACGTTACTTCTGTTTTCATTTATGCTTTAATTTCTAACAAATAAAAAAAAAATACAAATTACACTACGTGACAAAATTTCAACACAAACACAAATAACGGTTATTTTAGAATATCTCAAAAACTGTTGTTGACAATTCCGACTTCATATTCGGATTCAGTGGAAAATTTTACATAAAAATTAGGTGTCAAATTCATTTATTGTTATTGTTCATAGGTTGTTATTATCCAATATGTTGTACATATATGTGCTTGCATATACATATATGCTTGCAGGGTACATGTAAAAATTGACTACTGATATTTTTATCGAATAAAACTTATAATTACTTGTGTGTTTTCTTAATACCAGTTTTTTATATATCAATGTAAATGTTTGAATTAACAACATTATTGTTAAGCGAAAACCACCCATTCTTAACCCATAAGAAGGCGTAACTCGATACCGTCATTTATTCCGATACCGTTTCAATAACGTGTAAAATTGACAAATAAACAATAAGTTTAATACCGGCAGGGTTGAAAAAAACATACAGCAAAAAAGGAAAAGTTTAAATTTTATGACTGTTGCCCAACAAACACGGAGGTTTGATTTCAAATTGAAAATGATTTGAAATCAAACGTTTGATAATGATTTGAAAATCATAGCGTTCTGAACAAAAAGGAGAAATTATTTTCAAATTAAAAAATTCCTTTATTTTCAACTTGCTTTCAAACGTAATTCTCAAATGTTTTTCAAATGTGGATTATAATACAATGTGAAATATAAATAAAAATATTTTATATCATTATTGAGGTTTTTTGTTTTCCTCACCGGCTAATATGATCAATCGTTTGTTTTACCAAATGTAATTAAAAAACATTTATGGTTAATTTATTTTCTTTTCCCAACGTTTCGTTCGCTTTTTTCGAACTTCATCAGGGGTTATTTTTATTCCATAAAAATCTAGACAATTAGATAATAATTATAATAAATTTTTGAACTTTAATAATATCACAGCTTAACTTACAAATTAGGGTTTACATTTGTATTGCACTTTTTAACTATTTTATATAATAAAAGCTGGACTACACGACACAGAAATAAATAAATAATTAATAAGTAAAATACAACACAAACACCAAATAAAAGTCAAACTTAATGTAAATATCACAGAACTATTACTAATTATAATCATTAACTATTGCAGCGGAGTATCCAGTTTTGTATTGTCCTTGTCTTCTTTCGTATTCATTGTATTTTTGATTTTCTCTTGGATTCGTAAGCTTTCGAGAGTGTAACGTTTGTTTTCTCTCCGCTCTCTGTCTAATATTTTTATATTGTCGACAGTGTGACCCTTTTAGCATTTTCACTGCTAAATTTAGCATTATTTATTTTGATTTAGCAGCGAATTTTTCAAATAGCATTTAGCATTATTTTCAGTATTTTTGAAATATTTTTTTTAGCATTATTTAGCATTTTTTAATCCTAAAAATTGTATATGTATATTGCTATTTCACAATATAACTTATCACTTCTGTCAATCTCTATAATTGTATTTTGTCATTTATACGTTTATACAAATGTAAAATAATAGAAACCCTGTAAACACCAAAACAAAAATTAAATAAGAAATGGAAGATTTTACTACAGAAGAAACAACGGTTTTAGAACAGCATGGCAAAAGCTGAATGCATACGAATTGATGAACCAAAGTTCAACTATTGAATTCTGGATAGGTGTTTAGAATATGATGAAAACAGATCATGTTCTAATGGTATTTTTACCAACAATTTGGAAATTAAGGAAAACTATTCATGTAATGGTGTGTTTAATGTGTAATTAAATTTACTGAAAATGCTGTTGAATAGCCTTTTATGTTTTCAATGATAATTTTTGTTTTTACTTATATTTTGTATTTAATAATATATTTGTATCTGTTGCAATAAATAATAATGGCTTAAGTTGACTTAAGTGCTTTTTAATTTTATTACATATTCTTATTATCTTCTACAAGATCTATGACGCAGTTGAATTTCAAGTATAAAATGTACACATTTATATTTTAACTTTCACAATACAACACACAACTCATTTTAGACAAAACCCTTTATATCTCAAAACACAAAATTTAGACTTAAGCCATTATTATTTATTGCTACAGATATGTACATATATATAGCGTTACCTTAAACGCAAAAAACCCTATCTAACATTTTGAAAATTTTACAAAAGACTATTTAAAATTATAAATTTATTAATCGCCTTAAACTGTTTATAATTTTTCTTCTACTTTTCTTGTTAAACCTAAAGGCCCAACAATAATATGCATAGCCTTGCTTAACCTACTGTCAAAAATTAACAAAAAGTCTCTCAAATGTATTTAAAAAAACAAAAACAAAAAACATTTTTTTCCGTACGGAATGTGTGATCAGTTTCGCACTTTGCTTAAGCAAATGACAGTTTCATAAAACTTAAAAAAAAATTTCTTTAAGTTCAATATGGTTTGCCTCATATGATTTACATGTATTCGCACATTTGCTTAAGCCAATTTAAGCACATCATGGTTGCGCCTTAACAGTTTTTTTTTGACAGTTGACAATGTTGCATATTTTGCAAACTGTTGGTTAGGGCTTTAAGCGTTTATTATGTAATATTTTGTAGTTAGGGCCTTTTGTCTTTTTTTTTTGTTAAAAAATCGCTTACTTTTGTCAAACTATTATATTGTTTTTATTAAATAAATCTATGTATGTATATAATTTTTTTATATAAACCTCATTTTTTTTTAAAGAAATATAATATTTTCAGTTAAATTAACGTATAATTCATTCATTAAACTGAATCAATTATTTAAAAAAATTTAGCATTAATTTAGCATTTTCAAATTTAATTTTTAGCATTTTTAGCATTGTTTTAATCCCCATTTAGCATCCAAATTTTTTATAGTTGTGGTCACACTGATTGTCGAAGTTCATGTTGTGAGTGCACTCTTTTACATGCAGAGATAGTGCCGTCGCTATTTTGCCTTTTTTGACGTCTGTTTTGTGTTCATGAATTCTCTTCTCTAACCTTCTTTTTGTTGTTCCAATGTAAACCTTATTACACCTTTCCCTTTCGTTTCCGTCACATTTTATTTCATAAACTACATTATCTATTTTACATATGTCCAGTTTGGTTTTGTTATATGTAAACAAATGCCTTAGTGTCTTGTTTGATTTATGTGCAATTGTTGTTGTTTTTTCTGTGATCAAGTTCTTTAGTGGTTTTGTCTCCGTTCATTTTGGGATGTATGGTACACTGTAAAAATATTTTTCTGTTTCCGATTCTTTCTTTTTCTCAAGATTTTTGCTTTTTAGAATGGGAAACCCTAAAGGGACATACTACAATACCAAAAAGAAAATTCTTAACGATTCTACAATTCTGTTTAACTGACAACAATTATCTCACATTTGACAACAAATTTTACCATCAATTATATGGTATGCCAATGGGAAACCCTCTATCGCCAACAATTGCTGATATAGTACTGGACGCACTACTCGACGATGCAATAGACGAACTCAGATCGAAGAATATAGAAATCAAGTTTATAACAAAATATGTAGATGACCTTTTTGCAATCATAAGAAAATCTGACGAGGAAATAATTCTAAAAACGCTTAATTCTTACCACAATAAGATCCGTTTTACTATCGAACGTGAAAAGAACATGACAATACCATATTTGGACATCAACATTATCCGAGAAAACGGTAGAATAACAACTGGCTGGTACACCAAAGCAACGTCATCAGGAAGAATGATCAATTTCAATTCCACACAACCATTGAAAATGAAAACGAACACAGCGACAAATCTAATAAAGAAAGTACTGCATGTCAAGTGTAATAAATACAATTCTAAAAAGCAAAAATCTTGAAAAAAAGAAAGAATCGGAAACAGAAAAATATTTTTACAGTGTACCATACATCCCAAAATTAAAGGAGACAAAAACACTAAAGAACTTGATCACAGAAAAAACAACAACAATTGCACATAAATCAAACAAGACACTAAGGCATTTGTTTACATATAACAAAACCAAACTGGACATATGTAAAATAGATAGTGTAGTTTATGAAATAAAATGTGACGGAAACGAAAGGGAAAGGTGTAATAAGGTTTACATTGGAACAACAAAAAGAAGGTTAGAGAAGAGAATTCATGAACACAAAACAGACGTCAAAAAAGGCAAAATAGCGTCGGCACTATCTCTGCATGTAAAAGAGTGCAATCACAACATGAACTTCGACAATACAAAAATAGGGAAGGGTATAATTATAATGATTCCCAAAAACATGCATTTATTAGTGAAATTCAGTACAAGGTCCATACGCACCTATTCACACGTCCGCGTACTATTCTCACTAAAACCTCAATAACTCCTAAAGTAATGATCCGATCGGCTTGATTTTTTTCAAAGATACGTAACAAAATACTCTTGGAATACAGAGTAACTTAGGGGGGGTTGTAGTGGCCGAAGTAGGAGTAATTTCAGTTTGAAACCCTCATCGGAGGGTTAATGATTATAATTAGTTATAGTTCTGTGATATTTACATTAAGTTTGACTTTTATTCGGTGTTTGTGTTGTATTTTGCTTATTAATTATTTATTTATTTCTGTGTCGTGTAGTCCAGTTTTTAATATAAAATAGTTAAAAAGTGCAATACAAATGTAAACCCTAATTTGTAAGTTAAGCTGTGATATTATTAAAGTTCAAAAATTTATTATAATTATTATCTAATTGTCTAGATTTTTATAAAATAAAAATAACCCCTGGTGAAGTTCGAAAAGAGCGAACGAAACGTTGGGAAAAGAAAATAAATTAACCATAAATGTTTTTTAATTACATTTGGTAAAAAAAACGATTGATCATATTAGACCGTGAGGAAAACAAAAAACCTCAATAATAATATTAAGTAAAACATTGATCATAAAACAAAAATATAAATATAAAAATATTTTTTTTTTTTAATTTAAATTTATTATTTATCTAAATAAACTGTGAGATAAACATTCGGCACCATAGCAAAAAGATGAAATAATGTTCTTTCCGTCCTCTAATTCTTGGAAAGACAAACTACTTGGCTCCCTTTTATTTTAAGGATTGTAGCACCGCGATCGTTTAATCGCCATTTTTAATGATTACATTTATTTTTCGCTTTAGTATTGCCAAGTTTATTTTTGATTTGAATTTGACAAACATTTGACATCAAATTGATAAAAATATTTGATATCAAATGTTTATTTACAAGTCATTATCAATTTGAATTTAAATGTTAAATCAAACAATTGAAAAACATTTGAGAATTGTGTTTGAAGGTAAATGATAAAGTCATTTCATATCAAAGGTTTGACTATGTGTTTATTGGGTACTTGCAATAAAATTGTTCAATTTTACGTATTGTACAATTACATCGCCAATGTGTATGTGACATTTGAATTTGGCATAATATACCGACAACCATCAAAAGGCTTTTGATTTTTTAGCACAACGAAAACAAAGTGAAATGTGTTGGCAACATTGTACAATGCTGTTTATGATATTCCTGTAGGTTATGTTCACCTTTTTATTGAATGAAAATTTAGCAATATTTATAATAATTGAAAGCATTGTGCGACTTATTGCATAATATAGAACAAAATGGAAATAATATGGCGAATATCAAATACAATAATATTGCAAGTGTATAGGCCGCTTAAGTTCAAAAAGAAAACTATTGCTTTCGCTACTGCTGTGAAAATAACTTTTTTTTAACATTTCTTTCTGGTTTGGTGAATTGAATCAATAAATTTAATTTTAAAACCGAAATACCTAAACCGTTTTAAAACGGTATAATTAAAATACCGATACCGAAACAACAGACAGTTTAATAGCGATACCGAAATTTATTTCGTTTGCTCATCTTGCTTTTTTTCAACAAGGATTCACAGTTTTAAAGGACGATAATTCATACTGCTAAATTTCGTGAAAATCAGATCATAATTTACCATGGGCCCCATACAAAGCCTACTCTGGGAAAACAGTTGAGTACGCAATAAAATTTGGTACATCACAGTTTTATAGGACTAAAAATTATACTGTCAAATTTTGTGAAGATATGATGCCCACTCTGAGCATAAAACAAATCAAACTTGGAAAAATGCGATTAAAGTTTTCAAATTGTATAGATTTATTTAAACTAGTGTTCGTCTAATGGTCAAAATTCGACCATAAATTTTTACGTAAATATGAAGAAAACATAGTTCATGTAAGTATATATGAATTTATATGTTTCGAGGATTTATTTTTTTCGTATAAGTGATCGATTTGGCGAGGGACCAACCTCCGGTTCATATTTTATCTTCTAAGTGAGTGAATTTAATTTTGTAAGTTCAATATAAAAAAATATCAGAAAATATCAATTGAAAAACAAAAAAGTATCAAAAAGTCGCATTTATAGATTGTCATCCACTGAGGACATTGCATGTTTAATTTTACATATGTTTCTATGTCTAAAATTAACGAAAATTAATCAAAGTAACAAATGTAGAACGAAAAAGTATCAAAAACCTCCCACTTATACATTCTTATTCACTCAGCACCGTGAAGGTCGAATATTAACAAAAATTCAAAAAGTACCAGATGAAAAACAAAAAGTACCAACATTTTTCATCTTATAGGTTCTCATTCACCCAGTAACCTGCACCTATAATATTATTCTTTTAAGTTCAATTTTATAGACAATTTAAAAATTATTACATGATGCACGGAAAAGTAAAAGAAAGAAATTTAATTTTCCGTATTTCCCCTTTTTAGTACTTTTTTCTCCCTATTGAGGTTCGGTTGACAAAGAAAGGAAGAAAGTGTTCTTAACTGTTTTACTAGTCAAAATATTCGAAAATCGGTTTCTGAAAAATGTCGAACAATGGACCATCCCATTTTTTTATTATTTAATAATTGTTTTTTTTTTTTTTTTTTGTTCCCTTTTAACAAATTTTACAGGAGAGAAAAAAAAACTTTTAATTTTTCCTATTTGCTGCTTGAGAGGAAAACCAAAAATATTGTTGATTTGACACACTTCAGGACTCAAATTGAAGAAAAACTACATGCTGGTCGACGAGGCATATCTTTCTCTACCATACGGCATTAAAATCTCAATTTACTTAAAAAGTGGAGTTAGTAGGTTTACACACGATATGTGTTAGTAGCAAATTTGTGCACTTCTGTGAGTAAATACCTTTCAAATGGTGTATATGTATCTTGTTCAAATCGGCTGAAATACAGAGGAGGAAAGTGTTCGTAACTGTTTTGACTTTGCCGATTTATATATAGATATATTTTGCTATAGCTTGGGTTCAATTTGAGAAACAATACTGATTTTTGTTTTACATATAAAGAAGGTATGAAGGACAACTTTTGCTTAGGTTACTTAAAATTTTTGATTTCTTGTGGTAAAATTTTATCCAATTTAGCTTCATATGGCCAGAAATAATACCATGCAAATTTGTAGCATTCTGAATCGGTCCATAATTTAATTTAGGTACCATATATTGAACAGCCTTCTGAAAACAACTTTAAACCCGTAAAACGCTTAAACAAAATTTCACTACACTGATAGAAAAATGCATCATCATATTGATGATGCCCTAACATCAGAATTGTGATATTAATGTTACTACAAATGGCATCAATGATGCAAAAAGTAACATCAATCCAATGACTAACGTCTTCGTACAATTTTGTCATTTTTTACGCGTCATCTATTTTATGACTACAGTGACATCAATTTGGCATCGAATTTTGTATATTAATAACATTATTTTCATGATTACAATGTATTATAAGAAGCAAGAATTAATTAATTAAATACATCAAATACGAAAATCATTATTATTGAGAATTCTGCTGTAAACAAAGGTCGTAATTCAACAAACGTGAAACGGGTAACGGCTAAGTCGATAATAAATTCACTCACTTTGACTTAAGACGAGTTCAATGACTTTGAATTAATGACAAACTGTCATTAAATTGATGCAAATGTGTCCTTTCACCGATGTTACTGCGTCATCGCACTGAGGACATGTTCGTCATTTCTGTGATGTGTCATCCCATTGATGACATAATTTCATTTTCACTCTGATTACACTTTGGCCAAGTGATGTTAAGGTTGACATCACCATGATGAAAAGTGGCATGGAGTCAAAAACGAAGACACTTGTCATAGTACTGATGCGCTATGACGTCTTTTCTATCAGTGTACTAAATCAAAATATATTCTTATTTAGTTTTTTGATTAAACCAAAATATACTCTATTTTGTTATGATTGGTCCATAATTTACCATGGGTCCAATATAAATTTCCCTCTCGAAAATAATTTTAGTTCGGCTGAAACTGTTACGAATCATGATATTTGTTCAAATTTAGTTTTATATGACTAGAAATAAAAGCATAAAGCTTGCAGATTGTCGGTCAATAATGTTATATATTGAGGGGTAAGCCGCAACCAATTTTAATACTGACGTCCTTAATTAGTATTGTGTTTATGGTTTTTAATCAAAATTTTCATACTTTTAATCAAGCTAAACTTCATTAAATTTACTTTTCATTAAATTATTTTTATAAAGAAAGGAATTTTATAATATAAAATGAATTAAGATTTATTGATAATTTTTTATTCTTGACTGCCCGAGGAATCGAACCCACGTTCACGGACAGGTTGATTTGACATGTTTCGATAGTAACCACACTATCTCTTCAGAAATCTTTGCCGTTTAACACTCACCGCCATTGCCGACGGCTTTTTTATTAATTCATAATTTTTATACCTACATATATAAGGCGCACGCTCGAAATATTATCACTGTCGGTTAAGTGTACCAAAGATTCTACACAGCTGAATATAGCCCTCTTACTTGTTTAATAAAATGTAATACATTTTTATCTTTTTTAAATTTCTTCTGGGAACAAAACAGATTTACTCCTGTTATAACGAACTTCGCCTATAACGCACAAAATTATCCGGTCCCGCGGAGTTCTGTATAAATGGTAAAATACTAAAAATAAATAATAATAAACAAAAAGCAGCCCCGTTGATTGATGGTGACTTGCATAAATTAGTTATTTACAAAAATAAACTATTACGGCTAAGGAAAAAGAAATCAGACAATACAGATATCAGGGAAAGATTGAAAGGAATTACCAATGTAATCAAAAAAGCACTTAAAGAGTGTATTAATAATTATTTTCAAAACTTTAAAAAAAAAAAAATTAAAAATGATCCTAAAAAGAACTGAAAATGAGTCTCTCGGAAGAACAACAAGAAGTAATTAATTGTGTTAAGGAAGTTAATGAAGATGAAATTGCTGAAGACTTGGAAAAGGATGAATTTTTAAACCACTATTTTATTGATTCAACATCAAATTTATAAACACAAATATAATACTCACAAGCCGATTACTTTAATTCATTGTTAACTTTTAGTAAAACCAGTAGCTCGTTTCTGTATTTCCCGCATCGTAAAATTTCTCACATGTAGTGTGAAACAAAAAATTCCATCGTTTCTCGATTTGTGAGAAAAAAGTGTTTCTGTGTTTGAATGCGAAAACAGACAACACAGATTCTGTTTTAACTGGAATATTTCCAGTTATTAAGTGTCAAATAAAAGCGAAAAACAGGGCTGCCAGATTTGACGATTTATCGTAATTTTTACGATTTTCTTGTTCCGAAATTAGCAAAGGGCTGGTTTACTGATTTTTTCTAAAAAAAGGGACGATATTATTTAGTATTTGAAATGAGAAAATTTTTTTGCTTATAAGGCATTACAAAAAATATATTTTTAGAAACAAGCCAGCCTTAATTTTTATATTTATCCCTATTGTGAAAATTGTCCTCGAAATTCTTTGTCACTTCCCTAAAAAATATAATGGCAAAAGCAAAATTTCGAGGGAAACAATTGTTTGTGTTCAAAACATTAAACCATTACCCCATTTTTCAGTCAATATAGAAAAAAGTTTGAGTAAAGATTATTTAAATAAAACATAGCATTAATCGCACCAAAGCCTTAATTTTGAGAGGATACTTGCTTCTATGAGGACCAGGTGAAGTAATAAACCGACTTGGCTTATTTTATAAAAATATTTATTTTATTTTATTTATATTTGTCACGCCTTTGTGTGACTTCATCAGGGAAAAATAACAACTAACAATTGTTATCGTATTAAAGAAACAAAATAATTTTATAATAAATAGACCTCAAGCTCAATAAAATAAATATAAATTTAAAACAATTAAGGCTGAACAATAGACCATTTATATGTATGTATGTATGTATGTATGTTTGTATAAAATACCCAACCAGCTAACATTTGGGTGATTATTTTTTGTAAAAATCACCGAAATTAATCTTTTCAGATCAGTTTTGATGATTAAAAACGGATTTATCACTTAAGTGATAGAAAATGGATTCATATATATATATATATATATATATATATAAATGAATCATATGTTTATATATTGATTTTTAAATATTTTGAATTTTTTGTTTTTGCCAAATCAAAAAAATAAAAAAAAGTTGGATAAAAAAGAAGCTTAAAAATTATTGACAATTTATGAGCATAAATGTTAGTGCAAATTGTTTCTTTTTTTTCAAAATACAGCTGGTTTGAATAATCAAAAGCCATAATGGTGCTTATTTTATTGGAGAAAAATTAAAAACATGGCAATGAAAAAATTGATATGAAATACAATCAAAAACTATATAATTTACGATTGAAAAATGAGATGAAAACGATTCAATAATGATTATAAAAACTAACATTAAAAGGATCAAAAATTGTATCACATATGATTCATCTGTAGGGTACCATTTTCTCACAACGAGAGTATCATTTATGATTGAAAAATGAGCTCGTGAAGCTGATTCCTAAATGATTAGATTATGATACGAAATGCTAGCTGGGCATGAACATTTACTATGCTTTTGTTTGATTATGTTTTAAAAAAAATTAAAATTAATTTTAACTATTTTAAACAAAAAAGACGATCTTATTATTTTTTTCAGGAATTGGACGATTTTTACACAAATTTATCTGGCAGCACTGAATAAAACCAAAACAAGGAAAGGCTAAAAAAAATTTCAATTAACAAAATATAACAATTGTGTTTTGTTTATTTTCATCATATAAATTATGCATTCAT
The DNA here is from genome assembly GCA_930367215.1 of Pollenia angustigena. Classification (NCBI taxonomy): domain Eukaryota; kingdom Metazoa; phylum Arthropoda; class Insecta; order Diptera; family Polleniidae; genus Pollenia; species Pollenia angustigena. Next base: position 202,973,469 of record OV884059.1, read on the forward strand.
CATTTAAATTCCTTCTATTTTTTTTATTAATTTTAAAAAAATAGTATATAAACATATTTTAAATTTAAAATATCTACATTTTGTTTTTCTCGAACCAATATCAAATGCGATTTTTTTTTTTTGACAGTTCTTGTAAGAAACTTTTCGCAAAATATTGTTACAGAAACACGTTTTCTCAAATCCTTCCAATAATTGCTGGAAAATTATTTAAATGACAGATAATTCTCGCAAATAAAAGATACAGAAACACTTGTGTGAGAAAAACCATTTTTTGTTTCTTTTCACACTATTTTTGTTGCAATTCACACGTTTCATGCGAAAAGTTTTACGATATGAGAAATACAGAAACGGGTTACAGTTCAATATTTAGTTTAAAATTTACTACCCAAGATAAAATGAGGAACATTATATTAAAGTTCAAATTAAATAAAAGTTGTGCTCATGACACTGTTTCAACTCAATATAAAGGGTGGTTAAATTTCAAGGGCCGATGTTGATTTTGAATAAAACACAAACTATTTAGGAAATTATTGTAATTTTATTTTATTATGATATATTGGTATTACTCAATTATGTATGGAACAAAATATCGGACAAATGGGCGCCGCGACCACGGCGGCACACCTCCATCCGATGGTCCAAATTTTCGATGACCCTGAGGCATAATGGAGGTTCTATGCCGTTAATGTGCCGAATTATCTCATCCTTTAGCTCTTGAATTGTTGCTGGCTTATCGACGTACACCTTTTCTTTCAAATAACCCCAAAGAAAAAAGTCCAACGGTGTCAAATCACATGATCTTGGCGGCCAATTGACATCGCCATTACGTGAGATAACACGGCCATTGAATTTGTTGCGCAAAAGAGCCATTGTTTCGTTAGCTGTGTGGCAAGTGGCACCGTCCTGCTGAAACCACATATCGTCCACATCCATATCTTCCAATTCGGGCCATAAAAAGTTCGTTATCATCTCACGATAGCGAACACCATTCACAGTAACTGCCTGACCGGCCTCATTTTGGAAAAAATACGGCCCGATGATGCCGCCAGCCCATAAACCGCACCAAACAGTCACTCTTTGTGGGTGCATTGGTTTTTCAACAATCACTCTTGGATTCTCATTCGCCCAAATGCGGCAATTCTGTTTATTGACGAATCCACTGAGGTGAAAATGTGCCTCATCACTGAAGATGATTTTCTTCGAAAATTGATCATCCACTGTTGCCATTTCTTGCCACCATTCTGCCCATTCACGACGTTTGGAATGGTCAAGAGTCTTAAGTTCTTGAGCCAATTGCACCTTGTAAGCGTGTAAATGCAAGTCTTTATGCATAATGTTCATCAACGACGAGCGTGAGAGGTGCAATTGTTCGGCACGACGACGAGTTGAGGTGGACGGCTCTTCAGCCACACTATCGCGAACAGCAGCAATATTTCCTGCAGTACGAGCTGTACGAGCATGCACTGGTGTTCTCACATCTTCTACAGACCCGGTTTGCTCGAATTTTTCCACGATTTTTGCGATTGTACGCACATTTGGACGATCAAATTGACCAAAAAAATCACGAAGTGCACGATATGCATTTTGATTTGAACGCCCATTTTCATAATAAGTCTGGATAACTTTAACACGTTGTTTGATTGTGTATCTCTCCATGGTTCAAATTGAGTAAGTCTGAAATAGAGAAATGTCAAATAAAATTCGGAAAAAAACTTGGCGTTTAGGTGTGGTTCACATTCAACATCGGCCCTTACAATCCCTTTACTTCTAAAATGTGTTGATGAAGTTATTCCTTTTTTTTAAACGTTTTAAACAGTATGATAAACACCTAAACATACCCAAATATTTTAAAAACTCAGAAAGTCACTCCAATTTCTAAGGAAAATAATGCATCTGCAGTTGGTAAGTACAGACGTGTTGCCGTTTTGTCAAACCCAATTCATACGAGGGCTTTAACGTCGTCGTTTTTTTTTTCTTAACAACCTTTTGAATCAACATCCAAACATCATTTGCGTTTATACGATGATTTTTAGTTGCATGTCTTTTTTATTAACAGTAGGGCCTTGAATGTTAGTAATATTCCGTGATTGATTACCGCTTTTATCCGAAATTGTAAGCAAATTTTCTTTTTTTTCGTTTACTTTTAAAAACAATCAAAAAATGTGAATAAATGAATAAGGGGAAACATGTTCTACCAAAATTACTTTTTTCCTCATATTTTTTTTTTTTTTAATTTACCAACATACGAAATTCTGTACAAATTCTTGAATAATATTGTTAGTTTATAAATATAAATTAATACAAAAAGATTCGTTTGTCCCAATCTATATTTTGAAACATTTGAGTTTGTTGATGAAAAGGGGAAAGACGAATGGAAAAGTGTAATTTGTTTCATGTACAAGCAGTTTTTAAAGTTTGTTATTGAAAGAAAGAGAGAAGGCATAGAAAATTACTCAATGCTGTAAAACAAAAACTTTATTCTATGGACTCGAATGCAGTTTCAAAACAGAATTGAAGAAAGTTCTTGCAGCGAATTTTTCATAATATGCATGAGGACTTTATAATTTAATAAGAAACACACAAAAAGCTACTCTATTAACCGGGAAAAATTTAATATCCAGAATGCTGCCGGTCCTCTCTGTAACGGCTTATCAAGGTCTCACTGTTCTTCAAGAATTGAAGAAAGTTTTTGCAGCAAATGTTTCATAATATGGATGAGAACTTTATAATTAAATAAGAAACACACAAAAAGCTACTCAAAACTATTGGTCAATTAACCGGGAAAAATTGAATATCCAGAATGCTGCCTGCCCTGTCTGTAACGGCTTATCAAGGTCTCACTGTTCTTCAACTTGACACTGCAATGTTAGAAAATAAATTAGTTTAAAGAGAAATATAAGAAAACGACATGAAAAACACAACCCGAAGCTTTTTGTTCATCTTTATTTATTCTCTGCACTGTTTGCCAACAAAAAACAAAAAGAGACGTCGTTAAAGTCCCCATGTGAATTGGCTGTCAGTAATTAACAATCCTTTCAAAAAAATTTATACAACCAAATGTCATTGTATATGTATAACAATTTACTTGTGATTGATTGATAAAAACGGGTTTAGAATAGGATGTGGAACGGAAGAAATAGTAAATAATGTTAATAAATACATTTGTGAGCGTTTGGATGAAGGGCAGGTTGGTGTAGCCGGAATTTGTCACGATTAATCTTATCCCAGTAAAAAATGTGCTCCAATAGGAGCAGATTTCATGTATGAATTCATACCTCAAAACGCCTTAAACCTGCTGATGGGGTTGCCTGATTTTTGTATGGGGTGTTCCCGGCTTGGATGACAATTTTCTGCTGACAATAAGCGCTTCTTTTAAGATGCAATCAAAGCCCTTCTTTAGTGCTTTTTTAAGTGCTAACTATTCATTAATGTTTTGCTTTTACTTGTTTAAACGCGTTTTTTCAATAATTTCGTAAACCATAATAAATTTTTATTTTTTTCGCTTTAAAACCTTCTTCGTTGTCAGCACAGATTTTTGTATATTTATTCTTTATCATTTACTGATAAACGTAAAAAAATGTAGCAACTGTGGCGGTAATCACACTGCCAATTATAGAGGATGCCCTGTATATAATATCGTCAAGCAGACGGTTGGACCGAAAACAAATACCCCTCAAATGCAGGTCGCAAATCAAGTAAACACAAATGCAAATCAAGCCCCCCAGCCTAGTAATAACAGAACCTCTTACGCTAACGTCCTAAAATCAAACCATCAGCCAATGCAAGGTGCCTCGCCAAGTAATGATGAAACTCCGGTTTCTAATTTAAGTCGTTTAGAAAAAACCATGGAAACATGAGTGCAAACAGTAAAAAATTTTACGAACACAATGGGTAATATGATGCAGGAAATGCTTAGAATGCAATCGATGTTATTGCAAGCTGTACTTAACAAGCCATGAACTGTTTAAAAATTTGTTTTTGGAACGCAAACGGCATCCGCCAACATAAAAATGAATTAGAATACTTTCTTAAAAATAAACAAATTGATGTCATGATGATTTCTGAAACTCATTTGACCTCAAGAAATACGTTTAAAATCAATGGTTATATACTATATGATACCAAGGACCCTCGAGATAGAGCTTGTGGAGGTTCTGCCATATTAATAAAAACCCGAGTCAAACACTATCTAATGTGTGATCATAATGAAGATTATCTCCAAGCAACGAACATTTGCGTTGAGGAATTAAATAGAAACCTAGTAATTTCATCGTTATACTCCCCGCCTAGATTTTCAATATCAGAGGACCAATATTATAAATATTTTAAATCATTAGGACCGTGTTTCCTTGCCGCTGGCGATTATAACGCTAAACATACCTTCTGGGGATCGCGACTTATAACACCAAAGGGTCGTGTTTTATTTAACACAATTTCTAAAATGGCTTTAAATGTGGTAGCGAGCGGACAACCAACATATTGGCCCACTGATCATCAAAAAATTCCAGATGTCATCGATTTCGGCGTGGTTAAAAACATTCCCATAGAAACATTCAGGTTGAAGCTTCCCTAGAATTATCTTCCGACCACACACCTACAATTGTTACTATAATGAACCCCAATAGAATTGTACCTCCGACTGGTTACTTAGCGACGACAGCTGCGCAAATTAATTGGTTAAAATATAAAAAATATCTCAGTACCCATTGCACAGAAAATATTCCGCTCAGTACACCGGATTATGTAGATCGCTCTATTGACAATTTTGACAGTTTTCTGAAACTAGCTGTTCAGCATTCCAATATTGCCACCAAAAAAACAAAAACTATTAAAATATATTCCACAGATGTCGAGCATCTTTTGACTGAAAAAAGGAGGGCTCAAAGAGAGTGGCAATTGCACAGATCCCCTCAACTTAAGAACTTACTTAAAGTGTGTACAAAAAGACTAAGAAAGTTACTGCAGGCTCAGAAAACGGCTTCTCTGGAAAAATATCTTAAGGAACTTGATGCAACCCCACAATCAGACTACTCATTGTGGCGTGCACCTCAAAGGCCTCAAAAGGCCAGTTGTCTCTAAACCACCATTAAGAAACTTGAATGGAAGTTGGGCAAGAAATGATGTTGAAAAAGGAAATCTGTTTGTCAATCATTTAAAAAACGTATTTACCACAAATATATCTCACAATATTGAGGTCGAGTTACCACCTGTTGCTGCTAGAGCAGCTTTTCCCCTCAGATTTGAGATAAGAGAAATCGAAAAGGCTATTTGTGACTTAAACACTAAGAAGGCACCTGGTATTGATAAAATCAGTAATAAAATTCTTTTGGAGCTACCTCACATAGCAAAGAAAATTATTCTTTTTATTCTTAATGCTATTTTACGCCTTGAATACTATCCTCAAAAATGGAAGGTTTCCTTAGTTACCATAATACAAAAGCCAGGTAAAGATCATACAAAAGTTGAGTCTTATAGGCCTATTAGCTTATTATCAAATATGTCAAAGCTGTTTGAGAAATTATTAGTTTCAAAATTAACACCGATTTTAAGTGAAAATAGATGTATTCCAAACCATCAGTTCGGATTTAGAAGAAAACACAGCACAATCGAACAGACTCATCGAATAGTTAATGTCATAAGAAAAGCATTTGAAGAAAAGAAATATTGCTCAGCACTCTTCATCGATGTTTCGCAAGCTTTTGATAAAGTCTGGCATGAAGGCTTATTACATAAATTGAAGCAAAATTTACCAGCAAACACACACAAGCTGCTAGAAAGTTACTTAGTCGGTCGTCAATTTATTATTAAAGAAGGAAATTTCTTAAGTTCACCTCAGCCCATTGCCGCTGGAGTCCCACAAGGCAGCATCCTGGGACCCCTATTATACTTTATTTATACTTCGGACATGCCAACAAGCAACTACACACAAACTTCAACATTTGCAGACGATACAGCTTTTCTAAGCATCCACGAAACCCGTTATGAAGCATCTCGTTACTTACAGCATCATATATTTCAACTAGAAATATGGTTAAGACAATGGAGGATAATGGTCAATGAGCAAAAATGCGTACATATAACATTCACTTTGCGCCGGGAATCTTGCCCCCCTATTACAATCAATAATCAAATAATTCCTCAACATTCGCATGTAAAATATCTCGGTATACATCTGGATCGGCGATTAACGTGGAAATGCCATATAGAGGCAAAATTAACTCAAATGAAACTAAAAGCCATTCAAATTCACTGGCTTATTGGAAGAAATTCTGTCCTTAGTCTCGATTGCAAGCTTCTACTTTACAACTCTTTCTTAAAGCCTATCTGGTGCTACGGTATTCAACTATGGGGCACTGCATCGGCCTCTAATATCGACAAAATTCAAAGGCGCCAAAATAAGCTTCTTCGAATAATCACAGCCGCTCCCTGGTATGTTAAAAACTCAAACATTCATAAGGATCTCAATGTGCCATTAGTTAAAACTATGATTACAAAATATGCAATAAAATATTTAAAAAGGCTTGAACAACACCCAAATCCACTAGCTCGAAATATTTTAAATCATGGCGGCCACACTCGCTTAAGAAGAAGAGACACTGCAGCACTTACCCAATTAGATGAGCGATAAACACCTATATAAGTGAATAAAAACCGTGATGACGAAAATTTTGTCTGGCACTGGCAGGACATAAAATAACGTATTAGGTTAAGATTTGATTAATTATTGTTAGTTCATATTTAATATATGAAGATTCAATAAATAAATAATGAAAAAAAAAAAAAAAATGACTGCTGTATAAGAGCTCTCTTATGGAAGCGCTCGATTTTGCGCCTTTTCTCTTAAGTGCTTCTAAATCCCGAAATTTTTTTACTAGGATTGGTTATGATATGTTGCTACAAAAATTTTAATTAAATGGTGTTATAGAAAGAGATCGTTTATTGTTAAAAAGCTACCTAGCAAATCGCCAACAATTGGGGGGGTGCTTTAATACCATGTGAGATAAGGCCATGATGGCTTTATCTCTCATTTCTCAATGATTGGGCAATAAGACCATGATGGCTTTATTGCTCAATTGAATCTCACATGGGTTTAAGGCACCCCCCCCCCCCCCCCCCCCACCCCAAACAATTTGTTCAAATAGGTAAAAATAAAAGTAGTACACGATGTATTTAAAATGAAGTGTCGCAGGGTAGTGAACTTGGTCCATTTCTATTCAGCATTTTTATTAATTATATGCATAATCTGGGTTTTAGAGGTAAAATATTTATGTATGCGGAAGATATTTGCTTATTTTACTCTTATAAGAATAAAACTGTTGTCAAAGCTTAAAGGCAAAAAAAAAAAAAAAAAAAAACAACCAAACTTCACTGCTCTCCTGAAAACCTGTTAAAAAACACATAGAACTACTTGCAGGCTAGGTCCCACAAGAACTACGTAGTCAATGGTTACAAGATCTGGGGCCAAATTACGACATTCGATATCGGATGAAATATAATTAAATTGGGAATTTGGAACGTAGCGAATGCCGTAATTTTGCCCCAGTAGTTGATTTTCAATGGCAAGCACATGCTTGATGTATATGGCAAAAAACATTTTCTTGTCTACAGTTGGTCAGTAGTACTGGTGACGAAGTTAATAGTGAATCGATTTATTTTTTTAATGCTCACATTTCCTAAAAGGTATAACAATGATTATAGTTATTTTTCGCGTTTAAAATTGTTACATTTTCTAAATCTGCAACCTAATGCTGTTCTTTTTTTTCTTTTGTCAAATGTTTTGTTTTCAATTTTAATCTGATTTGTGTCCCACAATTCTTGTTTTTAATTTTTTTTTGTTCCTACATATTCTTTATTATATTAACCATTTTCATCTTCCATTTTCCCTTTTTAACTTTTGTGTGTTATCTTTTTAGTTTTAGTAAATAATCTGCCCAATGTATTATTATATGTTTTATGTGCCACTTTTTATTGTAGTCCCAAAGTATTTGATTTTTCCAATCTAAAGCGCCTATTAGGCGGTCATACTTGGTATGTAAGAATGTAAAGTCGTCATACCATCATACATAGACTGGTATGTGTATGTCAGTTTGATAAAAGAGTTTCTTTTTTCCGCACTTTTTGGATTCCCGGGAAAGCGGGAATTAGAAATCAAATTCCCGCGATAATTCATACAAAAACACTAAACGGTTGTGCAACAGTTCCGTCTTATGAATGTGTCCAGTATCTACTTTTATAAGACTCGAAATCACTTCAATTAATCGATATAAAACACATTTTACTACGCCCTTAACCGCAAATCTTAATAATATTATTGTAAAATTATGCACACTTCAGTTTGCCGAGACAAGAAATAAAATTTCGTGAAAATAGGTCTATAATTTACCGTATGCCCTAATAAAGCCCTCTCCCAAAAATCAGCTTTGAAAGCCTTAAACTGCAGCAAATTTAAATATTGTTGTGAGATCTAGTTGGATAACAAAAACTAAAGACACTACTCGCACAAACATAGATTTTCTAAAGTTTAAAAAAAAGTTTTTCTTTAAAATTTCCCAGGAATCAGTCTATTAATTCCAGGGAAAGCGGGAATTAAAAACAATTGAAAATCCCGAGAAAAAACTGTGTGGTATGTTAAAAATCAAAAGAATTTAATATGAGTACTCTTTTTCAACATGTCTGGCCGTCTAATAGGCGCTTTAGCAATATTATATGAAGGCATGTATGCATGCACCTATTGTAGTGAATGTTTACTATAAACTTTTAGTTCTGTTAAAGTATTTACATATTTTGATTCCCATGTGGTGTTCATATTATATTCAAGGTTACGCAAAATACCTGCATTTAAGTATTTGAAATACAAAATTTATTTTTAAGTCATGTATTTAAAAAACAAAGTCGTGTATGTGAAATACAAAATATTTTTTATTTTATTATTTTTATATTTGATAATCTTATATGACTTTTAAAAGTTTGATGAATCTGTTGATAAGTAAAAAAAAAAACTTGTTACCACATCCAGGTTCATGCAGTTTTTAAGGAGTCAAAATTTAAATGAGCAAAATAGTACGTTTTGTTCTGCGTCACCTCGGTGAAAGGTATAAAAATGATTTTTTTTTCAAATTGCTTTTAAACGATAATCTCAAATGTTTTTCAAATGTAGATTGTAAAGCTACGTTCACAATCAAAAAAACTATTTCGTTTTTACTGCTATCTTTTTTCTTCCCAAAGTATTTCATATATTTTCCTTTAATTTTTAGAACAAAAATGTAACTAAAATTTTTTTTAAAATATCACTAAAGTTGAGTCAACTAGAACTTCAGCAACAATTTGTATGAAATTGTTTCTGACGTTTAAAATAATTTTATTTAGTTTTGAATGAAAATTTTAACAAAATGTTTGCAAAAATAAATGCATAATATTGTTGTGGCTAAAATTGGCAAACGGTTTCTTGATGAAAAATGTGTGTAGTTACAAAAGAAATTATTGCTCTATTATGAACACCAAGTGAAAATAATTTTTTGATTGTGAACGCAGCTTAATACAATGTGGAACACAAAGGCGAATTCACATCACTTAATATATATTTTAATTAAATGCGTTTCTTAAAGGAAACCAAGGATTTCTTTCTTTCTTTTTTTTTTTTTTTTTGTTGTTAATGGTTTTATTATTGATTTGTCATTAATGTATTGAACTTGTGGAACGGTAAGTAAAAAATTTCTGCAATTGATTAATAAAAGACATTTCACTTGAATTTATAAATCGAATTTCCTTTATGAAATACTTTAAATGAAATAATTTTCAAACTGAGTCATTTCAAGGAATATTGTATTTAAGAATATTTTACGAAACAAAAATGATGAAGAAAATATTTTTTACTAATTTAAACCTTTATTAGACTTTATATATTTTAAAGCGAATTCGGGCGAAGGTACCTATTATAAATTTGCTTAGGCCATAACCATAAAAACCAAGGCGAATTTACTACAGGTGGCGGCAAATTTGTTTTGGCTTAACAATGGTATGTTCTGTAACTTTCGCGTCGAGAAACATTTCGATTAAAATGTGTGAAATGAAACAAAAATGTAACAAACAGCTGTTTTTCTCACTAAACTGTAACTTTTTTTGGCGGGTACTAGCTAGAATGTACTAATAAAGTGACCTCACAAGCGCAGCTGTTTGCAGTGATTTTCTTCGTGTGTGATGTTTGTCGTCATTTTTTTTTTTTTTTTTGTTTATTTACTTTTTTTAAAAAGGCATTTTGACACTTGCCGTCTCAATTCTAGCAACAAAATGCCTGTTGTTTTTTTTATTGTTTCATTGATGTAGTAATGAGGTCACTTTGTTAATACATTTTGGTACTAGCTGTCACGTAAGGAAATAACTAGCCAATTTACAGAAAAAATGTGTCTGTAACATTTTTGGGAGAAGAGTTCCCATTGAACTGTCAAATAAACTCACGAATAAAAATGAAACGAGAAAAAATTTTAACACTAAAACACAATTAAAAATGCAAAATACAAAGAATAATAATGATAAGATTTTGTTCTTGACACATTTTTCTTTATAATTATTTTGCTTTAAGCGTTTTTACAAAATATACGAATGTCTTCAAAGCTCGTTTGCAAACAACAAACATTAAAGTCGCAGTTTACGTTATTTGGTATAGCCGACGGTTGTATTTTCGCCACCGTCGTTGAAAATTTTTCAAAATTTTATAACGTAACGACGTAATCTCTTTTGATAGTTTTCGACATGAGTTACAGATGCACTTTCTTCTCACTTTTCGAGAAACGATGAAATATTTTGTTTCACATCTTTTCGATGCGAGAAGTTCTTACTATAGATACAGAACATGGGTACAGTTTTTTGCTAAGAAATTGAAGATATTTCTAGCCGAAAGCACTAGCGATGCAATGCAATTTTGCTTCTCGTGGGTTTGTGTTGTTGTTGCTATTGATGCTTTCGGAGACCAGCTGCTTCGTGCGTTTCGATCTAATTTGTCTTGTTAGTTATTTTGTCAAAAAAAAAAAAATGAATACACTGATTTTGAAAAAAACAAGCTTTTTTCAAAGCGAATTCGGGCTAGTGAACCTGTTTATGCATTTGATAGAAACTAATTGCATTTTGGCTTCTTGACATAGCCATAAACAGCTGTTAAAAAGTTTTCACATTTTTTAAAAAAGAATATAATTTTCTTTCTGCTTTGCTACAAAATAAAAAAAAAAACTAGAAGAAATCGTCGTTTAAAATTATATTGTATTAAACCCATTTGGAGAAAAAAATTATTTTTTATAATTAATTTAAAAAATTAATCCCTAAATATCGTCACTTTAAATGCCAATGGACGAAACTATACAAAAATGTTTAAAAAGTGTTTTTATTGATTATTGTTTCTTTTATCGGACTTCATGTTAACGCAAAATTTTAAACACCAACGATCAATAAATAAGTCACCACGCTATACGTTTAACGGCGGCAAAAATGTATTTGAAAATCTAACACACAACCACAATAACCAATATTATGCGTTACTCGCACAATTAAAATAGTTTTGTGAGCAGCAATATTTCAAAGAAATACACTCCAGTAATTTTTTTTTTATTAGGACCAGCACTTAGAGGATGACTCCCACTAATGCATTGCATTGTGTTGTGTGGGAACTAGGAAATTAACTTGTGGAAAGGAGGATAGAGGAAGTAGTGCCTATGGCTATATGGTCTACGCATACAAAGAGTTGTTTTTGTTAAAAATTGTCAATGTAATATTATCACAGAAATTAACATACATAATAGTGGTATTCACACAGAACTTGTTAATTTGTTACTCGGTAGTTTGTTAATTTGTTACCAACTGTGAACGAGCCCCTTTTTAAAACTTTGTTAGTCTGGTAACTTTAAAATAAAAAATTCATTTAATTAACATACTTATGGCCATTTTCTCAATGTATCGACAAACTGTCTGTTACTTAAGGCTAGATTACACTATTATACTTTGCATTAATGCATGTCAAAAACTCAAGTAATATGACAAAGTGTGATAGTGTGAATGCAATGTGTCACGAAAATGACAAGTAGTATGAAAAAAGTTTGACATCCCATACGACTTCATCGTTTTTTTAAAAATTTCTTAACAATAATACTTTTCCTTGGATCAGGGTTGCATTTTATTTCATGTGTGAGTGTTAACACTTTGTGTGATGGTGTGAACACAAACTGTCATCTTACATTAGATTTTTTGATAGTCTCATCAAAACTTATTAGATTTCTATCTCACAAAGTATTATGGAATACGTAAGACTTGTAAGATAGTGTTATCTAGGCTTTAATGTCAACATAAACTTATTGGACAGATAAAATGTCCGTTAACGATTTTGGGTTTCTCAATACACCGACAAAAACATTGTTTTCAGCTGGCAACGCCACTCAAAATACTTGTTAAAGTTGGGAGTCAGCTGATTGAATTCATCTATACGGCAAATAAAAGGAAAATAAATAATTGGCAGATGAGTGCCGGTTAGCTTTGCGATAAAATCGAAGCAAATGAGACATTGAGAAAACCAAATTTCTTTAATGTGCAGTTTTTCGTTGGGAAAAAAAGATAATAGCCTAATAAGAAAATGGCCATTACTCTCAATGTACACGAAAATTGTCAAAACACAAATATTTTTTTAGAAATGTATCACAAATGACTTTTTTATTATATTTATTTAGAAACTGCCACAGCTGATTGTGAGTTACCAACTAACAACTATTTTATCAGGGGTGCCGTGTCGTTAATTTGTTAAATGTTAATCCGGTAGCGCGTTAAATATACAAAAACAAAATGCGTGTAAAAAAGTAACGATTAACGACTAACAAACTAACAAGCTCGGTGTGAATACCACTGATATTTCATACACAAATATCCCAAACTCCCATTAAAAAAATACAGATTGTGTGTATTTTTGTTCTCACTCTCATTTTGGTGTGTATTTTTTATTCCCTAGTTAATTTTTGAGAGTATTTTTTATACACTTACTTTCACTATAGTAAAGAATTAGTTTTTTGCTTCTACGCAATCGAAATTTTGCGTAAATTGATCGTCTACACTTTTTTGAAGTTTCTTTGTGACACTACAGTTTATGTTTTTTAAGTTTTCAATGATTTGAATGTGAGTTCAAATGAAATTGTGCAGCTTTTACTAGTTAAGTTAAATATGCGAAAAAAATTTGATTAATATTGAGTTAACAAAAGATATAAAAATGTATAAATACGTTTGTTTGTATTTAGTTTGACGAAGTGTAGATATAGAGTATGTATATATTTTTTTTTTTTTTTTTTTGTTTAAAGGAAAAAATATTAAAAAATAAAATTTGAATGAAATACTTAAAACCAGCTCAGATATTTTATTCTGCTTCTATTTCCACACGTACATTTTCGGTTTCATAAAAAATACTACTAAATTTGTTGAGAAAGTTCAACGGCAAGAAAACCGAAGAAAGTTTTAGGAATTTTAATTAAAAAAAAAACAACAACAAACACACACTCAAACTACATTTTAATATCCATAGTTATAATTTATTTTGAAGTACGGTCAAGAACAAGAGCAAGAACATGGAATAATCAAAATACAACCGAAATAATGTTAAACATGACAACAACCACAAGTCATTTTACGCAGTTTTATTTCTCAATTTTTTTTAGTCTGGTAAGATATTTAATCGATATTTCAACATTGACAAATTCTGACCCGGAAACTTTTCTGTGAGTTTAAAAGGAAAGAAGACAAAGTTTTTGGTTTAAATGTTTAACAAAAAAAACCATTACAATTAAACTACATATTTATGTGTATTTCTCCGTAACAATTACGTATAATTTTTTTTTATATAATAAGTATGTACTGAAAAGATTTCGTTTTCTTTTTAATTAAACTATAACTTTTATTTTAAGGGTCAAACCAAAACTCAGTAAATAATGTTTGGTTTTTCAAAAACCTTATGACCGTTTTCTCAATTTATCGGCATAAATTTATTAGACTGTTAACGATTTTGGTTTTCTCAATTATATCACTCATCAGTACGGCGAATAAATAAAAATTTTATTTGGCTTCCTATATGTACAATGTACCTTCCCATAAGACAATCTGAATAAAATCTTTTACTATTTCGCATTTTTATACCCTCCACCACAATTAGTTGTGAAGAGTTTGTCATTCCGTGTGAAACTTTTTTATTATTCGTCTCAGACCCCATAAAGTATATATATTCTGGGTCCTTGAGTAATTCTAAGTCGATTTAGCCAGGTCCTTCTATCTGTCCGTCTGTCCGTCTGTTGAAAAACGCTCACATTCGAAAAACTCAAAAGAAATAAGCAAACTTGGTGTCAAATTGTTTGTAACTATCCTAAGCAATTTGGGATTGAAATCCAGCAAAATCAGTTTAGTAGGATCAGAGCTATGAATCAAAATGTGGAACCACCACCTAAAAAAACTGATAATTTTGTTACAAAAACTAATATAAATAGTGGAATAATGCATAGAATGATATAAGATTTTGCAAAAATTCGTTTTATTCGACTGAAAATTACGCTGTTTAATTTCGTGAAGATCGGTCCATAATTTACCCTAGGACCCATATAAGCCTTACTCTCGGAAAACAGTATAGAACGCCTAAAACCCTAATTAACAATGCAATCATAACAAAATTTGACTCGGCACAGTTTAATAGGACTAGAAATGACAATGTGAAGTTTCGTGAAGATCGGTTCATAATTTACCCGAGGCCCCATATAAACCCCACTTCCGGAAAACAGTTTAGCACGCATAAAACCGTAAAAAATAATGCTATCATAAGAAAATTAGGAACATCAAAGTATTATAGGACTAGAAATAATACTGTGAAGTTTCGTGAAGATCGGTCCATAATTTTCCCTAGGCCTACTTCCGGAAAACAGTTTAGCACGCATAAAACCGTAAAAAATAATGCTATTATAACAAAATTTGTTTTACATGATAAGATTTTTCCCATTCTACATAATTTTTTGCAAGGCGTAATACATTGTATTACCGTTTAACTGGCCTTAAGCATGAGAGATAGTGATATGTATGTATGTATATTGATTACAAACCAGCAATCATTAGTTTATTGCAACTCTTTTGTACTTCACTCATTTAAGTGCAACTTAAAATTCTGCACAAAATTCTATAACAAAAAACTTTTTTTTATGATTAAAGCAAAAAGTTACCAATAAAAAAATTTAAGATATTTTTGTTATTGTGATTGTTACTCGTCAGGTTATCATTAGAAGATTCTTTAAGGAGTTGTATCGATTTAAAACAGATTCAATTTGAAAAGCAGAACATTATTTCCACATACGTAGAATTTGTATGAAAATCCGAAACGAAAACATGTATTTAGTTAAATATCTCAATTAGTAGGTCGCAAGCGGTCAAGTTTTATGTACCATTGGATGCTGCTTCAAAAACTCCTTTCGATGATACCAAATTTTTGTAATGTCGTCTTGGAGCAAAGTACAAACAAATTCGAAAAACTGAAAAAACACCTTTTTAAAAATGGTCCAGCTCACGGATGGTTTGAGAATCATCATAGAACATGTCAAGCTTCATTTTCGGAGGGGTAATAAAATCACTTTTTTTTAGTACTACATATATGATACTTTGTTTATGTTTTTAAGTGCAACAATATTTAATAAAAATAAATATGTAAAATGTAAAACATAAAATTTTAAATTAATTTCCACTTTACTTTTTTAAATTTTATTAAGCTTTTAAAAGTATATCGATAAGCATTAATACACATTTGCTTGTCACTGTATACATATAAATAGTTTCAGTTGTTTACTAAAATTTTTGTGTTTTGTATAATCAACCGGTTTCATTTGACTCAAGTTTTAATATAATTTAAATGATAAAAACACAAAAACATACAAACATATACATACATACATACATACATACATACATACATACATACATACATACATACATACATACATACATACATACATACATACATACATACATACATACATACATACATACATACATACATACATACATACATACATTCAAACATCCCAGCAAACACAGAAATACTCCTTATGTATTGCCAAACGTATTGCTTCGAAGAAAAATATTATTGCGGCAATAATCGATTTCGTATTGCGGAAGATACTTTCTTCGGGAAGAAACGTGTCTCGATAGCAATACTCCTAAGCAATACGAAAGCGATTCTTCTAGATGATAATCTAGCAATTTTGCCAGATAACCACTTATAAGAAAATAGGAAGATATCGCCAAAATATAATTGGGATGATAAAAAGAAGATTTAGCATTTTTATTCACATAAAGGCACATATTTTTATTTTAAATAAAACATGTAAATTACTGTTACGAATAATACCAATTATAATTAAAATAAAGTAAAATAATATATCTAGCGAAAATTCAGAAACAAGAAAGAATCAGAATGTACTTATATTGTTACAGAAACAACAAAACACTAACTAATATGCATGCATATTACATATTTAATTTAATTAATAGTTATGAAAGTAAAGTAATATAAATAACAAAATTTCGAAATCACCAACCAGTCATACATATTCTTCAGTAACAGCATTACACAATATAGGCCACACTTGTTTATTTGAGTTTTTTGATAGAGGAAGGGCATCTACATTAAAATCTAGTATATGTACCAGATCCCATTTCTGTTTCACAGATATCTCTTGGTGTCTGTTTGAGTATTCTCACGTCTTTTGGTACTGGAACGTCTATACTTCTTATGGCTAATAAATCACTGATGGTTTAAACGCTGGTTTAGTTGAACTAAACTTGAACTTATATGTAGTTTAAACTCAACAACTATTAATCAGTGTCCCATGTATTATATGTTGTCAAAAAAATAACATGTGGCAGCACTACGATAAATCTTATCTAATTCATATGGTCTGTATTGGTAGTTTAAACGCCCAACTTTATGCGTTTAAAGAGGGTTTATGTGTTTAGTGATTTATAGATTTGTTGGTTTAAACATATTTTAAACCAAAAACAGAGTTTGACTTGCTCTGATTTTTTAGCCCTTAGCATATCCAACAATTTATTCATTGCATTATTGCTTATGGAAAGTTTAATGGACCTTACTTAGCTTACCTCTAATGCGATCAAACTCTTCCAAAGGTACTTCTGACTCTCCATTGATTTCATCAGAATCACTCAAAAATAACAAGTTATTATGAACTTGATCTTGCTGTAAAGTCGAATAAACGTTATCTTGATCTACGCCACTTACGACACTTGAGTTAAATGTTTCTTCGTTTTCCGTAAAAATTCGTCCATAAATTTTGAAGCTTGCCCTTTGCTTAGTTCCCTAATAGCTTTAAAATTCATTATCGTGGAGATTACGCGTTTTTATATGTTAATATTTTTAATATTTTATATGATTTTTAATAATTAATTAAATTTTTTCTGTCTTAAAAACTATAAAAAGAAAGAAAATAAAATTGGACAATTTGGAGATATTGCTAAACTATTGCCTAAGGGGATATCTTCTATTTGTTTGCAGGGATACATACATCCCCTTAGGCAATAGTTTAGCAATATCTCCAAATTATCATCTAAAAGATAATAATCAAAGTAATATTTTATTTTCTTCCTTTTATAATTTTTGAGAAAATTACGCAACATAGACAGAAAAATTTTTTTAAATTTAATAAATACGTCATAAATAAAAAATAAAAATTAATCCAATTATTAAAACTTAAAAATTATTTCCCAAAATATTCTGCAAAAGGTAAATATGGTAGGTTTTTTTTCAAGAATTTGTTGGAAACTAAATATTTATGAATATTTTTTACTTTATTTTAATTATAAATTATATTATGTTAAGTAAAATTTATACGTGTACAATTACCTATTTAATTTCAAATAAAAAGCTGTGCTTCTTTGTACACAAATGACAATTTTTTTAAATGCAAAATCTTCTTTTTATCAGCCCAATGATATTTTGGTGATATCTTCCTATTTTCTTAAAAGTGGTTATCTGGCGATATTGCTAGTTAATCATCTAGAAGTATCGCTTTCGTATTGCTTAGAAGTATTGCCATCGAGACACGTTTCTTCCCGAAGGAAGTATCTTATGCAATACGAAATCGATTATTGCCGCAATAACATTTTTCATCCAGGCAATACGTTTGGCAATACATAAGGTGTATTTCTGTGTTTGCTGGGATATTATATTCAATATTGTAATATACATAATAAAAACAAAAAATATCATATATGTACATACTTAATCATACCAGAATCTACCCTGCAAATAAAATTGGACCACCTGATCCATTTTGATAAAATGGACTACTCCATGGACTGGTCCGATGTAATGCAAGCATGGACTATGTCATTGTTTAAAAGTGTTTGTAGTGAGACGACATGTCTTCGTTTTTTAACGACATGCTTTCGTTTTTAAACGACTTCAAAACTAATCCTTTTGAGTATACCATGGAGTTGTTTTAAAACTACTCCTAAGTGGTCCAAAGGTGGGTTATATGGTCCTCCCCTAGGACATCGTAATGTTAAATAGACCAGGTTTTTTCCATACGTTTGGGTTAGTTTTGGACTAGTCCTGGTCCCTTGTGGACTACTCATTACACGCGTGTTTGGACCGGTCCTATTATTTGCAGGGCTACTAAATACAATAAATATAAATAATTATTACTTTAATATTTTGAAAATATTTGGAAAAATATTAACCACTGATATTCCGTATTTTATAAAACGAAAAAGATAAAAAACAGTTTGAGAAACAGATATGGGCATTTCCTCAGAATGGTCAACCAGGATGGAAAAATAAAATGTTGATTATCATCGTCTTTTATTGTTTATTATTAAACAAAAGTATATGTTCTTATAAAAGAATGGTTTCCTAGCATATCTGAGCTGTTTTACTTGAGGAAATTGGGCTGGAAACTGGAAAATTTTATATTTTTCTGTATTTTCTACTTCTAAAGACATTTTTATATACTAATTTTACATGCAAGAAATATGTTATGTTTACACTCTTTCTTCATAATCTCTCCATTACAATCAATTGTAAAAGGAGTATTAAGCTTTTCTGTTAAGGAAATTTGATTTATGGGAAAATGCGTGGTGATAATAATAAAAAAACATATGGAAAAATCGTACGTTCGCGATCCGTACGTTCGCGACCGGTACATAAGCCAATTAAATAAAAACCAAGAGAGATATTTTATTTTGCAAATACCTACATTAATACACTTTAATACACTTTTAAAATAAATTAATCACTTTTAAAAATTCCGTTTCATTTCGCAGATTTTTACATTTCACTACTGTCAGCCGAAGTTGACTTCTATTTTGCGTACGTTCGTGACCACAGGTTTATTACTCTTATTATGAAAACTTAAACTCGATGAAATCCATCTTTTGTACAAAACATAGAGCTACCGAAATGCTATGGAATTGCAAAAAAAAAATGCCAGGAAAAGTTTTGTTTTCTATATTATTTGTACATCAAAAGCGTACGAACGTACGTTCGTGACCCCAGGAAATGCCCATATTTTAAGTTAAAACCGGCTTTAAATGGATGTCAATAACATTGTTTTAAAGTATACTTTAGAAAAAGTCAACTTTATTTTTGACTTTGAAAATGATAAATTACCGTCATACCGACAAAAAACATCAAACTATGTTCAAGAACTTCAAAACAAGATTCTTAATATAAGAATAAGGTATAAGCATGAGCAACTTAAGGAAGTAAAGAAGGAATGTAGGATAATAGAAGACCAGCTACAGAATTATTCTGGTGAGGTGGAATATGCAAGTTTCTTAGAATATGAAGACAAATTAGGGAGCACTTTAAATGAGAAGATCAAGTGTAGACATAGACTGAAATTTCAAGACCTTGTTAATTTACAAAGAAGGGAACTAGGTATAACATTTAATAATAAATGGTTTGTTAACAAATCTAACATAAATATACCAATTGATACACAATGGGTCATAAACACTTGCTACCGACGGAAAGGAAACATTTTCCAGTTTTGAATATTATAACTGAAGGAGAGGATTTAGTACAGACACTTAGGGAAAAAGAGGAACAGGAAATAGCAAGAACAAAACTGACTACAAATATAGATAACCACATTAATGAAATGAGACTAACTAATAGGGATAAGTTTATATTGGACAAAGTAAAGGAAACAGATAGCTTTTTGAGATCTAATAGGGACATTTTTATCTTAAATGCAGACAAAGGGAAATACGACGGTTGAAATGAATAGAGTTGATTATGAGTTAAGAATTAATGATATTGTGAGGGATTGTTCAAATTATAGGAGATTGGATAAGGACCATAATAATAAACTAGAAAAGATAAATAATAATTTAGTTCAGGAACTTTCTAATAATGATACAATTACAATCACAGAAAGGAATAAACTTAAAACTAATACGGCAATAGCACCTAGGCTAAACTAGAGTTTGCTAAAAGCCGTAAAAATGTGAAACCGCTTTTTCGGTTTTAAAATGATTAAAACCGGTCGGTTAACATATATGTATATTTTTTTTTTTTTTGTATGTAATACAATTTTTTATTTGTTTCAATTCAGGTACTTCTATTAACCCTTAAGTGTATCCCTGGGCTTAGCCAGGAATTTTTTTGACTTTTTCCAGTTTTTTTTATGTAATTATTATGTATATTAGAACAAATCTTTATGTATTCCTCGATCAAAGTGTTTTTATAAGAAAATGAGAAAAAAGTGGAAATTTAAACATCGTGGGCGCCGCAATTGGCCAAATGAAAATGTTGTGCATATTGTATCCACCTGGGCCTGGCAAGGCCCTTCCCTATTATATATGTATTGTTTTTCGAAGAATTATTCTATATCCCAACAGAATGTTCCTGCTATAGCCATAAAAATCCATACATATAAAAGTAGTCCCAGCCTTGCACATGGGCTCGTTAGTGTGAGTTTTTTCAATAGTCACAAAAAATCTATACAAAATACTAGTGGGCCCAGCCAGGCCCAGGTGATAGTTTGTGCCACACAAATAAGGTATCTACTTAAGAGTAAAAAATGTAACATTTGTTCTTCTTAGTTTTTATTTTGAATATTAAGAATTTTGAAATACCTTGTCATTGTTGAAAGCTGATATGTATAAAGTTTTTGTACATGAAGCACGAGTTTTATGTATAATTTTAAATTTCTTCAAGCATAAATATATTGTTAAAGTAAAAGCTATAACCGAGGTTTTTTTTGTCGGTTTTCGATTTCGGGTTTTAGGCACTTAAAACCGCGGTTTCGATTTCGGTTAAAACCGAACAGCAATCCCTAGGCTAAGCGGTCTTCTAAAAATTCATAAAATGGATTTTCCATTAAGGCCAATATGTTCAAAAATAAATTCTCCATTCTTAATAAAATTACTAATTCAAAATATAATGTTAAAGATTCTCTTCAATTTAAAGGCAGAATTAGGGATATTACATTAGATAATAATGAGAAGTTAATTTCTCTTGATGCAGTTTCATTGTTTCCTAGCATTCCAATAAACTTAGCTATAAATGTAGTAGAGGAAAAAGGGAACATACGATTATGGAGAAGGACTTATTCTTACGTACTCTTAAATTTTGTATAATAGATAGTAGATATTTTCAATTAAATAATCATATATATTATCCAATGAAAGGACTTCCTATGGGTTCGCCAGCTTCTCCGATTGTATCGGGTGATTTTTGAGCTATTATCTTTTTGGCAACACTGGTTTAAACAGCTGACGTACGTCTCGTGTTTTGTTTCACTGTCAAACATCTTCAGTTTGGTCTATAATTTAACCATGAATCGTCATACAAACGAACAACGCTTGCAAATTATTGAATTTTATTATCAAAATGCGTGCTCTGTTAAGAAAGTTCATCGCGCGCTTCATGTGTTCAGCGACGAAGCTCATTTTTGGCTCAATGGTTACGTTAATAAGCAGAGCTACCAATGCATCCAGAAAAAGTCACAGTTTGGTGCGGTTTATGGGCTGGTGGCATCATTGGACCGTACTTTTTCAAAAATGATGCGAATCGTAACGTAACTGTGAATGGTGAGCGCTACCGTGAGATGATATCCAACTTTTTGTGCCCAAAATGCAAGAGCTTGACTTGCATGACATGTGGTTTCAACAAGACAGTGCCACATGCCACACAGTACGCTTAACAATGGACTTATTGAGAGGCGAATTCGGTGAACATTTTATTTCACGTTCGGGACCGGTCAATTTGCCGCTTAGATCGTGCGATTGAACGCCTTTAGACTTTTTTTGTGGGGCTATGTTAAAGCTCATGTCTATACACACATGCTCTCTTCAATTGACGCATTGGAAGACAACATTGAAGCATTTATTCATGAGATACCGGCCGAAATGTTGGAAAGAGTATGCAAAAATTGGATTAAGCGGATGGACCATTTGAGGCGCAGTCACGGTCAACATTTGCATGAAATAATCGTCAAACATTAAATTATATGGACCGTTCTATCGAATCAAATAAAGATTTCATGCATTTTTCTAAACTTTATGTGTTTTTTTAAAAAAGTTTCCTATAGCTATTAAAAACTCACCCGATATAATCACCCCTATCGTGAATAATTTTTCCCTCGTAATTTTTCCCCTTTTCACATATTTGGGATCATGAACAACTCCCATGTAAAAATGTCAGTCAAAGGAGAATAATAACGTGAAAAAATGTTCACGGAAAAAAAGTCCCCTTATCGTGAAAAAAATTTTCCCTCGTAATTTGTTCACATTTCCCTTAGATTTTCTCACTATATTTTTGCTAGGGAACAGAACATGTATGTAAGTAGCTCCTCCTATTATTCGAATATAAAGGGTTAATAAAGTTAATAAGGCACAAACCGATATATTGGTCAACAAAATCCAAAACAACAGGTCGATTGCCTGCGGATTTGTGAAGCATTCGATTGACTTGGTGGCAGAATTTTGGAAAATATTTTACTACATTAAATTTAAAAAGTGCAAAAAACTAACGTTGTAATCAAACTATCCCTCCAGTACTTAATATTTTGCTTTATTATTTTAACTTTTCTTCAAAATATATACTTGTATATTTTTTAACAAAAATTTCATTTATTTTTAATTTTTTTAATCTTTCTTCTTTTTTTACATTCACTGGAACTGATTGCGTGGAAAATTTTTCACATGAGATTCACGATTGCTTTTTTCCCTTCGAGGGGAATGAAAATTTCATGGGAACAAAACTTCCACTTGTTATTCACGATAGGGGTGAATTACTTGTATGACACTTTCAATGTACTAAACGCTTGATTTGTACAGTACTAGGTAAGGTTAGGTTAGTTTTCATTGCCAGCCGCAATTAAGCACAGCTCACCTGGGTCCAGTAATCAATTCCCGTTGAGTTCTACCAATATCTACACTTAAATTAAACGGACTACTTTTATACGAAATTAATATTTTAAAATTACGTTTTTACTAGAACAGTATATTTAGTGATATTAATGCTACAAATATGCATAACACATTTATATATATTTATGTATGTATGTTTATATATATACATATGTGTGTATTTATTCCCTTCCTTCCTTGCTTCCAATGTGGAGCATAGGCCTACCACACGTTTACTAAATACAAATTACAATTTTAGCCTTGTAAAAAAAAAACTTATAACTAAAAGCACAAACAATTCCTTTTATTATTAAATTTTTTATTTTGCGTTTAGAATATGTTATATCAACTTGTTTGTAAAATTAAAAGCAATTTCTATTATCCTTTCTCATACGTACAAAATATGTGTATATTATTTTATTTTTTCATTTAGGTGTGTCCCAATTCATGGAATTAATAAATAATGCTAAAAAAAATCACTTCACTATGCGTAAAATTTGTATTTTGTGGAAAATTTTGAGAAAACTTAAACAAATTTAGAAATAAATAATTATATTATGCTAATGAAGTGGAAAAACAATTCAAATAAATATGACAGTGACAGACTAAATTGTTGGCACAGTAAACAGTTTCAACTTCACGATTGATTAAGAGGTTTTATTAATGCGATTTTTAATAAAAATATATTTACAAGATAAAAAGATATATTTACTACAAAATTAACTTTGTTTCTATTCAAAATATGAATTATATGAATTATCAAACCCAATTCTTAAACGTTTTTCAATTGTTTGATTTTAACAGTTAAATTCAAATTGACAATGATTTAAAAATAAACATTTGACATCAAATGTTTTATCCATTTAAAGTCAAATCGGTATTAAATGTTTAATTCAAATCCAAACTAAGCTTGGCAATACTTAAGCGAAAAATAAAAGTAAACATTAATTAGTTTAATTTTTACTTCGTGGTAAAATGTATTTAACAAGTGAACGATTTATTTCTTGTGAAAAATAAAATTACTTGTGAGTAGTTATAATGATAAAGAATACGAATAAAAAAAAATAAAACGGGAAAGTGAAGAAATTATAAGTATTTAAATAATTTAAATAATTCATAGTTGCATACATTTTCAATTTGAAATCAAACCTTCGTGTTTGTTGGTCTATTAAAAAAAAAAAACGAACAAAACCCCAGTTTTGCCGAACAAAATTATTGGCACAGCTCTTGGTAAATCTCTTAACATTTTATCGATCTGGCCACTTTCTTCTGATAAACCGTGAAGTCGTAGAAAAAACGGTTCTTCTTAAATTTCAAAGTTTTCACATGTCAAAGTGCAAATCACAAACAATTTTGATTTTATTAAAATGGGTAACAACTAGAAGGAAACCACAGAATCTCAGCGCCAAATTATCCTATATTTGCACAATTAAGGCAAATCTTATGCTTCTATTAGGAAAATGGCGGATAGAAGACACTATACCTTTTGGAGCATCGCACAGCGGTTCAAAGGAGCCTTAATATTTACGTAGTCCTTAATCTTTAAATGCCACCAGATAATCAGAAAAGTCAAAGTAAGATCGCTGCGGAGCTAAAGCAAAAGTTTGGAAATGACTTTAATTTAATTACTATCCGGAGAGTACTACATGAGGCGAACGATATTTGTCGTGTTGCTACACATAAGCCTTTAATTTCGTTAATCAACCAAACGAAGCGTATTTGTGTGCTGTTCTCGGATGAACGCAAATTCAACATCTTTCGCACTAATGGCTGCCAAATGGTGTAGAGAAAGCCCAACACAGAGCAAGAAAAACAAAACCTTTCTGCAAATGTAAAACATGGTGGTGGAGTGGTAATTGCGTTGGGGTGTATGTCCGAGGCAGGGGTGGGCGAGCTGGTGTTCATTAAGGCTGGCATTATGGACAATATAAAATATATGAATATCTTAAAAGAAAACCTGATAAAGGTGCCGAAAGGTTGAATTTACCATCTTCGTTTAATTTCCAACACGACTATGACCAGAAGCATTCGGCTTTTGTTGTGCGTGTGTGGCTTGTATAATGTTTTACATGTTCTACCATATCTGCCACAATATTCAGACCTCGAGCATTTGTTGGAAGAGTTTAACCAACACAGTGAACAGTGCAAAAGAGAGTAATAACGCAAAGAATAAGCTAAAGCAAGAAATGCAAAATATTACAACAGATATCACGAAAAAATAGTGAACTCTATGCCAAGTAGGCTAAAGTTATTTATAAAACAGAAAGTACAAGCAACCAAATATTAATATACGCAAATAACTAATATTTTATAGTTTTTATGAAGTGTGTCAATAATATTGTTCATAATAATACTGTTTGTTTTTTGTTTTTTATTTATGATTTTATAAAATTATTTAAATATTAAAATATTTGTTTATATAAAATAACTTTAACAATGCCCTTAAATCAATCGTGAATTTTAAAAAGGCTCTTTGTGCCAATAATATAGTCAGTCACTGTATGTTGACAATATACATACATAAAAATGTATCAAAAATACATAAGCCCACATTTGCCTTAATCAGCTGGTTTTATTTTGCCTCAAATATAAATTTATATTTACCCAGCGGTAACTAGAATGAGTAAAGTGGCCTAATAGAAGGCCTTATTTAGCAGCCACAAGCAGTCAGAAGCCCTTCTCGCCGCATTCCATACTTATTTATTTTTTACATAGGTTGTCATTGGGCGCAAGGCCTTCCACACTTCCTTTAAAAACAACTTCGATCCCTTCTAAAAGAAGGGAGTAAGGAAGGTCACTAAAAATAAGAAGTAAATAAAACTGAACACCTTCCTTTCTCCCTTCTCAAAGAAGGGAGTAGCGAATGTGTACTGAATATTTCAGAAGGTCTTTTAAAAAGAAGTTTATACCTTCTAGAAGGCATACTTCTGAAGGCAGGATATCATGCGAAGCGAATCTTTTAGAGAGGAGTATAGAGGCCTTCAAAAAGGCCTGCCACTTGCGGTCCTTTCAATATTTACCGCTGGGTATACATGCTAACATATACATACATAATTAAACATTGTATGTACATATATGTTTTTAAACACTATATACAAGGAGAATTCATGTAAACGGTGGTGTCGATACTACAACAAGCAGGGCTGCCAGACTTGGGGATTTATCCCCAAAGTTGGGGATTTCATGCGAGCAAAAAGGACAAAGAAAGTCATTTGGGGATTGGGGATTTTTTGGGGATTTTACACATTTTTAATATATTCTTCCTTCTTTTATAATTTAAATAAGTACCAAAACTTTTATCTTACTCTTATCAACAACTGATACGGTGTGAAGGGTCCTACTTAAGATTACCATTATTGTTAAGTGTGTAAAAGATACTAAATAAACTTAGTCTGTGTTCAAATGGCTCAAGTTTAACTGAAATAATTGCTACTTTAATGGCGCGAGGGGAGAAGAAACGAGTACACAGATGCATGTACTGTCAGCACGCTTTGCTTTCTTATTCGTTGCTTCAATTTTCTTTTGTTTTTAATATCAAAAATGTACACATGCATACGCACGACTATACAAAATAAAAACCATTTCAACATTACATGAATCATTTGAATGCCAATTCATGTTCAAAGAAGAAAAAGGAAGAATCATGTCAAATAGACATAAGCCGTTTGAGTGAGTGTTTTAAAATGGAAGAATTTAAAAAAAGAATCTACAACCGTTGACAACACACACAATTTTTAATTTTTTAAAGACAATTTTCAAGCAAATAAGTAAATATGAAAAACAATACAATAATAAAGCTTGGGAAAAAGATTGCTGGGCTATTGGTAAGAACTTATGATTCATTGAAATTTTAAAGAAATAACGGATATACATATGTACTTATTTTTATTGTTGATTTCAAGGATGGCTAAAACCGATTGAACAAGCTCCAAATTCACATTAATTGGTTCATTCGTCTTCAAAAACAGCATATTGTTCTTCTTGTAATTGCTCAGTGAAATCGCATAAAAGGGATTTTAAAAAACATGCCCAAACAAGTCGCTACAAACAAAATAAAATAATTTTTTTACTAAAAATTTTAATTTGGGGAATTTTGGGGATTTCTTATTAAAATGTTTCTTACTTTTTTTAAAAAAATTAAAAATTTGCTCAGAAAATTTTTAAAATTTGGTCAGGAAAAAAAAAATTTTTACTTTTTAAGGTTTTGTTTTTTAATTTGGGGATTTTTGGGGAATTTTTTTAAATTTATTGGGGACAAGGAAAAAAGTACCTGGCAGCCCTGACAACAAGTAACAACACCAAAAACACAACAATGTATTTTGTTGCTGCTTTCGTTGGCCGATATGTCAAAAACACAAGTATCTTTTGACATTCCTCTCTCTAATTTAAAAAAAAAGTAGCACAGCTGTGCTTTCAACGCCACCTGAAAAATGAATTCGCCTTGGCTATATACATATTTAAGTAAACAAAATAGGGATGCCAGATTTATTGAAAATTAATAAGAGTAAAGGTCCAACCATTTTATACATAGCCTTGCTTAACCTTCTGTTAACATTTAACAAAAAGTCTTTCAAATGTGTTAAAAAAAACAAAAACATAATCAAAAAACATTTGATGCCATACGGAATTTGCGATTAGTTTCACACTTTGCTTAAGCAAATGACAGTTTCAAAAAACTTAGCAAAAAGTTTCTTAAGTTCAAGATGATTTGCCTTATATGACTTAAATGTGTTCGCACATTTGCTTAAGCCAACTTAAGCAAATTATGGTTGGACCCTAATGCTAGAAACACAACTGGAACGCACGAGGAATTTTTGGCCTCACATATCCATCGTCAAAAATAAAATATTTTTGTGTATATAAAAATATACACAATCATGGAAAAATTCGCCACATACGGCGAACTCTGCAATAGATTTATTTATAACGCCGGCGAACTATGAGTACCAGGTAATCATGTTTGGTTTTAGTTTTCAAGTGTTATCTTCTTCTATCTACTATCTACCATATAAATAAAAATGAAAAATGTTTGTATGTATGTTTGTTTGTTGGTTTATAAACTACCGAACCGATTTTCCTGAAACTCTTACAGTAACATCACGTGAGCCCTAAAAATAAAATAGGCTACTTATTTTTTCGATAGGGGCAGGGGAATTGGTATCGCCCATTGGATGCCAATATTAAATATCGCATATCTTAAGAGCCGCTGCACGCATTTTGTTGAACTTTTGGTAGTAGGATCTTCTGATCCCAAAAATTGAAATAAAATAGCAGCGGGGGAAGTGGTTCCCCCCATAGGACGCCAATGTTTAATATCGCGTATCTTTAGAACTAAACTTAAGAATGTTCAAACTTTGTAGAAGTCACTCTTATGGTATACAACACTTTTGAAAATAAAAATAAAGCGGGTAGGTGCAGGGGGGAAATAGCTCCCATAGGATGTATATTAGACTGGTCGCATCTTGTATGGGATTTTTTTTTTTTTTTTAATTTAAATGTTTGCGCTGCTTAAAATATGAGGTTTGGTGTAAGAAATCAAGTCCTAATTTTTCAGCTCAATCCGACGGTGCCTAGTTGTGCCAAGTGGGGCCCAAAGTTCCCCATATGATAAAAAAAAAACATCTATTCAATCAGATACTAGATGAAAAGCCGGTCTTAAAGACCGAAAATCGATGCCTCAAAATGAGACAGATAAGCAGTACCTACACTGAAAGAAAAATGCTTCATATATTTAATGAATCATTTTCATAAAAAAACTTTCCTTAGGTAAATGAAAATGTTCATTGTCTAAATGGAATTTCATAGTTATAATGAAGTATTTTCGTTAAAATCGCTTCATTGGATTTCGTAATTACGTTAAAACTTAAGTTTGTAAAAGTTAAAAAAAAAAATTTTAATTGGGAACATAAAAAACAATATACAAACATAACTATATTCATAAATTAATACAAAATTATAGTTTCCTTAAAAAAATGTTTAATTGTTAATTAAAAAATTTAAGATTTAATAATTTCATACATCGAATGTTACATGTATGCCATTAAATTTATGATATCAAAAAAATTTTTTATAAAAGCATCATATTTCAATAATTGTCTTCATAAATTTTAATTTTCATTGTGACAATAAAAATGTCATTATAGTAACGAAACAAAAACTTTCAATCCACTTTCAATCAACGTTGTTATTGTTATTATGGACAATTTAATCTCATATTTACGCTCTTAATTGAGTAAAACACATAGTTTTTTAATACAAAAACTACACTGCCCCGGTAGACTAGCTGGTAGCGAGGTAGTCTAACAGCACCGAGGTTGACTGATCGAATCCCGCCAGAGACAGAAAAAAAATTAAAAATAAAATAAAGTAAAATAAAAAATAGAAAAGATAAAAAAAAAATTATTAAAAAAATTAAAAAAAAAATAATTAAAAAAAATAAAAAAAAAAATTTTACTTTATTTAAAGTATTCATTAAATGAATAATATTCATAGACCTAATGTAATGTTTCATTAAATCCTTTTAATGAAACAGGTTTCATCGATCCAACGAAGCGCTACATAGGTTCCTTTTTAATGCAATTTTTCATGGGATTAATGTCAAAATTCATTGGTATTGCGAAGAAAATTCTTTCAGTGTACTCCAAGTTGTTGAGCACTATCGTCATTTATATCCGTCCCACAACAAATCTTCTCTTTTAAATTTATCAACTTAATAAAATCAATCAAATAAATTTACACTTTTTTTTGAAATTTCGAAATTTTCATTAAAAAAATTATTGTAGAAGCATAGCTGCATTTTCCAATTTTAAATGAATTTGTATGAGAGCCCCCCTAAAAAGTAAAGGTAAAGGGCAAGTATGTCTCGGGAAAATGTTTAGGACAAAAAACTAATTGAGGTCGGTCATACATTATATTCCCCTAGGTCTGACTCCTTGGCAGTTATGGAGCTTTTTCTTCAATATATTTCTAGTCTGTAGTTAAAATTTTGAATGGGAGCCCCTTAATGAATGGAGATAGCAGGTAGGTATTTTAGAAATAAATGATGGAGATGAAAAATAAAGTGGAGTTGGTCATACATTTGACCCTTCTTGAGGCATCCTAGGCACTACACGGGCCAAATATAAGAATTTCAATTATACAAATATGGCGGTTTAATAAAATTCTTAAATTAATTAAAATTTTTCGTCTTTTGTGAATACATCAAATCAAAAGTTGTGAACAGATTTTAATCATTTATAGCTTGTTTTGTTTGCAATATTGTTTTTTATATGACTCTATAAAATTAGAAGCATAGCTCCATTTTTCAATTTTTTATGAATTTTTAAAAACAAAAATTCCGAAATTTTAATAAAAAAATTATTTTTTTTTCCAGAAAAAAAATTATGTTTCTAAAACGACTGCGCATATAAGAAAAACGTTTTACCTTTCTTAAAGTAAATTTTATTGCGGAATTTCGGTTTTTTTAGTTTTTCAATAAGCTAAAGCGTTTTTGAGTTGCGCGAACATATGTTATGCAACATCCTTAATTTTCGAAATAACGGTATATCTCGAAAACTAAAGCTAACCTAAAAAAAACGGCTAGCACCACTGGATTCAGCGACCCCGAATTAGTTAAAAATTGTTCGTTCGTATCATACTAAAATATTAAACAGCAAATACTTTAATCTATGTATACAATATATAATTTCTTAGTATGTCCGGATGTTTGTATGTATGTCCTATTATTTCCGCAACTCTCTGAAGCCATCTGATGACATATGAAGCTGAAATTTGGCATACTTAAAGTATTTTCTCTGCGGAAGATCGTAACGAAGCCAGATTTTCGAAGTCTTTAAGACCGGCTTTTCATCTAGTATCTGATTGAATATATGTTTTTTTTATCATATGGGGAACTTTGGGCCCCACTTGGCACGACTAGGCACCGTCGGATTGAGCTGAAAAATTAGGACTTGATTTCTTACACCAAACCTCATATTTTAAGCAGCGCAAACATGTAAATTAAAAAAAAAAAAAATTGCGACCAGTCTAATGTATATATTAAATATCTCTCAACTGAAGAAGTGGTTAAAGCAGTGTAGCGAAGCGCACCGGGTTAAGCTAGTAGTACATAAAGTATTTTTTTAATTTTATAATTGTTTTTATTTTTTTTACATTTTATAGCATTTAAAATAAATATGCAAAATAGTTAACTACAAAAATTGGTTTAAATTATGTTTTTTTTTCAAGTTGTTTTTTGTTAAGTTTTATTTTTTTAATATGCTGACACAAGTTGTCTCCCTTTGCAGAAAAAGTAAACAGCTTTCTCAATTGTAACAGCTGTTATTTTTTCGTTATTATTTAACTTCGTAAGACGAACTTACACAGTAAAAATGCATGATGTTGGGTGAAATTTGTCGTAACTTCCGTACACTCATAAAATTATTACAGTAACTGATTGTGGGTTATTAAATTCGTTATCCGTACTGTTAAAATTGAATAAAAATGTAGTTATTTTCCGAATAATTTTATTTTTTAACATTTATGTTTGTTATTCAAAAAACAAACTACCAAAAAATAATGTTTTTCCGTATTTATTTTGTTATGTAGTATGATTTTTGTCGGCTAAAATATATTTTTTGAAAGTAAAAACTATTCAGTTTTAACGAATATGCTGTTTAATAAATAAAAAATTTTAAAATTAATGTAAAAAACATTTGTGTTAAATGAAATGTAAATGATTCGTTTTCTAACTGAATTTTAATTTGTTTAAAATGAATTTTCGTTTGAATTTAACTCATAATATTTTGAATGTATTACCGATGAAATCACAAGCAATATATCGTATATTGTTTTTACAGTATTTATCGCTTTTATGCATTTCATAATTTACACGAGAAATGCATTTATAAAATACGGCATATACGGTGCTTATAGGAAACTACGCTTAATTTCACCGTCGTAAATAAAAATTATTTTACTTGCGTCGAAAATATATGAATACATTCGAATTTTTATAAAAATTTGGCTAATTAAGCTTATAATTGACTCAAGTTTAAAACGATGCTTTAGCGAAAATTTTTTTGTGTGCACATAAGCCATAAATGCTGTACTTATTTAAAACTGATGTTTCTACTACGCACAATCCTGTTTTTAATCGGTTCATAGGTTTCAGGGCACAGTATGTAAAGAAAAATCATGCAAAATAAAAGACAATTTTTATTAGATTTCTGTTTGAACTACCTTGGAAAGCCAAAAAAATTATAATTTTGTGATTCATATTTTATTACATATTTTCTTTGGGTGTATATTTATTTAGTTTTATTTTCATCTTTGGATGATGTTAAATTATTTAATTAATATAACTCATACGTAATACTTTATATCTGTGGCATTTTGACAAAACATCTTAACTCGCATTTAAAAAGTTGGAAAGAAGCTGTTAATCCACTGAACCAAAAATCCGGTGAAAGTGTACGTTAAGCAAACGAACTACGTTTATTAAAATATTTTCGTTGGCTCAACGAGTTATTCGTTAATATAATGAAAATAATACCTAATAAAAATAAAATTTTCATTATATTAACGAATATTTCGTTGGGCCAACGAAAATATTTTAATAAACGTAATTCGTTTGCTTAACGTACATTTTCATTGGATTTTTGGTTCAGTGTCATACGAATTTTCATTCAAAATACATTTTTGTTAACGTTTTGAAAATTTTGTATTATAAACGGAATTTTTCCTTTATTTTATTATTTAAAAAAAATGATTGCTTCACCGAGCTTTTTTTAAAAACCTTTTTGCTATCTTATCCGACTTAAGATGTCTTGTCAAAATGCCACAGATATCGTTCATTATTTTAAAGGATTAAAATTACAAAGATCGATATTTGAAATCAATTTTATAAAGCTAGCTTGTCTTGTATGTCCCTTATCGCACTAGAAACCTTAACTCAGGTCAACACTTGTATAGACTCCAGTGGTGCGATTCACTAACTTTTAACGAACCGACAATCGTAATATTTATTGACATATACATATATTCGCTTGCAGTAACAACAGTGTGATTCTATAATTTTTTAACGGTAGTATACAGCTGTATTTATGTAACATCTCTGTCTACAAAATTAAAAAAAAAACGAAAAGCTCAAAATAAAAACAAATGAAATTGTTCTTAACCCTCCGTGTTACACATGTTTTTTTAATTCAAAATCCATTGAAAAAGGTCTGGCCAGACTCATCAGTAAGACGAAGGGTTAATTTGCGGTTTTTATATATTTTTTTGTGAAATTTGCTTTTAAAAGTTTGTTTTTATTCTTAATATGCTTTTTTGTAAATTTTGAATTTTGAATTTTGTTTTTGTTCATACATATACATATGAACAAACATATGTTTGTATGGTAGTTTAAACAGAAAATACACTTTATCGATTAAATAAACACAACGAAAATGATTGTCGCTAAAATAACGATAAAAACTGTTAAAAGTAACAGCTGACTTCAAACGACAGCGAATATCGTTAAAATGTTTACTGAATAGCATATTCGATCAATTTTCGTTATATGTATTTATTTTAACGATACGATTATTGTTATAAAAGTTAGTGAATCGCACTACAGGTGAAATGATGGACCAATGCGGCTGATTTTCAGCATTTAATATTCCATACATTTAAAAAATACTTGAGCCAAACTTGGTCCTCTAAAGGTAGAAGTATAAAACACGCGTTAGTGCACGCGCACTCTGTAGACTTCTGTCAAAAAAAGTTTAACTAGTGTATTTTCATAGAACAAGCTACATGCAAATTTTGTTAACGCGTTTGCGACAGAAAGTTGGTTCACTTTGAACTTTTAAACGCGTTTTTTTTTTTGACAAGTTATCAGCTGACAGTAAAATAATATTAATTTAACAAATTTGTGAATCATGAAAGAAAAACTTATTGAAAAGCTTCAAAAACATACAATTTGTATATAAAAAAGAATAAATTCAATGAAATAAAAAAAATCTTGATATACTTTCGAGTCCGTTTTCAATGTACAAATAAGTAAACAAATGAAAAACAGCTGTCAGGAATAGTTTTTGTAACGCGCGTTGTGTAACTTCCAAATTTTTGTTCGCTAAAGTTTTTAAACGCACCACACACTTCGACGAATTAACGCGTGTTATGTACTTCTACCTTCAGCGCCATATGGTATTTCGAAAAAAAATGTTAGTTATATGTATGTAACTAGATCATTTATGAACCTTTTGTCCATTTTCTCTCCACTTATCCTCTAAGATTGTTTAACATGAAAGTTAACAAATTAATTTCATATTCATAAAATGTAAGAAGACTTCGGAAAGTTAAGGTTAATGGGTAAAAATTAATGGATAAAAATTAGAGGCTGTCGTCATATCTTCAGTCATTTATTGATCGATCTGGCTGAATTTCAATAGCAAACTTAAACGGAGTACGTATTTTGTAGGGATGCCAAACGGGAAATCCGGAACCCCGAAATCCCGGGATTTTTCGGAATTGATATTTCCCGAATGCCGGGATTTATTTTTATTAATCCCTGGATTTTTAATATATCAACTTTTGTGTACAAAAATGTTCGTTTTTATTGAATTTCTATACTCTATACAAAAAAAAAATTATATTTCAGTTGTATTTTTTATTTTTATAATTCTTATTTTTCTTTTTTTAAATTATATGTTATATATATAATACCTTTTGAAAATTCATAAATAAATAAAAAGTGTTGTTTATTTAAAAAAAAAATCCAGAAATCCCGGGAAATCCCGGAATTTCGGGATCGGGATTTCAAAATCCCGGGATTTTCTAAAATCGATCCCGATTGGCATCCCTGATATTTTGTATTTGTTGTGAACGTATGAGGGATATTGCAAGCATTTAAAAATTTAAATTAATCATACGTTTTTTTTTGCCATCTTTGCACACATGAGGGATATTAATTTTATCTATTTAATATTCCTCATACGTTTTAGTTTATAATTTTGTAGAAGGATCTTAATTGAGGAGTTTCTTTTCAAAACTTGGTTATTAGAGTTGTCAACCGATTAAGAATAATTCGATTAATCGATCAAACAAAACCAAACTCTTGTTCGAAAAATAACGAATAAATCGATTAATTAATGTTGATTAATCGAACAATATTTTTTTTATTAAAAAAAAATTTAAAAAAAGCTTAGAATTTGATTTGTTCTCATACGTTTTTAGTGATTTTATACAAAATGTAGGAAAGTTAAAAATATTGTTGCCATAGCCGTAGTACAATGTTTAGTAAGCAAAAACCGTGTTGAGTACTCGTTGTATTTCAAAAATTTATTTTATGTTCTTATTAAACAATTCTTAACAAACAATTGAGTACGTGAGTTGCAAAACTGATTCTTTACAAAGGTAAAAAAACAACATAACAATTGATTCTAACAGTTCTTTTGGCGCTTTATAAGAAGAAATATACTAATTGTATCAATGCATGTCCTCTTCCATGATTTTAGCACGGACATGCATTGATTTTGCAATTCACCTTTTTCAGCTGTTTTATTTCTAAATCAAACGTCAAAAAAATTTCAAGAATGGAGATTTTTCAATTTCGGTTGAAAAATTTAGAAATAAACAAAAAGCTTTAA
Organism: Pollenia angustigena; assembly: GCA_930367215.1. Lineage (NCBI taxonomy): Eukaryota > Metazoa > Arthropoda > Insecta > Diptera > Polleniidae > Pollenia > Pollenia angustigena. The sequence goes on from OV884059.1 coordinate 203,009,504, forward strand.
AATAAAGAATTGATTTATATAAATTATATCTTGAAAGTGGAAAATGTTGTAATTGTATTATATTTTTTTTATAAATTATATATGTATATCTTTATCATTTGCGTAAGTCTCACAATATTACCATTGAAAACGATGTAGTGGAAGATAAACCAACGACATCAAGAACTTGGTCCAATGAAAAATACATTAAGAGAGACAGCGGCTGTTCTATAGAAGAAAATGTAGACAGAAGTTTGGCTCAAGATGCTAGGTCTGCCAATGCCTTTCGAAAATCCAGTGTAATATCGGATTATTAAGGAATGAAAGGTTTTACGATGCCTTTAAATGATAATGGGTAATTTTTTTAAGAGCTATAGGAAAGTTAACACGAAAACACATAAAATTCAGAAGAATGCATGAAATCTTTATTTGAATCGATAGTACGGTCCATATAATTTAATGTTTGAAGATTATTTCATACAAATGTTGACCGTGACTGCACCTCAAATGGTCCGTGGCATACTCTTTCCAAAATGTCGGCCGGTATCTCATGAATAAATGCTTCAATGTTGTCTTCCAAAGCGTCAATTGAAGCGGGCATGTGTATATAGACATGAGCTTTAACATTGCCCCACAAAAAATAGTCCAAAGGCGTCCATTGTTAAGCGTGCTGTGTGGCATGTGACACCGTCTTGTTGAAACCACATGTCATGCAAGTCAAGCTCTTGCATTTTGGGCAAAAAAAAGTTGAATATCATTTGACGGTAGCGCTCACCATTCACAGTTACGTTAAGATTCGCATCATCTTTGAAGAAGTACGGTCCAATGATGCCACCAGCCCATAAACCGCACCAAACTGTGACTTTTTCTGGATGCATTGGTAGCTCTTGCAATGCTTCTGGCTGATCTTCACTCCAAAGTCGACAATTCTGCTAATTAACGTACCGAATAGCCGCTTCAGTGGGTCGATTAAACTGACCATTAAATGGAAGAAGCGCGCGATGAACTTGCTTAACAGAGCGCGCATTTTGATAATAAAATTCAATAATTTGCAAGCGTTGTTCGTTTGTAAGACGATTCATGGTTAAATTATAGACCAAACTGAAGATGTTTGACAGTGAAACAAAACACGAAAAAAAATTAAAGATTTTCCATAGTATTTTATTTTTTTTTAATATTTTTTTTTTTTTTTTTGTTATTCTCATCGATTAATCGAAAATTAAATTGGGTATAAATTCCATACATAATTACACCAAAAAAAAAGAGCCAATTCAAAATGGCATTCATAAAAAAACTAATTTCTCAAATTGTGCAAAAACACAAAAAGTGGAAAAGTCAAGTTTTAAATAGCATCTCCACAATAACACAGATCGAGGATTTCTGGAATATAAATTTGTTACAATCCTGCCGTCATTCTGGTTGATTAATAAATATAAAACTTATAATCTACTCATACGATTTGCATGAAATAACCTGTAGATTGTTCCTGAAGATTTAGCCGTTTTCATAATTGTTAATCGAAACACCCTGTTACTGCTCTGAGTAGTTTTAAAGGTTGTTAAAATTTGTAGTCAACTTTAACGATTTTAATAACTTGAGGGTTACACGATCAAGTTTTGGCTATCAAGTTTTAATACACTCACACTTTTTTACCAATACACTCATACTTTTAAAAATTGATACGAACTTGCCTCTAAAATTCTCTTGCCAGTGAGTGTATCAATTTTCGTTTAAGAAAAGCTGAAAGTGAAATATCTTTATTAATAAAATTAATAAGCAAAATGATGTTCTGCGATTCGTAGAGCTGTAATGCCATGAAATTTTATGGAACATGAATCTTTCATCATATAGGCGAAATGATTTGAAAATAAAAGCCTACGAGTCTATAGCTTCTGAAACAAAAATGCCAGTGGAAGAAGTAAAGGACTTTATAGTCCCTTCGAACAGCCTACAGTGCAGAAAAATCAAAAGTGGAAAATAGCAAAACATTTTGAGTTGTTTTCTCGGCGACGACATCTTGAAAAAGTAAATTGCTTTCAACTTGCGTGCAGCCTACGTCACAGCTGTCAACTTTTGCATATATTGACAATCAGTATATGTAAAAGACTATCAAGAAAATCTTGATCGTGTGGCTGCACTGTAAAGCAAACTGGGGTTTTTAATGGCCAAGCATTTTACGTTATAATTGGAAGTACTGGGTGACAAAATAGACAATGTTGGGTATAACAACTGTTTTTCAGTTTTTCCATTTTGGCAAATGCAGATCAATTAAAATGATTTCGTATTCGTAGTAATTAAATATAATAATTTAATATAATTCGGTATAATCTGAATTTTTATGGCTTTTGGTCCACAGGAGCCAGGTCCACGTATATACATTAGGGTGACCGTTAAAATCAAAAGTTGGATTTATTTAGGTCTCACTCGCCAATTTGGTGGGTATTGATAAAAAAAATAACTCATAAAAATTTTTAGGACGATCGGCGAAGGCTAAGCCGTCCCTCAAGCCGCCAAAGTTTGAGAAAAATCGTAAAGTCCGACTTGTATGACTTATAATTAGGAAAATATTAATTTTACATAAAAATCGTTTTCTAAGAAGTTGTTGTTAGTAAAGTTTCCAACAACTTTTGCCTTAACATGTTTTCTCTAAAACTCATATTGAACATGTTAACATGTTTTCTCTAAAACTCATATTGAACAAAACCTAATTAAAATAAAAAGTAAACAGCAGCATTGATTCGAATTTTTTCTTTAGAACTGATTTTTCTTACACACGTCAATTCAGCTTTAATATTTGTGTTTGTGTGCGTTTGCTTAAAAAAAATAGTCAAACGCATATCATTTGTTTCTAACGTACCACGGTTGATAAAGTTGGTGCACTTTTTTGATACAATTCAAAGAAAAAAAGTACGGTGGTACCCTAGGGTGACCGTTAAAATCAAAAGTTTGGTGGGTATTGATAAAAAACCACTCAAACAAATTTTTAGGACGATCGGCGAAGGCTAAGCCGTCCCTCAAGTTGTTTTTTATCAATACCCACCGAATTGGGGGGTTAGTGCATGGAAAAATAGAAAAAAAATTTGATCCATACAGTTAACGACCACCCTAATATACATATGTACGTATGTATGAACATATAAGAAGATCGAGCGGTTATTATTCGACCGGTTTCAATTGTTTTTTTTCAGTTTTAGCATATTTTCGTGCTAAAAGCTACAACATTCCGGCGGAAAATTTTACTAATTCAATTTCATAAAACACCAAAACAAAAAAGAAAATTAATTGAAAAAATCAAACAAAGTCATGGAAGGTTTTCAATTGAATCGTTATTTTCAACAACCAGTCAAGCAGCAAAAATCAAAATTGCGTTATTGGGCGATTACTGTTACTGTCTTGGCAAAAATACTTTATATTAGGAGGAATTAGGCGCACTTTCATAGCTTGAAAGTTGGTACGCTCTAGTGTACACCGCAGCAAACAGTAAATTTTAATCGTTAGCGGCTTCTTCTTCGCTTTAAATACGGCAATTTTACTTATTTTACCAGAAATGATCATCGTAAAATACACGAAATCCTCTATGAAATCCGCAAACAGATTTTTTCAAAGTAAATTCACACAATGTAGAAGCGTTGTTCAAGCGTTAATTGGTACCTATATGATGACTTGGCAAATCTTACTGAACAGAAATGTCTGTACAGTTTGACATTCTCAGCTGTAACACATAGTTATTTATATCGAAAGTTCTCACACAGCTAAAAAAAAACACCCGATTATTATTTATGTATTTTTTAGTCGTCAAGTGCCCTTTTAACTTTAAAACTCTCTAATTATAGAAAAAAACGTCTGGCTTCCCTACACAGCCAATTATATTTAATGTTCTATGCTGCTGAATTGGCATTAACACGCAACCAAACAGCAAAAAAGCTTATCATCAGCAAAAAGCTGTAAACAAAAAAAAAATTAAAAGTTAAATTCTAAATATGTATTAACAAACAAAAACAACAACAGAAAATACACAAAGATTGTGCGCCAACCTACCCAAATGTTTATACTGTTGATGTTATCGACTATAGAGAAAGACAAAAAATAATTATTTACTTTACTCATATTGACACACTCACATACATACCAAAATGGTAATAGTAACAACTACATTAACAATCAGCGTTGCCATATGTGCAAAATAATACATATATAATATCTATCAGATTTTTGGTTTCTTGCGATGTTTTTTTTATATACATTTTTCCTTTTAAACTAAATGTTACGGATCTTTTAAAAATAAATCAATCGGCAAATCGTTGTCGCAGTCGAAAAATAGAAATATTTAATAATTGGCATTATGATTGTCATTAACGAAACATCCCATGTGTTTTATACAGTCGTTATCTTAAAATTTAAATAATATCTATAAAAATCAAACTAATACAATTTTAATCACGACAACGACTCTCGTAAAAAGGTTCTAATTTTTACATCAATTTGAATCATTTGTGTAGTTCAATTGTATTTATTTATGATGTGCATATCGCTCATTTGCTGCAAGACCGGCATAACTCAAAAAATGAAATTTTGGAGTTAGAGATGCAAAATTTTTCGCTTTGTTTTTCTTTATATTATGTATAAAATTCATCTTTATATCTTTTATACTCTCCCAGTTTGAAGAGAATTTGTCTTCTTTTTTTCTAAGTAGTTAGTGCAAATCAAAAACTTTAAATGCGTTTATCTCGAAATGGATTTTTTTGAGTTATGCCGGTCTTGCAGCAAATGAGCGATATGTATATGTATATTTTCTAGTATATCGAACCGGTTTCTCTAAAGTGGTCAACTCAAAATTAGTAAGTTTTCAGGAGAGGCAAAAGACTGTTTTTATTTTTTTTTTTTTTTTTTTTTGCTAAAAAATAGAAAAAACGATGTTGGTAAGATTGTTTTTTTATTTTTGCAAAAATTTAAAATTTTGACTGCTGCGATATGTATTGACTTTTATTCGAAGCACGCTAAAATCAACTCTCTCGTCAACTCTCTTATATAGCGCGTTTTGAGAAGGGGAATAGCGCGTTTTGGTTACAAACAGTTTTCAACGCTAATGGGAACACAGCTTACAGTACAATTGTAAAAAGTAAAAACACCACGAAATGAGAGCAGAGCAACATACAAACAATGTCTCACCAATACATACATACCTATGTATTTGTACATATATTCCTATATGATATTCCACTCGTAAGTAAATAAAATATATAGGGCATATATGTATTGTAAATAAAAGTATGTACAAACTTACATACATATTTATGTATGGTGTTTTGTTCTAAACCAAGAGGTACAAACATTCACACGTACTTACATACATACATAAGAAAGTATGTATTAATTATTTGTATGTTTTTTGTTTATGTTTCTTATACACTGTGTTTCTTTATTTATTTATTTTCTAAGACAGCTGAGCCACTTTTAAATAAACATGGAGAAAAAAAAAACAAACAAGCAAACAAACAAAAAAGTCCCAGACGAGTTTTGTATCTTTGCTATTAAAACTATAGACATTATTAACGTGACCAACTGGACTTGTTGTTTGGGTATTGTTTTTTTAATACTCATACCAAATCATTTATGATTTGTCTATTCATGTATCACTAAACTGCACACAAACACACACTTACTTATAAATAACTATAGTTACATATACACAAATATGTGCGAGATTAGCAAATAATATAATGTCATAAACAATCTAATCAAAACATAAACAAACATACTAAATTAGATTTTATCTAACTAGTATATTACTTTTGTAGATTTCCGTTGGACAATGACAAAGTCCACAACAATGACAAAGTCCACAACAATAACAACCACTGCAAAATTTTATAAATACATACATATGTATGTACATACTTACAAACAAAAAATAAAATATAATAAAATAGAAAGAGCAATAAAAATTGTGTTGTGTTGTGTCTAGACCTGTAAGCTTTATTTGCAAATTGAGGGTGGTTAGACATTTTTAATAATAAACAAGACTCACAAAAACAAACATACATATAAGTATACATACATACACATATGTATCTTCTTAATTTCAAGTGTAAACTACATACATAAATACTATAGGCTGTGGTTCCACATTGTTTTTTTTTTCATTTAGTTATTGTCCAGCTGATTTATTGAGCTACCTAAATATGAGCGACAAACGTCTGTTTTATATCAAAACTTTTTATTTTCTCATAGTTTATACGAAACAAACCTTTGGAACGCGAATTCAACACCACCCGGCTGGAAATTCTTAATTGATAGGTCGTTTATTTTATTGAAAATGTATTGGCAATAGAATTTTCGTGTTTTAAAAAAACGTTTCTACTTGACCTCTTGTGAATGAATATGTATGACCTACATCATGGGCGAATCCTAATCATGATACTAAATTTTCAAGCAATATCAGCTAAAACAACTTAAACGCTATAAATTTATTATTAAGTTTCTTATTTTGTTTGTAATTTCTAAAATATTTATAAGAGACCCCATAAAGTATAAGAATATATTTTGGATGCTTTTCAGTTGTTGATTTAAAGATATCCGTCTGTGTGTCTGTGCGTGTGTGTGTTGAAATGGGTTTTTCGAAGAATACCGAAATTTTGAGGCCTAAGTTGTTAAATATTAATGTCACATATGCCCCCCATTTGTTTGCTATTGAAAAAAAATGACTGCCTCTAACTCACTAAACGTAACAAGGTATACATATAAGTACATAGTATACGGATAAATATATATCATTATCAAAGTAATTTTTGGGAATACATTATTTTTAATTAATTAGATTTTGTTTCTCGTGCTAAACCCTTTTCGTGTTTTTGTCGAACATACATTTTACTATTACTACGTTTATACGCACCCCTTTTTCGCAAATAAACATATTGCAAGTAGAGAAAATTGACGCATAAACAGTGAATTAAATTTTTATTTGCGAATAGCTAACTCACGAAAATAATTCCTGATTAACGACACTATTTGCAAATAAGATTTAAAGCATTGCCATACTTTTAACCGTTTTACGTTTTTATTTCGATTTTTTTTTATTATTATTTATTAAAAAAAATAAAAAGTTTATACACATACAGTGCTATCAAATGCATAAATTTTCCATCCGGCATCACATAAAAATAAGAATTTTCAGTAAGAAACTTGACATATAAACAGTTAGTTAGTTAATCGCAAATTATTTTTATTTGCGAATAGTCTACGTATAAACGTGGTATATGTTTCTATGCGCTTGAACGATATAGAAATTTAAAGTTTATTATAATAAACAGATTGCATATTGATATTTCCACAGAAATGTCTACTTTTTGTCACGTAACGTCACCAACCATTTTTAATCGTTTCTCAAAGAATAATGAAAATATTATTTAATTTTTTGCATTTGGATGTAGAGCGCAACTAGGTTTTCATTTAGTGAAAGAGAGGAAAAATTTGAACAACGTGGTTCTAAAATACAAGAATAATTGCTAGGTGACGTGACGTGACAAAAAGAGAGCTTTTCTGTGGAAGTGCCCATATGTTTCTTTAATTTTGAACAGAGATGGCCGAGATGAAAATAAAATTTTTTCCTGGCATCAGCACCATCATATTATCTCAATATAAGTTTTTACGTTTTTAGCTCGACTTAAATTATTTTTGACCGGTTAGGGTTAATTCCCAATTTTCATTCTTGATAAATACACTGAAATTTATCGTTAGAGGATAAGCCAGTTCCTATACTCATTTCACTGGTTGCTTAGGCCCAGATAATTGGGAATTAAACACGATAGAAAAACCTTATTTTAGTATATATACATATTAGGGATGCCAAACGGGAAATCCCGAATCCCGGGATTTTTAATATATCAACTTTTGTGTACAAAAATGTTCGTTTTTATTGAATTTTTATACTCTATACAAAAAAAATTATTAAAAATTATATTTCAGTTGTATTTTTTATTTTTATAATTCTTATTTTTCTTTTTTAAAAATATATGTTATATATACATATAATACCTTTTGATATGATAGATATGGTTCTATCTAGTTTTAAATTTCATTAAAATCGGTTTGATAGTTTCTGAGAGGAAGAAATTGCCCCTTATATCCCTCGTGGTCCTACGATACGGCCCATTTCAATAGGCTTGGTCCTTGTGCCAATAAGAATCTTTGTACCAAATTTTATCAAATTATCTCCAAAATTGCGACCTGTGCTTTGCCGAACGGACATTGTTAGTTCGACTCAGAATCACTTAAAGGTCTAGGACCAATATTTTAAGGCGTTACACACATCAGCACAAATGCATAATACCCTCTTCACTATTGTGGTGTGGGTATAAAAAAACATACATGTGCAGTGCAGTTGATTTGACGATGCCCCTAATATCTTTGTATGGGAAGAGCCACGGCCACTTCTCCAACCGCACCCACATTTTGTCGAATGTTGTGCATTGCTAACCAAAATGCTTGTACCAAATTTGACTCATGGTGCTCTGGAGATATACAGAAATATGTAATGTCTTTATACTGGAGATGACATGCCCAGTTCTGCAATCCCTCCAATTGTTAAAGAGGATGCGTATCGATAACCCTGCTATCTGTACCAAATTTGGATGATTTTTCTCTAACCGTCCCTAATATATAAATAAATCTATTATATGCCAGGTTCACTTCTCGACTCCCGCCCACTTTTTCTCGCATGTCAGACAGATAAAAACATCAACAAGGGATTTATAGGTAACATTAGAGGCAGTCGTGGTTTTTCGCTCATTTCTCAGCCATTTGTAGATCGATCAGGCTAAATTGCAATCGTAGCCTATATGATATAAATATATAACTACTAAGTTCTCATCATATCGCGGGTCTTCGGAAAACCCATTTCAACAGAAAGGCGGTCAGACGGACATCGTCCGCTACTCATAAGAATCCATAATAATTTATTGGGTATAAAATCAATATTATAGAAATTATAAACTTATATACACACTGATAGATAAATGCATCTTCATATTGATGATGCCCTTACAAATGGTATCAATGATGCAAAAAGTAACATCAATCCAATCACTAACGTCTTCGTACAATTTTGTCATTTTTTACGTGTCATCTATTTTATGACTATAGTGACATCAATTCGATGCCACATTACAATGTATTATTAGAAGCAAAAATTCCTACATTCTGTTTTTTTTTTTTTAATTATTTAGTTAAATACATCAAATTTTTAAAGTAGAATGATTACGAAAATCATATGTGGAATGGTGCTGGTGTCATATTATTGAGAGTTCTGGTTGACATCACCATGATGAAAATGTTGCATTGCAACCTTTTTGACATCATTAAGTTTCGTTTAAATTGATCCATACTTGATCATAGCTTCCAAAAAATAAGCGACAGCGCAAATCACTTTATCACTCGAGCTAAAAAAAATTTTATGAAAGTCTGTATGTCATTTAAATATTTTGTTTGAATATTACTTGAAAAAAATATTGGTTGGTATCTTATAAAATTATAGCAAAATAACAATTACAATAACAATAAAATTTTTTTGCTATGGGTCCCCAATTCACCACAGGACTCAAAGAGGGTTAATCACACTAGCCACTTAAGATCATCGTAAAAATATTGATATCATAATTAAATACGTCACAATTAAATCTTAGTAAAACCCTTACCTCACAAAAAATTTTTGTTATCTTTACTATTTAACAAAACAGCCTCTTCAAAAATCATTCTGTCTACATGTGCCAGTTAGAGTTGCCAGAAACCAAAATTGAAATAACTGGACAATGTAAAAGAGTCATCTGGATGTAAATGGACAATGTAAAAATAACTGGATAATTTAAAAAGTTTAAAAAAGTAAAATTGTATATAATACCGTCACATAAAATCAAAAAAAAAGGGCATAAGTATCAAAAATGTTCAAAACTTATTTTTTACGAAATGTTCATAAACGCGAAAACGCTAATTTTTAAGGAGAAGATCTTTTCTAATTATCATAATATCTATCCAAAAAATCCAAAATGATTTTGTGCACGATTTAAGATCTTTGTCCAATAAGTGTAGAAATGGACCAGTACAGATGTGCACTGATGAAATTTTTAAAATCGGGCTAAAATTAAGAATTCTAGATTATTTTAAAATTTTGTAATACTTAAGCTGCCCTCATTTGGGAACCTCTGTAGGGCCTCCTAATATGTCTAAAGATCCCTTATCATTTACTTAAACTGAAATACAAGTCCTAAATTAGCATCTGGAATTTGATTTCAATCGGACTTACCGTTTACAAAATTCAGAAAAATTCCCTTCTTTGTGCTAAAATCTCCCACTGTGTGTCGTTAACGATTTACAGAATTTACTCACTCTTGTTTTAGTTGTTAACAAAAATTTCTGAACATTTTCGAAATTTTTATTTAAATTTATTCATCTTAAAATTACCAAAGGACATCTCACTCCTTTCTTGTGAGTATTAGATTGTTTTAAATCAGTGTTCTAAAATAAACACTAAATATCGTTTCTTAAAGTTCGGCTCGGTAGATTTGTGGAAAACACAAACGCTAATAGTGTTTGTGTAGAAAATCAATAAAAAAATAACGTTTCCCTGTTAGTCATCTTTTGAACACAAAAATATTACTGTTTTAATCAAACTCAACAAAAGATGTGAACATTTAATTCCATTCGGTTTTTTTTAAATCCACAAACTTCAATGTGTTCGGTTCGGCTCGTTAAAGTTTGTCCCTTTTGGCTGGTAAAAAAAACCAAACATTGTTTACAAAAACAAAATACACACACGAAAAAAACATTATAGAACATTAAAATATTATGTTTGTCTACAGTATCACTACAATTGTTCTGTTTTTTAACGAAGAACCGAACATTATATAATGTTCGGTTCTTTCTTGAAAATAGTTACGAACGGTATTAAGGGTTGTGTATGTCTACACAATCACTAAAAAAAATAGATATCGTTCCTGGATGTGTGAGCCGAACGTTAAATAATGTACTGTTTATTTTCGAACACTGTTTTAAATACTTAAAGTATTTTCCATAAAGCCTTGCTAATAAGTATGGAAAATATAAATGAGCTGAATTTATTGATGTATATAAATTTTGAACGTTACTTTTATCGCATGTTTGGATATTAATTGGAATAGCTTTGGGCAAGATATAAGTTGTTTCTTTATATTTATTGTGTAATTATTAAAAACATATAATTTTTTTACCCTCCACCACAATTAGTTGTGAAGAGGGTATATTAAGTTTGTCATTCCGTGTGAAACTTTTTTATTATTCATCTCAGACCCCATAAAGTATATTTATTCTGGGTCCTTGAGTAATTCTTAGTCGATTTAGCCATGTCCGTCTGTCCGTCTGTTGAAAACACGTTCACTTTCGAACAACTCAAAAGAAATGAACAAACTTGGTGCGAAATTGCTTGTAGTTATCCTAAGCAGTTTGGGATTGAAATCCAGCAAAATCGGTTCAGTAGGACCAGAGCTATGAATCAAAATGTGGAACCACCACCTAAAAAAATTGATAATTTTGTTACAAAAAATAACATAAATGCTGGAACAGGGCACGGAATGAGATAAAATTTTGCAAAAATTTGTTTTATTTGACTGGAAATCACGCTGTTTAATTTCGTGAAGATCCGTACATAATTTATCCTAAGCCCCATATAAACAATACTCCCGGAAAACAGTTTAGTACGCATAAAACCGTAAAAAATAACTCTAGCGTAACTAAATTAGGTGCGTCACAGTTTTTTAGGACTAGAAATAAAAATGGGAAATTTCGTGACGATCGGTCTACAATTTACCCTGGGCCCCATAGAAACCCTACTCCCGGAAAACAGTTTAGTACACCTAAAACTATAATTAATAATGCTATCATAACAGAAATTGGTACGTCACAGTTTTAAAGGACTAGAAATGACGCTGTGAAATTTTGTGATGATCGGTCTATAATTTACAATGGGCCCCATATAAACCCTACTACCGGAAAACAGTTTAGTACGCTTAAAACCGTAAAAAATAATGCAATCATAACAAATTTTGGCTCGTCACAGTTTTTTGGACTATAAATGATACTGTGAAATTTCGTAAAGATTGGTACATAATTTACCCTAGGCCCCATATAAACCCTACTACCAGAAAACAGTTTAGTCGCCTAAAACTATAATTAATAACAAATCATCACAGTTTAAGATAATAATAACAACATACAAATATTACTCCTTAAACATTCGAACTGTCGGTGGAGGGTATCAAAGATTCGGCACAACCGAATATAGCACTCTAACTTGTTTGTTTTAATATTAAAGAAATTCTTTTTTAACTAGACAAGACCCAAAAAACTGGACTATCCATGCCATTCCTGGCCGCCTAACAGCCCTATTGCCAGTGTTGTAGGGCATCATATGGGCAGTTACTTCCCAATTAAAAATTATATCATTTTGCCAGGCACTAATGGTACATTTAAAAAACTAAGTCCACAATTATGCGCTACGCAACAAGACATACAGAAATGGAGTAAAGTAAGTAAAAGAACTGTCAACAACTTTTATAAAAAAGAATAGTATTTCAAGTGCTACGGCATTCCCTTACTACGGAGTAGGTTTGTAAGGGAGAATACTACAAAATAACTGTATCAAAACATTCAGTATGTAAAGCTGATCGTTAGGGCACTGCTACACGTTCAATAAATATCGTGATATTTCTAGTATCACGATATTTATTGAACGTGTAGCATGCAATATTGATGGATCGCGATCCATATCGCAGAATGGCCTAAAATATGAAATCCAGAAATCCAGATCGCGGATCGTGGATCGCGTGATAAATATTGAACGTGTAGCATTTTCATGATATAAAATAATAATTATAAAAATTAATACGTCAGTAAAAAGTGTCAAAATAAAGGAAATAAAATACGCAGTGGAAAAAATTAAACAAATAAAAAGTAAAACAATTGACAAAATTTGTGAAAAGTTTATTGAAATAAAGAGCAATGGCAGAAGACAGTGAAATCGAGTGGGTTCTGCCGGTGGAATCGGAATTAACCAGTGAAAAAATTATTTTAAAAGATATCATTTTTAGTTTGGAGGCATTGCCGGAATTGTGGGACTCGTCGGCTAAAGCGTATTCCGACAAAATAAAAAGAGCGACTGCACTGCAAAAATTATTAAAATAAACAAAATACATAAAAATAACATAAATACTGACGCGATAAATATTGAACATGTAGCATAAGCTCGTGATCCATCAATATTTTAAAATGGATCGTGATCCAAATATCACGATATTTATTGAACGTGTAGCAGTGCCCTTACATCCAACAATTATATGCGCTGGATAATACGCTTTATTTGTCAAAAATGTTTTGCTTCAAAGTGGGAACTCGCCATATAAAACTTTTATGTTTCTCCCTTACAAGCCTGATTCGTTCGAAGCTCCATTTGGTTATTTTATTTAATTTTTTTCTTTTTTCTTAATCATTAAAATTTGTTTCTTAAAAAAAAATCTATTGTAATACTTTAAAAATAATCAAAGTACTATTTCTTATCTACGCAAAAAACTTATACAACAAACAAATTATATATTTTTAAATTTCTTTTCGAAAAAACTTTTCGCTTGATGAGATATCAACAAGTATAAACAAAACACAATAAAAAAGCAATTAAATAAAAAAAAAATTTTCAAAGCTTCATTTAATTAATATACGTACAGACATACATGAGTTTGCAAAACCAAGCCCTCAGACAACTACAAATTTCGTAACAAAATGTGAGTACTGGGTGATAAATATTCTTTAAAAATATGAAAAGAGTAAAATTTGTTTTTTAACAGGTGCATTTGGGAATAACATGACAGTTTTGGCATATCAGAAGTGACAATTTGAGAAAACTTAATAAAAAGTTTCCTTAAGTTGAATATGGTTTGATACGTATGATTCATATGTATTCACATTATGTTTGGGCCCTTGGGTTGCTACTGTTTGTTATTGCAATAACTTTGTCTATGCAAGTTAGCAGTATTTCAAGCACGTATGCAATGCGTGTATCAAAATTAGATAACAGCTGATATACAGAATTATTGGTCGTGAAAGTTAACAAAAAGGTGTTTGATTATTTAATGAAATTGTTTGAAAATGTCACTTAACATTTCAAAAGAAAATATTAATGAAGCATTAGTAGGTTTGTTGGACGATTCTACATTATGGTTTAAAATGTCAGATGTTTCAGTATCAGGGATACAAACGCAATACACGTAGCAAAAAAAGCTGTGTCTTACTTTCGAGGACATATTTATTTGCCAAAGTTTTTGTTTCAAAAAGTACCAACATTTTTCTTCTTATAAGTAAGTTTAATAAATTAGAAAATTTAAAATGTGTACACAGAAAGAAAAATACTCGGGTTAAATCAAGTTTTTTATGATTACTTTAAGTACGAGTCGTACTCAAGAACTCAAGTACGAATAACACTAAAACGTACTCAAAACAATCCTTAATAGGATTACTTTCGAAAATTAATCTCGGAATTTCTTGAAATAAGTATAAAATTATTAAATCCAGTATAAAAAAAAGATTAAACTTTTCGTTGTGTTTAACCCTCCAGCTTACGCATGTTTTAATTTTCTATACACATTGCAACAAGGTCTGGTCAGACTAATGTGTACCACGAACTCTTGCTTCTCATTTAGTTTACATTTTCGGTTAAATTAGATTTTTTAAGTGAAAACCATATCGGGCACTGTTGGTGTTTTATCATTCTGTAAGGCATTGCTTTCCAAACTGTGGGTCGCGACCCACAAGGGGGTCGCGTAATAGCATCAAGGGGGTTATACGGTTTTTATTTTTTGTTTTTTACATTTAAACATTTTAAATGGAATACTTGCATTGCACAAGCAATGTCAGGGCGCAAAGCAGGTCCTTAAGCATTGATTAAAAATAAATCAAAGCTCTTGTATCAAAAAATATGAGTGAGGAATTTAATAACATATTTCATATTGTTACAAAGAATGTAAGCTATATCAAAAACAGTCCTTTGAAAGCGAGATAATTTCAAAGTTGTGCGAAGATTTGGAAGCTGAATATACTCTTGTACTATTGTGAAGTGCGTTGGCTCTCTTGTTCAACAATTATTCAAAGAATGTTCGCACTTAAAGACGAAATTGCGATCTTTCTTGCTGAAAATCACAAAGCTGCGGTATCTCTCTTTAGTTGAAATTAAGCGATTTAAATAAATCAATGCATGCTCTAATTCAAAAAGACAACTTAATCTACATTCAGTGACAAAAGGGATAACGGTTGAACAACATGGTCCTAAAATACAACCTTTTTTGCATTCTGGCGTTACATTAAAAAATAGTAGACTTTTCAATTAAAATGCCCATATGTACCTTTAAGCGAGCAAAGATTTTTAAATTTGTTAGCTTGAAAAATAAATCTATATAAGTCCAAAGTTTACTAAAAAAGGTTTTATACAAAACGTCTTATTCAGTTCGCAGTCTTATTCAGTTTTGTAATTTGCAAATCAAAATCCACTGCCTTTTTTTAACGTCACGCATAAAAAGCGCATATTTTAGTTTATATCTGCAAATCCTTAGCGTCGATTGCTGTAATTTTTTTCTGAATATAGTGCTACTTCATTACTTTGTATCACGACACGTCAAAATGGAAATGCCCATATGTATATGACATGTTTTACAATATGCAATAAAACAAAAATCTTTTTATAGAACATTTGCACAGTTTACAAAAACATTTTTCACATTATTTAATAGATATTGATTAACGAAGTTTGCATGGATCCAGAATCCATTTTTTAATAACTAACTTGATGTATTTGAATTGAAAATTTTTGAAAAAGAACAACTGATTGAAATATCTTGCGATTGCTTTAGAATTTGATAGTAAAACTTTAATTTAGTTGTGGGTGGAACGAAAAAAAGATTATATTACGTTGTCGGACAGAGCTATAATAGTGCTGTTACCCGATTTCGTATTTATGCGAACTTTATTTATATTCTGCTTTAGCAGCCATGAAATCGAAATATCTAAATCGCTTAGTATTGGATAAAAACTACGTGTGGCTATTTCAACAATAACGCCAAGATTTAAGAATCTTTATCCTAACAAAAAAGCTTATCCACCACATATAATTTTCTATAAATATACACACTAAGTTTTTGTTTATAGCCTATTTCCGATGTGCAAAAGAATTCCTTCTTTCGAACAATTATACTTTAAACAAAAACAAATTCTAAAAACTCTGTTCTATTAATCAATTACTTTTTCCAACTTGAAAATGTTCCTTTATTATTTTATTGTTTAATTTAAAAGGGGCCGCCAATTTTTTATTTTTTCTGATGTGGGTCAGAGTATCAGAAAGTTTGGAAACCGTTGCTGTAAGGTCTTACACGGGTAATTAAATCAATCATACAAATTTTTTCTTTCTAATTCGGGATGAAATCAACTTTATAATACTTTAATCAAGCGCATTTTGAGATTGATTCAATCTTAGTTTTACTTAAATCAATCTCATTTTCGGATTATTTTAAGTACGAATTCGGATTAAAACAATTTTATAATTCTGGAATCAAGCGCATTTTGAGATTGATTCAATCTTAGTTTAACTTATATCAAACTCATTTTCGGATCATTTCAGGTACGAATTCGGGATTGAATATGGATAATTTCAGAATTTTGCGATTTAAAATATGTACTTGAATCAGTCTGTCTGTACCTGATTCAAGAAAATCCGTACTCACCGTACTATTAATACAGCGGAAAAAACAAGACTACGCATTGCGCATTTTTACAAAATGTAACTGTTTAAAATGACGTCACATCAGATTTTAATACAATTGTTTGTTTGCTTGTGTTTCTTATACGCTGATGTGTCGTAGATGCGCAGAAACATTTAATTTTTTTAAGCTGAATGCGTTATCTTGTTTTCTTTGTATCATGATATCGCTTCGGATTGAGTTGAGTACGGATGGATTGATTTTTCTTTCGAGTGTAGAAACTAATTTCTCCTATTTACCCTTTTTTATACATTTGTCTTTACATTGCAGTTCCAAAATTTTAAATATTACAGGGGGACTTCATATTTTAAAACCTCCTTGTATGATAACGAATGAAGAAAAATTTATTGTAAAAAACTGTATTTGAATTTTTTAGATAAGTTACGAATGTGATATAATTTTTAATTATATTTTTATTGTTGTTAAAGATAGATTGGGTGACAAAAAGTTCCAAAATACAGGTTTTTCCCGCTTACGCACCAAAAGGCCCGAATTTCAAAAAAAAAGTACCAAACACCAGCATTATGTATTGATTTTTTTTACCTTTTTTAGTGAAGGAGATATGAGGTTAGAGAATTTACGCGATTTTATTCTCTTAACATTCGAATTTCTAAAAAAAAACCCGTCTAATTGGCTCGATTTGGCGAGTGAATAACCTCCGGCCCAAATTTCAACTTTTTAGCTTCATGCGTTTAAGGTGGAAGTATATAACACGCGTTAGTTCGTTAACGAGTACCGTGCGTTTACAAACTTTAGCGCGTAAAAAATTGCAAGTTACACAACACGCGTTGCAAAATCCATTCCTGTCAGCTGTATTTTATTTGTTTACTTATTTGTGCATTAAAAACGGGTTCGAAAGTATATCAAGATTTTGTTATTTTATTGAATTTATTCTTTTTATATGAATATTGTATGTTTTTAAAGCTCTTCAATAAGTTTTGCTTTCATGATTCACAAATTTGTTAAATTATTATTTTTATTGTCAGCTGATTACTTGTCAAAAATACACAACGCGTTAAAAAGTTCAATGTTAACCAACTTTCTGGCGCAAACGCGTCAAAATATTTTGCATGTAACTTGATCCATGAAAATACACAATTTTAACTTTTTTTGACAGAAGACGACAGAGCGCGCGCTCACTAACGCGTGTTATGTACTTCTACCTTTAGTCTGTGCGATGATTAAGCAGTCAGTCAGTAACGTTACAATTTTTTGTATATTGATGCATGTGCTTTATAATTTTTTTATTAATTTTTTGTTTTATTTTAATATTTTTTTTTTATTTTTTTTTTTTTATTTTTCAATTTCAAAATAAAATTTCAAAAATTAACTGCCTGGCCCACAATGTCGATATTTTCTTTCGTATATTTACATTGAAAACTAACACAACTTTTAGTTTTTATTATTGATTTCAATACAACAAAAATTTTATTATTGACATTAGTGCTGGGATACTATAGATATTTTTTACTATCGATATTTATCGATAGTTCAGTTTTCACTATCGATATATCGATATTACTATCGACTCAATGGTTGTACTTGTGCGGGAAAACTTTAATTATTTTTTTATAAGGCTACAGTTCGTTGTTTTTATCACTTTATTGAATGTATGAGACGTATGTATATACGCACGTTATTTTAGATGGAAGTTTTTTTAATAATTGATAAGTACCTTTCTGGAGGAACCGAAATAACAGGGACTATAAGATATTCCATTGCAACTTTAAAAAATTGTCTAAATTCTAAACCCAAAAAGGAATCAATCTAGCGGACTTATCCTCTAATGGTCGGTCGTTCATTGTTTTGTCCTATGCTTGCAATTGCATTTGGATTTGCATTTTTTTACAACATCACAAAAATATTTGACATTTCTGTCCCTATATAAACATGTAAAAATTTCGACTTAAAGGCCTTTTATTAGCCGTAAAAAGCACTGCTAAGCAATCCATACCACTTGCCATTCTTGCTGTTTGTATTCATTGCTGTAATTCAGCGCGAATTAATAATAGCAAGTAAAAATTTGCGGCAAAAAACTGTGTGTGTATAGCTGCTGTTTGATGTCTTCATAGCTGTATTTTAAATAATAAAAATATCGGTATTTATATTTTTCCTATCGATATTTTAAGACTATCGATAATATCGATAGTCTATCGATAGTTTCCCAGCACTACTTGACATTCTTAGCCAGATCTTTAATCATTTTCAATTAAACAAAATAAAATTCCCATTCAGAAGTCGTAAAAATCCAGATAATCAGCACAAATTTTATACGATTAAAATCGTCTAATTTAAATGAACAATTTAAAATCATGTAAAATATCAAAATAATTTTTGGGAATACAAAATTTTAATTTTAAAAGATTTTGTTAGTCGTGCTTAATTTCCAATTTTTATTCTTGATAAAAACACTGAAATTTATTGTTGATGGGATAAGCCCTTCCTATGCGCATTTCACTGGTTGCTTAGGCCAGATCGTCAGGAAACTTCATCCATAAAGATTTTAGAAAAACTAAAGGTATTTAACAAATAAAACTGTTAAGCGAATAAGAATTTTAAGCAACAAACAGTTTTACTTGCAACAATATCAAAGTTTAAACAAAAACGTCAACAATAAATAGTGAGTTTATCTCATCTTACACTCCCCACTACAATTGATTGGAATTCCACCAACATTAATTGTAGTTATAAGTAGGTTAAGAAAAACAAAATGAAAACAAAAACAAATTTCAAAAGCATGTTGCCAGTAACGTTTTTTCAGGCCGTGCACTGCCAGTTTTTTATCAAAATAATTTTTGGGAATTAAACTTAACTGGCAACATGCTTTTGAAATTTGTTTTTATTTTCATTTTGTTTTTCTTAGCCTACTTACAACTACAATTAATGTTGGTGGAATTCCAATCAATTGTAGTGGGGAGTGTAAGATGAGATAAACTCACTGTTTATTGTTGACGTTTTTTGTTTGAACTTTGATATTGTTACAAGTAGAACTGTTGCTTATAAGTCTTATACGTTTAACAGTTTTATTTGGTTTAATATCTTTAGTTTTTCTAAAATCTTTATGGATGAAGTTTCCTGACGATCTGGCCTAAGCAACCAGTGAAATGCGCATAGGAATAGCTTTTTCCATCAACAATAAATTTCAGTGTTTTTATCAATAATAAAAATTGGGAATTAAGCACGAATAACAAAATCTTTTATCATGTAAAATATTTACATAAAATTGTTTAAAATTTGCCAGATAGAAAACCTGAAATTAATAATTTTTTTTTTTTTTTTAATTTACATTTTAAATTCAATTCGTAGTAAAATTAATTAAAACTTTTATAAAATGGCACGAACATTAGAAAACAGATTTAAACAAAAAGAATTTTTTTTCTACGTAGTTACAAACATACTCTCTGCTTAAATATACAACCATAAATTCTCGATTTTATTTTCTCGTCTACCATTTTTTTCTAGATAAATTTTAACAAAACTCGATTTAAATTTAATTTATTGTTAATAAATTGTTTAAACAGATGTTATTAAAACAGAAATACCGTTCAACCTCTTAATGGCTCACGCAAAAAAAAACCTGGTGGATACAATCACAACCGCAAACTATAATTTATGTTTGTGGTTATGATTGTGTCAAACACGTCTTAAGTTTTTAGCTAATAATTCTCTCAATCATATTTTTATGTTTAGAAGAATAACGCAAACGATTATTCAAACCATGTTTTTATATTACCCAACACCATGCAACATGTCGATTTTAACATGTTATATGGTTCTCAGAACAAAACAAATTTAATTCCAAAAATTAATTTTTTATTAAAAATACAGTTTACATATATTTATAAATAAAATACAGCATATGAATATTAAAAAATAAAACTAAGTACATACATTTAAGAGAAAATAAAAATCAAGTGCAATACAAAAATATATCTTTTGTTTCTATTTTGAAATCGACTGTATCAATATACATTCTGTTGAGCAGAAATTTCGGGGCTAATGACGAAAATTTGTGTCAAAATTTCTATCCCGCTTTCAATGTTGACTGGAAATGACGTATAAGAAATTTTTTTTTTTAAATACACACTGTTAGCTTTGACAATAAATGATTGCTCATTTATGTTAAACACAATAAATTAAGAAGCAATCGTATTATTATCATGTAAATCATAATAAGACATACATACGTTTTGTTGGTAACTAATATTATTGATTGAATGTATAGCTAAAAATATATATATTACTAGCTGGACCGGCAAACGTTGTTGTGCCACATAACTTATTTCTTTCAGATGTAACAGTGTCTGCTGGCCAAATTTGAAGAAAAAATTATAGGCTACAGTTCTTTCCAGATGTTACACTATTTGCCTGCCCAATTTCAAGAAAATTTATTGATAAGTTAAGAAGATATAGGGAGGCGAAGCTTTTACCTCTCTTGCCCTATTTAATGCCCTGTCCTCTTTCCGATGTTACAGTGGATGCATGCCAAATTTTAAGAAAACCGGTTAATTAGTTAAGAAGATAAAGGGAGGGGGAGCTTTTACCCCTCTTGCTCTATTTTCATGCCCTAAATAATAAAAACTAAAGGCTATAGTTCTTTCCAACTGTAACACTATTTGCCTGCAAATTTCAAAAAAATCGGCTGATTAGCTACGAAGACATAGGGAGGGGCAGATTTTAGCCCTCTTACCTTATTTCACACCCTATTCCTTATTCTCTTTCAGATGTTACATTATCTGCATGCCAAATTTTAGGAAAACCGGTTGATTAGTTAAGAAGATTGGGGAGTGGGAGATTTTACCCCTATTGCAATATTTTTCGCCCTCTAGCGATATAAAATATACTCTACGACCTATTCTCATACCTAACAAATACACATACAAAATTTCATAAAAATCGGTCAAGCCGTTTCGGAGGAGTTCAAAATGGAGGGCATTTTGTTGATATTTTTATGACAATATAAATACAGGTTTTGGAAAATGGCCATAACTCACGAACCAATACACATTTGAAGACCGTTGAT
This sequence comes from Pollenia angustigena, assembly GCA_930367215.1. Taxonomy (NCBI): domain Eukaryota; kingdom Metazoa; phylum Arthropoda; class Insecta; order Diptera; family Polleniidae; genus Pollenia; species Pollenia angustigena. Next base: position 203,031,329 of record OV884059.1, read on the forward strand.
ACATAAAAACCTTGGTATTGACGTCACTTTCCACGTGAACTTTACAGAAAAAAAATCGGTTAACGCATTTCAGAGAACATTAATTACTAACACAATGCAACTTATTTTTATATATATAGATAGCAGCAAACATTTCACAAAATTTAATATGTTTAGCTAGATGAGAGTAACTTTTTAGGTGTAAAACACCATATAATATTATTATAGTGAATTTAAAAAAGCTTAGGACAAAAATTATTTTTTCAAATTATATAAGGACTATAATAAATTTATTATGGTAAACATACACGCAAAGAAAAAACATGGTTGTAGTAAATATATTCTAAGAGCAACATATTATGGTAAGATTCATGATTGTAGTCACCATATTACGATAAGTATTGAATCATATTATGACCAAATATATTCGTAATATTACATCATTATAATTTTCCCTTAGTGCTGGTTCACACAGGTCAAGTTTGACTCTTCAAGTCACGAGCTTTTAGGAGAGAGGGGTAAAGAGAATGGAAAGGGGTACATACTTGACCGTCCAGTCAGTTTTGTATTTTTATTTTCTTTTTTCATCCGTAATATAATGAAAAGCTACAAAGTTGAAGGAAAAGAAAACAAAAATTAATTTTGTGCATGAACGTGAACGCAAGTTCAAAAGAAAATTTAAATAAAACTGTTCTAGTAAACTTGACCTGTGTGAACCAGCACTTAATCATATTATTATCATGTTAATCGTAATAAATTTTGAAGTAATCATATTATTGTCATGTTAATCATTATAAATTAAGAAGCAATCGTATTATTATCATGTTAATCATAATAAATTAAGAAGTATGTAATCATCTTATCTGTATCATAACCTTTCATAACAATAAAAAATAAATAAAAATTTTTTTTTGCATCGATTTTTTATTTTGTGGCACTTCAATATTAGGCAATTAATAATAAAGTGGAGTTGGTCATACATTTGACCCATCTAGGAGCATCCTACGCGCTGCAGGGGTAAAATTAAAGAATTTTATTAAACCGCAATATTTGTATGGTACAGCGCGTAGGATGCTCCTAGATGGGTCAAATGTATGACCAACCACACTTTATTTTTTATTGCCGAATTTCGGTTTTTTTAATTTAAATTTTCGAAATAACGGTATATCTTGAAAACAAGAGCTTAAATAAAAAAAAGGTAAGCACCACTGAATTCAGCGTGCCCCTATTAGGTTAAAATGCCAGGTGCCCGGCTTGTCTGTTTTTTGCAACTAGCACAGTGTACTTGTTATGAAGATAATTTTTTTAAGGGTTGCGAAAGAAAAAAAAAATCATATCTTAAAAAAGAAAGAAACACTTCCTTCAAAGTTTCAGGATTTTTAAAGAACAGTTGGAGGTATTATATTAAAAAAATCAGCCAAATAAAAAATAGGTTTTTGACTTAGTCCGTTTTTTAAATTTAATATTTTGCAGATATTACATTTTTCAAAAAATGACGTTAAAATCATCTTCGTATGTAAAGTAGTTTTCGAGATACTGAAGAAATAAACTCAACACATTCGGCTAATTCGGCAAAATTATGACATTTTGAATATGACATAACTTTCGAAAACATAATTTTAAATTTTTTTTTCGTTCATATATGTACCTTATTAGATAAAAGGAACCTTCTCACCAAATTTCATTAAAATCTAAAGGGGTCATGTCCCACTCTTGGTCGATTTGACATCGATTTACCCACATAAAATTATTTCAATAGTTTAAGGAGATATTATAAAACAATCTTATAGAAAAAAAATTGGCTTAAATGTTTAGGATTTAAGCGATTCTTTCCTTTAGTTTTGATTAAACTAGACTTAGAAAAAATTCTTTCACATATCGAAGATGTTGGAGAAATCGTAAGCAACCCAAATGCAGATTATCTAATTTCTCAGTCTTTTTCCTGGATTTCTCTGATTTTGTACTGTATTTTAAGAATGTATTGCGAGAAGGAAATATATTGTATGAAAATATATTTTTCTTAACACATACACTGATAGAAAAACGAATCTTCATATTGATGATGCCCTAACATCAGAATTGTGACATCAATGTTACTACAAATGGAATCAATTTTGTCATTTTTTACGTGTCATCTATTTTATGACTATAGTGACATCAATTCGATGCCACATTTTGTATATTATTAACATTATTTTCATGATTACAATGTATTATAAGAAGCAAAAATTCCTATATTCTATTTTTTTAAATTATTTAGTTAAATATATCAAATTGTTAAAGTAGAATGATTACGAAAACCATTTGCGGCATGGTGCAGGTTTCTTATTATTGAGAGTTCTGCTGTAAACAAAGGTCGTAATTCAACAAACGTGGAACAAACATATGTAACGGGTAAGTAAATAATAATATTTTCTCACTTTGACTTAAGTCAATTCGAATGACTTCGACTTAATGAAAAACTGTCATTATATTGATGATAATGTGTCCTTTCCCGATGTTACTGCGTCATCGCACTGAGGACATGTTCGTCATTTCTGTGATGCCGATGTGTCATCCCAAGTGATGTTAAGGTTGACATCACCATGATGAAAAGTGTCATGGGGTCAAAAACGAAGACACTTGTCATAGTACTGATGTCAAAATACATCAGCGTTATGACGCCTTTTCTATCAGTGTATCTCTGTAAAACAAATACATAAATAAAAACACAAGAAATAGTTTATAATACTACAAAAATTAAATCTTTGCTACATCGGTTAATCGATTAACCGACTGAAATTAGCCGGTTTAATCGTTAATCGAAAATGGCCAATTTTGAATAAACCGATCGGTTAACCGATCAACTAGTTTACAGAAACTATAATATTGCTTATATTTTAAAAAAAATAACAATATTGTGTGTCCGACAACAATATATTGTTACAATAAACATAGTGTAGTTACCGTAACCATACCCAACCAAACTTTTTCTCGGCGTGTATTAGGCAAAATAAAAATGTGAATAAAAACGATCGTAGTGACCATTCATTTATCATCCTTTTTCTCCGCGTGTTGTTACACAGAAAATAAAATTATGAACATTTTAACTTTTTGTTTAATTTTTCTCGAGCCAATGGTTTTTTCTGTTTAGCAGATACATTTTTTATTTTTATCAAATATTTTCTACCCAATACAAAATTTTTTTATTTTAATTTTAATTTTTTTTTTATCAAATATTTTCTACCCAATACAAAAAATATAACAAAATAATACGAGAGTATTTTTATTAATTTTTCTTTAAAAGTCGCTGTGAAGCAGACACTACGTCAGCAACTTTTTGAATGTAAAAATACTTTTACACTTTTATTTACTTAAAATTTTTTTATATAAAATGCACAATTTAAACAATTGTTATTTATAAATACTTGAGTTGTACTTCTGTTAATGAGTGAAATGAGAAAAAGAGTACTACTTTATATTTTAATACATATCATTGTTATTGTTGTTGGCGTTGTTGTTATTATGTTGTTTGGTCGGTCATCAACTGTTTGGTAATGACTTTGACTTTACTCACTCAAATTCTCGAATACTGGCACTGACGGCTACTATCACAAATACGTTGTCTTTCGTACAAAACAAAAAAAAAAAAAAACAATTCTATTTATTCAAAATAATAAAATTTTGCGAAAATGAAAAAAAAACGAAAACTGCAAAAACACAAATAATTTACTATAGCTAAATATATAAAACACTGTTGGGATCTGGCATAGTACTGTCTCATTGGCAAAATTGTACCAAAATGACATAAATTGTACCAAAATTTCGCTAAAAATAAAAAGCATACAAAGTAAGAATTAAAAACACTTCTTATTCAATAAAAACAAAACATGTAAGAAAGTATAGTCGGTCAAGCCCGGTCACCCTACACCACAGCATATAAAGTCTAATGTTCAAGAGTGTACGTTATTTGGGTTCCATAGGAAATCATGGACCTGCCAGAACAAAAAATTATATTATGAGGTTAAGATTTATAGGTATAAAAGTTCTTTGTGCCGAATATATTTTAGAAATCATTATCTATATGAGATTTATTTCCCACTAAGTGATTTAAGAAAGCGGGCTTTTATAAAACTTATGGATAATTAAAGAACTACCAGCACAACATTTTATCATGGCATAGCAGCTATAGTTAAAGTTATTGTCGCTAATTTTTAAGGCTCAGTTAGCCGGGAGTAACAGTAACGTTGCAAATCAGCTGTTTCTTATTGTTGTATGTAAAGCAACTAGAACGATTATAGTAAGCAGCAAGATGTTACGTCTCAATCTGTAAGAAATAGATTGATCTTACTTTTTTACGGTAAGGTTACTGTTACTGTTATTCCCGGCTAACTGAGCCTTTATATCAATACCCACGTTTATAAGGAAATTATGGCAATAATTGCTATTTGGGGAGTAGTATTTCTATGGAAAGCAATCGTCAAATTTGGACCGATTCCAATAAAATTTGTTAAGATGATTTAGATTGAAATAAAATAAATTTGGCCAAATGTGATCTAAATACCAACGTAATAAGGTGGTTTATAGATTGTATGGGGGCTATATGAAATTATGTACCGATTCTCAACATTTTGAGTAGGCTTTGTAGTTATGTATTGAAACCTATGTACAAAATTTCATCGAATTACCTAAAATATAGCGACCTGTACCTTGCGCACAACGTTACATCGAGACACAACAGCCAAACGAAGAGACATCGTTAAATCTACTTAGAAAGTGATTCTGTGTCGATCGGTATACTATTTTTATTTTTAAGTGCTACACACAAACGCATAATACCCTCTCCACTATTGTGGTGTGGGTACACAAAATTAGGAAGAAGCAAAAATTTATGTATTTCTTTTTTTCTCAATTGCAGACAATAACGTAGGCGCTTAGTTGACAGTGCCACCAAAACAATATACATACAAAAGTGGCGATTTGGAACAGTGATGTCCAAAATGTAAATTATGATTGCATTCGCTGCATCATCTCCGAAAATGTCATGGTCACATATGGTACCGTTACGATTTTATAGCAAGAACAATTTTATCGTAAGCGACAGTTTCATACAAAATTTATTTGAAATAAAATAAAAAAAAACTCTCTCCTGTATTTGATTTTTGGCGCTTACGTTATTTTCGCGGATAGGGGTCGATATACTTATACATCATAAACATAAATAACCAATAAAGTACCAATGTACCAATAAAGTTTCGATAGTACCAAATTTGGTACAATTGTACCACAAATTCCATCAGTGATATAAGAACGAATAATAAAACTTAATAAAATACAAAAAAGTTGAGAGAATAAAAAAAAACAAATCAGAGCTGCCAGTGTTATGTATATATGCACAATTTAAAGAATATAGACTAGACTATAAAACCATTTGGGAAGCTACACCAAACTGTACTTTCAGAAAGAACGTGATGGTAATTTTTTGAAGAAGCTGCCTGTTTAGGGATAACGAGTGGTAGCTAGCATATCGGCCCATTTTTGCGAAATTCAGATATTCAATACGTATATGTATATAACTCGACTAGTGCATTCAATTGATAATATTTTTCAAATCGGTCCAAAATAAGAAATTCTGATATGTTTTTAATTTTTGTTATACCTGAGGTGCCCTACGTTGGGGACCTATGGAGGCCCTCCTGTTATGTCTATTGATCCCAAATCCTTAATTTAAACTCGAATACAAGTCCTTAATTAGCATCTGGAACTTTATGTCAATCGGCCTAAACGTTTACAAACTCCAGAATTAAGTACAAGTGTCGCTAACGATTAATTGGTGTGAAATAATTTTCAACATGACTTTTCATCAAATCGAAGAACACCTTATATATTTGACTTTATTAGCAATTTTGACATTTTGTTGGTTGGAAAACATGGAAAAGTCCATAATTCATTTCAATCATGAATTTTTTTTTTTTTTGTTATTTTAAGGGTTAGAAACACTGAAATATAAAGCGATGGCTTAACCCCGGGCACGCAGAGCTCAATTACCTCCAGATGTTCAATATGCTTGAACGGGAAAAAATTTCTTCTTAATTGGTAAAGATTCGAAGAAGACGGTTAAAGCTCCGGCTACAGTGAAGTTTATCGTTAGAAAATGTTGTAGAATCCACACAGTTTTTAGAGTGATTTTCATATAAATTTTACTACACAATCATTTCCCTGATATTTAAGGCTGTTTTACACTATCACACAAGTCCTACGTATTTTGAGGAAAATACAACCCTGTCATGATAAGTTGTTATTGTTTTTTGAAAATTTTCAAACAATACAGGAAAGCATTTTCGTAAAATACTTAAGACTTTGTGGGACAGTGTATAACCATGAATCAAAAAAACAAGAGTGCGCACTCAGCCGTACAAAAAAAAACTAATTTGCATGAAAATATGGTTACCACTAATTAAAAAAAACATTTTGAAAATAATCATTTGTAAAAGATCAAAATCGCAGAAAACGTTCTCAAGTTGAGATAAAATATATGTAACATAACCGCACTATTTTAGACGTAATACATATGTACATATATGTCAATCCCATAAAAAACTACACAGAAAAAAAATTTTGCGCCAGTAAAAGAATTAATCAAAAATAAAATCAGTTTTAATTAAATATTTAATCAGGTGAATTAAACTTTTAATCCAGTGTATTAAATGTTTAATTGACAATACTTCAATTAAAACGTTTAATTCACTTGATTAAATGTTTAATTAACCTGATTAAATATTTAATTAAAACTGATTTTATTTTTGATTAATTATTTTACTGGCCCAAAAATTTTTTTCTGTGTATGCTGATAGAAAAAACTGAAAACGGATTTAGCCCTGAAATATCTGTATTTCATATATTTTTATTTAAAACGATTTATTTTTACTGCAAGTGTCAGTTCTTAAACATTTCATTAAGTTTTTTATTTAAATTTTATTTAGCGCTTTTTGAGAGGGGCATGGCGCTTTTTGATTAGAAATAGTTCACAACCCTGATTGTAAGGGTTAAAAAAGCGGAGTAAAAATTAGTTATTTTTGTTTTGAAAAAAGTAACCAAAATTGAAAAAAAGTACACCAGTACACATTGGAAAAAAAGTAAAGAATTTTGGTTAAAAGTAACCAAAACGGCAACGCTGGTGGTGATAACGATAGAGGCGGCTATAATCGGTAAAAATACGTTATTCCTAGCCAGGACCAAAGTTAAAATTTTCCGCTTATACATAAATAAAAGGAATATGGGCTAGTCTAGGGGTTCCTATGCGGGCCCCTTGAAAAACAACATTTCATCCGCGGACCCCCAATCGTAATTTTCTATTTGTGAACCCTTAAGCTATTATTTTTAATTTACATGTCCAAGTCTGATAGACAGTCCAAACTATTAAGATATAGTACGGGCAACACTTTTCACTCGACTTTTGAAAATGTAAAAGAGATGACATATTTCTTAATAATTGGAAGCAGCAAAACTAATATCAACACCTAAGCCAGGAAAATTGTCGAAGAAGCAGAGTCTGCTGGACTTCTGGATTTTATAGGCTCTTATGTATATTAAAATCTCCGACCTAGGAATACCATAGGAGGTATAATAACATATTATGTTGTAGGCCTTGCAACAGATATTACACTACTAGTTCAGTTAAGATATCTGGACGAGGTACACTGTAAAACATTTAAGGCACAAAGGGCGTCATACTACTTATTTAAATAAACGTGAAGCATAAACTCTTACCAGCGCAGAGACGTAATATACATGGGCAGTCCCGTGGGTTCAGAAGGCTACGCACAACATCTAGTCGAATTTCAAATGGAGGGCTCACAGATAAAGCGAACTACATAAGTCAGAAAATTATAATTTGAAGGTTAAGTGAATACACTGCCATTATTTTTTTCGAAAATGAGAGTCATTGACTTGGCATTTTCACCGTTAACTTAGGAACGAAATCCTTTCTGTCTTAAAGCCCAAAACAAAATCGAAAAACGTTTGATTACGTACGCAATGTATTATCAGTTTCGCAATTTGCTTAAGCAAATGACAGTTTCATAAAACTTAACGAACAATTTCCTTAAGCTTTTCTATTCGCTTAGTTGCTTAAGCCAGCTCATGCGCATTATGGTTGAGCCTTTTGTCCGTTATAAAACTGAAAAGAATTAAGCTCTGCAAGAAATTTTGTACTAGTTTTGAAAATTTTTATACATATGTATTTCATAACTTGGTTCGGTTTAGCTTTGAGCCCTCCATATCCGCACCCCTAAATTACTGTTTTGGGGATTACCAATATCCATTATGGGCATTTTGTCTTAAGACACAAACAGGTAAGACATTACAAGTATAGAACAAAAATAATAAAAAAAAACAACAACTTAAATCAAGTAATACGCCGAGAGAGTAAAAAAATATGTATGTATTTAAGAAATACCGAGAAAACACGGAATAAATGAACAACGTACAAAATTGATGCGGCGAAAAACCTTGAAACTATCTAGCTAAAAATTTTAGACAGTGCTAATGGTATCACATACATACATATGTATATACATACATTTTAACCTACGTAGATGCTCTTTTTTATAATTTTTGGTTTAGTTTGTAGGTATGTATTTATTGATGTTTTTTTATATTTATTTTTATGATTTTTTTTATTGTAGGTTCGTATTATTGTTTTGTTTTTTTTTTTAATTTGTTTTTGTTTTATAAAAATTCAAAGGTAGTTGTGATAAATATTTTTAATTTAGTTATTTAGATTTTATTATTATGTTGTTGTTGACATTTTGGCGAAGATAAAAACACGCACTCTTGTATACTACATACATATGTACATCCATAAGTAATCAGCAAAATAAAATAAATTACACATTAATGAAGAAGAAAAAAACACTTGTTACTGAGATTTTTCACTTTGTATGATTATTTATTGTAATTTTAAAAAACGGTTTTGTGTAACAGTAATGTAAGGTGGACTTGATATTGAGTTGAGACGCCATTTTATTCGTTTGCATGTTGTTTGTTATTATTTATCATAGAAAAACTTTTTTCTTTTTTTTCATTCGAATATTTTTAAATTGCCAAAAAAATGTTAATTTAGCAAATAAATTTTTTATACATATGTATTTTTTCCACTGCCGACTTTAACGACAACGACTTCGAAGACGTATACGTTATGTACTCAACAAAGGGAGTAGAATAAACAAAAACATAAAAAAGAAAAAATTGTTGTACATCATACGCCACTTTGTACTCATTTGTACTCACTCACAAAAATAAGAACTTTCCTTTTGTTCCGCATAAAAAAAAACTCAAGAAAAACACTGACTGGCACATTGTCAGTTTAGGAATTATGTAGTAAGTCATTCGGTTAGTCTATCCGTCTATCTGCCAACGATATAGTGAGTTGTTTTGTATTATAAATTATTAATTGATTCTTTTAGTATGACCTTTTTTATGTATTGTACAAAATTGTATAATTTTGTTATTTTTTATATTTATGTATTTATTTTTGATTTTTTTTTTCATTTAGTATTTTTTTTTTTTTCATTTAGTTTTTTATTTGTGTTTGATATTCTAGTTGTTGTTGTTGTTATTTTATAGCAAGTGTATAATTGGAAACCATTGAAATTGATATGCTAATTTATATATTTCAACAAACACAAATTTACTTTTCACACACAGATACACACTTTTAAAGTTGTATATTAGTTATAATATAAATAATTTATTTATTTTATTATTTCATATATTTTTTTATTAATACAATAATATTATCTATTAAATATTTAATTTTTATTAAATAAAATTCACATGATGATTGGCAACCCGATTTGCTTTAATTATTAACAATCGATAGTTTACATTTATCGCTTGAAAAAATAAAAACAACAAATTATTAAATTTATTCTTGACATTAAGCGAAGAAAAAATTCAACGAAACGCCAATTAAAAGAAAAAGACGTAAAAAAGAAACCAGAGAAACAGCGCGTTTTTAATTGATGCAAAGTTTTTCTTATTTGTATACAATATTTTTCAACAAACAACAAACATTATAAAGCTTTTTTTTAAACAAACATTTTAAATACTTTTTACACATTTTGAATTAAACAGTAAGAAATTAAAAAAATATACGACCAACCGCTCTATTTTCGGTCTCTTATCCGATTAAATACATAAATAATCATCGTGATTATGACCGTATAGTTCCTCATTAATTTTAAATAAAACGCGCACATAAGAAAATCGACAGTTTCAAACGCTCCAACCAAACGCGACAAGCAAGTGTAACAGACTGACTGAAAGAATATTAATTTGCTATTTTTTTACGGCGAAAATTTGCCAACCATTTAGTTTTGTTTAGTATATTTGTTTTTATTGCTCTTTTTAGCCGTTCTCACAAGCTGCTGAATTATACCAAAAAAAAAAAAATTAAGAATGATTAAAAAAAGCTTTTTTCTCTCTTCTTCTTTAAAATAATCAGCTTATAAGAAAACTTTTTTTCTTTCCATTAATCTCAATTGGGATTAATGTTGGAAGGAATCATATTAAAAAAAAAGGTTATTAAATCAGTAACATACAAAAAAAAAAACAAATCCAAAAAAAGTCTTTTAAACTTTAAATTTGTTTATTAGTAAAAATCCATAAGACGAGTTTTATGGTATTCTATTCCTGCTGAACAATACTGTGTTATTTTTTTAAACTAGTGGTTTGTGTCTAAACTTTAGACTCTAAACTATGTTGCTTTTCAATGTTCCCACTTATGAATTTTCAGTAACAGAACCTAGATCTGTTCTTTTTCAAAAATATATATACATTTTATCTTTATTTCAATAACATTTCTGGCGCTTTGTCTGTCTTTCTGGCACAAGAAGAATTTTTATTTTATCATGTTATCTTAAGCTTACTATCACACAAGTCTTACGTATTTCATAATACTTTGTAAGATAGAAAAGTTTTGTGGCGACTGTAAAAAATTCTAATTTAAAATTACAGTTTGTATTCACACTATCACACGTGAAAATGCTTTTGTTAAAATGCAACCCTGATCAAATGAAATGTACATATTATTGTTTAGAAAACTTTCAAAAAACCATGAAGTGGTTTCAGATGTCAAATTTTTTTTCGTAATACATTTGTATTTGTATTTATTAATTTGAATTTCTAATACAACAAGATACAATATCTTATAAATTACAGTATTAGAATCAGACAAGTTAAACAGAACATTGCAAATTAATAACTTAATTCTACTTAAAACTAAATTAAATTAAACTACAAATTTGAGAATCAAAAGGCTTTGAACAATATTAAAATCATAAAAAACAAAAAATAAGCATTTAATAATAATTTCATTTGTATAACACATTGTATTCACACTATCGCACTTCTACATATTACATGTTGTCATGTTGGCAAAATAAGATCAATATGATGTTGAAATAAGAGAAACACGTACCCTACAAGAAATGGATGACCGAAACTAAAAAAAAAAAATTTTTACTAACTCACTTGCAACAATTTTACATTAGTTGTACACTCTAAAGGCTAGATTACACTATTATACTTTGTATTAATACATGTCAAAATCGCAAGTAATATGACAAAGTGTGATAGTGTGAATGCAATGTGTCACGAAATTGACAAGTATTAAGAAAAAAGTTTGACATCCCATACGACTTCATCGTTTTTTGAAAAATTTCTAAACAATGATACTTTTCATTGGATCAGGGTTGCATTTTATTTCATGTGTGAGTGTTTATACTTTGTGTGATGGTCTGATCACAAACTGTCATGTTACGTTAGATTTTTTGACAGTCGCAACAAAACTCATTAGATTTCTATCTCACAAAGTATTATGGAATACGTAAGACTTGTGAGATAGTGTCAATTTTTTTTAAATTTTTGTTAAACATACGCTTTACTGGCTAATATTTGTGAAAATTTGTGAATTGTTTAAATTAAATACTGCAAAATATTTTAATATTATTAAATTATTGAAATAAATAAAGAAAATCCAAAGGTTTTGGGTAAGTAAGTTATAAAAATGCGAAAAAGAAAAACGCGAAGCTGAAGATGCGGAAAAGCCTGAACAAAATTTGGATGAAGCCAAAAAACTAATATCCGAAGATCCAAGTTGGCCAGCTGAATATTTAAATGTGTCGAAAATTAACAGAAACGTTAAAATCTATGGATGGGCACATCGTTTAAGACGTCAAGGCAAAGGTTTAATTTTTTATTTACATTACGGATTTTTACAATGTTTGGTACACTAAAACCTGTGCCAGAAGGCAAATCGGTAAGTTCCGTTTCGTGAACAATATTGTAGAAACTCTTTTATTTGTTTTATGCACCAGGTGGACACGATGTCATGTAGATTACTGGAAATTAATTGGTTTGGCTCCTGCTGGCGGTGCTGAAAGTATTCTCAATGAAGAGGCTCATCCCGATGTTCAGTTGGATAATCGTCATATTATGATTAGAGGCGAAAACATTTTTCCGTGTTAATTCTTCCACCTGCAGTGAATGGTGTAAACGCATACGTACAGCAGTCAACTTGATTTGGTTGCGTTGTAAGGAGCCAGAGTTGGTAATACGATATTCAGAGGTATGTTATCATGAAAATTTGTTTTGTATTTTACAGTATTTTGTAAATTGTAGCGAAAAACACTTCTTGATCGCACAGTGAGCTCTTTAGTGTGTGCTCTTTACAATTGTGGGGAATCAGACACTCTTTATGGTCTAACAAATTGTCTAAAAAGTTTTTAGTAAAAACTAAACAAGGCAAACGTTTCGAATGGATACAATATGTAGCAGAATTGTACAGTGATATTTAAAAACAGTTAAATGGTGTTTGATCTAGCCAAACGTTTTGCAAAAACCAATAACTTTTTAATAAAACTATTGGTTACGAGCAACGTCTAATATTTAATAAAAAAACTGTTATCATCTGACGTTTATGAAAGGAGGAATAACTGTTACGGACCCTTTTGTATTAAGCCTTTTTGCAATATTCCCATTCTTTAAATATTTCACTTGGTTTTTGCTTAAGCCAACCTTTGGTTAACATTAATGCTATAGATGTAAACATATACTTAGGAATGATTCTAATGAAACTACAAGATATTCTGGTAGTGTATAGGATCATTCCTTAGTATATGAACTTATCTATAGCATCAATGTTAACCAAAGGTTGACTTAAGCAATAACCAAGTGAAATATTGAAGTTGGGACTATTGCAAAAAAGCTTTGTAAAATTTTAATTAACTCAGAGGACAAAAAATAATTATTTATTTATTTAATTTATTTTGTAAAACGAACAAATATTGAGTTTTATTTTAAATAAAAAACAAAAATATGTATGAGAATTGAATAAATTGTGAATTGTGTTTTATTTAAGCTAAAAAGTACGTCAACAGTGACGAATATATGCCTCAGTACTGACTAGTCAGCTGTTACCGGTATATGCATCAGTACTGACTAGTCAGCTGTGTCCGGTTTATATTTCAGTACTGATATGTAAAGAGTATAAGAGTAAACAGCTCAGACATATGTTTTATCTACCACAAAATTCATAGGTTAAAGAAGGATGCAAAATCACACGTACATAAAAGTTTAGGTCATTTTTTTCACGTTGGCCTTAAGAAAATGATAGAAACTTTGTTCTACGCGATGACCGATATCTGTATCAGCAATATCGGTCATATGATAGGTCAAATGACCGTCATTATTCTTGTAGGGTAGTGTTTTTAAAATTTTGACATCAAACATTGTCAAACGCGGTTAGCTGATATTTGACAGCAGATGGTGTAAACTACGGTATTTAGCTACCGGATTTAATGTTTTGGAAAAATGACTATGTACTTTAATAAAATACCTGTGGCAATAAGGAAACAGTGCTCGGAACTACTTATTAAGTTTTGTAGGAAAGCAAAATTAAAAAGTTAAAGTTTTTATTCCTAAACATTTCAACTTAGGTAAACTTATGTATGTGTTGTTTCCAGGTGACAAGTAATTGATTGTGTAGTAAAATTTATATGAAAAGAACTCAAAAAATTGCACATTGAAAAAGGATTAGCAAAAAGTTATTTTGCTATAACATCCTAATAAATCATACAAAATAATTAAAACTTTGTCCATGTGTATGGGTTATAAAGGTGCCATTACTTCAAATGTTGCTTAACCCTTAAGCGAACACCAGGTCCTGGCCAGGCATTTTTGACTTTTTTAAGTTTTTTTTTTTTAATATAATTATTAAATATATTAGAACGAAACTTTATGTTTTCCTCAATCAAAGTGTTTTTTACAAGAAAATTAGAAAAATGAGTAAATTTAAACACCGTGGGCGTGGTAATAGGCCAAATAAAAATTTTGTGCATATTGAATCCACCAGGGCCTGGCCAGGCCCTGACATATTATATATGTACTGCAGTAAATAAAATCAAAATGAAACGTTTCAAAAGTTTCTTTACTGTTTTTTCGAAGAATTATTCTATTTCCCAACAAAATGTTCCTACATTTTTTCATTTTTCGAATTTATTCTATGAGTTAAATTTCAGTTATGTATTTTGTAAAGCTTTTTTTGTAATAGTTCTATTCCTTTAATTTTTCAGAAATGACTTTATACACTACCAGACTATTATATTGTATTTTCTTTTTTACATTTTACCTTAGCCTTCCTTTGGAAAGCAATGAGGTATATTGAATGTTCAGAAAAATTTACAATTATTAGACACCAGCAGAATGTAATGCATTTTCTGGCCCGCTACGGCCTTCGTCAGCATTCTTTGTGTCTCACTGGATAGTGTTACTTTATAAATTGAATGTATTTAACTCAACTATTTTAACAATTAGAAATTGGGAGTTATTTCCTTGTGAAGGTTACTTTATATTATTATAAACATTTTTTCATTTTTCGAATTTATTCTATGAGTTAAATTTCAGTTATGTATTTTGTAAAGGTTTTTTTGTAATAGTTCTATTCCTTTAATTTTTCAGAAATGACTTTATACACTACCAGACTATTATATTGTATTTTCTTTTTTACATTTTACCTTAGCCTTCCTTTGGAAAGCAATGAGGTATATTGAATGTTCAGAAAAATTTACAATTATTAGACACCAGAAGAATGTAATGCATTTTCTGGCCCGCTACGGCCTTCGTCAGCATTCTTTGTGTCTCACTGGATAGTGTTACTTTATAAATTGAATGTATTTAACTCAACTATTTTAACAATTAGAAATTGGGAGTTATTTCCTTGTGAAGGTTACTTTATATTATTATAAACATTTTTTCATTTTTCGAATTTATTCTATGAGTTAAATTTCAGTTATGTATTTTGTAAAGCTTTTTTTGTAATAGTTCTATTCCTTTAATTTTTCAGAAATGACTTTATACACTACCAGACTATTATATTGTATTTTCTTTTTTACATTTTACCTTAGCCTTCCTTTGGAAAGCAATGAGGTATATTGAATGTTCAGAAAAATTTACAATTATTTGACACCAGCAGAATGTAATGCATTTTCTGGCCCGCTACGGCCTTCGTCAGCATTCTTTGTGTCTCACTGGATAGTGTTACTTTATAAATTGAATGTATTTAACTCAACTATTTTAACAATTAGAAATTGGGAGTTATTTCCTTGTGAAGGTTACTTTATATTATTATAAACATTTTTTCATTTTTCGAATTTATTCTATGAGTTAAATTTCAGTTATGTATTTTGTAAAGCTTTTTTTGTAATAGTTCTATTCCTTTAATTTTTCAGAAATGACTTTATACACTACCAGACTATTATATTGTATTTTCTTTTTTACATTTTACCTTAGCCTTCCTTTGGAAAGCAATGAGGTATATTGAATGTTCAGAAAAATTTACAATTATTAGACACCAGCAGAATGTAATGCATTTTCTGGCCCGCTACGGCCTTCGTCAGCATTCTTTGTGTCTCACTGGATAGTGTTACTTTATAAATTGAATGTATTTAACTCAACTATTTTAACAATTAGAAATTGGGAGTTATTTCCTTGTGAAGGTTACTTTATATTATTGTAAACATTTTTTCATTTTTCGAATTTATTCTATGAGTTAAATTTCAGTTATGTATTTTGTAAAGCTTTTTTTGTAATAGTTCTATTCCTTTAATTTATCAGAAATGACTTTATACACTACCAGACTATTATATTGTATTTTCTTTTTTACATTTTACCTTAGCCTTCCTTTGGAAAGCAATGAGGAATATTGAATGTTCAGAAAAATTTACAATTATTAGACACCAGCAGAATGTAATGCATTTTCTGGCCCGCTACGGCCTTCGTCAGCATTCTTTGTGTCTCACTGGATAGTGTTACTTTATAAATTGAATGTATTTAACTCAACTATTTTAACAATTAGAAATTGGGAGTTATTTCCTTGTGAAGGTTACTTTATATTATTATAAACATTTTTTCATTTTTCGAATTTATTCTATGAGTTAAATTTCAGTTATGTATTTTGTAAAGGTTTTTTTGTAATAGTTCTATTCCTTTAATTTTTCAGAAATGACTTTATACACTACCAGACTATTATATTGTATTTTCTTTTTTACATTTTACCTTAGCCTTCCTTTGGAAAGCAATGAGGTATATTGAATGTTCAGAAAAATTTACAATTATTAGACACCAGCAGAATGTAATGCATTTTCTGGCCCGCTACGGCCTTCGTCAGCATTCTTTGTGTCTCACTGGATAGTGTTACTTTATAAATTGAATGTATTTAACTCAACTATTTTAACAATTAGAAATTGGGAGTTATTTCCTTGTGAAGGTTACTTTATATTATTATAAACATTTTTTCATTTTTCGAATTTATTCTATGAGTTAAATTTCAGTTATGTATTTTGTAAAGCTTTTTTTGTAATAGTTCTATTCCTTTAATTTTTCAGAAATGACGTTATACACTACCAGACTATTATATTGTATTTTCTTTTTTACATTTAACCTTAGCCTTCCTTTGGAAAGCAATGAGGTATATTGAATGTTCAGAAAAATTTACAATTATTAGACACCAGCAGAATGTAATGCATTTTCTGGCCCGCTACGGCCTTCGTCAGCATTCTTTGTGTCTCACTGGATAGTGTTACTTTATAAATTGAATGTATTTAACTCAACTATTTTAACAATTAGAAATTGGGAGTTATTTCCTTGTGAAGGTTACTTTATATTATTATAAACATTTTTTCATTTTTCGAATTTATTCTATGAGTTAAATTTCAGTTATGTATTTTGTAAAGCTTTTTTTGTAATAGTTCTATTCCTTTAATTTTTCAGAAATGACTTTATACACTACCAGACTATTATATTGTATTTTCTTTTTTACATTTTACCTTAGCCTTCCTTTGGAAAGCAATGAGGTATATTGAATGTTCAGAAAAATTTACAATTATTAGACACCAGCAGAATGTAATGCATTTTCTGGCCCGCTACGGCCTTCGTCAGCATTCTTTGTGTCTCACTGGATAGTGTTACTTTATAAATTGAATGTATTTAACTCAACTATTTTAACAATTAGAAATTGGGAGTTATTTCCTTGTGAAGGTTACTTTATATTATTATAAACATTTTTTCATTTTTCGAATTTATTCTATGAGTTAAATTTCAGTTATGTATTTTGTAAAGCTTTTTTTGTAATAGTTCTATTCCTTTAATTTTTCAGAAATGACTTTATACACTACCAGACTATTATATTGTATTTTCTTTTTTACATTTTACCTTAGTCTGAAAAATACATAACTGAAATTTAACTCATAGAATAAATTCGAAAAATGAAAAAATGTTTATAATAATATAAAGTAACCTTCACAAGGAAATAACTCCCAATTTATAATTGTTAAAATGTTCCTACTATAGCCATAAAACTCCATACATATAAAAATAGTCCCAGCCAGGCCCAGGGGTTCGTTAGTGTGAGTTTTTCTATAGTCATAAAAAGCTCCATATAAAATACAATGAGTCCCAGCCAGGCCCTGGTGTTCGTTTGCGTAAAGGCCCAAATACACTGGTCAAATTCCCATCCAGCATTAAGGTAGCATTAGTGAAAATGAGTTTGTATGTGTGACACCGACGATGCTTGATGGAAAATCAAAAAATTTAGATATTTAGCATGCTTGACGAGTGATTTTGATGAATGTATTGGCGTTACTCTTCAAGCACCCACACACTTTAAACGTGATTTCAAACCGAACAGACACTAAAAATGTCGGATGAAAAACAAAAAAATGCTTTGGAGGAAAAACAATGTTATTTAATAATTTTCTCCTTCTTTTCTTCAATTCTTTTTTTATTTATTAAAAAACAACACAGTTAAAAGTATGTAATCACAATTAACACTTTTTATCTATATTTTAATATTTTTTACTCCTGCTGTTGTCACTTCAAAATAAAATGCAAAATGAATGCTTGACAGCTCATCCAGCAAATGTATGTTCTAATGTCAAGCACACGTACACTAGCTTGATGTCAAGCATTTGACAAGTGTATTTGGGCCTTAAAATCATTTTGGTGTTTGCTTAAGAGTTAAAAAATATTTTACAATACATGTCCAAAGCAACATAAGCGCAACATAATAAAATTTTAGTATACATATGTATGTACATATCGTCGGTTGATAATTTAAATGTCGTATGTGGATTTTTTGCGGTTTTGAGTTAAGATCGATTCCTTAGGTTTTCCGACCTGATCTTTCATTTGGCGTAAACTCTTACCCAACAAACACGAAGGTTTGATTTCAAATTGAAAATGATTTGAAATCAAACGTTTTCTCAAACGACAAACGTTTGATAATGATTTGAAAATCATTTGAAAATCATAGCGTTCTTAACAAAAAGGGGAAATTATTTTCAAATTGAAAAATGCCTTTATTTTCAACTTGCTTTCAAACGTAATACTCAAATGTTTTTCAAATGTGAATTATAATACAATGTGGAATATAAAAAATATTTAATTTATTTTAATTTGAATTTATTATTTATTTAAAAAAACTGTGGGATAAACATTCGGCACCATAGCTAAAAGATGAAATAATGTTCTTTCCGTCCTCTAATTCTTGGAAAGACAAACTACTTGGCTCCCTTTTATTTTGAGGATTGTAGCACAACGATCGTTCAACAAACTTTCTCCACTTTCCCGTTTTTTTTCTTTTTTTTCGTATTTTTAATCATTATAATTACTCAAAAATAATTTATATTTTTTACTAAAATTTATCAAAATTTATTTTTAATAGTAAAACACATGTAACCACAAAGTAAAAAATGTAACTTTAATCGCTATTTTTAATGATTAGTATTTTTGATTTGAATTTCACATTTGACAAGCATTTGACATCAAATTGATAAAACATTTGATATCAAATGTTTATTTTCAAATCATTATCAATTTGAATTTAAATGTTAAATCAAACAATTGAAAAACGTTTGAGAATTGTGTTTGATTTCATATGATAAAGTCATTTCATATCAAAGGTGTGACTTCGTGTTTGTTGGGTATTCATTCATATAAGTGTGTACATATGTTAGTACATACATAAATACATTTTAATGTATCTACATAAATATTCATACATTCCCGTTTTCTGATGTAAAAAAAAAAAATTTTTTTTGTGTACAAGGCCGTTCAAGTAATTGAATATATTATTTCATTCCTTATGTTGAGTTCCCACCAATTTATATTGTGTGTACTCTCTTCTTTTAAAAATAAAATGAGTGTTTCTGTTTATATTTGGTTGTCTAACGGCATATTTTTCTTTTCTTCTTTATGAACATTTGCGCACTTTTTTTTGCCCCAAATTCATATATTTTAAGGACCTTGAGTATGCTTCTATGTAAAATCAAACACGAAGAAAAATATAACAGTACAATAGAGTTATGTTTTCATTTTGTCAATGTAGCGGAGGTGATAGATTTATAGTATTCTCGCACACAAACTTGTTAAAGCTTTTTTTATATTCATACAACACGACATAAGTATGTATTTGTGTGTTATTACCCTGCAAATAATAGGACCAGTCCAAACACGCGTGTAAAGAGTAGTCCACAAGGGACCAGGACTAGTCCACAAGTAACCCAAACGTATGGAAAAAACCTGGTCTATTTAACATTACGATGTCCTAGGAGAGGACCATATAACCCACCTTTGGACCACTAAGGAGTAGTTTTAAAACTACTCCATGGTATATAACCCACCTTTGGACCAGTAAGGAGTAGTTTTAAAACTACTCCATGGTATACTCAAGAGGATTAGTTTTGAAGTCGTTTAAACACGAAAGCATGTCGTTAAAAAACGAAGACATGTCGTCTCACTACAAACACTTTTTAACAATGGCATGGTCCATGCTTGCATTACATCGGACTAGTCCATGGAGTAGTCCATTTTATCAAAATGGGTCAGGTGGTCCAATTTTATTTGCAGGGTAATAATAGTTACCCAACGGGAACAAGAAGTAGTAGAGAGGCCTTCTAAAAATTTTTTCGACATAAGACCTTCCAGACGCAAAAAGTTTCCTTAATTTCAATATCGTTTGCCTCATATAATTAACATGTATTCGCACATTTGCTTAAGCCAACTTAGGCACATTATGGTTGGGCCTTTAGTAAGAATGAAGTCCTCTCATAGTGTAATTGCGAGTTAAAGCTATCTCCCTTTTTGTAATTTTTATAGATTTTACACATTGGTAATACATATGTACGTTGTTTTACTATTTGGTACAAACTAGAGTTGTCAACCGATTAAGAATAATTCGATTAATCGATCAAACAAAACCAAACTCTTGTTCGAATAAGTTCAAAACGCCGATTTTCGAATAACGAATAAATCGATTAAATATTGTCGATTAATCGAACAACCATTTTTTATTAAAAAATAAATTAAATAAAAGCTTAGAATTTGATTAATTCTCATAAGGTTTTAGTGATTTTATACAAAATGTAGGAAAGTTAAAAAATATTGCTGCTATAGCCCTGGTTGTAATTAATCTTAATTTTTGCACTCATTGTATATCAAAAATGTATTTTATGTTTTTATTTAACAAATCTTATCAAACATTTGAGTAGGTGAGTTGCAAAACTCGTTCGTTACAAAATTTAAAATACGAAATGAAATGATATAATTGTATCAATGCATGTCCTCTTCCTTGTTTTTAGCACGGACATGCAATCAGAATATTTCGTCTAATAAAGCGCCAAAAGAACTGTAAGAATCCTTTGCCATCTCGTATTTTTAATTTTGCAACGAACGAGTTTTGTATCTCATCTTCTCAATTGTATCAGCTGTTTTGTTTTTAAGTCAAACGTTAAAAAATTTTGAAGAAAGGGAATCTTTCAATTTCGGGTGAAAATTTAGAAATAAACGAAAAGCTTAAAAATAAAGAATTGATTTATATAAATCATATATTGAAAGTAAAAATTGTTGTTATTGTACTATAATACAATTTTTTTTAAATTATATATGTATATCTTTACAATTTGTAAGTGCCACAATACTACTATTTAAAACGATGTAGTGGAAGATAATCCAACGACATCAAGAAATGCCGAACTTGGTCCAATGGAAAAATACATTAAGACGGCGGCTGTCGATAGAAATTGTAGACAGAAGTTTGGCTGAAGATGGTAGGTCTTCCAACGCCTTTCGAAAATCCAGAGTAATATCGGATTATTAGGCAATTAAGGGTTTTACGATGCCTTAAAGTAATACAACGATGTGGAGTTAAGATGAAAAATCTTATGCATCAAAAAAAGAAGAAGTAATAGCGGATGGAATGAAAGATTTTCCATAGTAATTTTTTTGTTAAAATAATTTTTTTATTCGTTATTCTCATCGATTAATCGAATAATTTTTTAGATTTAATCGTTTGATCGAACGAACAAAAACAATTAGTTGAATTATTCGAACAAAGTTGAAAGGCGAATAATTGACAACTCTAGTACAAACCAATTAAAAGAAGATATCAATAAAGTACGATTCACCAAATCGACTTCGAGGCTTATGAATATGTTATAAAAAACAATACCCTTCACCGAAGGTAAAAGGGTATATATAAGTTTGGCATTCCGTTTATATATATATATTCTGGATCCTTATAGAAAGAGAAGTTCAAATCCGGTTGACCGTCTGTCCGTCCGTGTTTGTGTTGAAATGGGTTTTCCGAAGATAAGATGAGGACTTTGGTATATATGTATTTATGTTATATTTGTTATTGAAATTCAGCAAGATCGGTCCATAAATGACGGAAATATGAGAATAAAAACACAATTGCCTCTAACTTAACCCATTAATCATTTGTAGTTATTTGCTTTTTACGTCTTTTTCTTTATATCAAGACAACGGCAAGAGCCAAAAATCCAAAATTAGGCGTAGCACAAAATGGTTTTTTTTATATCTTAAGAACGGTAAGAGCAAGGTATATTTACACAAGGTAGACTCATTTGGGAGTGTAGACATGCTGCTCTATAAAAGGAACCTATTTGTCAAAATTGTCTTCATATAAAACAAAAACAATTTAACGCACACATGTACACATTTTGGCTCATATACACGAAATTTTACGTTTATGTTCCAACTAGGGGTAATCAGCTGACAAACATATTGGCCAACGAGTTTACCTTGTGTAAGAGAAATATTGTTATTATTAGGTTTGATCGACTTTAACTCAGGCACTTTTTATACGATTAGAGAAAATTAGACATTATTCGACGCTTAATTTAGAAGTCTTGGAAACAATAAAGGTACAACTCATTTTAGTTGATATAGAATTTGACTGTGGATGGCTGCTGAACGAAAAGTATATATCGAAAATCACAAATGTACCGTTATGTAGTGAATGTGGTAAAATTGTACATGCTAGCCTTGTTGTAAATTTTGTTTTAGCTTTATTTAGGGTAATGAAATGACTACCTCCCATATGTCGTTTTTCTCAAGAACTTAATTTTACAAATATTTATAATCAACACTAAAAAATTAATATTGGTTTTATATGCATTTTCTAAATAACTAATACAATTTATTTTAATTGTAATTAATTATATTAAGGGTGTTCATGATATCGCTTAAAATTGTTGTTTGTGCAAATGGGCAAACTTGCGCGACTCGTTTCATGAAGATCCTTTTTAATTTTTGTGTAATTTAAAACAATTAATGTAATTTCAAACTGAAACGTCATTAAAAAACAAGTAAGAAAGTATAGTCGGTCAAGTCCGGCCATATGATACCCTGCACCACAGTATTAAAAAACCCATCATGCTTATATGTCCATATAAATATGGAATTTATCTCTATGTTTATAAACTTCATTAAAATCTGTTTGAAAGTTTGTGAGAGGCAGAAATTGTCCCCTACCTCCCCTTGTGGTCCTTTTTTTTGAAAAGCTGTATAGCTTATGTGTCCATATAGATATTGATCTATCTCTGTTTTAAATTTCATTAAAATCGGTTTGATAGTTTCTGAGAGGAAGAAATTTTCCCCTATCTTTCCTCGTGGTCCTACGATAATAGTCTTATTCCTTCAATATTTTCCATAGAAAATATTCCCGGAAAATATTGAAGAATTAAGACTATTAAAGTATAAAAGCTTTTAAAATTGTAATTAGACTTAGAATACACATTCGAATAAATATGAAAATTTATACAATAAATGTTACTCACCATGAAAAAAAATTCCCAGGGGCCTAATTCTGGCAGTCGATACTGAACGAAGCGAAATTATTTTTTCAGTATTGTGAAACTCAAATTAATTTTTTACAACACCGAAAAAATAATTCCGATTCAGGCAGTATTGACTGAAATAATTAGATATTAAATTGCTTTCGAATCGAGAAAGTACTCAATCACAACTGCCAGAATCATGCCCCAGATTCTATTTGTTAAAATAATTAGGTTAAATAAATGAAATGTCCAATAGGCACTATTCAGTTATAAGATACAAAGAATGCTGACGAAGACCAAAGCGCCCAGAAATGGCATTACATTCTGCTGGTATATAATAGTTGTATAAATTTTCTATACAATTAACTTCATTTCTAGCCAGAGGATAGTAAAGTAAGCTTCATAACAGCAATATGTAAACGAAAATTCTGATAGTGCATAGAAAATATTCCTGATAAATATTGAAGGAATAAGAGTATTAAGGTATAAAAGCTTTTAAAATTGTAATTTGACTTCGAATAAATATGAAAATAGTTATAAAAAAAAGTTGAAATTTGTGAATAAACAGTGAAATTTGTTTTTAAACATGCATAAAGAAAGGAATTTATTGTTTATTAACACTTGAATGTTTCATTGAAAACGGCTGTAAGCATTAAAAAAATTGTTTGTAAAAATCAAGTTTACGAGTCAAAAATGTTGGGCAAATTTAAAAAGTTTGTGTAATTTTTGACAGTTCATTTGTGGGGGCGTAAAAATTCACAGTTTGCACAGATTGCGAGACTTTTAAGCGATATCATGAAAACCAGGGCTGTGGAGTCGTCAAGAAATAGTTATAACTCCGACTCCGACTCCTTTTGCTGTAATTTTTTAAGTACGACTCCAACTCCGACTCCGACTCCAACTCCGACTCCAACTCCGACTCCGACTCTGACTCCTACTCTAACCCATCATTATTTATGAGACTAGTTCTTATTTGACTTTAAACTCTTTTAATTTGTTTTTTAATTCAGTACCTTTTAAATGGTTAAATATAGCAAGAAAATTATTCTGTAAAACTTTCAAATCGATATTTTAATTCTAACGTGCCGCATTGAGCTTTAACATATGAGGAGGAAAGCTCGAAAAACATATAGCGCCCGATTAAATAGACCAACTGAGCTCTACTTTTTTGATTCTACAGTGTTATGTCATTATTGACTAATAACTCAACAGTTAAACATTTTAAGCCAACTGTAATATAGAAAAATAATGGATTTAATTTTGGAACCACCGAGTTTTGTTACGAACTTTCGAAAGATATGAGTTTTGATTCAAACCGTATGGGATCATTAAACTTTAGTATATTTTAAAAGTTATATTTATTTATTAAATATATGCAAACAGTGCTAAAAAATGTAACAATAGTTGTGTAGGGAAGAGATAAACTACACCAATTCACATCTGTTGGAATTTATAGATGTGTGAATTTCCATAAGTTCTATCTAATGCAGCTTTCGAGATAGAAAAGTTTAAAACAATGCCAAGTCCAATTTGCTAAAACGGTAAGGGTACCAAGTGCACTAAGTATTGTTTACCACAGAATTTGTAGAGACAAAGAACATCATAAGTTCTTTTTTGTAAATTGTGAAGTGAGGTCTTTTGTTTTTAATATACATAAATTCAAACACTGCCGTTTTGGTCTTGTTTTATTTATTAAGTCAAATATTAAGACCAACTTTTTTAATCATTCTCAGGAAAATTAAATATATTTTTATTAAAACATGCAGATGCGCCTTCAGTTGTTACTTCTACAATTTTTATAACACATTTTGAAGAGAAACGTACCGTAAAAAGTTCTATTATTTCTGGGATCATTAAAATATTCGGATCATTAAAATATTCGGACAAAGGCAAATTTTTAATACAGAAATAGCATCATTTGCGATTTTCAACGTGTTTCAAAATGTGGCTTGCAGTGTTAAAAAAATAAGAATTTTTAAACAACTAAATTGAAATCGTTTTCTTCAGTACATTATTGCTTTTTTCCGTTCCAAGTTCAATATTATTATTGTCAAAGACCGAAATTTGAAATTGCAAGTCTTTATTATCTCTCCAATTTTTCCTAAATTGAGTAGATAAAAGAATTCTCAAATCATTTTTCGGGTTTACCCCCAGATTGATGGGAATTATATTAAGAACAATGTCATGTATTTTTCCGAGCTCCTTTTCCTTTTTTTCTATTATAATTCACCTTGAAGGTTAGAACTTAAAATTAAGTTTACTTAATGCTTTCACCACAGGAGCTACAGCAGATTTCAAGTCATATATCGGAACATGGCTACAAAAATATTTGTTAATATACGATAAATAAAAAACAACAAATTTTTAACTTCCTTAATTCGGCTCTATTTCATTAGGGATATCTTGGCGAAATTCAAACAGTGAACCAGCGAGTTTTGTTACAGAAATATTAGGTCACATAAAAACATAGAAAAGGACATGCTTCGATACAATCTATATATTTCTCATAAATTGCTAAAAGAACTGTCAAAATAAGATGTTATCTCAATTTTTCTAACTCCCCTACTCATATGAAAAGTATACTGGTCATTATCTTCTGACTTATTGCCAATTCCACCAATTTATTTAAATATCAATTTATGTTTAAAAATTGTTTTTTTTTTTATGTGGAATAAAAATAAAATTATATGAAAAATTATATTTAAATATGAATTGATATTTTAAAAGAATTGCTGAAATTGGTCATTAAAATTTTTTTATTTTGAAAAATATTAGAAAAAATTTTAATGCCAAAAAGTCGGAGTCGGAGTCATTAGTGTTTGTGGGTACTTCGACTCCGACTCCGGTACAAAAACCTCAACTCCGACTCTTCAACTCCGACTCCGACTCCACAGCCCTGATGAAAACCCTAATTGACTTTTGATATGTATTCTTCAATTTATTTATCATTTTTTTTGTGTTTTGTAGATCTAAGGGATGAGCCATAAAATCTTTATTTGAATGTATATTGTCTGGTCAATTTTTTTGTATACGAAAATCGCACATTCCTAATATTTTAATGACTGGATTCGAACGCTTCTTCAGACAAACACCCTAGAATAAAAAAAATTAAAACAATTACCATCAAAAGTTTTCTTGAGAGTCAAAAATTACATTAATAAGATTTATGGCCAATTTTCAGGACTGATATTAATTGGACACCCTACTATTGATAAACTGAAATTTATTATTAGTAGGATAAGCTATTCCTATACGCATTTCACTGGTTGCTTAGGCCAGGTCATCAGGAAACTTCATCCAAACATTTTAAAAAAGCTTAAAATATTTAATCAAATAAAACTGCTAAAGGCTAGTAGATTACACTATTATACTTTGTATTAATACATGTCAAAAGCTCGAATAATATGACAAAGTGTGATAGTGTGAATGCAATGTGTCACGAAAATGACAAGTATTATGAAAAAAGTTTGACTTCCCATACGACTTCATCGTTTTTTGAAAAATTTCTAAACAATAAACTTTTCATTGGATCGGGGTTGCATGGCCCAATGTTCTGTAGTATGGACCATGCTATAAAAAATTAACATGCAGTGCTGCCAATAACTGCATGAAGTATACTTTTCTATAGTTTACAGTATTACACATTGGTAGCCCTGATGGTGTCCATTATTAATTGTTTATTTTGTGGAAAAAGGTAAACAAATTAAAAATATCAAGTAAATATATTTAATAATAGCAATAATAGACTACAGTACACACCATTAAAGGCGATTAGTAAAAAATGAAAAATGCTTAAACTACCCCTTAAGTGTACTCCATACTGTAGTAACATGGAGTACTTTTAAAACTAACCCACTTTAGTACTCCATGGAGTAGTTTAGGGACTACTTCGGTGGGTTATATGGTCCCCTCCTAGGACATCGTAATGTTAAATGGACCACCTTATGCCCATATATTTGAGTTAAATTCTTATTTATGTTAAATTAAATAAAAATGTAATTTAAAGCAACGAAAAGTTCAATTAATTTTTACTGTAAAAAATTCAACACCATATTCCGTAAAATCAAATAAATATTCAGTTATTTTGTAAAATTTTACTGTCAAAAATTCAACACCATATTCAGTGAAAACAATTAAATATTCAGTTATTTTATATAATTTTACTACCAAAAATTAATTTTTACTTATCTATAAAAAATGAATTGCTTGTTTTGTGTAAGCAATTCCCATTTTCTATTTGTTAATATAATTTAGTTAAATACATCAAATTTTAAAAGTAAAATAATTGCGAAGCCATATCGGTCATGCTGCTGGTGTCTTATAATTGAGAGTTCTTCTGTAAACAACGTGGTCAGTACAACAAAAGTAAAACAAACGTGTGTAACAGGCAGGGGTGCCAGATAATTTTGATAAAAAATCGTCATATTTTAAAAAAAAAATCGGCATTATCGGCACTTTAATATAAAACAAGTAAGAGTGCTATATTCGGCTATGCCGAATCTTATATACCCTTCACCATGGTTTGGAAAGAACAGAAGTTTATATATATATTTAAATACATGTATATATACATGTATATTTATAAAATATATATCGTTTAGTTTTATTTAATTATTTGCACATGATTGCGTGCTATTAAATATATTAAAAGTTTAATTAATATATAGCACGTTAAGTTTTGATCGAATTTCAGTATTTGGTCATGCCGACATCTTAAAGTATTTTTTTTTTTTTTTTTTTTTTTTTTTTTTATTTTCAATTCAATTCAATTATTTACTTTATTGACAATAATAATAATATTAATATAAGTACAAATGTATAGCTTAACATTATAGTTTTGCAATAAAATAAAATTACCATTTACTTTGGTGATAAAACTTGTAGTCGGGAAGTTCTATGGTTCACGAAAATAGGTATTAAAAAAAAACTATATTTTTGACATTACTTTTTTTTTTACCGATATTCCGAGTTTTTCTAAAGATTTCCGATATTTTGATATCTAAAACGTATGAATAGGTCATAATACAGCTCTAAAATTTTAGTTTTTATAAAAATGTTAATGTTTTTAGTCCTTTTTTGGAGTATTTTGCACATAACTTAACCATTTTTAACCGTTTTGGCAGATTTATATACCAATGTGCTTAAAAATAATATTTCCATTAAATTGGCTTATAGGCATATATATATATACCTACATATTTGTACATATATTTAAGCAAACTTAATTATAAAAAAAACAAACTTAATTATAAAATAAAAAACAAACTTAATTATAAAAAAGAGTAACTTTTGGGATTTCAGTATTTTGATTATAACTCAGCCATTTTTTAACCGATTTGACAGATTTATATACCGACGTGTTTAGCAAGAAATTTACCATTTATTTGTGTTATAAAACTTGGACTCGGGAAGATCCATGGCTACCGAAAATGGGTATTTAAAAAAAAACCGGTTTTCCCGAGTTCTTTATAAAATATGTTCTACTTAAAATTTCCGATATTTTGGTATATAAGTCATTTCCATAGGACATATGACAGCCCTAAAATTTAGGTTTTTATACAATTTTTAAAACGTATGAATAGGTCATAATACAGCTGTAAAATTTTAGTTTTTATAAAAATGTTAATGTTTTTAGTCCTTTTTTGGAGTATTTTGCACATAACTTAACCATTTTTAACCGATTTGGCAGATTTATATACCAACGTGCTTAAAAATAACATTTCCATTAAATTGGCTTTTAGGCATATATATATATATATATATATATATATATATATATATACCTACATATGTGTACATATATTTAAGCAAACTTAATTATAAAAAAAACAAACTTAATTATAAAAAAGAGTAACTTTTGGGATTTCAGTATTTTTATTATAACTCAGCCATTTTTTAACCGATTTGACAGATTTATATACCGACGTGTTGAGCAAGAAATTTACCATTTATTTGTGTTATAAAACTTGGACTCGAGAAGATCCATGGTTACCGAAAATGGGTATTTAAAAAAAAAAATAATTTTGGTCATAACTTTTTTGTATCTGAACCGATTTTCCCGAGTTCTTTATAAAATATGTTCTACTAAAAATTTCCGATATTTTGGTATATAAGTCATATCTATAGGACATATGACAGCCCTAAAATTAAGGTTTTTATAAAATTTTTACTTTTTTTGTACGGGAGGTACCACGCCCACTTCTCCCATCCCGCCCACATTTTGTAGGGTGGTGTGTATTGACAACCAAAATGTGTGTACCCAATTTGGAAACTTTGGCTCTTACCGTTCTCCAGATATACAGAAAAAAGCAATAAAAATACAACAACAACAAGGGATTTTTGGAAAAAATTAGAGGCAGTCGTGGTTTTTTGATCATATCTCAGCCATTTGTGGACCGATCTTGCTGAATTTCAATAGCAAGAAATGGTGGACTATATGTGACATAAATGTAAAACAACCTAGCCGCTATCATGTCTGGATTATCCGGAAAACACATATCAAACGTAAGACGGACAGACGGACGGACGGACAGACGGACAGACGGACATCGTTAAATCAACTTCTCTTCTCATATGGACCCAAAATATATATACTTTATGGGGTCTAAAATCAATATTGTGGAAATTACAAACGTTATGACAAACTTATATATACCCTTTTACACCTGTGGTGAAGGGTATAAAAATCGGCAAAAAATCGGCAAATTAAAAATACCTATTTTAAATACAATAAAACCTATTCTTACTTACAAATAAGAACAATTTAGAATTATCTAATGTTTATAACTTATGAAATTTCAAAAGTCTCAATCAAAATAAACGTTTTACAAAGAAATTGTAGTTAAATATAAAGTTTTTCTTAACTTTTTTATAATTAAGTATATTTCATATACAAATATTTGAGTTTGACATTTTTATTAAATCCGTTTTAATATTAATATCAAAACAGTTTAAATTATTAATTTTTAAATAATCTTTAAAAAACGAATAACTTGCAAAAATAAAATCTGAAATTTTTTGCCAAAAAGTTTGCAAATTTATTTAATTTTCCTTACATAAGAATTGGCTATTTAATTTATGTACTAAAATCGTCCTCAATTGCGTTATAATCTTAAAAAAAAATTATTTATTTTTGTATTGGTATTTTGTATTTATTAATTTGATTTTCTAACACAACAAGACACAATATCTTATAAATTACAGCATTAGAATCAGACAAGTTAAAGTATACATTGATAAAGAAATATTTTCTAAAAACTACATAGATTATATTTAAATTTAAATAGAGTAAAATAAATAAAGTAAAGGTATATAAAAATAAAAATAAAATAAAATTTAATTATCAAAGTAATTATTATATAAATTATATTCATTGATAGTGAATATAAATTTATCTTACCTTTATTCTTTTGTAAGTATTTATCTATCCATTTTCAAACACAAATATAAAGTGTTTTATATTTTCCTAATAGAAAAAGAAATTTTAACTAAATTATTTTAGGTTTAAAAATTATTTCTTTTTTAACTTAGGCCTTTAATTCTTCATAGTGGAATATTTTTCAAATAAAAATGTATTAACCCAACACATATTACAAGCACTGCGTTTAATATTAAATAAAACTAACCCGTTTTTCTTTAGTAGAAGCGCTGACTTAATAACAGTTGTCTCTTTTCAATGTTACAACTGTTTCAGTATCGCTTAAAGTTAGTGCCGGTTCACACACGTCAAGTTTGACTCGTCAAGTCTTGAGTTTTTAGGAGAGAGGGGAAAGGAAATGGCATTCTCTTTTCCCTTCTCTCCTAAAAGATCAAGACTTGAAGAGTCAAACTTGACGTGTGTGAACCAGCACTTAGTGTAGTATTATCAAACAAACAAAAAGTAATCGCCTTTAACGTGTTAGTCAAAAAATCGGCATTTTTGGAGCAAAAATCGGCAAATCGGAACTTTGATAAGTCTGAGATCACACTATGAAAGTTTTCTTTCAGAAAGTCTGAGTTTATGGGTGAGAGGGGAAAAAGGAACAGAACTTTAGGGGCAAAAAAAATGCCGATAAATCGGCAAAAATGGCAGGCCTGGTAACAGGGTAAGTAAATAATAATATTCTCCGTCTCTCTCTCTCTCGCTTATAAGAAAAACAAGCGGACAGGTGTCTGTCTGGAATTTTTCAGAAATTCGGCTCTTTTGTGGAGTAAACGAAAATTACTGAATTTAATAAAATAACTGAATATTTAATTGTTTTTACTGAATATGGTGTTGAATTTTTGACAGTAAAATTTTACAAAATAACTGAATATTTATTTGATTTTACGGAATATGGTGTTGAATTTTTGACAGTAAAAATTAAATGAACTTTTTGATAAAAATAAATGAAAAATAAGTATACCGGTTTTTAATTGAATTTTCATTTATTTTATATTACAATTTCAGTTAATTTTACGTACAGAATATTGTGAGTGCATGTATGGACTAGTTTCGTAATCTGCAGGGGTAGTAAGATTTTGACAACGACGAGGAATTTTACACAAACAAAATGGCTGTTGTTTTTTGTGTTGTTGTATTGTTGTAGAAGTAAGCAGACCTATTTCTATCTCACAATGTATTATAGAATACGTAAGACTTGTGAGATAGTGAAAACTAGCCCTAAGCGAATAGTAATTATAAACCCTTAAAAGTCTTACCCGTAATAATATCAAAGCTTAAACAAAACACCAACAACAAACAGTGAGTTTGTCTTTTCTTACAACACCAATTGTAGTGGTTGATTTTTTGTCAACTCTTATTATAGTTGTAAGGGGAAAACAAAAATAAAAACAAATTGCTTTATTTCATTGTTGCCAGTTCAGTTTTTGCACTGCCACTAGCATATTTGTTATCAAAAGTTGTCTTGGAAGTCAAAAAGTTTCATTTATAAGATTTGGTTTAAAAGTGCTAAATTCCCAATTACCAATTATAAACCTTATAAACCGTACTTGGCATGTAATATCAGCCAAACTGACTTAAATGTTAGTTTCTTGTACTATTTAATAGCTCTTTAGAGTTTAAACGTTGTAACATTAACAGGGACTCTGCACGATAAAACTCTTAGCATTATGCCAAAATTCTCAATAATATTATTACCAATTCCCGTTAAAAAAGCAAAATTTTGGAAAAGCAATTTTTTATTATTATTCCTTGTGTATATTTGAAATCTATCTTCTTATCTACATATACAAGTATATATAAAAATAATTTGTCTTATGTTCGTGATTTTATAACTCGAGAACCACTCAACCGATTTTTAGCGAGTACATGCGTTAGAAAGGTCTACTTTCACTGATGGTTTATAAAGAAAAAATCCCGGTAGGTGGCGCTGTTGTCGTGATATTGAAATTTTTTTTATTGATGGTAGATAGCGGTGGGGTCAAGTTATTAACAAAATTCTCCAGTATTTCATTTTCAGCTGGTATATATATAAAAAGAAATGTACACTTTGATGTCACCACACACTGCGGAAACGGGCCGACCGATTTCAACCAAAGTTTCAGGGTACGTTGGGGATGGTCTGTAGATGGTTTTTGTTAAGTTTGCATCGGCCCAGGGGTCCCGGAGATATGGCATTTAGATTATCCTATATATTCCCATACAAATATCAACAAAATTCCCTTTTCCGAGACGGCTTTTATTATCGCTAGAGGGCTTAAAATAGGGCAAGAGGGACAAAAGCTCTCCTTCCATATATCTTCTTAACTAATCAACCGGTTTTCTTACAATTTGGCTTGCGGGCACTGTACCATCTGAAAGAAAATAGGGAATAGGGTGTGAAATAGGGCAAGAGGGGAAAAATACCCCCTCCCTATAGCTTCTTAACTAATCAACCGCTTTTCTTAAAATTTGGCAGGCAAATAGTGTAGCATTTGGAAGGAACTCTAGCCTTTAATTTTTATTATCTTTTAAACTAATTAACCGGTTTTCCTAAAATTTGGCATGCAGACACTGTAAAATCTGCAAGAAATAATTTATACGGCAAAACAACTTTTGTCGGGTTGGCTAGTTATGTATAAAATAATCCCATATTTACTAAAAAATTATTGAAAATGAAAAATATTTTTTTTTACGTAGAAACAAAAGATTATTAACTAACTGCCTGTTTGTAGAACGCGAGTACAAAAGCGACTCGTCAATCTAACATTTAAAACAAAAACAAATTTTGAATTTTTGTTTTTGTTTTAAATGTAAGTTTGACGAGTCACTTTTGCACTCGCATTCTACAAACAGGCAGTTAATATTTTCCAATTTTGGAAGTGTGACCCAAGAAATGAACGCAATTTTTACATTCCCGGCAGAAGATTATAGGACTTATTTACAGATTCTGTTAAATCACTTGAAAAAGTACTAAAATATTAAATAAAAAATTAGGTAATCCGCCAAATTAGCTAGTTATAGTCTACCAAACTTTTTCAGTTTCTGGGGTTTTAATAAAATAATCTAAAAGTTCACGATAATACAAAGAATTCCAACCAATTGTAGTGGGGAATGTTTATTGCAGTTGTTTTGGTTTAAGCTTTGATATTGTTACAGGTAAAACGGTGGTTTATAATTCTTATTCGCTTAACAGTTTTATTTGTTTAATATCTTTAGTTTTTGTAAAATCTTTGGATGAAGTTTCCTGATGATCTGGCCTAAGCAACCAGTGAAATGCGCATGGGAATAGCTTACCCATCAACAATAAATTTCAGTGTTTTTATCAAGAATAAAAATTGGGAATTAAGCACGACAAACAAAATCTTGTTAATACAAAAACTTTTCTCAGCAATATTATTTACCAACAGTATTTTCCTTTTTTTGTACGTTTAGTACTAAACAAAAGTTCTAAGTTTGAGAAGAATATATTAAGAAATTAATTTTTGGCAATTTTTTAATAAAACAGGATAAAGTGTTTTTTATTAAACGGTTAAACTCAAAAATTGTTTGACTTTGGTATCCTCCAAGAAGTGAGAATTATGAATTCTACTTACAAATATATTTAAGGTACTTTGTAAGCTTTACAAAAATGTATATTACATAATTACTCTAAAAACTTTAATAATCTTTAGTTTTGCCTATTGGACAGAGCACTGTGCGACACCTTCTGCTTCCACAGTTGCTTCCATAACGGTTTTAACAATTTAACAAGTTGCAAGTGCAATGTGTTGGCAGTGGTTTTGCTTGTCTTTGCAATTTCACGCATTTGTGATGCTAAGTAATTTCCTATTGCTCCCCAATTATCTTCTTCCGCCTCTAAACATTTGACTGCACGCTGAAATATGTCAGATTTTTCTAAATTGGCTGTCTCAGGTAGAGAAGAATTTTCCGTCTCAGGGAGAAAAGAATTCTGCGACGTACTGCAGCCTAGCTGAGTTTTTTGTATGTCCAGCGTTGACACTGAGGATGAATTTTTTGATGTGTAATGGTGGTTGTAAAATTTCATTGCTGTCCAATGCGGCCAATGTGGCTGGAAGTTTTCTGCCCCCTGACCAGACTTTGCTTTGATTTTCTTCTTTACATTTTGAAATGCAGTTTTCACATTGGCCCACTTATTGGTCCACCGAATGCCCCGGGCAATTTTTTTGAATTTCGCGCCACGCCTGCTCACGATCTTTGTAGTCTGGGGATGAGTATTCCCAAATACATGGATACTGTTCTACAGTTAGTATCAAACCATTTATACCATTGTTTGTCCAAGATGAAGATACACTTGGCTTGCTGATCTGGACAGCAGTAGACGTTTTCAGTGTTTATGTCATCATCCAATATTATGAAGTCATCCAATTCCATATTAAAACTACAAGTAAATAATAATTATAACATTTAAAATCATAAAAACTAGTTTTACTTACGAAAAAATGGTGTTTTAGGTCACAAAACAAATAAAAAATTGGGTTAAAAATAAAAAATATTGCCGCGAATTGTCCCCTCTAGTTGCCATTTATATTGGTGTATGGTTGGTCATTAACCCTTCACATGATTGCCGCACCAGGGTTTCATTTGATTGGGCCAAATTGGCAAAATATTGTTGTTGGTTGCAGTATAAGCCAATAAATTGTGAACTCACACGTTTGGCATACAAAATAGACCAATAATTGTTGCATTTCGACAATCGTGCGATACCACCTAAAGACATTAATATAGCAATTGTTGTTTAAGCATACGGATCGGCTCAGAATCATTTTGTGAGTCGTATTAACTGACTGCCTGGCTGGCTGGAACGAGTCAGCGTTCCCAGTTTTGGGGATATATCTCCAAATTGGGGATTTTTTGTAATTGGGGATAAAAACATTGTTGTTACATACTACAATGCAAGTGTACATAGATACGTAGAACTCAAAGAATAAATAACAAAACCAAACCAAAGTGACGAAAATTGTTTTTGTTATCTATACACTTCTAAAATAAAATTAACGCGAGAGTTATAACTCGTTTCTTTCTCTTTTAATTTTGTAAATTTTGTATGATAAAAAAAAAATTGTCAATTTGGTTTTGTTTTCATGTAAATGTTCACTTCTTCGAAGCGTATTTTGGAATAACCACGAATATTATGTACATATTTTATTTTTAAGAAATTTTTGGGGATAAGAAATTATATATTTTGGGGATGACAAATCGAAAATTAGGGATAAGGCTTAAAATAAAACTGGGATCCCTGGGCTCAGTGATGCCAACTTAATGCTTTTAGTACTGCTTATGGTGCTTTTTGATGCCTCAAAACGCTAAAATTTTATCCACAGTGTCAAACTAAACAAAAGCACTAACTTGGTGCTTTTTCAATTTTTCGTTAGTGCCTTTAGTGCTTTTTACAATTTTTATTTTTTTTTCTATCATTTTTTATACAGGATGATTTAGTGGAATTTTGCTATTTGATACAATTTTGAGAAGGCTTGTAAAGATATTAAGATTTCAAATGATACAAAATTGATAAAAGAACGATACATTCATTCGTTTTACTAAAAACTTTATGTACGAGGTTAGAGCTAGGCTTCCTAGCAATTTGGAAATTTTACGAAACGTTGCACTTTTTAGCATTGACAACATATTTAGTAATCGTAATAATAACGATGTATTTCGATAAACATTTTTTAAAGATGTAGACACTGTTTCAAAAATAGAATATGGATTGGAAAATATTAGGAATTGTTAAAAAACATGCAGTCTAAAAAAAAGAGCCGTAGTTGGTATATGCAGTGTTAAATAAATTAAACACAGCTGACAGAAAACGAGCGTTGTGTAACCTGCCATTTGTCATGCGCTTTAGTTTTCCACGTGTTGTACACTTCTACCTCTAGTGCTATTGAAAAAAGGTTTGGCTAAGTATCGGAATGCAAACATACAGGTTTTTTCTATTTTACACCTCATGTATGTTCTTTATTCAGAAGCGTTCATATGTTAAAATAATTGGATAATATCATAAGCCAACTGTTTTATTAAACTTTGCACGATTTTAATTTAGATTTATTTGGAGGGTTCAAAGCTGAACTGAACCAAGTCATAAAATATTAAACATATATGTATTTCAAAACTGTTGCGAAATTCTTCACAAAGTTTAACTCTATCCAGTTGTGCAAAGGACTTAATCAAAAATCGTTTCGTTCCAATGGTAACGGTTATAAACCCAAGTCAATGACTCCGAAAATTAATGGCATTTCACTTACTCAAACTGAAAATATTTTAAAATTTTCTTTTTTGACTTGGTTCGCTTAAGCTCTGAACACCCCATTTAAATATAAGGATGTTTATTAAAATATATGCTGTCATTAAGTTTTATAAACAATGGTATAATATTCGGCACAGCCGAATGCAACTTGTTTTGTGTTTAATTAAATTGTAAAAATGGCTTATTATTAAATTAAAAATGTTTTTTTCTCACAAAAGTGCCAACATTTAAAAAGAAAACTCAAAAATGTATTTGAAGTTCAATTTGTTTAAAAATATAAAAAATACTTAACAAAAAACATTGCATTAAGATATAAAACTTGACAAATGGTAACGCTGCTTTCAAAGCAACTTCCATTTTGTCAGTGATGCCACAATAATAATAGAACTTATTGACACTTTTATAGTGATGACACTAAAATAATCGAAAGATGTAGAGTGGAATAAAATGAGATAGGAACATCTTTTAAAGATGTTGAAAGATGTGTTTTTTAGCCCTATGTATTTATTATGGAAAGATGTTAACATCTTCGCAAATGGTGGGAAATTGATGGTAGATGTTAGATGTTGATCAGTGTAAAAAGAAAACTGAGGAAAAAATCATAATTTTTCGATTGTTAGTATTTTTCAATAAGAGTTAACCTAAAAAAAGTTTGAACCACCGGAATCGTCGTCGGCAAATCATAACGTCAATCATATAAATATTATTTCTAAAGCACTTTTTTTTTGTCGGTTGCAAATATCTCCCATACCACCGCATCAAATTTAATGAATGATATCTCATTTTAAAGCTTATTTCTAACACTAATGACGAAAAATAATTAGAAATTGAAAAATTAATATTTTCATTGATAAAAATTATATTTTAAAATGTATTGAAGTTACTAAAATTTCTATTAATTATTTTCATTTTATGTTACAAAAATGACAACTAACGGTGCGCAATATTCGCACGGGTCATCTAGTGTTTTTTATTTTGCCTTGTTTTCCTTGAAATTTAATTATTCACCACAAGTGGTGAGTAAGGGCCAAGGTATATTTATAGCAGGTAGCCGCGAGATTACAACAATTGTACAATAAAACAAACAACAGGGCTTTTTATTGTTGTTTTATGATACGAACTGTCAAACATCAAAGGGGTTGAAAAGAGGCAAAAGATAAAAACAAAAAACTTGTTTACTTGTTTACTATACAACTTTGACAGTTTGTATCGCAAAACAAGCAAATAAAAAATAACCAGCTGGCTTTCCGAGACTACCTGCTATAAATATACCTTGGTAAGGGCATACTAAGTTTGTCATTCCGTGTGAAACTTTTTTAATATTTAGATGAACCCCTAAAATTATATACAGTCAAATCCCGATAATTCGTGCCCCGATAAATCGTAATTCCCGATAATTCGTAATAAACTGTCGGTCCCTTGAAACATCTCGCTAATTCGTAAAATTTCCATATATTTTGGCCCCCTTGCTAATTCGTAATTTTTTTTCAAATAAAATCTTCTTTACCTCTTATAAATCGTAATTGTTTGCTAACTACCACTTATAATTCGTAATAAAAACAACAAAAACATGGAAAGAATGATTTTTTGTTTACCACTATTTTATTTTTGCGTGGGTTTTTGCTTGTGTGTGGATTTATTTTCTTAAGATCAGTTTTTTACATGAATAATTTTTATGTATAAATTTTATATATTTTATTTTTAACAGTTGTTTTTTATGTGTTTTTGTATCGTTTTTGTATCGTTTTTGTAAATAAATTGAAAAACCCCGTTTATTCGTATTTATTTTATTTTAACCCCGTTAAATCGAAACCCCGCTTAATCGAAAACCCCTATAATTCGTAAGAAATGGCCGGTCCCTTGCGATTACGAATTATCGGGACTCTACTGTATGGTCATAAGTTTTTTGCTGCTAAAGGCTAGTTTACACTACCAAACAAGTCTTACGTATTCCATAATAAGTACTTTGTGAGATCGAAATCTAATGAGTTTTGTTGGAATTGTGAAAAAATCGAATGTAACTTTGTTAAAATGCAACCTTGATCAAATGAAAAATAATTATTGTTTTGAAAAATTTTAAAAAACGATGAAGTCGAATGGGATATCAAATGGTTCTTCGTAATACTTGTCATTTTCATGACATATTGCGTTCACACTATCACACTTTCTCATATTACTTGAGTTTTTGACATGTATTCATACAAAGTATAATAGTGTAAACTAGCCTTTAGGATAGATAACTAGAAACAATGTGTCTAATATTGTTCTTTTCTTTGGGGTGTTCGAAGTGAGCGTGTTTTCTACAGATGGATAGACGCACACACAGACGAACATGGCTCAATCGTCTTGGAATTAGTCAAGGATCTATAGTTATACTCTAACAGAGCTACCTAAACAAGAGCGGCAAGCGTTTTTTTAAACATGCAAATTCTATTGCCAATACATTTTCAATAAAATAAAACTACCAAGCGAACTATCAAATAAGATTTTCCAGCCGGGTGGTGTTAAATTCGCGTTCTAAAGGTTTCTTTCGTATAAACTGTATGAAAATGATAAGTTTTGACATAAAAAAGACGCTTGCCGCTCCTATTTAGGTAGCTCAGTAAGGGGTCTAACATGATTGAAGAAAAAATTAATTTAAACAACATTGAAAATCGCTAGATTTGACGAGAGAATGGCTAAATTGGCAGCAGTGGCAATAATTAATTAAATATCAAGGCGAATTTACTTCAGGTGGTGTCGAAAAGACAGCCGGTTTTTTTTTTGTTCAGGCCAGATGTGTCAAAAGTTTGTTTACATGTGCTTTTCAAAATTGAGTTTTTAAATTAACATTTTGCTTTACAACTTATAAATGAAAAACTTAAACAATAAAGAAATGATAAATTAAACTATGTATAAAAATTAAGTTAAAATCTTTTTTATATCACC
The DNA here is from genome assembly GCA_930367215.1 of Pollenia angustigena. Taxonomy (NCBI): domain Eukaryota; kingdom Metazoa; phylum Arthropoda; class Insecta; order Diptera; family Polleniidae; genus Pollenia; species Pollenia angustigena. The sequence continues at coordinate 203,071,578 of OV884059.1, forward strand.
AAAACTAATTTTTACCATTATAACTATAGCTTAAAGCTATTTCTATGATTATGTGCAGTTTAATATTTAAATGTATAAAATGAACACAGAAAAGAAACGGCTTAGATTATTTTAAATACAACATCAAATTCAACCGAATTTGGGAATTAATGCTCACAAAAATTGCACAAGTTTATGTTAGAAAAACTATTATTTTCTTAGTTCCAAAAATAATTGTATTTTTTTTTCATTTTTTTTTTCTCAATTATTTTTGTTAATTTTAGTTTAGGGATGCCAGATAAATTTTTTCTTCAATCCCAAATTTAAAATAAAAATAACTTAAAATATCCCCTCTAAAAATAAAAAGCCACTAAATGAGCCAATTTAGACTAGACTAATTTTTAGTCGGATTAACTTTTGTTCTTTCCAAACTACACTGGATTAATTATTCTGGCATAAAATTGTATGCGTACACGCAGCTTTGTATGTGTTAGTACAACTAACGATTAAAATCGCTCTGCAAAAAAGAAAACACTGAACCTGTTTTTTCATAAGTGTGTATGTATTGGTTTTGTTCTGCTAATGCGGGGTTGAAGCTGGATTAAAAATTATGCCAACCAAAAACGACTCTCTTCACCTCTTTCGCCTACAAACTGTCGTTTTCTGCCAGAACAATTAGTCTAGTCTAAATTGGCTCAATAATTCTTTAAAAAAAAAATTATTTAGTTTAGCATAGATAAGCACACTAAAACAATAATGTCATGTAACCAATTTTACAATTTGGTAATTATCTTACAAATTCTGACCAAAAATCTACGTTATTAAAAGAAGTGGAAGTTGTGATCAGTTAATCTAAGATATAATTAATAGATTTTAAATTTCTTGTTCCTATGAATAGTGGTAAAAATATAAACCTTAAAGCATCATGAGAACATTGGCAAACATGCTTCTAGCATTAATGGAGTCTGCCTGGAAATCCATGTTACACCATTTTATATCGTTTAAGAACTTGAAATGTTCACAACTTCGGAAAATTCCAAATGTGGAGAATTAGGGCTATAATAACGACCCACAAACTCATCCATTTAACGCGTAAAATATTAATTGGCTTAGCCATTCAAGAGTGTTCTTTAAATCGAAAAAGCAAAACAATAAAATTGTTCAGTTGTTTGTAATACTCTTTTAAACTAATTTGTATAATTTTTATTATAAAATTCAGTTTAACAAAGAAATAATTGTTTAATATTTGTCGTAAAATTCTTTTATCACGGATATCTTATTAAAAAATTACATATACAATTTTTGGGTTTTTTGTTTTCGATTTTCAGAACACCCCTGAATACGTTTAAAGGAATTTTTACTTCATAGAGTTTTAACAGGTCAACCTAAACAAATGGGGCAAACGTTTTTTAGATGAGAAAAATATGCTGCTGATTAATTTTAAATACAAAACTGATATTTACTGATCAGCAAATCAGATTTTTCAGCCGTCCGATATTGTATTTGCGCTATAATTTGTTTCATATATATTGTATTAAAATGAGTTTTGTACATAAAAAGTCTTACAGATTTTATATATGTATGACGGCTTGTAACAGAAACAAATCTATCAATAATTTCCCTAAAAAGAAAAATGTTTTTTTTTTTTTTACATTCTCAATATAAGCCCGAAATTAATTGTTTTGAACTAATTTGAGATAAGAACCCCAAATCTGGTAGCCCTGCTTTAGTCAACTGTTTTATACAAAGCGAATTCATATATATATTAATTCGCCTTGTTTTTGACATTACATGACCGAAAAATAAAAACAAAATACATGTTGTTTTTTGTGTTGTTGACTTGTTGTAGTCTCGCCGCCACCTGAAGTAAATTCGCCTTGTTAAATATGTGGCAATTTTATTAGTTTACATAAGCTATCCCGTTCTTTTCAATGCCATATTGTACCTTCTGAAATATATTTCATGGTTCCTCTAACAGTTTTGTGAAAAAGCTGCCATATATTTATTTAAAATACTTAAGTTTTATTTCATTTAATTAAATTATAAATTAGTTAATGCTACAAGCAATAATTTTAAATGTTTTAAACAAAAATGTAAAGAATATATATGTAATAAATAATTAAATAAGTAAAACTTGGTTTATCAATAAATTTAACAATTTATGCTGGCAATACCTTTACACTCGAATTGTTTAATTCGTTTATTCTCTTTTCGGTACTGTTGTGAAGTGGTTGTATTTTTGATATTTGCTAAAAAATAAAAAAACGAATCAATAATTCGCAGAGTATTATTTTTTACATACATATATATTTGAAAAATAAATATTAGTTTTAGTTTAACAAATAAAAAATTGTTTCCCTGACGAAACACAAATATTCAAGAGTTGTGTAAAAAGAATTTTTAATTAATAAGACGGTACGTCACTAAAAGAAAACTTAAACATGTCGGAACAAGAGCACCAAGAAACTAATGGAACATCTAATGGCGACGTGCCAGAAATTGAATTGATTATTAAGGTTGGTATTTAATAAATTTGCTTTGCCTGTGGAATAAACTTATTTGTGTATATATTATTTTTTCAATGAGGGGTTAAGAAAAAAGGTTAAACCAATACGGTTGCAGACTATTTTATGCATTGCAATTTCATTATTTTTTGTACCTCTTCCCTCCCATAATTATTTCAATATCAATTGTATGTATGTGGTTGCATTTTTTATATTTTTAGTTTTTCTGTGAGTAACGAATAATTTTGAAGTTGATCATATTTTCTTGTCTTAAACTAAAGAAAAAACAAAACGCACTCGTAAAGCTTATATCTGGTGGTTCTTTTTCTAATAGCTTAAGTAAATAAAAACAGGTTTCCTGTTACTCCTCACCACGCTTCGCTTCTTTCGACTGTCATCGCCTTTCTTCAATAGTTTGGATGTTTGCATTCGTAGTCGCTGCTTGATTTTACTGCTGCGTCTTGCTGCTAATACATTTGTTACCGACGAGTTGGATGACAGAATATCCCACCCTCCGACCACCTGACAGTCATGACTTTGCTTATGATGAAAATAACAGTGGGATCTCTATTATAAGAGCAATATATTAAATATTTTGATTAATTATGAATTGAAAGTTTTATTATAAAGATTAGTTTTAATTTTTTTTAACGTACCCATACTTTCCTGTACCAAATGGAATAAGTTTGATAATGTGCGAAAATTCAACTGATACTGTTTTTAACCCAATAACTTTAACTTTTTGAAGTCACCTTATACCTAGGTAATTTCAAAATAAATGCTAATAAATAGAAATTTTATCATATTAAAAATCCGACCTTTTCAATTTTGTAATAAAATAAACATTCTGAAACTAACAATGTGTAAGCTAGATGACAAATTAGTCATGAAGGAACCATCTGTCCTCTCCACCAGGCCCACTCCATTTGATTGCTTTTTTGCTATTACTGTTGTTATAAACATACATATTTTATTCTGTTTGTAAAACACTTTATTTTATACTTGTTTAATTGTTTATAAATTGATATGTAGGTACATATCAAGGCCCATTGAAAAGGTCTGCGCAAAAAGCCTGATAGATGGGCCTTGGTACCTACATATATTGATTTTTTTATGTTTTGAATATTTTGTAATTCAGAAAAAAAAGTTGTGAGATTGACACGTGTTGTAATAAACTTCCATTTTTTGTGTTATTTTTTAAATAACTATTTTAATATAAAATAAGTATTACTCTGTGAAGCGGAGTTAGTTTTAAACTTTAAATGATGACGGTTAGGTTAAGAAGGGCTATGTGCCTAAGGGCATATGTACTTCCACTCGGAGACCAATGCGGTCCATTGTGAATCCCTTCAATGATAAGGTAGAGAAAGAGAAAAGTGAGGAAGAAAAGAAATAAGATATAGATAGAATTAAGAAAGTAAGTAAGTAGGTTCCACGTAGAACTATTACCCCCTCAACAGAAACAACTGCACTATTTCCCTGACAAACCCCAGTAGACACCCCAGTTCTGCGTGAAGTATATCTCCTAGCCATTTCTGTCTGAGACCCTGCATCCTAGGACATTGGCACAGCACATGCTCAATCGTCTCTAGCTCCTCAGAATCATCGCATAATCTGCAGAAGTCCGGTATGGTATTGTCCCAATTGCCTGTAAAAGCCCTAACAGGTCATTGACCCGTCAAGAACCCAATAAGTGTCATAAGACCACCCCTATCCAATCCCAGTAGAACCCTTATTGCCCCTGCGTCCAATCCGGGCCATAGTGCCCTAAACACCCTGCAATCCGTTCTATCCCTCCAGGATGGGTTAAAGTCATCACGGAATCTTTCCCGTATCAACTCATAATAGTAACATAGGGGGGCTTTATCCCCTGTCCCTTACCACTAAGTCCAGATTCGAACCATCTCTCGCGCAATACGTAATCCTGTTTTTTTGATTCATGGCATATAAGCTTATTTTTCGATCATAAATGATACTCTCGTTGTGAAAAAATAGTACCCTACAGATGAACCACCACAAAGAGTCATTTGTAATACAATTTTCCGATTCCAATGAATGAATAATACATTTGTGAATTCGTTTTCAATCGCTTAAGTGATAAGTCAATTCTTAAGTCCCAACCATAATATGCATAGCCGTGCTTTTATTCTAAGAGCTAAATTTCAATTATGTATTTTATAAAGCTGGTGTCTAATAATTGTAAATTTTTCTGTACATTCAATATACCTCATTGCTTTCCAACGGAAGGCTAAGGTAAAATGTAAAAAGAAAATACAATATAATAGTCTGGTAGTGTATAAAGTCATTTCTGAAAAATTGTAGGAATAGAACTATTACAAAAAAGCTTTATAAAATACATAATTGAAATTTAGCTCATAGAATAAATTCGAAAAATGAAAAATGTTGAATATAATATAAAAGTTACCTTCGGAAGGAAATAATTCCCAGTTTCTATTTGTTAAAAAATTATCACCCAAATGCTAGCTTTTATCGTTAGTTCGTTTTTATTTTTAGTTTATGTGTATGTAAGTGTTTTGTCCAATGTTTGTTTTTTTTATTACCAGTTATTTCAAATAACTTATTTGCCCTTTTTTCTTTTATAATTTTCTCTTTTCATCTGCATACTTGTTTATTCATCATATTTGTTTATTTATACTTTGTTTGATGCGTCATAATTTTGTACATACCATGTGTGCATGTTAATTTAAAGCTTCTGAAAGGTACAAGAAATCCTATTTAGTTAAAATGTATGATATTGAACCCCAAACCAAAAAAGAACATGTGTTTAACACCATCTATTGGCTTTATATTGGAAATAAATAAATGTTTGAACACCATACGGATTGTTGCTTACAAAGTTTAGCATATCAGTTTAGATCGGTAGCCATATCATCTAGCAGTACCAGTTTAATATTATGCATTGCATGCAGTTTGACCCAAATTTGTTTGTACATATGTATGTATATTCCAATACATGTTTTGTATTTCTAATGTATGTAGTTTTCCATTTTTTTGTTAAATCACTCACATTGTCACAGTCTCACCAAGCTTTATATATGTATGTATATACATATTGTATGTATGTATATTTTTGTTGCATTCCGCTTAACAAACGGGAGAAAGTGAAAGTTCATTGGAAAACGTGATAGGAAAAAATTAGTACGTAAGTAAATGAAAAATGATCATAAATACTTGTATGTATGTATGTGAAGAAAAGTAAATTCTAGTTTCTATATCAACCGGAATTATGCGAAAGTTAAATTGTAGATACAATTTTTTATTTTTTAATTTTAATAGAAGATGCACATACTTACAGTAGACCAAACTTTTGAAAAAAAAAAAAATATATATTTGTCATTTATTTAGACACTTCAATTTATTTATTGGTTTACAAATGACTCAATATTATGTTTCCACTTTTTGCAAAACTATTGTTTTGTTTTAGTCATTTCTTTTTTTATTTTGTTGATTTTATTCCATCTTATCCACGCAATCTTAAATAAAATAACAAACTTGAATTAAAACTTTGATAAATTTTGTTTAAAGTATTTAACCGAAATGCACGCAATAATCATAATGAATAGTTACTTTTTCTTTTGTTATTTTCTTCTCAGTTAATGGAAGTATAACTAGTTTGTTTTCATTTTTCTTTACAATCACTATCTATAAATCATTTTTTTGTTTTAATAGTTGTTAAATAATACTGACATAACATATTTAAGAGCTAAGAGAAAATCAACGAAATTAATTTTATAGGGAATGTTTAAGTTAATCAATTACAAGAAATACATATTTTAAATAGATTAAGTTTTAACTAAAAATACTAACTGCTGTTTGTTGTTTGGAATCTAGGATCCAACTAAATATTGTATAAAAGTACTTGCAAAACTTAACGTAACACTGCAAGTTAGGAATCCAAGATATTGAAACCATTATTACATATCCAAAAAATTTTGTTTCAATTTCTTTATCATTATCTTCTATACATATATAAATCGGCTAAAGCAAAACAGTTAAGAATACTTTCCTCATCTGTATGTCAACCGATTTGAACAAAATATACACCATGTGAAATGTATTTACTCACAGAAGTGCAGAATATATATTTTATTAAAATCTGTTCAATAATTTCAGAGTTATAAGCGTTTAAATTTGCTACTAACACATATGCAGAACTCATAAAACGCTTTCCTCCTTTGTTTGTCAACCGAACCTCTATGGGGAGAAAAAAAGTATCAAAAGGGAAATACGGAAAATTAAATTTCTTTCTTTTACTTTTCTGTGCTGCATGTGATAATTTTAAATTTTCTATAAAATTGATATTATCAACATAATATTACAGGTGCAGGGTCCTGAGTGAATGTAAACCTATTAGATGAAAAATGTTGGAACTTTCTGGTTTTCATCCGGAACTTTTTAAATTTTCGTTAATATTCGACCTATAAAGTTAGAATTATACATTAAACTGGGTGAAAAAGAACATGTATGGGGAGTTTTTTGGTACTTTATCGTTCAACATCTGGTACTTTGATTAATTGTCGTTAATATTAGACATAGAAACATTAAATTAAACATGCAATGTCCTGAGTGGATGACAATCTATAAAGGATAATTTTTGATACTTTTTTTTATATTGAACTTACAAAATTAAATTAACTCACGTAGCAGATAAAATATGATCCGGAGGTTTTTCCCTCGCCAAATCGATCCACTAAGACGGAAAAAATAAATGCTCGAAACATGTTAATTCATATACTTATATTTAGATGTGCTATGTTTTCTTCATATGTACATAAAAATTAATGGTCGAAGGCGAACACTAGTATTTATTATTTCATAACACTGTGCGAAAAATGGAAGGGGTCAGTGATCGGGAAGGGTTCAAACTACCGGGGAATGTTATATCGGTAAAAAAGAAGTTGTACGTGTCCCGGCGTTTCGCTGGGTCACGTCTAGGAATCGAGATATATCGATTTGAAGTTAGTAACTATCATATAGGGGAAATTGTGACCTTTGGTGGTCTTTTTTTTTTTTTTTTTTTTTTGACATAACTCGAGACCACTCATAAATGTGGGTGCAATTTGTGTAAAAAAATCATGCAGATAGCCAAGGAAAAAAACCAAATAATTAAAAAAGTGCACTTTCCTTTTTTCCTTTTAACTGTCCACGCACATTTATGAACGTTTTTAGTTTGTTACCGCTACCATAAAAATCAAAAACCCTTTTGTGTTTTACCTTTTTTTTTTAATTCTGACAATCATAAAATAAAGTCATCAATGTTTTTTCCAAGGAATTTTGAGCATATCTCGAGCAAATTTTTGAAATTCATACCTTCACTTAATTGTGAATAAAAGCGAAACGCGTCCATCGATTTTCATGATCTATGTCTCATTTTGTTTAAAGGTTATGTGTCTACGTGAAAGTAATAGGACTTGATTTTTTAGGCAAAAAATAGTTTTCTTCTTCATACATTTATTTATAACTGCGAAACTGTTGCTTATGTAGCGAAACGTTGTATGAACGGCTTAAACGGATTAAATTGTAATTCCTAATTTTTTTTAATTTGTTTCAGCAAAATCGGACTGGTGGTTCTCGAGTTATGTCAAAAAAAAAAAGACCACCAAAGCTCACATTTTCCCTTATATGATAGTTACTAACTTCAAGTCGGTATATCTCGCTTCCTAGACGTGACCCAGCGAAACGCCGGGACACGTGTAACTTCTTTTTTACCGATATAACATTTCCCGTTGGTTTTATCCCATCCCGATTTTGACTGTCGCATAGTGTAATTATAGCAAAAGTTGTATTTAGCATTAAAGAACTGGAACCGCATTCCATTTCTCAAAAATTGTGAACTATAAATATTTATGTTTATTTGATTTATATATTGTAAAGATTTAACTTTAAATATTGTAGAAAAGAAGCCCCTCCCTGGTAGCATATCAAATACATTTGACGTAAACCTTTTGTACACCGCACCTGCAATTAGGCAATAGTTTAAGAGCCACTTTTTGGGTTTGAGATTAAAGTTAATTTTATTCTATAATTAGCTAATCTGAGAATTAAGTTAATCTAGTATCTATTGAATTTGATATTTTTGGGTGGTGCCTTAAACCTGTAGCGCTACCATACTGAGCACAAATAAATGGCAACATTTTTTTGCAAATATCAACTTTTTATCAAGCAATATGGATGTTTTCAAAGAAGAAGAAAATGCGCGAATTTAATATTGTTTACAAGGTATACATTTTTTGCGTTTAAAGAAAAAATATATTAAAGAACACATATAGAATGGAAAAATTATATAAAAGTGCTAAGCAATGTTTTAAAATGTATTTTTTGTTTATATTTTTGCAAGTTCTTTATGTTAAACATGTGTATGTTGACAGTTTAAGTTTAGGTTTAAACCACCACCGTTGGCCGCTTAAACTAGCAAAAAAAAAACTAAAAAAATACAACTCAAAAAGTAAATACGGAGATTAAAGTTAATTTAATCGCTAATCTCTAACCCAAAAAGTGGCTCTAAGACTTTAAACTTCACGTAATAAATATTTTCATTTAGCGCTGATTTTGCTTGTTAGTTTGCGCTTTGAATTGTCGTAACTGTTCAACAATCAACGCTCTTTGATTTTAACATCAAAATCACAAATTTTTCATTATCGAAACTAATCTCTGCAGGTTGCTTAAAGGAAACTTGATTTTTTTAACTTCTACAAATAAGTTTGTCAAAGAAAATAATCAATTTTACTGTCTCATGAATTCTCTCAATAACACAATTTTTTTATATGTGAAAAGTTTGTTATCATTGGGTAATTTTTTAAAGTTGCAATTTAAATTAAACCAAATTTTTCTATTTACTTGTTTTTCAACTTTAAAATTTTTTGTTTGGCATTATGTTCTGTTATTAATTAATCTAGCAAATTAAATTACTGCATAATATTTTATCCTGAAGGAAATTGACAATAACCGGTAAAAATGTACATATCGTTAGCTAAAATGCAAAAGGACGTAACTTACAAAAATATAATTTTACAGGAGAAGCAAAAAACTTTATTAAATGAGAACTATAAACATGTCAGAAAACATGCGTTAATGGGTCATCCATGGAATTCTTTAAACAGTTTTCAAAGGAAACCATTTCATTATATTTTGTTGAAAAAAAAAAATGAGTAATTACCTAGTTTTTCATTTATAAAATAAACACACTTGTAGTTACATCCCTTTGTTTTTTGTTAATAAAAGCGCAATTTTTGATCCCAGAAGTGTAAAATTTTGTGAAGACATGTAATGTAGTTCAATGGCATTTATAATAATCAATCAAAAACACGATTTTGAATTTTTCGTTAGTTACGTCTTTTTGCATTTTAGCTAACGATATGCAGTCGAACTTCTCTTTAGTGAACTTCTCTTGAAGCTATCTTCTTTATGAAATTATTTTTAAAACACTGTTTTTCCATTTAAATTTTTGTGTAATTTGATATCTATAATAAATTTCCATACAGTGAGTTATTTTTTAAATGAAAAAAATTTTTCAAATATTAAGGGATATCACGTAGGGTAGTGCAAAGTTATCAAACGATGCAAATGCGTGCAAAAATACAGACATTTTCACAACACAACAACAAAATGTATGTATTTGCAATTTGCTCTTTTTTACTTCGTTTGCACTAAAAAAAACCATGTGCAAAATTAGTACTGCGTATTTGCTCTGTTGCAAACAAATGTAAACAATAACATTTGACATATTCCATATTGGTTTTAAGAAAACTTATAAATTTAACATTTTCGTGGATTTCAATAAAAAATAGATAATTTAATTTCAATAACTTATAAAATAAAAAATATTTTTTATATGCTTTTTACAGTGCTGCCAGAAGTTTTTTGTGTTGCCAGAATACATTTTAGAAAAATAACACATTTGCAAAAAAAATTAAAATGGAATGCTCACAATCAATTATAATTTGCACTGCAATTTTACAATTTGCACAATGACCATCGTGATAACCCTTATTAATTTTAATTTCATGCATTTTTGTTTCAATATGTATAGTGAATTATGTATTTTTTTCTTTTCTTCTTCTTTTACTTTACTTTTTTTTTTATTAATTTATATTACCATTATATATACATTGTATGTACTAAAAAAAATTTTTTGCCATTAATTTATTATTTAAAATTAATAATCATATTATCTAGTTTATACCTACTTGTTAATTGAAATTTTGTAAAGCACAGTATTCGTTTTCTATTTTTATAGTTGTACTTTTTTTGTTAAAGTACAATTACCACTGTAATTTTATGTTTCATCTAATTTGCTTATTATCATTTTGTACTGATAGATTGCAATTAAAACAACATTAATTAAAAAAAAAAAAAAAAAAAATACAATTGGGATTAAGTGCGTATAGGATATTGTAGCCCTGTCCATACTCTTCATTTTCCATTAGGTTTGATTCCCTGAGATCGAAGGGTTTGGACACAGTGGCCATATCCCGCACACAGCACTTTCAAGAGAATTTCACTCTAAGTCAAATTTTCAAAAATTTATAAAAATTTTCACAAATACAATTGGGATAAAGTGCGTATAGGATATTGTAGCCCTGTCCATAGTCTTCATTTTCCATTAGGTTTGATTCCCTGAGATCGAAGGGTTTGGACACAGTGGCCATATCCCTCACACAGCACTTTCAAGAGAATTTCACTCGTAAGTCAAATTTTCAAAAATGTATAAAAATTTTCACAAATACAATTGGGATAAAGTGCTTATAGGTTATTAAAGCCCTGTCCATAGTCTTCATTTTCCATTAGGTTTGATTCCCTGAGATCGAAGGGTTTGGACACAGTGGCCATATCCCTCACACAGCACTTTCAAGAGAATTTCACTCGTAAGTCAAATTTTCAAAAATGTATACAAATTTTCACAAATACAATTGGGATAAAGTGCTTATAGGTTATTGTAGCCCTGTCCATAGTCTTCATTTTCCATTAGGTTTGATTCCCTGAGATCGAAGGGTTTGGACACAGTGGCCATATCCCTCACACAGCACTTTCAAGAGAATTTCACTCTAAGTCAAATTTTCAAAAATGTATAAAAATTTTCACAAACACAATTGGGATAAAGTGCTTATAGGTTATTGTAGCCCTGTCCATAGTCTTCATTTTCCATTAGGTTTGATTCCCTGAGATCGAAGGGGTTGGACACAGTGGCCATATCCCTCACACAGCACTTTCAAGAGAATTTCACTCTAAGTCAAATTTTCAAAAATTTATAAAAATTTTCACAAATACAATTGGGATAAAGTGCGTATAGGATATTGTAGCCCTGTCCATAGTCTTCATTTTCCATTAGGTTTGATTCCCTGAGATCGAAGGGTTTGGACACAGTGGCCATATCCCTCACACAGCACTTTCAAGAGAATTTCACTCGTAAGTCAAATTTTCAAAAATGTATAAAAATTTTCACAAATACAATTGGGATAAAGTGCTTATAGGTTATTAAAGCCCTGTCCATAGTCTTCATTTTCCATTAGGTTTGATTCCCTGAGATCGAAGGGTTTGGACACAGCGGCCATATCCCTCACACAGCACTTTCAAGAGAATTTCACTCGTAAGTCAAATTTTCAAAAATGTATACAAATTTTCACAAATACAATTGGGATAAAGTGCTTATAGGTTATTGTAGCCCTGTCCATAGTCTTCATTTTCCATTAGGTTTGATTCCCTGAGATCGAAGGGTTTGGACACAGTGGCCATATCCCTCACACAGCACTTTCAAGAGAATTTCACTCGTAAGTCAAATTTTCATAAATGTATAAAAATTTTCACAAATACAATTGGGATAAAGTGCTTATAGGTTATTGTAGCCCTGTCCATAGTCTTCATTTTCCATTAGGTTTGATTCCCTGAGATCAAAGGGTTTGGACACAGTGGCCATATCCCTCACACAGCACTTTCAAGAGAATTTCACTCTAAGTCAAATTTTCAAAAATGTATAAAAATTTTCACAAATACAATTGGGATAAAGTGCTTATAGGATATTGTAGCCCTGTCCATAGTCTTCATTTTCCATTAGGTTTGATTCCCTGAGATCGAAGGGTTTGGACACAGTGGCCATATCCCTCACACAGCACTTTCAAGAGAATTTCACTCTAAGTCAAATTTTCAAAAATGTATAAAAATTTTCACAAATACAATTGGGATAAAGTGCTTATAGGTTATTGTAGCCCTGTCCATAGTCTTCATTTTCCATTAGGTTTGATTCCCTGAGATCGAAGGGTTTGGACACAGCGGCCATATCCCTCACACAGCACTTTCAAGAGAATTTCACTCGTAAGTCAAATTTTCAAAAATGTATACAAATTTTCACAAATACAATTGGGATAAAGTGCTTATAGGTTATTGTAGCCCTGTCCATAGTCTTCATTTTCCATTAGGTTTGATTCCCTGAGATCGAAGGGTTTGGACACAGTGGCCATATCCCTCACACAGCACTTTCAAGAGAATTTCACTCGTAAGTCAAATTTTCAAAAATGTATAAAAATTTTCACAAATACAATTGGGATAAAGTGCTTATAGGTTATTGTAGCCCTGTCTATAGTCTTCATTTTCCATTAGGTTTGATTCCCTGAGATCAAAGGGTTTGGACACAGTGGCCATATCCCTCACACAGCACTTTCAAGAGAATTTCACTCTAAGTCAAATTTTCAAAAATGTATAAAAATTTTCACAAATACAATTGGGATAAAGTGCTTATAGGATATTGTAGCCCTGTCCATAGTCTTCATTTTCCATTAGGTTTGATTCCCTGAGATCGAAGGGTTTGGACACAGTGGCCATATCCCTCACACAGCACTTTCAAGAGAATTTCACTCTAAGTCAAATTTTCAAAAATGTATAAAAATTTTCACAAATACAATTGGGATAAAGTGCTTATAGGTTATTGTAGCCCTGTCCATAGTCTTCATTTTCCATTAGGTTTGATTCCCTGAGATCGAAGGGTTTGGACACAGTGGCCATATCCCTCACACAGCACTTTCAAGAGAATTTCACTCTAAGTCAAATTTTCAAAAATGTATAAAAATTTTCACAAATACAATTGGGATAAAGTGCTTATAGGTTATTGTAGCCCTGTCCATAGTCTTCATTTTCCATTAGGTTTGATTCCCTGAGATCGAAGGGTTTGGACACAGTGGCCATATCCCTCACACAGCACTTTCAAGAGAATTTCACTCTAAGTCAAATTTTCAAAAATGTATAAAAATTTTCACAAATACAATTGGGATAAAGTGCTTATAGGTTATTGTAGCCCTGTCCATAGTCTTCATTTTCCATTAGGTTTGATTCCCTGAGATCGAAGGGTTTGGACACAGTGTCCATATCCCTCACACAGCACTTTCAAGAGAATTTCACTCGTAAGTCAAATTTTCAAAAATGTATAAAAATTTTCACAAATACAATTGGGATAAAGTGCTTATAGGTTATTGTAGCCCTGTCCATAGTCTTCATTTTCCATTAGGTTTTATTCCCTGAGATCGAAGGGTTTGGACACAGTGGCCATATCCCTCACACAGCACTTTCAAGAGAATTTCACTCGTAAGTCAAATTTTCAAAAATGTATAAAAATTTTCACAAATACAATTGGGATAAAGTGCGTATAGGATATTGTAGCCCTGTCCATAGTCTTCATTTTCCATTAGGTTTGATTCCCTGAGATCGAAGGGTTTGGACACAGTGGCCATATCCCTCACACAGCACTTTCAAGAGAATTTCACTCGTAAGTCAAATTTTCAAAAATGTATAAAAATTTTCACAAATACAATTGGGATAAAGTGCGTATAGGATATTGTAGCCCTGTCCATAGTCTTCATTTTCCATTAGGTTTGATTCCCTGAGATCGAAGGGTTTGGACACAGTGGCCATATCCCTCACACAGCACTTTCAAGAGAATTTCACTCTAAGTCAAATTTTCAAAAATGTATAAAAATTTTCACAAATACAATTGGGATAAAGTGCGTATAGGATATTGTAGCCCTGTCCATAGTCTTCATCGAAGGGTTTGAACACAGTGGCCATATCCCTCACACAGCACTTTCAAGAGAATTTCACTCTAAGTCAAATTTTCAAAAATGTATAAAAATTTTCACAAATACAATTGGGATAAAGTGCTTATAGGTTATTGTAGCCCTGTCCATAGTCTTCATTTTCCATTAGGTTTGATTCCCTGAGATCGAAGGGTTTGGACACAGTGGCCATATCCCCCACACAGCACTTTCATGTGAATTTCACTCTAAGTCGTATTTTTTCAAAAATCATAAATTTTAATATAAAAAGACTAACTATATATCTAAATAGTTTGAAATATTAAATAAAAATTATTAATTTTTCATAAAAACTGTAAAATTTCGTATAAATAGTCGTATTTTCTTAATAATACGCATGCGATATTTTTTTAAAATATTTTTTATCGCATGCGATATTTTTTAAAAACATATTTAACTTTTCATATTTATCTTCACACACGTTATACATATATATATTTTATCTGTTTTATTCTTTTTTCTAAAGAAAAAAACATACATCAAAAATATTTCTTTTATTATAACAAATCGCTTGAAATTATTTAATATTTGTACAATCTTATCTTAAAAACGTACATATTTTTGTTATGTGTAACACACTGGCATAGAAGTACATAATTTCAATTATCTTTTTCTATAAACTATTTTTATACAGGAAAAAATGGTATATACACTCTCCATAAGATGATTAGAACCAGTTTAATGTTCTTAGTAAATATGTATCTTTTTTTAACAAATCGGGTATAAGACGCAATAGCCACCACAAGAGAAGAGTAAGGTTTAAATTCGAAATATTTTTCATAAAAAAAATTGTTATAGTGTTGTAAATAAACTAAGTAGGTTAATTATAAATGTCCTCCCGAAAACCCTTACTCATTTTGTTGCGCCGTATCTTACTAAGCCTGTTATTTAGAAAGGGTACTTATGTGAAGTACCTTAGTAAAATTACAATCTGGCTAATTGAATATACATAAATCAAAGGACATTTTTAAAGCAATTTAAACCAAGATAACGCTCTCCTTTAGGCTTTTCGAAATAACAACCGGTAATAATATCCCATATTGTCAAATTTATAAGTATATAACTTTTTTCCGCATATTGTGACTAATTAACAATTTATAATTAGACATATTTTGTGCAAGTTCTGCGACTCTTATACCATTGACTTTGTAAAAACAGATTACAAAATACATCATCGTAGCAGCATCCCATTGTATAGTTCTTAGAATAACTTAAGAAAGCCATTTAATATAAGAAATACCTAATATCTTATGCTGTGCTAAAGAACAGTATTCCTAGAATTCTTTGAATGCAGTTATACTGTTAGGACAAAAAAAAAACTGTGAACACTACGAAATAAAATTTTACTTATGCCCCTATTTCGGTTTACAACTTTACTCAGTTGAGTTGAAACTTAACAACTTTACTTTATAATTGTTAGTGATGAGTTGTAATGCTTTAAGTTTTTGTTAACCACTAACACAGGGTTCTAAACAGTAATACATACATAACTGCAAAATTGCAACTAAACTAGAGTTGAGTTGTAAACCGTAATTGAGGTATTATGTGCTTAAGGTTTTAAGCACACCAACGTTACCGACCGGCAAAAATATCCTTTATAGAACTAACACCGTCAAAGTAACGTGCAAATAAACCAATACATTGCTTCATTTTCAAATCCGTAATTGTGTTAAAATCAAAGATAATCTTCTGTTTTGTAAAATTCATATGTATATGTGTATGAGACTTTCACTTTTCTGCTTTGCTACCAGTTTTAAAATTTCTTAAAATACAAATAGTATATTTTATCAAATCTAACAAATTAGGTTTCGCCCATGGTACAATAAGTACACAAGGTATAGTCATTAAAAACTTTATTCTCAATTTTAAAACCCATATAACGTCAAACAAAAGAAAATAAGAAAAACAAACGCTAAAAATCAAATTAATTAATTTGCATTACATGGGTAAATAATGACAACTCTCCCTAGTGAACATTCCTAGTACTAATCGTACTATGGTTATGCCTACCATCCGAACAAACGAAAAATTCCCGACCAAATTTTGTCGAAAATACATACCAAGAATGGCCACCCTGGAAGGTATGTATTTATTACATATTTTAACATACATAGTATGAAATTAAAAAAAAAGAAAACAAAAAAATTACTTTTATCATGCCATGGTGAAGTGTATACAGAATTCGTCAGAGCCGAATGTTTCTACAACAGTCGTCTTTTTACACATATGTATGTACATATTTATGTTCGACTTATTTTGAAATTGAGAATGTGTTCATTCAAGTTTCGATAAGATGAAAACAAACTTATTTCCTATTATAGCAAAAAATTATTTGTTTTCTTAAAGATATAACAGGTATGTGTAAAATAAACTAGAAAAACGTACACTATTTGTACCTATACAAATTTTTGTTGCAAAGTCATAAAATAATTATTGCATTTAAAGAGGTATTCAAATAAATAAAATACGGTAAATTGTTTGTCGATTTTTAATTATGTTTTAGTTTTTTTGTCTAGAAGTCATGCACTACTAATGCCAATACATAAGTATGTATTTTTATGGCCATGATATTTTATTTTTACTTATTTAGCTATTTTTTTTATAAAATTGATTGTTTGGAATTAAAAAAAATAAATTCGAAACTCGTATACGTTCAGACGTTATGTGTTTGTTGCAAGCTACAATTTGACGTGTTTTATTTCAAACTTTTTTATGAGTAATTTTTTAAGATGATCATCTCAAATTTTTTCTTGATTTTACATTTAGTGCGATATTGTTTACCCTGTAACATCTCTTCAACCTTTGACCCCAATCTTGTTTCATCAAATATTTCTGTGCTACATATCGAATACGGCATTTTTATCGGGTGATTTTTTAAGAGCTATAGGAAAGTTTAAAAAAAACACATACAATTCAGAAAAATGCATGAAATCTTTATTTGAATCGATTGTACGGTCCATATAATTTAATGTTTGAAAATTATTTCATGCAAATGTTGAACGTGACTGCGCCTCAAATGGTCCATCCGCTTAGTCTAATTTTGGCATACTCTTTCCAACATTTCGGCCGGTATCTCATGAATTAATGCATCAATGTTGTCTTTCAATGCGTCAATTGAGGCGGGCATGTGTGTATAGACATGAGCTTTAACAAAGCCCCACAAAAAATAGTCTAAAGGCGTTAAATCGCACGATCTAGGCGGCCAATTGACCGGTCCTGAACGTGAAATAAAATGTTCACCGAACTCGCCACTCAATAAGTTCATTGTTAAGCGTGCTGTGTGGCATGTGGCACCGTCTTGTTGAAACCACATGTCATGCAAGTCAAGCTCTTGCATTTTGGGCAAAAAAAAGTTGGATATCATCTCATGGTAGCGCTCACCATTCACAGTTACGTTACGATTCGCATCATCTTTGAAGAAGTACGGTCCAATGATTCCACCAGCCCATAAACCGCACCAAACTGTGACTTTTTCTGGATGTATTGGTAGTTCTTGCAATGCTTCTGGCTGATCTTCACTCCAAAATCGACAATTCTGCTTATTAACGTACCGAATAGCCGCTTCAGTGGGTCGATTAAACTGACCTTAAAATGGAAGAAGCGCGCGATGAACTTTCTAAACAGAGCACGCATTTTGACGTATGTAAGATACGAGATCCTTTCTTTTTAACTTCAAATGTTTTGAACTAATTACAACTGTTCCTAAATTTAAGAAAAATATGTAATATTTTAAGTTATTAAAAAATTTTTAATTTAAAAATTATGAAAATTATTTATCCATATGTAAGTGCCGGTTCACACACGTCAAGTTTGACTCGTCAACACTTGAACTTTTAGGAGAGAAGGGAAAAGAGAATGACATTCTTTTCCACTCCCTCGGTGCTAGTTTTTCGAGTACGTGAACACCTAAAGGTGTTTTGCTCCCTATTGTTTCTGAATTAAAGTTTTTTCTTCAAAATATATATATAATAATAAATTACAGCTAATAAGAGAGAATGTAAACAAATACATTATCAAAGCCTTTTTTCACATTACGTCAGCAAATCTAATTTCATTTTGGACCATGTTGTTCAAAATGTTCTCCTCTTTCACTAAATGTAGTGTTTGTTGCGCTTTACAACAAAAGGACTAATTTTAATTGTTTGCTGACGTAATGTGACAAAACTTTGACTTTTCTGTAGATATGCCCATATCGTTGGCTAAAATGCAAAAAGGCGTAACTAACAAAAATATAACTGTACAGGAGAAGCAAAAAGTTTTGTAAAATGAAAACTAAACATTTCAGTAAAACATGCATTATTAAGTCGTCCATCGAACTATTAAAAGAAATTTCAAAGAAATCCATTTCATTATTCATATATTGTTAGGAAAAAATGTGTAATTATAATGTTTTGCATTCATCAAATAAACACACTTGTAGTTACGTCCCTTTGTTTTTTGTTAATATAACGTAATTTTTGATCGCAGAAGTGTACAATGTTGTCAATATAATTATGTAGTTTATGGCATTCATAATAATTAATTAAAAACTCGATTTTGAGTTTTTTATGAGTTACGCCTTTTTTTATTTAAGATAACGATATACATACATACAATTTTTAGAACCATTTTTAATTACTTTTTTAATAAAGAATGATCAACTAAAAATATTTCTTTTTAATAACAAATTCCAAATTTGGTTTTTCGTTTCCAAATTTTATTAAAACAAGTTAGAGTGCTATATTCGGCTGTGCCGAATCTTTGATACCCTCCACCGACAGTTTGAATGTTTAAAGAGTAATATCTGTATGATGTTATTATTATCTTAAACTGTGACGATTTGTTATTAATTATGGATTTAGGCGACTAAACTGTTTTCCGGTAGTAGGGTTTATATGGGGCCTAGGGTAAATTATGGACCGATCTTCACGAAATTTCACAGTCTTTTTCCCAGTTCTATAAAACTTTGATGTACCAAATTTTGTTATGATAGCATTATTTTTAACGGATTTAGGCGTACTAAACTGTTTTCCGGGAGTAGGGTTTATATGGGGCCCAGGGTAAATTATGGACCGATCTTCACGAAATTACACAGTTTTATTTCTTGTCCTATAAAACTTTGATGTACCAAATTTTGTTATGATAGCATTATTTTTTACGGATTTAGGCGTACTAAACTGTTTTCCGGGAGTACGGTTTATATGGGGCCCAGGGTAAGTTATGGACCGATCTTCACGAAATAACACAATTTTATTTCTTGTCCAATAAAACTTTGATGTACCAAATATTGTTATGATAGCATTATTTTTTACGTTTTTAGGCGTACTAAGTTGTTTTCCGGAAGTAGGTTTTATATGGGGCCTATGGTAAATTATGGACCGATCTTCACGAAAGTTAACAGTTTATTTTCTAGTCCTATGTGACTGTGACTTGCCAAAATTTGTAATGATAGCATTGTTAGTTAGGGTTTTAGGCTTAATATACTGTTTTCCGGGAGTAGGGCTTATATGGGGCCTAGGGTAAATTATTGACGGATCTTCACGAAATTTCAAAGCGTGATTTCCAGTTGAATAAAACGAATTTTTGCGAAATCTTATATCATTCTGTGCATTTTTCCACCATTTATGTTAGTTTTTGTAACAAAATTATCAATTTTTTTTAGGTGGTGGTTCCACATTTTGATTCATAGCTCAGATCCTATTGAACCGATTTTGCTGAATTTCAATCCCAAACTGCTTAGGATAACTACAAGCAATTTGACACCAAGTTTGTTGATTTCTTTTGAGTTTTTCGAAAGTGAGCGTGTTTTCAACAGACGGACAGACGGACAGACGGACAGACAGACAGACAGACAGACGGACATGGCTAAATCGACTTAAAATTACTCAAGGACCCAGAATATATATACTTTATAGGGTCTGAGATGAATAGTAAAAAAGTTTCACACGGAATGACAAACTGAATATACCCTCTTCACAACTAATTGTGGTGGAGGGTATAAAAAGAATTACAGGCCAATCTCTATATACATATATGTATAAAAGAGACGTGTTTGTACTTAACCGCATAACTCAAAAACTACTGCACCGGTTTTAAAAAAATGTATACACATATTCTTTGGACCGTGAGTCGTGTTTTTGTGTAGTTTTGCGTTTGTCCAATAAATTCGCTTTTTTTTTTTTTTTTTTTTTTAATAAATACCTTCAAACCAATATTATTAAGCTTAAAACAATAATATGTTAAAGCAAAACCAACTAACGATCGTTAGATGTATACCATTTTTAAATTAATTAGTCAAATAATAAACACGTACATATCAGTATTTATTCAAATTTAGTATTTCAAATAAATTAAATTAATTACATATTTAATCAAAATGACGACCACGTGCAAATATTGGTCGCAATACACGACGTACAAATTGTTTAATATTACAGGATCAGAAACAAACAAAATGATTAGTTGCATGAATTATGCCTACATATTGATGATTCGAGAGAATATAGAAAATCATATGTAGTTTGAAATGTCAGCAATTGTATCACCAATACATAAGGCTTTTATTCATTCGACTTTGCCAACGACAATTATGATCGAAGAAATATATATTTATCTACGTGATGCAATTAATAATGATGGCAATATAAATGATGTAAGCCGCATAACAATTCTACCAGCTATTTATACCGGCAGTCTAAGGCACTTGCATGAATATGCACATGACGCTATGACATACGTTCGACATTATGGCCGGGGCCAGCAAAGCGGACCGGGTCCAGCTAGTTATCAATATTACATACCAGGGAGATTTGTCCCTTTTCCCATTTTTACAATTGAAGTTAGATAGAAAAATGGAAGAGAGGAAAAACTTATGGGGAATTTTAATTCATCACAACAAACACGAAGTCAAACCTTTGATATGAGATGACTTTATCATTTGACATCAAACACAATTCTCAAACGTTTTTCAATTGTTTGATTTAACATTTAAATTTAAATTGATAATGATTTGAAAATAAACATTTGATATCAAATGTTTTATCAATTTGATGTCAAATGTTTGTCAAGTGCTAAATTCAAATCAAAAATAAACTTGGCAATACTAAAGCGAAAAATAAATGTGATCATTAAAAATGGCGATTAAAGTTACATTTTTTACTTTGTGGTTACATGTGTTTTACTATTAAAAATAAATTTTGATAAATTTTAGTGAAAAATAAAAATTATTTTTGAGTGTTTACAATGATTAAAAATACGAAAAAAAGGAAAATAAAACGGGAAAGTGGCATCATAGCTAAAAGATGAAATAAGGTTCTTTCCGTCCTCTAATTCTTGGAAAGACAAACTACTTGGCTCCCTTTTATTTTGAGGATTGTAGCACCGCGATCGTTCAACAATCCTCAAAATAAAAGGGAGCCAAGTAGTTTGTCTTTCCAAGAATTAGAGGACGGAAAGAACCTTATTTCATCTTTTAGCTATGATGCCGAATGTTTATCTCACAGTTTATTTAAATAAATAATAAATTTAAATTAAAAAAAATTAAATATTTTTATTTATATTCCACATTGTATTATAATCCGCATTTGAAAAACATTTGAGAATTACATTTGAAAGCAAGTTAAAATTAATAGCATTTTTCAATTTGAACATAATTTCCCCTTTTTGCTGAGAACGCTATGATTTTCAAATGATTTTCAAATCATTATCAAACGTTTGTCGTTTGAGAAACCGTTTGATTTCAAATCATTTTCAATTTGAAATCAAACCTCCGTGTTTGTTGGGTAATTGGGTTGATTAGTTTCTACATATACATATAATACTTACACAGGCAAAAACTTAAGACTATCTCGCAATAAATAAATTTATATTTATAGAAAAGAATGAGATAATCTTTACTGAATTCACCAGACTTTAATACATTTTAAGTTCGTACATAATCCGTTGTAAAAAATTCAATAAGGGTATTCATTTCAGTTTTTTTATTTGTTGGAAAAATGGAAAAGTAGAAAAATGTAATTTTTGTTACAACAAACACAAGGAAAAACTTCCACCGAAAGTTGCAATTTAAACCAAGTGTAAAAAAATCAGATTGGAAACAATTTTTAAAGAGTTGGCAATTCACAAACGTCCAATTGAGTGTGGTTGCCACCATATTAAAAATCTTGTTATTTTTCACAAAAAGCACTAAAATTTACATCTATTTTTAAGATAATCAACTATGATTATTTAAACTCCATTTTTATTAAGTCAAATTTTACTTTTTTAAAAAGTCGTTTTTCAAAACTAAATTAAAAATTAATTCTATACAAAAAAATATTAAAAAAGAATTTAAAAATTACGTGACAATTAAATAATCAATTAATTCAATTGAAAAATATCAATTGCTTCCAAGAATTATATGACAGATTTTTGTTTTTGACAGTTTTGTACCTTTAACTAAAAAAAAAAAAATACCGTTCGCGTCAATAAGGTGTAATTTTTCTTTTTTCCATTTTTCCAATCAAAAAAATTTTGAAATGAATACCCTTAATGTTTTAAAACTTATTTCATTTTGACTTTCCTAAAAATCCTTGAACTAACAAAAATATTTGAAAACTTTTCAAAGGATTTAATTGAGACTAACATAAATATTTAAACTTTTTTTTTCATATGACGTAATCATAAAAAAAGAAGTCTTATATTCGTCATTTACCTATTTTTTTTATTTCTTTTTTTTTTTTTTTTTTTTGTTTAAATAGAAATGTCATTGTTTTATGAAAAATAAACAACTTATCGTTAAAAAAAAAATATCTCAAGAATATTTTTAATGACATCATCATAATCATAACTGTTGCTTTTTAAAAGTATTTGGTGCTAAAAAAAACTCAAAATTATAAGAAAACAAAAAACGTTATAAACCACGACACCACCAACTTTATTATTTTCTTATTTAATATTTATTGCTTTTATCGTGTGTTTTATGTATGTATTTATAGATACATATATAAATAATTTTGTTAGTTCTATTAATCGTTTTGTGTTTAAATCTTTAATAGAATTTAAATGTCTCCATTTTTAATTCATTATCATAATTAAACTCTAAAGCAATATTGAAAAAGACTTTTTATACGCACATTATCATAGGCACAGAGGGTATTATGCGTTTGTGCTGGGTAAAACTTAAAAAAACTTAGTATACCGATCAACTCAGAATCATTTTTTGAATCGATCTAACGATGTCTGACTGATTGGCTGGCCGACAGGCAGTCCATGTAAACCTTGTGCGCAAAGTACAGGCTAGAATTTTGTAGATAATTTGATAAAATTTGTTTTGAATAGGCTCTAAGTCATAAGGACCAGGCCTATTGAAAATTTTGAAAATAAGTCCTTAATTTCACAAATCGCCCATGCAAGCTTTTTCCCAATATAGGGTGGTCTTTGTTTCCATAAACCATCTTATTTATTATGGTGGTATTTATTAAGATTTAATTTGGCACCAACATATTTAATTACAAACTTAATTATCTTACATGATTTTATGGAACTTGGTCCATATTTGATCATAGCTTCCATAGAAACACAACTCCCGAAAATAACTTAATATAAATGCAATAACTTTCTTAGTTTATTATTTGCATTTATAAAAAAGTTATAAATTATTTTGCGAATACGAATTACCAATCTGAAATTTGGCGCCACTCAATATTTTTAACTTAATTAAAAAAAAAATTCCGTTTGCTTCGATACGATAAATGTTAATACCACTTCAAAGCATTTTTAAATTGTTATACTAACATTACTATTATTATTATATAAAAGGCAGTGTGACCAGATCTTGTTTTCTGGCATTAGGCAAGGCCAAAAATGTTAATAATTATTTTAAAAAATTATAAAATAATTTTAAGATTTTCGCTAAAAATTTATAATAATGAAAATTTTTTTAAAGCTAAATACATTTCAGTGGCTAATTCTCAGCAAAATTCAAATTATATGTACAAGTGTTTACGATGTCCGTCTGTACGTGTGTTCATTTAAATGGTTTTTCGAAGATGTCAGATATGATGGGGACTAGATTGTTATATATTTATATAACATGTAGTCCAGGGGTCTAATCACCGCATACGATATCGAGCAAAATTGATCGAAATTATTTATTTTGGTATCATGAAACTCGATATCGAATGAAATGTATTGAATTTAAAATAATAGCATTCGATATCGAATAACTCGACATTACATTTATCGAGTTTTCATTCGATACGTCAGTGTCTATCTTAAGCAAAAAACAACGATAGTTTATTCGATACGATAGTATCGAATGCGGTGATTAGGCCCCAGAACTGTTTGCTATAATGCCTGATCGGCTTACAAATTGCTGAGATGTGAGAAAAAACAACGACTGCTTCTAATTTTACCAATAAATCCCTTGTTTTTATATGTATGTATATCTGGAAAACGGCAAGGGACAAAGTTTCCAAATTAGGTACAAGCAACTTGGTTTTCAATACATAACATCCTACAAAATGTGGACGCATAATGGTTAAGGGTATATAAGATTCGGCACACTCTTATTTGTTTTTCTTAACTTTGTTTTTCACAGTGTTTAATAAATTATTGTATAATAAGCAGAACGAAAAGATCTCTCAGAGTTTCTTTAAATGTCTCATGCGGTACTAGGGAGAGTGGAGCTTAGGCTATCTTATAGTGCTAAGTATCTAGGAGTTTTAGTGGACAGTAAGCTGTTCTGGAAGAGGAATACTCAGGAGGGTCTAAGGCTGGGTTTTTGAGATCTCAGTTAAACTAGGTTTAGTTAACCTGGAAACAGATTTGTGCCGCCATTACCAAGTTTGTATACAAAATTTTGACGAAAATAATAAAAACCTATCACATTTCGCCGGAATAGTCCGAGTTTCAGAGTACGTTAATCTAAGTTAAAATTTAATCCTCATCTCACAAACCCAGCCTAAGGAGGGGTCTCAATGCCTACTATGCTTGCAGTTCATCGATAGGTAGAAGCTGGGAACTCCGGCCGTCAGTGGTGGGATGGCTGTAGACTTCGGTGGTTATACACATTCGAAGGGATCTTCTGTCTAAGGATCTGAGGAGTGCTTCGATCGGCATGACAGGGGCCATTAGAAGTACGCCTCAGGCGGCCATGAGTGTTGTTGTATGTGATGGGAATGGCAGCCAGGATCATTCTAAGACTGAGGGAGTTAGGACTGATTGGAAATTTCACGGAGGGTCAGGCAAGGATCTTGGGTGAACTTAGCGATGGTAGTTATTACCTGGGGGGTTACCGCGTATTTCGATTCGAAAGAAATCATTTACGGATTCAAACAATTTGTACTGTGTATTACGATTTTCGTAATATTTGTTTCGAATAAACGGACGTTTTTCATACTTTATTGAAAACAAAAAATCACTTTCTTAAAACCCACTCTCTATTACGAACAAAAATTGTTCATCAAATTTCCCATTTTTTAAAAAATACAACCTCTGTCATCGTTTCGAACGATTACGAAAATCGTAATACACAGTGCAAATTGTTCGAATCCGTAAATGATTTCTTTCGAATCGAAATACGCGGTAACCCCCCTGGGTTCGGCCGGCTCCACGGATTATGTGGGCACTAGGGTTGATTTTTGGCGCTTGCCAGTGGTAATATTGCCGTCTAAGGAGAAGCTGTTCAGATCAGGGCAGATTGTATAGGGGATTTGCTATTTTCCCTGATGGCTCGAAGATGACGGATGCGTGGGTCTACATTGAGGATCTGGACATCAGAATGTCATATAGACTTCCTGACAACTGCAGTGTGTTTCAGGCGGCGGTTTTCTTTTCGGAGAGATTCTTAGGGAATTGGTAGGAGCAACATTGCCAGGGGCTCAGAGGTCACTTAATATGTAAACAGGCGGCTCTTAAGGCCTTGATGGGCTGTTCTGTGAACTCCAGGTTAGTGGATGACTGCAAGAGGTCTTAGTGAATTATGTGGTGAGGCTGTGCTGGGTACCTCTGCAACATCACCGTCAACGAGGTAGGTGACAGTTTGCAGGTGGTCAGGCCTAAAATAGGCTTCTAATTTGGAAAAATTAGGGAATGGGTTTCTTAGCAGGACTTATCGGGTTCGGCAGAGCCAAACGGACTGCCGGCTATCGCGCACGCTGTGGCCGGTGCTTATTAGGTCAAATTCGGATGCTCTGCTGGGCAAGCATTTTTTTTTTTTTTTTTAAATACATACTTATATTAAACTATTTTTAAAAATGTAGCAATAAAAATCTACTTGTCGTCTATCACGTGATAATTCACTTTTGAGTTTTAGCTTTATTATTTTTTATAAATATTTTTTTTAACATGTATGTATGTATTTGCAATTACACTGACAGAGTGATGTCATATGACAAATATTGCTGGTCAGTACTCATTAAATTTTTTCGATTGTTAGTTTGTTTTTCTTTTATAAGCTCGTTTTTGTTTTAAAGTAATTTTTATCGATATTTTCAAGATTTGAACAGATAAAAAAGAAACACACAAAATAAACAATTATTTAAACCTTAATTGATTTTTTTTAATTTGCTGAACATATATAGTTTACTTTAACTTATTAAAAAAAAGTTTTGTTGGGGGTAGAACCACGGCTGCCAATTTTGTACTAATTTTCAAAAGTTTGTAGTATCATTTCGTATTTTTGAATAACTTCTTGCCTACTTTCGTTTCTTTGGTTGACAATATGTAATTGTCCCATGTTAGCAGTTCATAATACAAATATAAAAATAATAGTTTACGCCTGGGTTTCTGGTAATTGATCCATTTTTCCGCAATTTTTTTTAGCATTGAGACATAATTTCGGTATTCGATATCTCTCGGTTCATGTGGCACCCAATTTTCGTACTTTTTATGAAAGATTTAAGATCTGATTCGAGTCGCGTCTCTTAATCAAGGTTCTGAAACTTTTGTATCATATTTCGATATCTGACGCCCTGAACAATATAAGCTTCGAGAATTAACTTATACCAAAATGTTTTTCAAATATTTTCCTATATTTGATTATTTAAAACTGAATTTTTCATATTTAAAAACGCTTGCCATTTTTGGTCTGTAAGAGAATTAAAAACTTGCACTTACATTTATTCCAAAGGAGTGAGAATAGAGATAGAAACAAATTGCGACGAATTAATAAGTCGACTTGACGATTTTGGCACTTTTTTTTTCAAAATTTTCCTATTTTCGAAACATTTTATCTGGCATCGGAGTTATATGCATCCGAAATTTCGAAAAAAAAAAAATATTTTAATAAACATTTGTATGTATCAGAGAACGGCTTTGTGCAATTGTAAAAAAAATCGCATTAAATCAACTTGCGGTCATACAATCAAACTTCGCTGCTGGTTTGCAGTCATTCAAATAATTCACATCGTGCTTTGTTATTTATACAATCGTTAGCTTCGTTTTTTAATAAAGATGTTTGTGTGTTCGGTGCGACAATGATTGTTTTGGTAAAGAAAAAAAAAATACAAACAAAAAAGCCAGAAATAAAGCAATCATTACTCATCTATTCATTCAGCATTAACTATGTAGTACAAGAAAAAAAATTTAAATGAAACTAAACGCACATATCGAACCGAGGTAAAAAGGTCATTCAGACTCCCTGATGAGTGCAGTGTCTTCCAGGCTGAGATCCTAGCGATCTGGAGGGCGACGGAGGTGATACTGGATCACATCGTGGGTGGATCTGAGGTGACAATTTACGTCGATAGTCAGGCGACGCTTCGGGCATTGAGCAGCCATACGGTGCGATCATGCCTGGTTGCGCGGTGTAGGAGCGCTCTTAGGGAACTCATGGGGTCATTCAACGTGAGGCTGTGTTGGGTACCAGGACACTGCATGGTTGATGGGAATGACGTGGCGGACGAACTCGCGAGAGGGGGTTCGGGTCTCGACTTAGTGGTGGGGGACAGGGGGTAAAAACCCCCCCTATGCTACTACTATGGGGTGATACGGGAGAAATTCCGTGATGACGTTAACCGATCCTGGAGCGGCAGAATGGATTGCAGGGTGTCTAGGGCACTATGGCGCAAATTGGACGCGGGGGCAACCAGGGTTCTACTGGGATTGGATAGGGGTAGTCTCAGAACACTTATAGGGTTCTTGACGGGTCATTGTCCTGTCAGGGCTTTTGCGGGCAGATGGGACAACGCCATACCGGACTTCTGCAGGCTATGCGAGGATTCGGAAGAGCTAGAGACGATCGAGCATGAAGTGGCTAGGAGATAGGTTTCACGACGAACTGGGTTGCATAGCTGGATGTAATCCGGCCAATATACTGGGGTTTGTCAGGGAAATAACGCGGCTGTTTCTGTTGAGGGGACTGTAAGGGGGGTATTGTTCCTACTTTCTAATTTTCTGTCTATATCTTACTTCCTTTTCTCTATTGTTCACTTCCTCTTATCTCTATCTCTTACTTCATATTTTTATTGAAGGGAATCACAATGGATCGTATTCGGTCTCCGAGTGGAGGTGTGCCTTTGGGCACACAACCCTTCTTAACCTAACCTAAACGCACATATCGAGGCATAACCGCAAAAAAAGCTTAAGTAACATCATTTTCCATTTTCGTTTTTTTTAATAAACGACTTTATTGGGAACACTTGCATCATCTCCTAAAATGTCATGGTCACATAAGGAACCGTTGCGATTTTATAGCAAAAACAATTTTATCTCAAGCGACAATATTCATACAAAATTTTTATGAAATAAAATAAAAAAACCCTCTCCTGTAAAATTTTGTTTTTGTCACTTAAGCTTTTTTGCGGTAATGACTCGATATGTAGGTACATATTTACAAACAATTTCCATAGAAACAGAATTTTTTTTTTTTACTTTTAAAAAGTACAGTAGTTCCGTATGTAGGTATAATGTATTCTTGTTATTGTTGTTAATTTTAACAAAGCGTCTCTTCGAGTGGTTTATTGTTGTTAATGGTAACAAAGCGTCTCATCGAGTGGACAATGTCTACTTGAATGCAACAGTGTAAGAATGTGTTCCTTTGAATTTACACATTTGTGTTATATTGCGTGCGCAACAAAAATGCAAATAGAGCACTTTCAATAAAAAATGAATACATGCAAAAATCAAATGTGAACGAAACGATGTAAAAATTACCAACGTTGAACTTTGTTTTGCAAGCAAAGATTGAATGTAAATTTTAGCGTATGAATAAATCAAGAAAAATAGTGATTTTGCAGTTCTCTGGTATGTATCTCAATTCATTTTAGAACCAGAGATGTAAATGAATCATTCATTTTTGAATTAATTCGTAAATCATTCATGCACTGAATTAGCAAATTTTGAATTAATTCTTTTCACACAAAAAAATGAATTGAATGAAATTTGAGTGAATTGCAATTCATTTTTTCTAGTTCATTCGAATTAATTTAAAGTCAATTCAATTCAAATGAATTGGAAATGAATTGCAATTCATTTTACCAATTCATTTGAATTAAAAATGAATTGCAATTCATTCTGCCCAATTCAAATGAATTGGTAAAATGAATTGCAATTCATTTCCAATTCATTTGAATTGAATTGACTTTGAATTAATTCGAATGAGCTAGAAAAAATGAATTGCAATTCATGTTCAATTCATTTGAATTGATTTTGAATTAATTCAAATAAGTTAATGCTCATGGTGATAGGATTTTCGCAGCTCCCTACTAATTCAAGTCATATTCTGCCATTACCTGCTAATTACAGTACATCATTGGAATTTCTATTCTTATTATTTTCTATGCCTTTCGACGATAATCTCGTACTAGGTGATAACCTAAATGAGTGTAATGCTGGTTACACACAGTGCAATCTACATGCAATCTGTTTCAATGCATCCTCAAAATATCAAAGCGTTTTGATGTTGATGCAATCTGGAATGAATGAAAATGAATTTAATTCACGGGATTGCGTAAATGCGTTGCATAGTGTGTACTAAAGGGCTGCAAGAATACATTCATTTGTTTATTACACACAAGCATTCCAATATTCATTCAAATATTTAAATAGTTAAGTACTGGTTTACAGAGTTTAAGAATTAAAATATAAAAGAGAGTGTAGTCTGTGTTTTACTTTATCACAACAAAGGCACACATTCTATTCACTCTTTTTCTTTGAATATTTATTTACTCAATTTGCAAATGCAAACACACACAAGTATATGGTAACAGTTAGACTGTGTGCAAGAAATACTACATAGTAAAATTAGTACTTATGTTTATTCTCATTACAAATATATCTCTATCAAACAGAATTTTGCAACAAAAATTATAAAAATTGGATTAAAAGTATATTAAAAAGGACTTTAAAATTCTTGCGTTTTACGTTTTCGATTTCCATAACAAAAGTTGCTAGTAATAATATTAATGTATTCATGTTATGAGTAAAACATTCAAATAATATTATATTCGAAACTTATACACATTTTATTATGTCTGTTTTATTTGAATGTGGTAGTATTTTTTTCTGTTTAAATACAGTTGTTTTCTTTTCTCTTTTGCCTTGTGTGTTTATTCATTTGTTTTTTTTTAACATAAAATGTAAAGCACTGCGTACTTAAATCGTTTGTTGTACTTAACTTTACCTACTTAAAAAACAAATGAATGTATTCATATGCCTTTTAAATGTAGTCATGCAGACCTTTAGTGTGTACCCAGCATAATGCTGTCTGATATAATAAAATGAACTGGATAACAAAACGGGAGTAATGCTTCTTTACATTTACTTACAGTAGTCTTTTTTCAAAACCAATTCAAATGAATTGCAATTAATTTTATCTTACTCATTTGAATTAATTCAAAGTCAATTCAATTCAAATGAATTGCGATTCATTTGAATTAAAAATGAATTGCAATTCATTTTGCTAAATTCAATAGAATTGACTCAAATTTCATTCAATTTATTTTTTGTGTGAAAATAATTAGTTCAAAATTTAGCTAATTCGTAATGAATTAAAATCAAAAATTAATGATTAATTTACATCTCTGATAGAAACTCGAAAAATATATGCCGACAAAAATTTCGATCTCACAGCAAAAAGTTTTCTTATCTCCGTTTTTTAACAACATACCGATAGCTAAAGGTAGCGAAATTGTAATAATGGAACACTTTTTATACGGCCGATAAAATCGTAAAAAACGGGCCCTAATTGTATAACTACAATTAAGCATATTTTGCAAAGTAGTTAAGAATTTTTTGTTAATGGTTATTTTTGGTTTTTGTAAAATTATTTTAAAACTTAATAGATGTTGAAAACAAAAACACTTATTATAAGGACAAGTTTTTTATGGCATATACCATTTTTGTCATTTCTTCAATTATTTCGTTAAAAAGCCATTTTTGGTCTAGCTTGCCAAAAAATATCTTTTTTTTTTTTTTTTGCAACCTAGAAGAAATTTTTAAATAAGTTAAGCGAATATGAGAATCTATTTGAAATGTTAAATGAATATTGCAAAAATCGGACGTAAAAAGTGACTAAGTGTACTTTAAAGAGCACTTTCAATGCATCTGGTCAAGTCTCCTGAAATTACAAACAAATAGGCTTTCTATAAATGAAAGCTTAGACTTTATTGGCAGTGCTAAAGAATATATTAAAGATGTCAGTAAAAGTGATTATGTAGAAAAGTTTAAATAAAGTTTTAGATGGTAATAACGGATTACAAGATTAATCAAAATGAAAAAGAGTAGTTTACTTGCAAAAAAATAAAAATTTTGTAAAAACCGCCGTTTTATTTGTTTTTTTTAGTGCCTCCCTAAGCCATTATCAACCTCGTAAAAAAACTCCCATAAGTTACGCGCAATTTCTGGATAATTATTCAATTCTCCTGCAAAACTCTCAATATGGCTTGACATTTCTATTTTAATAAACTTGTTTAATCAATTTGTCAAGTGGACTACTCGTATTTAAATGAAAGTGAGACGGATGAATTGATTGATAACCTTTCTCCATCTGAACTATAAGAGTTCAAATATGGTCCAGTTACATCTTGCGATGTTAAAAGAGTGTTTTCCATTTATTAAACTGTTTTATGCGTTAACAGGAGAATATATATATATGTCCTTTATTTATTTAAATACAATATAGATACAGCGATATAACATAAAAATACTTAAATAAATTGTTCACGAAGAACATAGGGCGGAGAATATTTATTTTTAACAATTTGGAGAAACATGCTATTGTACTACACAATCAAAACTTAATTTAAAAAACAACATTTTTATTTATCATATTTATACGTCAAACGCCATGAATATATCAGACCTGGGAGATTTGCACTACTCTACACTACACTACACTCATTACCATTAAACTAATCAAAATCTATTTTAGTGCAAAATTGTTGCATTACCACTAGTTTTAACACTTACTGCCGTATTCATAAAAAATAAAATATGTTTGAAATGTGTTTTAAGGCAAAATTTTCACACAAATTTTTCTTAAAATGCATTTCAAATCCATTTTAATTTTTTATGAATACGGCAGTTAATATGTTATTTTTCACTACATTATTTTCTTATCAAAGTTTTGCATTCATTTTTAAATGCCACTAAAGTGTATGCAAATTAATGCTCTACTTTTGCATATCATAAATACTGAATTATTAATATTAATTAATGCACTATTATATTATCTTTAAAACATTTGTGAACAACAATTACCGTAGCAATTACGACATTTATCATAAAAATCAAAATACATATAATTTTTGTTATCTGTTTTTATATTGTTTAATCAAAACCTAATGTTCTTAAACATGGTTATGAAAGAGTAAAATTTTTTCTTCTAAAGATGCAAAAATTAAGACTATAACTAGAGAAGAAAGAACGTATGTAACTCGTTTAGTTAGCAACTACCAAAGTATAAACCTAACCTAAAGTATAAAGCAACTACTTAAAGACGTTTAAACTAATTTTTTCCCTGAAAACATTTCCAATGAATTTAACAAAATATACTAGTTTTGAATACATTTTAAGAGCCTCTTCTATTTGGTTTTAATTTTAAATTCTTTCTTGTTACCGGCTTTTCTTTTGCTTAAGATTCATTGCTAACCAAATAATGGCTAAGGCAAAAGTATGCGAAATTTTAAAGGAAAAGGACTATTAGCAAAAAGCTTTATATGTTTAATAATGTTTTTTATTGTTGTGCTTTTAAAATTTAATTGTAACTTGAATATAATTTTAGGCCTCAACAATCGATGGACGTCGCAAGGGAGCATGTCTCTTCTGTCAGGAATACTTTATGGACTTATACTTATTGGCCGAACTAAAAACAATTAGTCTTAAAGTAACAACAGTTGATATGCAAAAGCCACCACCAGATTTTCGCACCAACTTCGAGGCAACACATCCGCCAATTTTAATTGACAATGGCCTAGCCATTCTAGAAAATGACAAAATCGAAAGGCATATAATGAAAAATATCCCCGGTGGATATAATCTCTTTGTACAGGTTAGTAGAAGGCAAACAATCTATTAAGCAATTGTTTTATTGATTTTTTTTTTTTTATTATAATTATTAATTATTCAATTGCAGGACAAAGAAGTGGCCACACTAATTGAAAATTTGTATGTTAAACTTAAGCTTATGTTGGTCAAGAAGGATGAAGCTAAAAACAATGCTTTATTGTCACACTTGAAGAAAATCAATGATCATTTGGCCAATCGCAATACACGTTTTCTCACTGGAGACACCATGTGTTGTTTCGATTGTGAATTGATGCCCCGTTTACAGCATATAAGAGTGGCTGGCAAATATTTTGTAGATTTTGAAATTCCGGTAGGAGAAAAAACCAAGCAACATTACTGATTTTAGAGTACCAATTAATAGTTTCCATTTTATTTTTAGACCCATTATACAGCTTTGTGGCGATACATGTACCATATGTACCAATTAGATGCCTTTACACAATCCTGCCCTGCTGACCAGGATATTATTAATCATTATAAATTGCAACAGATGCTGAAAATGAAAAAGCATGAGGAGTTGGAAACACCCACATTTACCACTTCCATTCCAATTGATATTTCGGAATAAGTTTGCTGTTGCGTTTAGCCTGAAGACTGGCTATATATTTTGCTAAAACTTATTTAGTTTTTTTTTTTTTTTTTTTTTTTTGTTTATTTTAATACCCCACCCACTTTTTGAGTAGTGCAAACTTTTAATTTACATAATGATATAAAATATATATTTTTTTCGGTTTCATTTATGTATAATTTAAGATTTTTAGCGACCTTAATTTTGTTTATATTACTTTAAAAATTTTTGTTGATGATTTAAATGTATTGCGTTGACTTTGTATTAAATCGAATGTTCCTTTTTTTAATACCACAGCTTATTGCTATGAAACCATTATGGCCGGCTTTAAATATTTACTACATATTTCCATTTTTGTTAATTTATCTCTTATATTTTTATTTGTATTTTGCCGCCTTAAAATAATTTTCAATCAAAAACAAAAACGGTTTAGTTTGCAATTAAGTACATGACTACTATTTTTTTTAATATTAAATATTTTAATCGAATTAACTTTATGTGACCAAGTAACGGCAAACCAACCAACAACAAAAATCTTGTACTAACAAAAAGTGTGTTTTTATAACATTATTTAATTAAAAACTTATTAAAATATACATATTTGCATATAATATTTTTTGTATATACACATACAATCACAAAAAACAAAACGTAATAAAGTATTTCTTATATTTGATACTATTAAATTTAATATATCGAACTCTTACCGCGAAAATAACGTCAGCGCCAAAAATCAAATTTTACAGGAGAGTTTTTTTTTATTTTATTTCATATAAATTTTGTATGAAATTTGTCGCTTATGATATAACTGTTATTGCTATAAAACCGTAGCGGTACCTTATGTGACCATGGCATTTAAAGAGATGATTGCCAATAAAGTCATTTATTTAAAAAACGTAAGTTGAAAATTATGTCACCTACGTTATTTTCGCGGTTAGGGCTCAATACTTGTTTTAATTTTTAGTAAACTTGACGTACTTTTTATATGGTAATGCCGTTTGATTTGGCACTGCTGGCTTTCAATGTAATGGCGATTTCTTTTCTAAGAAAAATATATTACAGTATATACATGTAACATTTTCTAATGTTACCTATAATTAGTGTTGTCAAAACTTGGTGACCAAAAATGGGTAAATTTACGGAAAAAAATGGCTAAGAAATGCCTAACAGCATTTTTAAATAAAAACACATTAAAATTCAATAACAAAACAGAAATAATTCATTTAAAGTTGTTAACGATCAAATTGTGAGTTTAGATCAATTTGTTAAATAATAATAAACGTAAATTAATATTAAAATAAATTAATATTAAAAAATTAACCATCGAAAAATTCGATGGCGTTATTGTTCATCTGATAGGAATCACTCTCATTAGTTTCAAATAATCATAAGTTTTAAATAATTTGAAGGTAAATCATAATCATGACAACATTTACCCAACCTTTTGAGTCCAGATCAGAGAATTGCAAAATCAACAATTTCTGTTGATTATTCATACCCTAAAATTTACATTTATTCTAAGCTTGCAAAACAAAGTTCAACGTTGGTAATTTTTTTTTCCTTTCGTACACATTTGATATTTTCATTTATTCGTTTTTTATTGAAAGTGCTTTATTTGCATTTTTGTTGCTCACGCAATATAACACAACTGAGTAAATTCAAAAGAGCACATTCTCTATACTTTTGTTTACATTAACAACAACAACAATAAACAACGATGAGACGCTTTTTCAAAATTAACAACAACAAGTAAGAGTGCTATATTCGGCTGTGCCGAATCTTATATACCCTTCACCATTGTGGGAGCAGAATACAGAGCAACTAGACAAAAACTAAATAATTTTTACATATGTATACATACATAATTATAATACTTTAAACTCCATTATAAATTAAATTTAAAAAGCGAAAACTGGTAAATATTTTTTTTAAATCGTTTTTAGAACATAAAAAAATAAAAATTAAAAAAAAAATTTTTTTAAAAAAACCAGATTCGAACCAGAGAACTCACAGTTTCTAACTTAACCCCCTAGACAACTAAACTATGAAGGAACGTTGTTTGAATTTCATTAAAATGAAATATGGCCCGTTTTATGTTCACTGTGTAGGGTTGTAATTACTTTTGTTCACCACATACTAAAGATTTCCGGTCTTTTGATATATAAGGTGTAACCATCGGTCATATAGCAGTGCACAAATTCAGGTTTTTATGAAGTTTTTGATATTTTTTCTACGGGAGGTACCACGCCCACTTCTCCAATCCCGCCCACATTTTGTAGGATGGTGTGTATTGACAACCTAATTGTGTGTACCTAATTTGGAAACTGGCTTTTTCCGTTCACCAGATATACAGCAAAAAGTAATAAAAATACAACAACAACAATGGATTTTTTTTAAAAAATAGAGGTAGTTGTGGTTTTTTGCTCATAACTCAGCCATTTTTTAACCGATTTGACAGATTAATATACCGACGTGTTAAAGAATAAATTTACCGTTTACTTTAGTTATAAAGCTTGGACTCGGGGAGATCTATGGTTCCCGAAAGTGGGTAAATTTTGGTCATAACTTTTTTGTATCTGAACCGATTTTCCCGAGTTTTTTATAAAATATGTTCTACTAAAAATTTCCGATATTTTGGTATATAAATCATATCCATAGGACATATGGCAGCCTTAAAATTTAGGTTTTTATAAAATTTTTAATTTTTTTTGTACGGGAGGTACCACGCCCACTTCTCAAATCCCGCCCACATTTTGTAGCATGGTGTGTATTGGCAACCTAAATGTGTGTACCTAATTTGGAAACTTTGGCTTTTGCCGTTCCCCAGTAATACAGCAAGTAATAAAAATACAACAACCACAAGGGATTTTTGGGAAAATTATAATAAGAATACCTGACAGAAAGATACCCCAACGAAGCTCCCATCATATCTGGGGCCTTCGGAAAACCCATTTCAACAGACAGACGGACAGACGGACAGCCGGATTTGAACTTCGCTTTTCATAAGAACCCAGAATATATATACTTTATAGGGTGTAGGATCAATATTGTAGAAATTACAAACGGAATGACAAAGTTATATATACCCTTTTACCTTCGGTGAAGGGTATAAAAAAGAGTAATTTTTGTGGATTCAGTATTTCGGTTATAACTCTGCAATTTTTTAACCGATTTGGCAGATTTATATACCGACGTGTTGAAGAAGAAATTTACCATTTACTTTAGTTATAAAGCTTGGACTCGGGGAGATCTATGATTCCCGAACGTGGGTATTTAAAAAAAAAAATTTAATTTTGGTCATAACTTTTTTGTATCTGAACCGATCTTTCCGAGTTTTTTATAAAATATGTTCTACAAGAAATTTCAGATATTTTGGTATATAAGTCATATCCATAGGACGTATAGCAGCCCTAAAATTTAGGTTTTTATAAAAATTTTGATGTTTTTTAGCCCATTTTTTGAGTATTTTGCTCATAAATTACCCATTGTCTAACCGATTTGATAGTTTTATATACCGACGTGTTAAGGAAGAATTTTACCATTTACTTAAGTTATATTTATATATAAACATTTATATAA
Organism: Pollenia angustigena; assembly: GCA_930367215.1. Classification (NCBI taxonomy): domain Eukaryota; kingdom Metazoa; phylum Arthropoda; class Insecta; order Diptera; family Polleniidae; genus Pollenia; species Pollenia angustigena. The sequence continues at coordinate 203,109,773 of OV884059.1, forward strand.
ACTTGTAAATATATATTTTAACAAAGTTAATTATAAACAAGGGATTTTTGGGCAAAATCAGAGGCAGTCGTGGTTTTTTGCTCATATCTCCGTCATTTTTGGACCGATCTGGCTGAAATTCAATAGCAAACTTAAACGGAGTATATGTGATATAAACATACATCAACCTAGTCCACATCATTTCTGGGGTTTTTGGAAAACCCATTTCAACATACACACGGACAGACGGACAGACGGACAACCGGATTTGAACTTCGCTTTTCATAAGGACCCAGAATATATATACATTATAGGGTGTAGGATCAATAACAAACGGAATGACAAAGTTATATATACCCTCTTACCTTCGGTGAAGGGTATAAAAACCAACAACACAACAACATAGAGTCCATGTCATTGTTTTTGGCAATGATATTAAAAGGAAGAGAATACCTAACGTAATGCAGCATCTTACATTAGTAAATATTATTTTACTTCAACCAGGGGTGCCAGAAGATTTTCATAAGCAATCGGCATATTTTCCAAAAAAATCGGCATAATCGGCACTTTAATTTAAAATCGGTAAATTTAAAATACCTCTTTTAAATACAATAAAAGATATTTTTTTTTAATAACAAAACAGAAAAATGCAGCATTAACTAATGTTTAAAACATAATAATCAATAGAAATAAAAAAAAAATAAACGTTTTATAAATAAATTGTAGTTAATCAGTGTAGCTGCATCATCCTCAATTCCGTATAATCTTATAAGAATAATTTTTTTATTGAAATTATTTTTATTGATAGTGAATGTAAATTTAGCTTACCCTCTCTCTTTTGTAAGCGTTTATTCATTTTCAAACTCATATACATATGTATAAAGATTTTTATAGTTTCCCTATAGAAAAAGATATTTTAAGCGTTGACCTTTTTTCTTTTATTCAGATTTAGTTCTTTAATTCTTCATAGTTGAATATTTTTGAAAGAAAACTTTTTTTTAACAAAAATCGGCTATAATTTAAAGGCAAAAAATCGGCAAATATGGCAGGGCTGACTGCAACAGTTACATATACATATGTATGTATATACCCTCTTGCCTTCGGTGAAGGGTATAAAAAGAGTAATTTTTGGGATTTCAGTGTTTTGGTAATAACCGATTTGGTAGATTTATATACTGTTCATTAAATTGGGTTATAGGTCTATATGTATAGATACTAACATATGTGTACATATATTTAAACAAACTTAATAATAAAAAAAGACATATTTTTTTGGATTTCAGTACTTTGGACATAACTCAGTCTTTTATTAACCGATTTGAAAGATTTATATACCGATGTCTTTAGGAATAAATTTACCATTTACTTTGTGATAAAACGTGGACTCAGAAAGACCTATGGCTCCCGTAAATGGGTATTTTTTAAAAAAAATTATATTTTGGTCATAACTTTTTTGTATCTGAACCGATTTTTCCAAAATTTTCAGAAAATATTTTCTACTAAAGATTTTCGATCTTTTGATATATAAGGCGTAGCCATAGGTCATATGACAGTCCAAAAATTCAGGTTTATATACAATTTTTGATTTTTTTTGTATGGGAGGTACCACGCCCACTTTTCCAATCCCGCCCATATTTTGTTGGATACTGTATATTGATAATCTAAATGTTTGTACCCAATCTGGAAACTTTGGCTCTTGCCGTTCTCAAGATATACAGAAATAAATAAAATACAACAACAACAAGGGATTTTTGGGCAAAATCAGAGGCAGTCGTGGTTTTTTGCTCATATCTCCGTCATTTTTGGACCGATCTGGCTGAAATTCAATAGCAAACTTAAACGGAGTATATGTGATATAAACATACATCAACCTAGTCCACATCATTTCTGGGGTTTTTGGAAAACCCATTTCAACATACACACGGACAGACGGACAACCGGATTTGAACTTCGCTTTTCATAAGGACCCAGAATATATATACATTATACGGTGTAGGATCAATATTGTGGAACATACAAACGGAATGACAAAGTTATATATACCCTCTTACCTTCGGTGAAGGGTATAATAACAAAAATACATTGTACCCACTACTACTACTACTGTACTTTTTGTTTCTATGGAAATTGTGTGTACCTACATAAGTATGTGTGTTTAGTTTCATTTCAATTTTTTTTTTCTTGTACCACATAGTTAATGCTGAATAAATACATGAGTAATGATTGTTTGATTTCTGGCGTTTTCGTTTGTATTTTTTGTTTCTTTACCAAACAATCATTTGCGCTCAGAACACTTAGAATCTTTATAAAAAAAAACGAAGGTAACGATTGTATAAATAACAAAGCACGATGTGCGTTATTTGAATGACTGCAAACCAGCAGCGAATATTTGCGGTTGCGTGAGTTTGACTGTATGACCGTAAGCGTGTGTATTTGTTGTCGTTAATTAAATGCGATTTTTTTTCAATTGCAAAAAGCTATTCTCTGGTCCAGATCTAAAATTAAAAACAAATAAGAAAGAGTAGTCGGTTAAACCCGACTTTATGATACCCTACACCCCATTAGAACCTTTGTACCAAATTTTATCAAATAATCTCTAAATTGCGACCTGTACTTTGCGCACAAGGTTTACATGGACAGCCAGCCAGCCGGACACATCGTTAATTCGACTCAGAAAGTGATTCTGAGCCAATCGGTATGCGTAAAGGTGGGCTAAGGACCAATATTTTAAGATGTTACAGACAGCACAAACGCATAGTACCTTCTTCACTATTGTGGTGGTGGTATAAATATTGTATTGTTATGGCAAAAATATTTACCTAATTGATAAAATCGAATTTACGGTTGCTTTATGTAACCTATTTCTGAAATTACTTTTAACATGACTTTTACTTGACTAAACCCCCTCTCTACTTCAGCATTACACCATGGAAGTATAATATATATTGCCAGGATAAACTCAATCGGTGCCAGGATATAAACGCAATTTCCTTTTTTTTTTTAATAAATTTATTTTATTTTAAAATATATACATATTTCAGGATCTTACAAGTTATTATAGAGTTAACAGCAATTACACTTTTTCGTTTTTAATATGACCGCGACGTCGTGCTTAGTTAATGGTTGGTTACAGACTTCCCTAAACTTCGGAAGTCATGAACATTTATTGGAATGATTTAAGAGAAGATTAGTGTATTAGTCACTACTACGCCTGGGACCTATGGCCATTAGTGCCTCTGTGCACTACCACTAAAGTGTCTGGGAACTATGGCTGTATCATACCAGTAGTATCCCTCTACACTACTACTTGAATTGGACCTATCTGTGTTTGTATGTGGTCAGTAGTAAAGCTGTAACAAACTTGTACCACTGACCGCACACGAGCACAGTCTGTGGCCCAACTGAAGTTGTAGTTATCAGCATTTCAACAACCAACTGGTCTTCACGATGTTCACTACACACTGTCAGGGTTACCGTTGGAAATTTTTCGAAAAAGGTCACAAAAAGGGGATTTTCCAGAAAAGGGGGTCAAAAAAGGGTATTTCAATAAAAAAAGGGTCAAGTTGTTTATAAGCATTATTTCCCATTTTAATGAACATAATAAGACCAAGTTTTTTTTATAAGCAAACAAAAAAAAAATATTTCAGGTAGGAAGAGCTCATAAAACTTAATTTTTTATGGAATGCTCTGTCCAGTTTTAATCAAAATGAAATCATTATAGCTAATTTTTTCATACTTTTTATGTAATTTTCCGATTTAGCGATGTTAAATAAATTTTGTTTGTTTTAAATTTTGCTATCATTCGCGTATTGTAACCACTTTCTCTATTAAAGCGATTTTTTCCTGTAAGTGTCAGATTTTTAAAGCTTTTACGATTTTTAATAAATATAAGACTTTGCTATCATACCGCTTTTACCAAATATTTGGAAATTTCCGCTAATTGAGCAATTTTTACCTCTTGTTTTCATTCCTGTGTGGGCACTCTCAACTCTGTCGATTCAAAAAGTGGCGAAAAGTTCAATACCTTTTGCCATTATTAAGTGCGAAAACATGCTACTGTTTAAGAGAGCAAAACACCAAATTGCATTTTTTTAATAAAATGTCAAATTTTTGTTTTAAAAAGAAACCACCGTAAAAAATAACAAATATTAATATGAGTTATGTTTGCTTTTAGGGAAATTGTACTTTACTATCAAAAATCAAGGAGAAGAAAGCATGGAATTGTAAGTTTATACTTTGAGTCTGTTCCATATCAAGCAATGCTTATTTCGAAAACATTTGTTTAGCACTTCTGTTCCGCAGTGTTAACAAAAAACAAAATGTGAGAGCTATTTCCAAAAAAGGGTAAAAAAGTGTCACACAATAGGTGATAATGATACAAAAGTATAATTTAAAAAAAGGGTCATAAAAGGTATCAACACCGTCGAAAAAGGGTCAAATTGATACTTTAGTATCACAACGGTAACGCTGAACACCGTCACCAATACTATGTATGCAATTACTTATTAAAGTATGCGTGAGTGTTAATTGCTGTTAAGTTCTCTTATACTTATAACTAACATACTCTTGTACTTTTAATTAACATAACTTTAACTTACATACTTTAACTAACCTATGTAGCAATATTTAACATTTTCCTTGTATATACATTGAGGGAAACAAATATTCAAATAATATAAACAAATTTAATAATTCAATACGATAATAAATGCAATTCGTAAAGGATAAAAATATATGTATAAATTTCATAATTATAAAAATATAAAAACTTCATAATAATTCTATATATGTAACGAAACTTCGTTACATCTCCCTCTTGGTTACTTTTTTTTTTTTTTTTTAATCTTGAAGACCTCCATTGCGATGTCATTTCGCGGCTTGGGAAAAATTAACTTCTCCTTTCCAAGGATCAACCAGACATCTAACGAACATCGTATATATATCACAACCGCAACAGAATCATAAACTTGTCTAAACCTTGTTCGTTTTCCGGGTGCAATTGGCTCGATTGAAGATAATACTTCACAGATAATTCGGTTTTTGGGCTCAAATTCCTCCTCTTGGTCAAGTTCTAAGTCGTGTACCAATGTGGCAAGGATATCTGACTTAGCTTTTTGAATAGTCGCCAGATCCTGCAAACTTAGTTTTGGCAATTTAACGATTGAGGTTATTATCGCCTTTTCCATGGGAGTGCTTAGAAATATACATAGTTTTACGCCCTTTTTTCCTTTCGTTGTACATCGATTGTTTGAAACGCAAGCAACGTTTACTAAAACTTATCGTCCGCCATTTGATTGATCAGTTTGGTATATTTTGATATCTTTTTAATGTGCTGTACCTTTCTTCTTCTTTATATTTTCGGGATCAACTAGCTCAACAATAACTGGAGATATAAATTTGTTAACCAGATACGGGCCGTCAAATCGGGGTGCGAGTTTAGCTGCAAAATAATCAACGGCTTTAGATAAAACATGTTTTCTTACCAAAACAAGATCTCCTTTTCTAGGGGACCATTCCCGACATCTTAAATTATAATATGAGGCTTGTTTATCCGCGGCTGTCTGTAGGTTATACCTTACTATTTGAAAGACATCATGTAGTCGAATGGCATTATCTTCGGGACTGGTATCATAAGCTGTAATTTCGAAGTTGGTCTTATCATCAAACAAGGTATTTGGTAGTCGTAGTTCTCTACCGAGGGTTAAATATGCCGGACTGTATTTCGTGGACGCTTGTTTACTAGAGTTTACTGCTAATGTTAGTTCGGGTAATTGCTCGTCCCATTTTCTTTGGTTTTTCTCTGTATATTGAGCAATCATTGTTTTAATTGTCCGGTTGGTTCTCTCGGTCGGATTTTCTTGTGGTGAATACGGGGCTAGGTAACGTTGTTGGACTCCCAAAGATTTGAAGTACTTTTGGCATTCTCGGCTAGTGAACTGGGAGCCGTTGTCGGTAAGAAGAACATGAGGTACACCGAAACGGGCTAATATTCTTTCCCGAAAAGCTTTTAGGAACATTTGGGTGGTGGCTTTTCTGACCGGAACCTTAGATCCACCTTTTGCCTTTCCTCAAAAACTCATTCAATGGTCTGGTTAAGGTCGAAAAATTTAGTACAAAACGCCTATACCATGCTACCGTGCTTAAAAATGATCTCAGTTCCTTAAGTGTGGTCGGTTCCGGGAGATTTATTACTGCTTTTACCTTTTCAGGGTCGGTGTGGACACCGTTTTCGCTTATCACGTGCCCCAAATAACGAATCGATTTCTTTGCAAATGTACACTTGTCTGGATTAATACGCAATTTCGCTTCTATAAGTCGATTGAATACAGTTTTTAAATTACGAAGGTGTTCTTCTATGGTACTGCCAAGAACAACGATGTCATCAAGGTTAGCGAAGGCGAATGAATCTAATTCAGTACCAATAACTGAATCTAACGCCCGTTGAAACGTGGCCGACGCGGAATGCAAGCCAAACGGCATTACCCGCCACTAGAATAAGCCCCGACCCGGAACCGTGAAGGCAGTGTATATTTTACTTTCTTGGGCCATGGGGATTTGCCAATATCCGTTTCGAAGGTCGATTGTGCTGAAGTATTTACTTAAGAGATGCACAAGCACAAGAAATATTGCTTACAAGCAATTTCATTGATTTTAGATAGTGTGTGTTTATTACTCTCTCATTACAAAACACATACTTCCAAAAACAATTGTTTTGTTTTACGATCAAAATATAGAAGAATAGAACAAAACTGCACTAGAACAATGCTGAACTAAAATAAAGCTGAATTAGAACAAAGATGAAGTAGAACATTAAAACAGAAATAGAACATTCCAAGCATGTTTGAATGTTTTGATTGTAAACATATACCAAAGAGAATTGCAAAGTGAGAAACATTTTCGTTTTGTAATGAATATGAAAAAGCTTAAAAAAGTTTATATGTAATATTAATTTTTATTTGCAAAAATTTATTGTTTATTATTTACATACATATAAAGGTACTTAGGTCTAATATTTAAATAAAATTAAGAAGAATTCATTATTTTCATAGATATAAAAAATAAAATCTAATGGTGTGTTTCACAATTTTTTGGGAAAATTGATAGCAACAAAATATTAATAATTATTTAACTAGAATTAGAAATATTGGTTAAATAAACGTTTAAAGTTTTATATAAAAATAAAACAAGACCTCAAGCTTGATAATTTAGTTATACATAATATAATAATAAAGGTCGACTAAAATAAAATATATGTACATTTAGGAAATAATTCAAAAATATCAATTTTTTTATTTTTTTTAATGTTCTAGTGCACTCGATGCTTTTACTATAATTTACCGTTTCTTTATTTCATTGTCTGTTTTTGTGTTGATATTCTGTTTGTTTTGATAATACAAGCACTAACAAAGCAGAAGAGAAAAACTTTTCAAGTTATGCTTGTTTTGTTTTGGTGGAAGTAATGTGTTGTTATGTTTGTTTTGCTATGTATGTTTACAGTGAAATAATATAATTGATAGTTGTGTGAAGTAGAACATAGAACATTAAGAATATTTTGCGCAGCCCTTTAGTATTTACTTTTTCTCAGTTTTTCGAGGATCGCTTTTATTTGTGGGATAGGGTAAGCGTCACGAATGGAGTTTTCGTTTAACTGGCGGAAGTCTACGCATAGTCGCCAATCATTGTTCTTTTTGCGCACCAAGACGATCGCCGAGCTATAAGTGCTTTTAGAAGGTTCGATTTTCCCTTCCATTATTAATTCATCTATTTGACGAAGAGGTCGTGAATGTTTCATTGTGATTACGTGTTGTGTCACTCCAGATGGACCAATAATAGCTTCAAAGCGTGTTAGCTCGGTTCCTAAAAATTCTTTGACTAGCTCTTCTACCCGTTGTTCATACCCTGAGTCAACTGTAGTTTTTATCTGTAAAGAGCTTATTTGAGAAGTATTTAAATTCTGTAAGATACCTGTATTGGTCTCTCGTGTTCGGGGAATGATATGCAGCACTCGACCCGTTTGTTGCAGAAAATTCATACCCATTATAATCGGATCTAAGTTCGTTCTCAGCACTAAGAAATCGTGACGTTAAACCACACCATCCATTGTTAACCACACATTAACAGCTCCTTCCACCAGAATTCTAGATTGGTCCGCTAAGTGCAAAGTATCGAAATCGGCAGCAACGATCGGAATTTGCATTTCTTCTACGAGTGACAAATTTATACACGAGTGGGTAGCACCTGTGTCCAGAATAGTAGGTATTTTTTTGTTCCTGATCGTTAACCATGTTCGTAGGCGAAAGTCATCATCGGGTGTTAATCTAATTGGAAAGGTCATTGGATTCAGAGGTCTTCTCCCCTTTCCCTTGCTAAAGGACCTCTGCTCGAGTTTTCCGTACCGGATCGACAACAATCGATTGTTTTTACATCTCTTTTGCCACAATCCCAACAAAATAGCACCTGCGGTTTTGAGCAAACCGCACGAATGTGACCCGATTCCCCACAGCGATAGCATACATAATTTGATCTAGTAGGAGCTACAACTGTCTGTACCTGACGGCCTCCTCTCTTTTGTTTATTTTCCTCTGCTCGTATATTTTCATATTCTTGTGCCTGTACGATAAGTTCTCGTAATCTGTTGAATTCACCTCTTTTAACGTATATCTTGTACTCAGCTCTGCAGTTCTTATAGATTCTTTCTAATTGATCACTTGTAGTTAAATTGGTCCACCTCATCAGTGACTGAATCTCTGTTACGTAATCTACAAAACGCTCGTCGACCTTTTGTACCCGATTTCTAATTGCATCGTCTAGATTTTCAAAAAAACGATTTGGTAAAAAGAATAGTTCGAAGTCTTCCACAAAATCTTTATAAAGCTTCCAATTAATTTTATTATTACGAAACCAAGCTAAAGCGTCGCCTTTTAAGAGTTCGGGCATGTAATTTAGCAAACTCTTTTTAGGGATAGAGTAACACGTGGCCAGTTCTTCAATTCTTTCCAGGAAAGATAACGGGTCCTAACCGCCGTCGTACTTTACGCCCCACTTGCGCACCTTGTCACAGACCTCGGACATGTTAGGTAAATTGTGCTCTTGTTTATGATTAGGTCGTACCGGAGATGATGAACGGGAAACCTGAATACTAGGAATTTTTGCTTCCTTACTAGAATCGTAACTGGACCTTAGTTACTGATGTACAGCTCATGATCAGGAGGAACATCGCCCTCAAACGGCTTCTCATCTCCTCAACACTTCCATCATCGCTCATACCCAGATCTCTCAGACAGGTGCATAAATTGTCCTTTTTAAAAAAATTTATAAAAGCTCGGCTCATTACGAAATTTAAATATATTATAATTTTTTTGATATATATTTTTTTTTATTTTACAGAAGTCCCTGCTCGGGCGCCATTTATAATATCTATTGCCAGGATAAACTCAATCGGTGCCAGGATATAAACGCAATTTCCTTGTTTTTTTTAATAAATTTCTTTTTTTTTAAATATATACATATTTCAGGATCTTACAAGTTATTATAGAGTTAACAGCAATTACACTTTTTCGTTTTTAATATGACCGCGACGTCGTGCTTAGTTAATGGTTGGTTACAGACTCCCTTAAACTTCGGAAGTCATGAACATTTATTGGAATGATTTAAGAGAAGATTAGTGTATTAGTCACTACTACGCCTGGGACCTATGGCCATTAGTGCCCCTGTGCACTACCACTAAAGTGTCTGGGAACTATGGCTGTATCATACCAGTAGTATCCCTCTACACTACTACTTGAATTGGACCTATCTGTGTTTGTATGTGGTCAGTAGTAAAGCTGTAACAAACTTGTACCACTGACCGCACACGAGCACAGTCTGGGCCCAACTGAAGTTGTAGTCATCAGCATTTCAACAACCAACTGGTATGCGTAAGCAGCGTTACCGTTGTGATACTAAAGTATCAATTTGACCCCTTTTCGACGGTGTTGATACCTTTTACGACCCTTTTTTAAAATTATACTTTTGTATCATTATCACCTATTTTGTGGCACTTTTTGACCCTTTTTTGGAAATAGTTCTCACATTTTGTTTTTTGTCAACACTGCGGAACAGAAGTGCTAAACAGGGTTCCCAGCTATTTTCTTATCCTCAAAAATCCCCACATTTTCTTAAAAATAAAATACATAATATTATGTCAATGGAAAATATGCATACATCGATTTATTTAAATAAATCCATTTGTGAAATACATATTATTAAAACTAATGTTATTTATTCTTTGAGTTCTACGTATCTATGTAAACATGTATAGTATGTAACAAGGGTAACGTTTAAACGCAAAAGAAAAATAACTATGCGTCAATATTTATCATTTATCTTTTATTTATCATTTATTCATCAAAAACTAGGGAATAAAAATTCTCTGATTCATCTGCCAGTGCAATTTTGTTTTACATGTTGTTTGTTTAAAAAGTACATTTGAGATGATTGAATAAATTTGTCAAAGCAAGCTTCATCATTTTAAAGTGTGTATTTATTCATATTAATTCTAATAACTTATATTGCATTTTGTTACAAATATTGATTTTGGTTGTATTCATTACAGAAAAAGACTAGTTCAACAGAAGTAACGCTAGTTGGTACAAAACCATATTTAGAACTATTTCAACAAGTTCTTGAAAAAGTTTAAACCTCAAAAAAGACTAAAATTTGAGCCCAAATCTTGACCAAATCGGTCCTGCCATTGCAAAAAAGGAATTTATAATAATATATTATCCCCAAAAATCCCCAGCGAAAAAAGTGCATTTCCCCAAAAAATCCCCTGGGGATTTTATGAAATTTGTATCCACAATTACCAAAAAATTCCTAATTTGGGGATAAATCCCCAAAACTGGGAACACTGGTGCTAAACAAATGTTTGTTTTCGAAATAAGCATTGCTTGAAAGGAACAGACTCAAAGTATAAACTTACAATTCCATGCTTTCTTCTCCTTGATTTTTGATAGTAAAGTACAATTTCCCTAAAAGCAAACATGACTCATATACATATATCTTATTTTTTACGGTGGTATCTTTTCAAAACAAAAATTTGACATATTATTAAAAAAATGCAATTTGGTGTTTCGCTCTCTTAAAGAGTAGCATGTTTTATAAAAAAAAATTCGCCCTTAATAATGGCAAAAGGTATTGAACTTTTCGCCCCCTTTTGAATCGAGTGTTGAGAGTGCCCTAAGAGGAATGAAAACAAGAGGTAACAATTGCTAAATAAGCGGAAATTCGCAAATATTTGGTAACAGCGGTATGATAGCAAAGTCTTATATTTATTAAAAATCGTAAAAGCTTTAAAAAATCTGACACTTACAGGAAAAAATCGCTTTAAGCGAGAAAATGGTTACAATTCGCGAACGATTGCAAAATTTAAAACAAACACTAAAATTTATTTGACATCGCTAAATCGGAAAATTGCATAAAAAATATTAAAAAATTAGCTATAATGATAAAGAATAAACTTTTTGTCAGGTGTTTAAAACAGCATTCCATAAAAAATTAAGTTTTTTGAGCTCTTCCTACCTGAAATATTAGTTTTTTGTTTGCTTATAAAAAAACTTGGTCTTATTATATTCATTTAAATGGGAAATACTGCTTATAAAAAACTTGACCCTTTTTTTATTGAAATACCCTTTCTTTGACCCCTTTTTCTGGAAAATCCCCTTTTTGTGACCCTTTTCGAAAATTTCCAACGGTAACCCTGTGCGTAAGTATTAATTGCTGTTAAGTTCTCTTATACTTATAACTAACATATACTACGTTTATACGTAGCCTATTCGCAAATAAAAATTATTTGCGATTAACTAACTAACCGTTTATATATAAATTTTCTTAATGAAAATTCTTATTTTTAAGTGATGCCAGATGGAAAATTTATTCATTTAGTAGCACTGTATATATATAAAATTTTTATTTTTTAAATGAGAAAGATCAACAATTGAAGCACAGCCGCGAATAACGTTTTAAGATACAAAATAATAATTTTTCAGGAGAGCAAAAAAACGTTTTTTGACAGGCAGCATTATTTGTTTTAAATTTTTTATTTTTAAAAATAATGATAATAAAACTTTTACGCAAAAGTCTCATAAAACATTATTCCGCACTGCAAAAACATTTTGGTTTCATCATTTTGTTAGTAACTTGCAATGTTCTTCCACTGGCTGACACTTTGTATGCCATTTTGAAGGCGTTAAGGCGCAAAGTTTTGGTTGATTTGATGTTTAAACTGTGTAAGAGAGTAAGGCCAACGGTTACCTGCAAAAAAACAGTTTTTGCAAAATGTGGCGTTTACAACGTTATTCGCGGCTGTGCTTCAATTATTGTGTATTTTTAACTTTATTTGCACATTTTTTATTTAATTTTACTTTTGTTGTCATATGAATGTGCCAAATCGAAATAAAAACGTAAAACGGTTAAAAATGTGGCAATGCTTAAAATCTTATTTGCAAATAGTGTCGTTAATCAGGAATTGTTTTCATGAGTTAGCTATTCGCAAATAAAAATTAAATTCACTGTTTATGCGGCATTATTCTCTACTTGCAATATCTTTATTTGCGAATAAGTGGTGCGTATAAACGTAGTAATACTCTTGTACTTTTAATTAACATAACTTTAACTTACATACTTTAACTAACCTATGTAGCAATATTTAACATTTTCCTTGTAGATACATTGAGGGAAACAAATATTCAAATAATCACCCCTATCATGAATAACAAGTGGAATTTTTGTTCCCCTGAAATTTTCATTCCCCTCGAAGGGAAAAAAGCAATCGTGAATCTCATGTGAAAAATTTTTCACGCTATCATTTGCAGTGAATGTAAAAAAAAGAAGAAAGATTAAAAAAATTAAAAATCAATGAAATTTTTCTTCAAATATATATTTACAAGTATATATTTTAAAGAAAAGTTAAAATAATAAAGCAAAATATTTGGTATTGGAGGGATAGTTTGATTACAACGTTAGTTTTTTTGCACTTTTTAAATTTAATGTAGTAAAATATTTTCCAAAGTTCTGCCACCAAGTCAATCGAAAGTTTCACAAATCTGCAGGCAATCGACCTGTTGCTTTGCATTTTGTTGACTAATATGTCGGTTTGTGCCTTTTTAACTTTATTAACCCTTAATATTTGATTTATGGGAGGAGCTTCTTACATACATGTTCTGTTCCCTAGCAAAAATAAAGTGAGAAAATCTAAGGGAAATGTGAACAAATTACGAGGGAAAAAATTTTTCACGATAAGGGGAATTTTTTCCCGTGAACATTTTTTCACGTTATTATTCTCCTTTGAATTACATTTTTTCATGGGAGTTGTTCATGATAGCAAATATGTGAGAAGGGGAAAAATTACGAGGGAAAAACTTTTCACGATAGGGGTGAATATAAACAAATTAATAATTCAATACGATAATAAATGCAATTCATAAAGGGAAAAAATATATGTATGTATAAATTTCATCATAATTATAAAAATATAAAAACTTCATAATAATTCTATATATTGGTATTTCCACAGAAATGTCTACTTTTTGTCACGTAACGTCACCAACCATTTTTTACTGTTTCTCAAAGAATAATGAAAATATTATTTACTTTTTTGCATTTGGGCGTAGAGCGCAACTAGGGTTTCATTTAGTGAAAGAGAGAAAAAATTTTAACAACGTGGTTCTAAAATACAAGAATAATTGCTAGGTGACGTACGTGACAAAAATAGAGCTTTTCTGTGGAAGTGCCCATATGTAACGAAACTTCGTTACAGAAGTGAGAGCAACTTTATAGTCAATTCTGAAATTTCTAAAACAATTTTGTTACCGCCTGCAAACCTTTATCGAAATACTTGCAACCAGAAAGAAACAGCGATGTTTGTGTTGATCCATTTTATAAATTTAATAGTGGAATACTGTTCCTTTATTTTGAAAGATGTTTCAGAGTCATAGTTTATAGCGATTTTCAACATTTGTAAAAGTTGTGATTTAAATTAAATGCGTTTTAATTGTTCAAAATGTTTATACTTTTATAAATTTTTATAATAAAATAAAAATTATTCTTTTAAAAGAAAAACGACAAAAAAATTGTATGGCTAAACAAGTTCAAAAATGGCTAAACTCATTTTTTAATGGCTAAACAGGGTGAAAAATGGCTAAATCTAGCCACTAAATGGCTAAATTGGCAACACTGCCTATAATCACTCGGAAGTGTTACATGTTGTGCAATTTCAATATAACACAATTAGTGCCTTTATTTGCAACTATTACACTTTAATCATTAATGTACTTAATGAGCGATTTTTAAAGCTATTTAAGCGGTTTCTGCTCGCTATTACGGCTTGGAAACAAATATTAACATCACTAATGGCTTATAAAAATTAAAACGATTATAATATAAATCAGTGTTCGAAAATAAACACTAAATATCGTTTCTTAATGTTCGGTTCGGAAGATTTGTGGAAAACACAAACGCTAATAGTGTTTGTGTAGAAAATCATTATAAAAAATAACGTTTGCCTGTTAGTCACCTTTCGAACACAAAAATATTATTGTTTTTATCAAACTCAACAAAAGATGTGAACATTTAATTCCGTTCGGTTTTTTTTTTTTTTTTTTTGAAAATCCACAAACTTCAATCACCCCTATCGTGAAAAATTTTTCATTCGTAATTTTTCCCCTTTTCACATATTTGCGATCATGAACAACTCCCATGAAAAAATGTAATTCAAAGGAGAATAATAACGTAAAAAAATGTTCACGGGAAAAATTTCCCCTTATCGTGAAAAACTTTTTCCCTCGTAATTTGTTCACATTTCCCTTAGATTTGCTCACTTTATTTTTGCTAGGGAACAGAACATGTATGTAAGTAGCTCCTCCTATAAATCGAATATTAAGGGTTAATAAAGTTAAAAAGGCACAAACCGATATATGGCTCAACAAAATGCAAAGCAACAGGTAGATTGCCTGCGGATTTTTGAAACTTTCGTTTGACCTGGAAACAGAATTTTTGAAAATTTTTTACTACATTAAATTTAAAAAGTGCAAAAAACTAACGTTGTAATCAAACTATCCCTCCAATACTAAATATTTTGCTTTATTATTTTAACTTTTCTTTAAAATATATACTTGAATATTTTTGAACAAAAATTTCATTGATTTTTAATTTTTTTAACTTTCTTCTTTTTTTACATTCACTGCAACTGATAGCGTGAACAATTTTTCACATGAGATCCACGATTGCTCTTTTCCCTTCGAGGGGAATGAAAATTTCATGGGAATAAAAATTCCACTTGTTATTCACGATAGGGGTGAATGTGTTCGGTTCGGCTCGTTAATGTTCGTCCCTTTTGGCTAGTAAAAAAAAAACCAAACATGTTTTACAAAAACAAAATACACACACGAAAAAAACATTATAGAACATTAAAATATAATGTTTGTCTACAGTATCACTACAATTGTTCTGTTTCTTAACGAAGAACCGAACATTATATAATGTTCGGTTCTTCGTTAAGAAACAGAACAATTGTAGTGATACTGTAGACAAACATTATATTTTAATGTTCTATAATGTTTTTTTCGTGTGTGTATTTTGTTTTTGTAAAACATGTTCGGTTCTTTCTTGAAAATAGTTACGAACGGTATTAAGGGTTGTGTATGTCTACACAATCACTAAAAAAATAGATATCGTTCCTGGGTGTGTGAGCCGAACGTTAAATAATGTACTGTTTATTTTCGAACACTGATATAAATACACTTTTTTTTGGTTTTCATGTGTAAATATTTTTATATTTTGTTTTAAACTTTTTTTTCGATTTTGGTTACTTTTTTTCAATTGAAAAATAACCAATTTTTGTCTTACTTGGGTGTTAGACGATCAAGATTTGCACTTCTAGTTTTAAAAACCCCAAACTTGTTTCCAATTTATGCATACTTTTAAAAATTAAATCTTATTTGCTTTCGGTTTCTCTTATTAGTTGAGTGTTTTAATTAACGTTCAAGAAATTAGCTAATTACAATTTTAATGAGCATCTTTTTCGATTGTCTTTTTAAGTTGTTTTCTCGATGATATCTTGAAAATAAATTGCTCTCAAATTGCGTGCAGCCTACATCACATCTATCATTTTTTCTGAATTTTGACAAGCAGAATGTGTAAAAAAACTTGAAAGTATGAGTAGTATACTTTGGTTCAATATATATGTATTTAAAAAATTTGATGTGTTCTTATCAAGGCGAATTTATTACAGGTGGTCTAAAAAGCCCTGCTAATATAAGCTAAAATCACTGTTGGATGTCAAAATAAATTCTCTTTTATTATCCACTATGCCACCACTATTATGGATAACAATCTTGAAGCGATGTGGTGGCTTACGTCTTGGCTGTGGTTCGTTTCTTGGTCCGGGCATTTTGCCAGCATTTGGTGATTCCCGAGATGAAGGCAGAGAACTTAAAGGCCTTGGCAACGAAAGGTTATCCATCCCCTAAACCGAGGTGTTATGCGACCCGTGCCTATCGGTTGGTTTGCAGTCAGGGGTTACCGACTGTATTATCACGGAGCTTTGCTGATACCTGGGCACCTCAGCAAATAGACTACGCCCTTACCGCGTTATTGGGGGCTATGACGTGGCGGACCTCCAGATCCCCTACACTCATGGGACCAAAAACAAAATGACAACTCTCTTCGGAACCAACCAAAAACAAACTAACAATGGCACGGAACAGGACATGAAAAGGACTAATGATAAGGACAATGAGACGAAGACGATCCCGTCGGTGGCTGTATCAGCCTCGACACCCAACAGCGGCGATGTACCTCTGTCATTCGCGCCAAGTACATCAAAAGTCGCAAAAGCCCTTTCCGCCAAAGCGGATAAATCCCATGCTTCGGGTGCTGCAAAGCTGGAAATGACAAAATCGTCCAACAAAGCAGCCTCCCATATGCCTATTGTGCAAAGGGGGACGGAGATGATTACATCCTGTCTCACTTCTGTACCTCCCCCCGCCAACTCCGGCGTCACTAAGAAGACACCTCGGCATAAAAATCCTTCCAAGAGGGCATCTAACTCAAGGCGTGCTGCCTTGCGTGTTATCGAGCTATTCGGCTCCAAAGATGAAAGGCTAAGGCCCTTACTGCTGGGCTTCAAATCGTTTCACCTCCTGCCCCTGCGAAGGCATCGCCTAAACGGCAACGTTCGGAGGAAGGAGCGACAGCCGCTAGACAGCGAGGTGGCGAAAGACCATCTTGTTAGGGCTATTATAGACAGAGGTGCTGCTGATGGATCCATCTCCCACTCTAGGTGGGACTTGGTGAAGCAGCAAATGATGGGTGTCTTTTGGAAGATCCTTAGTGAGAATCCAGGAGCAACCCCGCAATGCGACGATGCTGGCTGGTACCAGGGTCACGTGAAGCTGATGGCGTGTGTGGACGAGCGCTCGGCACTTCTGCTGAAGCTTGCCATCGTCACCATCCCAGCGGAACCATCTGCACCGGAGGAAATCTTGAAGATCATTCAGTGCTGCAACCCCCAACTTCCCACTCATAACTGGAAAGTTGTCAAGGTTTCAGCAGCGGAAGGGTCCTCAAGGACGGCGAACGTAGTCCTGAATCAGGACTCCTTGAAGCCACTGAGGGAGAAACAGGGCAAAATTTACTTGGAATCAGACCAGGAGGACGCCAATGTCACGGTCGTTAACACTGGACATGGTGAAGGTGACACAGATAAACCTTCACCACTCTAAGGCAGCATCTGCTGCACTGCTTCTCCGAGTGGTAGAGAGAGGAGGAGCTTATAATGATCCAAGAGCCATGGATCCACAAGGATCGGGTTTGCGGATTAAGCCTCAAGGGCTATAAGCTCCTATATGCCAAAGGAACTGTAAAATGATTAAATAATAGTTTAGAAAATGTTTTAAGTTTGGACGGTGCAACTAGTGCACTCGTCAGCTTTATTCTTATTATTCATTTTATTTACAATTTATTCTAACTTATATACTAACTATGAGAATAATTCTTAGCCTATTCTTACGTGTAAAAATAACTTAAACTAAAGCATGGGAAAATTAGTGTAATATGATTAATAATTTTAAGTTTATAAATATTTCCCATGCGTCTGGGTGTAGTACCTTTTAAGCGGCTATTTAGGGTTTAATATTTTGGTGTAATAAGATACCCGTTTAATGTCTGATCTTTAAAGGTATGAATTCATGCAAGTAAATAATATTTAAAGGAATGCATTCATACGATCAAATAATACTACAGAACAGGTAAAATAAGATCTTGTTTTTTGGCTAAAAACACGCTGGATATCTTCATTCTTTCTGATTTCAGTGATGAAGACCAACTTCAGCGGCCCTAGAGATGATCGGCATGTCGATCTGGATCGTCTCGGGCTATATGGCGCATGACCAAGAAAATGAGCCACCTAATAGGCTTGTTCGTGGCTTAGTAACCAAAGCCGGCTCCATGGGTACCCCGGTGGTTATCTGTGCGGACGCTAATGCGCACCACATCACGTGGGGCAGCTACAACACCAACACTAGAGGTGAGTCGCTATTTTCTTTTATCTGTAACAGTAATTTAGAAATAGCAAACATAGGCACGGAACCTACGTTCATTGTAGCTAATAGGCAGGAGGTTCTCGATGTGACATTGGTCAGCTCGGAACACTCCGACTTAATAAGTAACTGGGCGGTCTCAAGTGACTGCTCCTTTTCGGACCACAGGAATGCTGAGTTTCAATTAGGTCTACCCCCCTTGGGGGTTTGTACTTTTGTGAATAGGAGGAGAACGAAGTGGGACTATCAGGCTAGTCTATTCGCTGACTCTCTGGGCTCAGCCCCTGTCATTAATGGCATTACGGAGACTGAAATGGCAGTGGAATTCCTATCGGGGGCACTGCGTCAGGCAAAGCCACCATGGTGGAACCGTGAGATTGCACAGTCTCGCAGAGACTGTCGTAGGTTATTCAATATGGCTAAACGTCTGGGAAACTGGACGGATTATAAGTCGGCATTGAATAGGTTTAAGAATTTGGTTAGATCGGCGAAACGGAATGCCTGGAGGAACTTCTGCAGCGGCGTGGAAGGCTCCTCTGAGACAAACCGATTGCGCAAAATAATGGCTTCTTGCCCGGCTGTCCTATTCAGAAAGCTGATGGTAGCTGGACTACGAATAGTCAGGAGACGCTGGAGGTGTTATTTGACACACACTTTCCTGGCAATTCCCTTCCAACACCACGTAAGATCAACTGCTTATCAGAGCCTGGACCCGTGTCCATTTCTCTGTGCTATGATAGGCTCAATTGGGCGAAAAGGAGCTTTGACTCCTTTAAGGCCCCTGGTCCGGACGGCATTATTCCGGCCGACCTTCAAAAGAACGCGGGGCTTCTGATTCCTTGGCTGTCCGCTATTTATACGGAATGTATTAGATTCTCGTACGTTCCCATCCGATGGACTGGATGTAGGGTTGTTTTCATTCCAAAGGGATGTAAAGCATCCCACACCAGATCTAAGGACTACAGGCCAATCAGACTGTCGTCATTTCTTCTCAAGACCCTTGAAAGGGTCATTGATATTCATCTGAGGATGTCTATTCCTAGACATCTACTCTCTTCATCGCAGCATGCCTACACCAAGGGCAAGTCTGTAGAGACGGCGCTCCACTCACTGGTCGGCTACATTGATAAATCCCTTGAATTTCGAGAATACTCACTTGTGGCCTTTCTGGACATTGAGGGAGCTTTCAACAATGTCAAACCCAACTCCATCTTGGAGTCGATGAGGGAGGTGAGTGTTGACGATTTAATTTATAGATTTATTGGTATCTACTCGACAATAGGATCATTGAATCCACGATGGGTGCTACTAATGTTTGCAGAATTGTGCACAGGGGCACCCCGCAAGGTTGGGTTCTGTCCCCTCTACTATGGAACCTGACGGTGAACACTTTGCTGGGCCGGTTCGACAGATTAGGGATAATAACCGTCGCGTATGCGGATGACGTGGCGGTGGCGGTCGCGGGTAAACACCTGGATACACTTTCCCATTGTACGGAATCTGCATTGCAGATTCTAAGCTCTTAGAGCATCTCCTGTGGACTTGGTGTCAATCCACAGAAGACTGAGTTAGTACTCTTTACCAGGAAGTACAAGGTTGGCAACTTCAGGCTTCCTAGGCTAAACGGCACGGAGCTGAGGCTCTCGAACAGTGCCAAATATTTGGGCGTAATTCTCGATAGCAAACTATCATGGGAACTTAACGTTGGGACGAGGGTTGTTAGGGCCATTGTGGCCTTATACACCTGTAAGAGATCCTTGGGCAGGAGCTGGAGCCTGGGCCCCAGGGGCGTCGAATAGATTTTTGAGACGGTGGTAAAACCGATCCTCTTCTATGGGGTCATAGTGTGGTGGCCTGCCATGGAAAGGGGACGGTACTGCACGATGCTTGAGAAAGTATATAGGGTGGCTGCGCTGATGATCACGGGATCACTCCGCTCGACACCGTTGAAGGCACTGTTTACCATGCTGAACTGGTTGCCGGTTGACATCATGGCCGAACTATGACTTCCGCTATGAGACTGTGGGCGGTGGGTTATGGTCTACGCGGAACTATGGTCATGTAAGGGTCGCGCTTCGCGCGTTCTGCGACCTGGCGGAGCTGGACTTTTGCACTCCGGAACCCTTTTTCGGTGCTTTGTTCACGGTTCATCATGGTAATTATGATGAGCTGCTCGATAATACGCGATCTCTGGAACCGACCCTACGGGTCTACACCGATGGTTCCAGGATGGGCAATAGAGTGGGTAAAGGTTTCTTCATCGAGGAATTGGACATCAGGGTCTCTTTTAGGCTGCCAGATGGCAGTAGTGTGCTGCAGGCGGAAATCTCTGCCATAAGGCGGGCGGAAAACTGGCTGAGGTACTATCGTATATCGTTGGATATATGTATGTATATTTACGGACAGCAAGGCTGCCATTGCAGCTCTGGCTGGTGTCTTTACGACATCTATGTTAACAGTGGAATGCCGGATGTTTCTGAATGAGATCGCGAAACATTCCAGTGTAACGCTGACATGGGTACCAGGGCACAGTGGGTGCCTGGGTAACCATACTGCGGACGGTCTGGCCAAACGTGGATGTCTCTTGGACGACATGTTCGTCTATGGCCTGATTGGCACTTCAATGGCCCACTGCAAGACTCTCATCAGACGGGAGTCGTACAGAAGGGCTCAGGGGAGATGGCAGTGGGAGCATACCTTCTTGATGGCCAGGACTCTATGGCCTGGCTATGACGCGGCGAGAACGCGCGTACTACTCGGTCTCGGCAGGGACCGTATGAGGACAGTTATATCGGTCATCGCGGGTCACTGGGTGATAGGGACTCATGCTAGGAGGATGGGTCTTGCGTATAATGACTTCTGCAGGAGTTGTAATTGTCGCTGGCTGCGACTGTCGTCCGTAAGGGGCGAATTTAACAACACCAAAAAATAAACAATTCTTTAATAATATTTTTCACAAGTGCATGTAAGTGCGACTATGAGTGAGTGCGTGTGTTTATTTCTATAAAAAAGTTACAAAATTATTCAAGAATACATATTAATAATTCCAAGTACTTACCGCAGTGCTTTCCCTTACGAACTGACTTAATATTTAAACAAACGCATTAGTATTCCTGTACTTGTTCGTATATCAGCACGACGAATAACACCATCTCTACCTTTGTACAGCTTTTATACACGACCTCGCTTCCAATCTCTACGGAATACAGATGGGTCACAAATAAGAAGCAAATCACCAACAGCAAGGAGTTTTGTTCGTTAGCACCATTTTGACCGTCTTGTAATTGTAGGCAAATATTCATTAATCCACCTTTTCCAAAAATGTTCTCGCATTTGTCGGGCAATTCTCCACTGTTTTTTTTTTCAGAACTGTTGGCCTTTCTATTTCCGTACCTTCTGGTGTCTGAGCCGTATTTGCAGAACCCAACAAGAAATGGTTAGGAGTCAGTGGTTCTTCATCTTAATGGCTGACAGGCAAGTGAGTCAACGGGCGCGAATTTAAAATGTTTTCTGCTTCAATTAAAAAACTCTGAAGCGTATGCTCTTTAGGGGCGACTTCCTTTAACGTTACTTTTAGAACTTTTTTAACACATTGAGCCATTCGCTCCCATATGTCACCTTCTGCCGTATTATGTGGACAATTGAACTGCCATTCTATTCCTTTAGATGAAAGTTCATCTTGAATTTGAGGACGAACATATGGAGTTAATCTATCCCTAGGCAATTTTCCCATTAATGGTGATACTGGAACAGCACGTCGTATTTTGCACACATTACACTTCGAACAAGTTTTTCTCAGAAGACTCCGCAAACGTGGAATCCAGTATTTTCTTCTTATTTCACCCATTGTAGCTTCAAAATGTTGATGTCTCATTTTATTGTGAACATAAGAAACATACAGTTCTGTTAAACGATGACAGGATGGCAAGATAATAGGGCGCCTTGCATCTAGTGTCAACCAAGTAGCAGCGTCCACACGCCCACTTACTCGTAGCAACTGGTTTTAATCAAAATATGGCGAAAGCTGGAACAACATATTGCCTTTTTTAGTTCTCCACCAGACTTCAGCACTTTTATTTCATAGCTGAAACTCGCTTCTTGTGATATTCGACACAAAATAGTTTCAGCAAGCTGCAGCTCTTTTGCAGATAAAGAACGCATTCTATTATTATTATCGCTTCTTCTTCTTCGGCAACGATTTGTAAATCTCAGAACCCAAGCCATTGTTCGATTTAATCTGAGAAATGAAGAAAAACGATTAAAATCAATAACCAATTTTGTACTTACCAACAAAGTGAATTTTGGCCTTAATTCTTCTTCGCATTCTTTAACAGTTTTTCCAGATACAGTTTTCGGCCAGTCATCTTCATGCTTATACAAAAATTGTGGCCCATGGAACCAACGTGTCTCACTTAAAAGGCTTATTTGTTGTTTAATTCTGGTACAATCATCGGCAACATTAAGGTCTGTAGGTAACCATCTCCAATTATCTGGGCGTGTAGAATCTAATATTTCTGTAATTCTGTGAGCTACAAAAGGCTTATATTTTCTGCTTTCAGAACCAATCCAATTTATGACAGTTGTAGAATCGCTCCAACATATTCGCCGAGAAATGTTAATTTCGTGTTCCTTTAAAATGGTGCACATCAAACGAGTGCCTAAAACAGCAGCTTGTAGCTCCAATCGGGGTATGGTCATTAATTTTAACGGAGCACATTTGGTTTTGGCAGAAATTAATGATACCCCAATTCGCTCTTCTATTGTAGTGTATCGCCAATAAGCCACAGATCCAAAAGCATCTTCACTTGTATCAACAAAAACATGTAGCTCTAATTTTAAAGGCAAACCTTTTCCAAAATAGTAACGTTGAACTTTTGCATGGACCACGGTTTTCAGCTCTTCGCGCCAATTATTCCATATTTTATTTAATGACTCAGGCAATTTCTCATCCCAAAGAATACCATTTTGGCGCCCTATGCTCCAATGGGAGTTAGAGGAACACATATATATATAAAGAATACCATATCTCCAAACCTCTCGCAATAGCAATTTAGCAGTTATCATAAAATGGCGCAAAAAACCAATTGGATCAAAAATAGACATCACGACACATAATAACTCACGTTTTGTGGGACACCTAGTACATTGATTATATCAGCATTCACACGATGAAATTTTAAATTAAATTTTAAAGCGTCTTCTTTTGGGTCCCAAAACATGCCAAGTACTTTTTCTGTTGATTCTAATTCATTTGACCAGGCTGAGAAACTAACCGTATGATTCAAATTGCCTTCTAGAGCCATTATCACCTCAGACGAATTAGATGTAAAATTTCGCATGTGGAACCATGCAGCTTCATATATTTCGCGAACTTGTTTTGCAATTTGAATTGCTTTTGATGAGTTTTCAAAACTGTCAACAAAATCACCCACGTAATGGTGGTCCAAAACTGACTTGACAGCTCTTGGGAAACGATCCTGAAACTCTAACGCATTTCTTTCTTTTACATAGCTGGCAATACACGGTGAGCAGGCAGCTCCAAATGTCATCACTTACATTTTCGCGCCATAAGAACCTCTGGGAACACCTGTCTTCTTAAACGACGATAATTTGGTGAAACATTTCTTTTATGTCACCACAAACCGCCACGGCACCGACTCTAAAGTTGAACAATACTGATGGCAATGGCTTATACTTTTGCGGACCCTTCAACAACACTGAATTTAACGAGACTCCTTCTACTTTGGCGGCTGCATTAAACACTAATCGTATTTTCCCTGGCTTATTAGGATTTTCGACACCAAAATGGGGCAAGTACCACGTTCTCGAATGTGATTTCTCAACTTCACCTGATGAAATCTTACGGGCATAGTTGTTTTTCACATAATCATTTATTATTTTCTTATATGCCTCACCAAATTGCGTATTATTTTTTATTTTCCTTTCCATACCAACCAATCGATTAAGGGCCATGTAATAGCTATCCGGCAGAACTACGTCATCATTACGCCACAGTAGTCTAGATACAAATCTTCCGGCAACCCTTTTCGTCGACATTTTCAACAACTCTCTTGCACGTAAATCATCATTAGATTCAATAATCGGAAGAGCCTTTACACCAAAATTTTCCGTATCAAAATAGCTTGCCACCAAGTTGTTCAAATTATTCGGCTGTACTGTCAATAAACAAGTGTGTGTACCTGGGCGAATTCCTTTCATATTACCAAACACAACCCATCCCAAGGGCGTATTGGCAGCATATGGGCCACTATTTTCTAAAGGCACTATTTCATCAGGCAATCCCAAATGGCATTGATCCAAACCAATAAGTAATTTTGGAGACACACATTCATACGAACTTACAGGAATCCTATGCCTTTTTATCAACTCCGCATTAAAGGTTTGGCTAGTCAACTTTATGTTTGTAACACCATACATGTTGTTTAAGGCATATCTTCTTTTCTTGTTGATGCCGCTTATATATAGGTCCACCAGCACCGCTGGTTCTTGAGCCAATTTACCTCCATACCAACTTAGATTTAATTTACTTTGTCGTCCTTTTAGACCGAGTCCTCTCACCAACGAACTATCCATCATAGTAGCCGATGAGCCTTCATCCAAGAGAGCATGGGTTTTAATAGAACGATTTGCTCCATAAAGCACAACTGGTCACATTTTTTCCAGTAACACTTTACACACAATTTAGCATTGGCTCAACGACAGAACTATTTTCAGCTGAAGGCACAGATTCAGGAATTTCGCTTCGTACACTTTTTACCTCATGCAATAGCTTATTATGTCTTCTTTGACAGTTTTCTAATTGACATTGCTTTCGCCGACGGCAATCTTTACTAGAGTGGCTCACACCAAGACACGAAAAACATAACCTCAATTTCTTAACTTCCACCCATCTCATAGGTACACTCAAGGCTAAAAACTTTTTGCATTCATATATTTTATGTGGCGCAGCACAATAATTACATTTAAGTTTCTTTTCATTATCTTCTACAGCATGTAAAAAAACGTTTCTTTTTAAATCCTTATTAGCACGGCCGTCACCTAAATTTGGGACTTGTACACTTCTTACCAAACTTGCAACTCGATGGAGCCAATTACTAAAATCCAACACAGTAGGCCACGCATGTAATGTCCAGGCAAACTGTGCCCAATCCAAACGTTTACTCATCGGGAGCTTTTGAACCAACTCTTCCATCAGGGTGGGATTCGACAAATGCTGCTGACCATTGGACGTTTCCAAAAATGCTGCTAAATTTCTAACCTTGACTGAGAATGGCACCAATTTTTCAATAGCATTTTCACCTATGGGCTGAACTTGCTGCAACTGACATCTTATAAGCAACTCCGGGCGACCGTACTGTAATTTTAGTTGCTCAATAACTGTTGGTACATTGTTTGGATGTATGAGCAGCGACTTCACACATTCTTTAGCTTCACCTTTTAAAGCCTTCTGCAATCTTTAACAATTTTCAAATTTACTATAACAATACGCAGCTGTAGAATGTTCAAGAGCAGACAAAAACATAGGCCAGTCTTTAGGAGCACCATCAAATTCAGGCAAATCATTAATTCTACGTTGCATTTGCATAAAGAGTGTACCAGGTTGAGCATTAATAGGCTGGGCGGTCAACAACTGTTGACAAACAGGAGGCGCAGTAACGTTGTTACTTACAGAGGAGTACGGCGTTTGATTTCTACGGTTAACCGTGTCTTCAGGGCCAATGTTGTTCTCTGTCATAAACACAGAATACACAGAACTGTAAAAAGTGACGTGTGAAAAAGGCCCAAATCAGTTGCGAAGGCAGCTTTCGAAGAAAGAGACAGAAAGCTTTTTTAGGTAGTGAAGTGGCAAGATGTCAAAACAGGCCGCAACCATCAACACAAATGGCGTGATCAAAACAAAAATAACAAAACACAAACCACGTTAAACAAATGTTGTTTTTTGTGCAAAAAAATGTATTTTGTAATATTGTTTTGTGTTATAACGTTATTTACTTACTTAAATATTATTTACTCGTGTTGTGTTGTGTTGTGTTGTGTTGAGTGTCCTGATGACGGCATATTTTGTACATTGTTAGGATTGTTTGTACTTTCAGCAGCTTTTAAGGCGCGTTGAGCACTTAACAATTGCGCTTGCAGGTCCTCAATCTGACGCTGAAGACTTCTCGTGTCGGTACTCACGTTAGCCGACAATGAAGTTTGAAAAGTTTGATCCCGAGCGTTAGGACCAGGTACTAATGGTGGCAGATTTTCACTGGCAGCAGTAAATATATTTTCTGCTAATAAGGCAACATTCGTTTCTGATGGCGGTGAATCGGAGACAGCCGTCGTTTCTTGCTCCACTATATTTTCCACGGCTGGTGTCGAACTAGTATTTTGGTTCATAGTTGACTGTAACCTTGGACTTCTTCTTACTGGAGATCGTTGCATAATGGCCCACAAATACCTTTATGTTTTATTAATTGCATACAAATTGTGCCGCTATGCAAAGAACCACAAATTAATCACCAATTTTTAAATATTTTTAAATGATGCTTCACATTAAAAATGTTTTTCTTCTTTCAATTGTTCCGGCAGGCATGGAACCACCAAGCACACTTTTTTTAAAAAAAATATTGTTCCGGCAGGAACTACAAATAAATTACTGAAGTATTGTTCCGGCAGACAAGGAACCACAAATACTATTTTCAAATATTTAAAATATTGTTCCGGCTGGCAAGGAACCACAAATAAACACCTTTCGCTTAAAAAGTGCGAAATAAAATTTGTCGCTGGCTGCGACAGTCTTCCGTAAGGGGCGAATTTAACAACACCAAAAAAGAAACAATTATTTTATAATATTTTTCACAAGTGCATGTAAGTGCGACTGTGGGTGAGTGCGTGCGTTTATTTCTATAAAAAAGTTACAAAATTATTTAAGAATACATATTAATAATTCCAAGTACTTATCGCAGTGCTTTCCCTTACGAACTGACTTAATATTTAAACAAATATTTATTTGGACCACTACTTGTTATTTTGTATAACACATTTTAAATAACGGTACCAACTTAACGAAAGAAAGCACTGCAGTTTGGTCAATGTAAAAACTAAGAACAACATTACATAAACATCATAAAGAAAGAAGTAAATAAAGACAATTTAACAAACATTAAGCCTGCCCACAAACATACAAATTAATTTAATAAAAACAAATTATGATTATGAGGAGGAGGAGGAGACGGTGTTTCACTTTCTCTGCCAATGCCCTGGTCTGGGGGGCATTAGGTTTAGGCATTTTGGGAGACCGGAATTGCCATGTTTGGACAATTTGTCCAATGCGGGACTGAAATCGATCTCCTTGTTCTGCAGGGAATCGGGGTGGTTCGATACTGCAGTGGCCTCTGGGGAATAGTCTGATGGATACTGGCTGACTTTTGTCACTGGCTAGGGGTTTCACAAAGGGACCGCTATAAGGACCCAAGTGAGCCGTCGTCGTGACGGCTACCCATTTAACCTAACCTAACCTTTATTATCTTTATTTCTGTTTTGTTTTATTTCTGTTTTTGACATTGTACAATGATTTTACAAAAACAAATTGCTTGTGGTTTTTGTACGAGTTGTACTTGTTGTAGTACCGAGATTACCTGGGATGAATTCGCCTTGATTCTCATTTTTCATTCCTTATGTTCAAAATCATTAATTTTTTCTAAGTACATACATATTTTAAAATATTTGATGTATCCTTATATTTTCATCCTGAACAACAAAAATATCTAAGACGAAATTTAACTAACGTTTTTTGACAGTTTTGAGTAAGATGTTGTTTTTTTATTTTATCTTAAGGTAAAATTTTTAGATCTGATTAAGAGCTAACAATTTGCCGAAGAGAGACAAGCAATATTTCAGTAGTTCACGAGATATAGACTTTAGAATCAGTACATGTTTTTTGAAAATTAATTTGTCAACATTTCTATTGATAAAAGTGATTTAATTCCTGGGATTAACATATTGTGGGCATTACAGTATATCAAGGGTATAAAATGCTAGTTGGGTATGATACAAGCCGTCGGAAAGGTTAATTTGTCTAGTTTCTCAGCATAGGTTTTATTTTTAAGGTTTAAGAAACACTTAAACACAAATAGGAACAAATTTAAAATAGTGCATATCGTCACCTAAAAGACGAAATAGCCTATCTGCAGTTTTCAAAAGTTTACAGGAGAGGAAAAAAACGTTATAAAATTGGAACTATTAACGATATTGAAACGAAATTACATATTTTGATTAAAATGAAACCTGTAATATATATCGGTTGAGAAAATTTAGTTTTTCTAATCACAGCTTATGTTATGACACTTAGTTTTTTTGGAATTGTAGAAATCTGAAACCAAATAACTTATCTGCAGTACTAATTAGTATCCAGCCAGCAAAATACTTCGACATTGTCGGAATCAGACATTTCGTGCAAATGTCTGACTGCATTCTTAGAGATTTTGTTCAGATTTCTGTTAGACACTGAATATTCTTACGGTCTTGCCGATTTCTGATCGATTTCGCATTGATATATCGGGGGGAATTTATGTACAGATATGTCCAATAGAATTCATTCGGATTTGTCTAGACTTATTTTTTTTTTAAATAATGAAAATTGTCATTCAGTTGGAAATAATTTTAATTTTATTTGTTCAAGATAAAAAGCTTAAAAAAGGTACGTACGTGTAAAACTTATAATTATGTACATACATATTTTGCAATAAAATTATTTTATTCAGCTATCAGTTCGAAAGCAAAAAAATCTCGGCTAACACATCAGAACTTCCCATGACTTTTTCATTAGATTTCTGTTTGATATCTATCAGAAATGCCGAAAAAAAAATAAAATTTCCCACGAAATGTCTGTCAGAATTCGTGTCAACCACTCCATATGTTTTTGGGTCAGAAATCTGACAGAATTCGTATACGATTCCGACTTTTTTGCCGACGTTTCCCTAAAATATCTGAACGACGTCGGATTATTTTACTGGCTGGGTATTTAATGTATATAATATTCATGTGTATAAAGAAATTTTTATTTATTCATACCCAGCCAGCAAAATAATCCGACGTCGTTCAGATACCTTAGGGAAACGTCGGCAAAAAAGTTTGATCAAATAGCTATCTAAGCTACTTCAGACAAATTTTGCTAACACCATTAAATAATAAGTTACATGGATGTGAAAGAACACCCGTATGGCCAATGAAAATTTGTGTATAAACTACTGTCCAATAGGACTAACCTTGGTGCAAATTTCATCCAAATCGGAACACACCGATTACAGAATTGAGTCACTTGACATGAAACCCCTCAAATGTACATACTTAATTTATTTATTTTTCATAAGCGAGAGTTCAGTAGGAGTATAAACAAAACAAGCACGGCACTCTTTCATACGATTTGAGATAAAAAACCGGTTGCGCCGTGAAATAAAATTTATTTTAATTTATAAATATAAAAACAAATATTGATCATTATTTTAAAAATAAAGACGACAAAGATGACAGATTATGAAAAACGATGACACAAAGAGGACACCAATTTTATAGATGACAGCCAGATTAAATACATAGATGATTGTCCTCTAAAACGGAGTAAGTATGGTCACGTTATTTTTGGTACTAAATATAAATACATAACAAGTTGGTATTAACGTTGTTTTTATCTTTTAGGTAGGTTAATTTTAAATGATCTTATAAATTTAACTCGATTCTGTAACTTATTAAATTCAGGTGGCAAAAAACAACTTAAAAATATATTCGTTATATATCCTGTTACACCCCAGATACGTTTCTCGTCGATCACAAACACCGGCGAGGAATAGCCACTTTTAAATTGGGTATAACGCAATGTTTGTGGATTAGCTAATCTTTTAATGGGTATTGCAAAAGCTTCTTCAACCTCTGCGGTATTTAATTTTAATTCACTTTCTTTAAAATTTTTTACTACACCCACAACCGGCATAATAGCTGCCGTGTGGGGAGGAGTTATTAAACTTCCTAAGCCCCAAACTTCCACACGACCAGGTGGTAGACCAATTTCCTCTTTAGTTTCCCTTAATGCACATTGAACAAAATCTTCGTTATCTTCCTTAATGCCTCCGGGGAATGAAATTTGTCTCATATGTCTGCTAAGCAAATGGGAACGTCTTGTATACAGAACAGATATATTTTGCCTACCAATAAAATATTCTAAACGTTAAGACTTGTAACCGCATTGCGTAATTATACTAACATTTTTTCATCTGTACACAGAGCTATTAATATTGCAGCAAACTTGGTTTCACTTTTAGCTCCCCGTAGTCTTATGCCTACAGGAGGAGCTCGACACATTTTTTCCAAACATCTTTGTCGATTTTCTTCGGTTAGTAACAAATTTTCGTTTATGTCATAATCAGGTTCAAAACATTCACTTACTCTTGATGCGGCGTAATGATTATATGTTCCTCTGAGAGACTGTATTAATAGCAAAGGACTGCGGGTTAAGTGGCATATTCCAAATAATGATGCCATATCCTAGTTTGTACGTTATTAAAGGTTTGTTAGTGCCGTTATGGAATATGGTTAAAAAAGGATTATTTTTTTGTCAACAGCTGTTCATGTATGTAACGTGCGCCAAGATAGCGTCGATAGTTATCCACGAAAACGTAAAATTGAATTGGTGCTTTTGGGGGATGAATAAAAAATGGGAATTTAATGCTTTTAGGAGTTTTGCTTTTGGGAATTCCTAATTGAGGAATTTAAGAATTATGGTGTTCGAATTAAAATGACGAAGTATAATTTTAAGCAAATAATTACTCAGAAATGGAGTAAAAAACTAATAAGCAATAATAAAAATATAATATATATACATATATATAAAAGTATTCAAATAATTTAATGAAGTTTATTTATAATTAAAAAACATTTTTACTTATAAAAAAAAAGAATTCTTTTATGATAAAAAGACAAATCATAAATATTTAATAAAAATATAAAGTATGTATTAATAAAACCGAATTTGGTGTTTCATTTTTTTTGGGGGTGAGAGGTAACGTCAAGGAAAAAACTGGATAGATTATGAAAGTAGACGTACTAAAGAATATAAATCGCTTTCCGTGCAAAAAATTGCCGGGCCAGTTTTCCAGAAATCTGGGCTCCTCTAAAATGGTCAGTAAAAACTGGGATTTAATTTTTAAGGGTGTTAGAGGCAACATCAAGGAAAAAACTGCACAGATTATTGAAGAAAACGTACTAAAGAATATAAATCGCGGACTTTTTGTTTTCGAAAAGGTATTAACAACTTTTGTTCATTCGAAACAAATAGTACGAAAATCGTAATACACAGTACAAATTATTCGAACTCGTAAATTATTTCTTTCGAATCGAAATACGCGGTAACCCTCCAGACATATTTCTCTTACCCCACGTCTCCATGCGCTTTCGATTAGAACAGGGATTTCCATTTCTTTGCACAATCCCTGCAAATAATAGGACCAGTCCAAACACGCGTGTAAAGAGTAGTCCACAAGGGACCAGGACTAGTCCACAAGTAACCCAAACGTATGGAAAAAACCTGGTCTATTTAACATTACGATGTCCTAGGAGAGGACCATATAACCCACCTTTGGACCACTAAGGAGTAGTTTTAAAACTACTCCATGGTATATAACCCACCTTTGGACCAGTAAGGAGTAGTTTTAAAACTACTCCATGGTATACTCAAGAGGATTAGTTTTGAAGTCGTTTAAACACGAAAGCATGTCGTTAAATAACGAAGACATGTCGTCTCACTACAAACACTTTTTAACAATGGCATGGTCCATGCTTGCATTACATCGGACTAGTCCATGGAGTAGTCCATTTTTTCAAAATGGGTCAGGTGGTCCAATTTTATTTGCAGGGATTGTGCACACCAATGCTAACACACATTTTTATGCTCTTCAATTCAGTCGTCGATGTGACTTCGACAAGTGTACATGTGTAGCGGATGCTATATTATTTTGTTTCAGCTTACACTCAAAAAATATTGTGCGGTCAAAAATGCTTTTTGTAACATCCAATGCCTTGCGTGCAATTTTAATTTAGAGTTTAAATTTTAAGACTTAAATATAGAATAATATAACATTTCATAAGTTTACATGCAAAGCAAAGAACTTTGTAAAATGGTAATTATTTGAGTTTTAAAAGCAATTTTTAATATTTCAGATAAAAATGCGTTAACCGATATATTATTAAGGAAAAAATATTGTATTCTATTAATTTATAATTTTCAAATAATATCTACATTGTCTTGCATTTAAGCTAACGATATTGTTTTGTTTGTGAAAAAAATTCTTTGATGCCTGTAAAAGGGTCCATTTTTCTTTCGTTTAAAAGACGTACCTAAATGCAGAAAATATTAAGAAAAAAATAGCACAAGAATTTTTTGGTATTTTGTGCTTGTAAAAATATTTTTGTTTCTGTACCAATCGCGTCGGTGGGTTTTTTTTTCTTTGAAAACACTTTTCTTAAGTAAGTAAAAATATTTAAAAAACAAGTTAAAATAGTTTTGTTTTGCTACAATTTATGTGTACTCCTATACAGATAAAAGCAAATGTGACAGCAGGTTCTAATTTTTTCCCAAATTAAAACTGGTGATTTTTCCAATTTTCCAAAAACTTCACTTGTTTATAGAAATCTCGAAATCGACAAAAGATATGAATATGCCGAAATATTTGAAACACTTTTTAATAATTTTCAAGACAGGTTTCAAGATTTTGTAATTTTACAACCGCTATTAGATCTTTTCGAAAACCCTTTTCGTTGCGATGTAAGCAACTTCGAATTTGATATTCAATCAGAACTAATCATACTACGAAGCGAAGTAAATGCTCTAGACGAAAATAATATTGTAGAGTTCTGGAAAGATTTGGATAGCGAGTTCTATCCTGAACTGAAAAAAAATTCATTTAAGTGCCTCTCTTTATTCGGCACTACTTACCTATGCGAACAAATTCGATCGGATTTAAAATTTATTTGTTCCAAGCAACGTAAATTAAATTAAGTTCATCCCATTTGAAAAGCATTCTGCCATTACGAAACTGCCATAAAAGTATTAATTTACAAGATTTTTTTTATAACACAAGGGAAAAAAATTAAACGTTTTTTGTATTGCTAGAAAATGTGTAGCAGTTCTTTGCCAATTCAATGTCGCTGATTTTAAAACTGCACTTTTTTTTCTATCAGCTGTGCTTTGCGTGCAATATTTATTTTTTATGAATTTTTAAAACATAAAAATCTTTATTTTTTTACAATTGTTTGATAAGATATTTGAAACTGATTTAGAGTCAAAAAGCTGAACATAACGCCGGCAGAGCAGCGGTATTAATTTGTTCATGTTCTTGTATGTGGCAAACACGTATTGATGTTCATGTTCTGATTGACCACAATTTTTGTTTTTGTGCGTTTGGTTGTATACAGAAAATACATTGTATGGCCAACATCATGGCGCACATGGATGCTAAGACGAATGTTTAGGCAACGATGGCAGCACATGGACGAAACATGAACATGAACAGTCTACACGAGTAGAATTCATGTGCAACATGCTGTTCTTACATGCAGTCTACAACTGACATGAAATGCTTAACTTTAACACTAATATGATGTTAGTGTTACGTATAGACTCATCATGTTAGAAGTTTTCTCATGTTATAACACGGTTGTTAATGCAACATACTTTTGTATTGAAATTTGGTCTTTTTTATGTTTTTAATACTAAAAATTACTCAACCGATCAACATTTTTAAGGACGTTATGGTTTGGTAATATTTTTGGGAGTGGTATTTGTATGGGAACAATAGATTTACAATAAAACTTTTTGACCAAGATTTAGTCTTAATACCAACATAGAACATGGTTTCTGAGTGCAAAGACTCTTATTCGGAAGGAAGTTTTTATGGGATCTTTGAGATTTTGGACCGTTCCTCATCGTTTAATTACGATAAATAATTAAACCAATAAAATTATTGCGACAAGTACTTTGCGCACTACAAAGTGGACAGCCAGCCAGCCGAACGGACATCCTTATATCGACTTAGATAGCGATTGAGTCGATCGGTATACTAAACGATAGTTATAGGACCAATATTTTTAGGTGTAACAGACACTAAAGTGGTGTGGGTATCAAATAAATCCATAAAACATTCTGTGAGACTTTACTAATAATTTTAAGATCAATCCAGTCCTTAAATATTTTAATTTTTTTGCGGATTTGACCAAGCCCAATAAAGCACTCTTACTTTTTTGTTAATTACACTAAACCTATTAATTTTTGCAATAAAGGCGATAATTTAAATAAAATAATAAAAAAAGAGAATTGTCAAATTAATTTTTAAACAAATGTTCTCCTTACTCAACATACATAGCAACATACGAAATTCAACATATCGTGTAGACACAAAAATTGTATGCTAACTTATTTGTTGAAATATCATTTGCTAGCATATGATGAATTTGAAAAATTTAGTATTTTCAGCATATCGTCTAGACACCTAGCATATTGCATATGCTGATAGAGACATTTGTTATTATTTTTAAGCATATGAGTATAAGCATGGTGAAATTACCATGAGTATAATAGGGCCCATACACAATACCATCATGATTGTACAATCAAGTGATTGTGCCAGCTGATGGACCGTGTATGAGCTTGTGGTGTGATTGTACCAGCAGATGGTGCTTTATCAAAAATAGTTTGATATTTTTTTACTGCACCAGCATGATTGAATCGTGTGTTGTAAAGTTAGCTCATAAAAGTAAAATCGTCAAGGCATAAACATCAAAAAATAAAAAGTTTTAATTATGAATGCCAGAAAAAAATGTTTTGGGGAGAAATTCTCGAACTTTATAAAACAATGCCTTGCCTATGGAAAGTTAAACATACGGAATACTGCAAATGTGGATTAAAAACCAATGCTACAATAAAATGATAGAACATTTTGTTGTCGTTCATTACGACCTTTTCCACACATGTTTTGGTAAAAAAAGAATTTTGTACCAGCATGCTGGTGTATTGTGTGCTTCAACCTTAATTGCACAATCACTTTATTCCACAATTATGATGGTATTGTGTATGGGCCCTATAAGCATACATTTGCTGATTCAACATATCGTCTAGACTAAGCTTAAAAACAAAATCAAATATTTGTTTGAATTTTTGACACAACGTTAACATATTTTACAGTGTTGTAAAACGTTTTCAAAATAAGACTACCTTGTATGAATTACTTGGCGTTTACATTTGCCAGTACTGGCAAGACAGTAGCAATACATGCAAACTTTTTCACTAATACATGCACATATTTCCAACTTTCTTGTCTACTGCAGTGATGTTAACCGTACGGTAATTACCCTTTTTTACGGTAATTTTGAGCCCCAAAAGGTAGCAAGGTAATTTCATTTAAAATACGGTAATACCTATGAAGATTTGGGTTTTTATTATTCATATAGGTACATACCTACAAACTTATATATGAAGGCTTTATGATTTTAACTTTTGAGAGGTTATTTTCAACGGCAATTTTAAAAATAGATGAATGTTATACAAAAAATCAAGAATGTTTATGTTTCTGCAAATTCTAAGGTTACAGTGATAAGTGTAAAATATGAAAAATTAAATAACTCATTGTATATTATTAATTTTATTTTAAACTTTTTGTTTGTTTCAAAATCAAAAACTTTTTAGGCATTTAAAATAGATATAATGTGATGGATGCATTTAACTATAGTAAATATTAAAACTTTTCAGTAGAAGCAAAACTATTACATATTAATTTTGTATTTAAGGCGTATGGAAAAGAACTTTTAAACCAATCGTTTCATCATAAGAAGATGACAAAATAGCACTTTATTTTACAGCGGGTAGATATGAATATTTCGTGTAATTTTTTTCCAAAACAAGAGTCCAACCTCCGGTCCAAATTTAGCTTTTTAGCTTCAGTCGTTTAGGCTGTGCGATGATGAATCAGTCTGATGAAACGTTAGAATTTTATTTACATATATGATGTTTTTACTTTCGTATTGATAAAAGTACAATAATTTTGGTTTAAAATGTATTTTAAAACAAGGATTTTCATTAAAATTTTTCATAAAACACATTTAAAATTTAAGTAAATTATTTTTGAATACTGCTGTGAATGTTTAAATCAGGGATTTCCATTTCTTTGCACAATTGTGCACACCAATGCTAACACACATTTTTATGCTCTTTAATTCAGTTGTCGATGTGACTTCGATAAGTGTACATGTCTAGCGGATGCTATATTATTTTGTTTCAGCTAACACTCAAAAAATATTGTGCGGTCAAAAATAATTTTGGTAACATCCAATGCCTTGCGTGCAATTTTTATTTAGAGTTTAAATTTTAAGACTTAAATGTAGAATAATATAACATTTCATAAGTTTACATGCAAAGCAAAGAACTTTGTAAAATGGTAGTTATTTGAGATTTAAAATCAATTTTTAATATTTCAGATAAAACCGATACATTATTAAGGAAAAAATATTTTATTCTATTAATTTGTAATTTTCAAATAATATCTACATTGTTTTGCATTTAAGCTAACGATATGTGTTTGGTTTGTGAAAAAATTCTTTGATGCCTGTAAAAGGATCCCTTTTTCTTTCGTTAAAAAGACGTACCTAAATGCAGAAGTTATTAAGAAAAAAAATAGCCACAAGAATTTGTTGGTATTTTATGCTTGTAAAAATATTTTTGTTTCTGTACCAATCGCGTCGGTGGGTTTTTTTGTTTTTCTTTGAAAACACTTTTCTTAAAGCCTAGATTACACTATCTCACAAGTCTTACGTATTCCATAATACTTTGTGAGATAGAAATCAAATGAGTTTTGTTGCGACTGCCAAAAAATCTAATGTAACATGACAGTTTGTGTTCACACCATCACACAAAGTATAAACACTTACACATGAAATAAAATGCAACCCTGATCCAATGAAAAGTATTATTGCTAAGAAATTTTTCAAAAAACGATGAAGTCGTATGGGATGTCAAACTTTTTTCATAATACTTGTCATTTTTGTGACACATTGCATTCACACTATCACACTTTGTCATTTTACTTGAGTTTTTGACATGTATTAATACAAAGTATAATAGTGTAATCTCGCCTTAAGTAAAGGTGCTATCAGACGGGATGTATTTTACATATGTACTGTCACTTTTCTTACCCATATGTAATTCCGTAGGTTTGTCAAAATTTAAATTTTACATACGAATCATAATTATACCCACACCACAATAGTGGAGAGGGTATTATGCATTTGTGCTGATGTGTGTAACGCCTTAAAATCGTCCTAGAATCACATTCTGAGTCGAACTAACGATGTCCGTCCGGCTGGCTGGCAGGCTGGCTGTCCATGTAACCTTGTGCGCAAAGTACAGGTCGCAATTTTGGAGATAATTTGATGAAATTTAGGTCATAGGTTCCGAAAGGGCCGAATCGTAGGACCACGAGGTAAGATAGGGGGAAATTTCTTCCTCTCAAAAACTATCAAACCGATTTCAATAAAATTTAAAACATAGATAGAACCATATCTATAACGACACAAAATGTATGCATTTTTTAAAAAATAGGACTACGAGGGGAGATAGGGGCAATTTCTGCCTCTCAAACCGATTTTCATGAAATTTAAAACATAGATAGATCCATATCTAAATGGACACAAGGGGCAATTTCTGCCTCTCACAAACTTTCAAACCAATTTTCATGAAGTTTTACACATAGATAAATCTATATTTATATGGACACATAAGCATGATGTGTTTTAAATACTGTGGTGTAGGGTATCATATGGTCGGGTTTGACCGACTATACTTTCTTACTTGTTTCTGCTATCACACTGCTTATGTTTTTCCTTATGACATAACCTATAAATGTAAACAAAAACTGACTTTTGCTTACGTTTCAGAACAAACCAGCTGTTTTGTTTATGTTTGCCACAGGAAAATAGAGCGTGTTCTTATCGAAAAAGTTACATATGTATTTCCACATGTATTTTACAGATGCAAGGTTTCATATGTATCACACGATGTGTACAACTTTTACAGATGGAAAATTTGACAGTACATATGTAAAATACATCCCGTCTGATAGCACCTTAAGTAAAAATATTTAAAAAGCAAGTTAAAAAAGTTTTGTTTTGCTACAATTTATGTGTAATCCTATACAGATAAAAGCAAATGTGACAACAATTTTTTCCCAAATTAAAACTGGTGATTTTTCCAATTTTCCAAAACTTCACTTGTTTATAGAAATCTCGAAATCGACAAAAGATATGAATATGCCGAAATATTTGAAACACTTTTCAATAATTTTCAAGACAGGTTTCAAGATTTTGTAATTTTACATCCGCTATTAGATCTTTTCGAAAACGTTGCGATGTTAGCAACTTCGAATTTGATATTCAATCAGAACTAATCATACTACGAAGCGAAGTAAATGCTCCAGACGAAAATAATATTGTCGAGTTCTGGAAAGATTTGGATGGCGAATTCTATCCTGAACTGAAAAAAAATTAATTTAAGTGCCTCTCTTTATTCGGCACTACTTACCTATGCGAACAATTTTTTCCGGATTTAAAATTTATTTGTTCCAAGCAACGTAAATTAAGTTCATCCCATTTGAAAAGCATTCTGCTATTACGAAACTGCCATAAAAGTATAAAATTAGAAGATTTTATTTTATAAGTTGTATAACACAAGGGAACAAAATTGTGTTGCTAGAAAATGTGTAGCAGTTCTTTACCAATTAAATATTGCTGATTTTAAAACTGCACTTTTTTCTATCAGCTGTGATTTGCGTGCAATATTTATTTTTTATGAATTTTTAAAACATAAAAAACTTAAATTTTTTTACAATTGTTTGATAAGATATTTGAAACTGATTTAGAGTCAAAAAGCTTCCGAATAAAAAAAAGTGCAGTTTTAAAATCAGCGACATTTGTGTTATACAACTTATAAAATATATTACTAACAGTTTATTTCGGCTGTAAATGAATGCATTCTCTCAATTTTTTTACTCTCTGGTACTCACTAATACACAACCAAAATTTTTTTGGAAATACCCAAGGCCTATCCAATAGGTCTGCTTACTACTACAACAATACAAAAAACAACAGGCATTTGTTTGTGTAAAATTCCTCGCCGTTGTCAAAATCTTACTACCACATAGGCAAAACAAAAGGAAAAATGTGTTTTGTGTGCATGTATGTGTGACAAAAAACCAAAAAAGTAAACAAAAATATACACGTATAAGGAAAATGTAAACAACTTTTGATATCGTTGAGGAATAAACCAAATGAACATCTGGCTTCTTAAGCAGACCTATTGGATAGACCTTGGAAATGCCTGGTTTAAATTAAAAACCTTTGCGTTCGGTAATTTCTTCTCAAAAAAGGTAATTTGTAGAGGACCGTACGGTAATGAAAAAATAAAAGTTAACATCACTGGTCTACTGTCTAGCAAATTTTGCAGAGATTAAAATTGGACAGTGATTTGACATTTGCTAACAGTAATCTGAAGTTTTGTTAGCAAAAGGGGAAAAATCAAAGTGTAAAAAAAATTAAACATATTTTGCTTTGATTTTTTTATATTATAGTTAAGTGTTATGTTTGTTAACACAATATAAGTATTTTAAGCTGTTTTTAAGTTTGTTTAGTTCATGTAAAACACGTTTAGCTGGACTTGAACAACAACATTCACGTTTGACTTATTTTTAAAAGTGAACTGTCTTAACTACTGTCTGGACGCCTACGTCACGAAAACAGTTACATAGCGTTTACATTTGCCAGTACTGGCAAGACAGTAACAATTCATTCAAACTTTTTCACTAATACATAAACCCTTTTACAGCTATTTTGTTTTTGCATTGTTTTGCCAACTAATATGTATATGCTTACTGTCTTGCCAGTACTGCCAAATGTAAACGCTGTGTTAGTAGTGTTTTTGGAAACTAATATGTATTTTCTTACTGTCTTGCCAGTACTGTCAAATGTAAACGTACTGTTAGCCTTAATACACAGCTAGATATCTATCTGTAGAAATAACGGGCATAAGAAAAATTTTGAATAAGACAGCATTATTAGGTATATATGTATATTTATTAAAAATTTCTTAAGCGCATGTGATTTTCGGTAATGCGTTCACAATTATGTTTTTATTTTATAGATGAATTGAGTATTATTCTTTTTTTGTTCTGTTTAATATATTGATAATAATTTATTTAGAAATAGTCTTATTAGGGAATTGTTGTAGGAACACGTAAAATTAAAAACTGCTTTATACCATTTAAAAAAGATATATATCTTTAAAGTGGAGACGTATAATGTGTTTTTGGATCCTTTTTTTGTGCGAATGTATGTACCAAGACCATTATTTTTTTAATGTAGTACATTAGGGTGGCCAAAAACAAAAATTTAAATAACTGGACAATGTACAATAATTCAACTGGATTAAAAAAAAAATAATTGGACAATTTAAGAGTACACTAATACTTTAGTTACAAAAATTGACATTTTATTTAATTTTTTTTATACGTAACAATTAAAATTCAGTCTTACGTCATATAATATACCGTCACCTAAAATTTAAAATTTCGGAAGAACATTCTAATACTTTGATTGTGCCAAGAAAACTTCATGGAATTGTAGCCAATTGAAAGAATTGTTTTAATCCTTATTTGGGAAAAACCTCTAACATAACGAGTCTATACTTAACACGGCAGAATTAGCGACGTACAATTGTGTATGTTCTTCAATATGGGGAAGACGTATGGCAAGAAAACCAAACAAATATCGACAAAAGCCGTCTTCACTATCCAAATTCATGCATCACAAGAAATTGTTTGTTGTTTTAACACAGCGATGGCTAGTCAAGACGGCATGTAACACTAACATAATGTTAGAATTAATCTTACCCTAGGTCTACACTAAAGATAAATATCTCAGCAAGTTGGCAATAACGTCGGCAGAATAACAGAGCAATATTTCTTATTGCTCAGCTTATGTTACTGCCCGTCTACAACTGACATGATTTGCTGTTATAACTTGAAGTTATAAAAGAGTTGTTAAAACATTTGCATTAATAACCATGTTATAACATGAGAAAACTTCTAACATGATGAGTCTATACATAACACTAACATCATATTAGTGTTAAAGTTAAGCATTTTATGTCAGTTGTAGACTGCATGTTAAAGGCATGGGAAAACGTATTTATGTTAGTGCTGGTTCACACAGGTCAAGTTTGACTCTTCAAGTCTCGTGCTTTTAGGAGAGAGGGGTAAAGAGAATGGAAAGGGGTACATACTTGACCGTACCAGTCAGTTTTGTATTTTTCTTTTCTTTTTTCATCCGTAATATAATAAAAAGCTACAAAGTTGAAGGAAAAGAAAACAAAAATTAATTTTGTGCATGAACGTGAACGCAAGTTCAAAAGAAAATTTAAATAAAACTGTTCAAGTAAACTTGACCTGTGTGAACCAGCACTTAGCTCATAACTTGAAAAAAAAATCAAGGAAGAAGGTGCAGTGTAAAAACTGACGCTATCTTGCAAAAATTATTTTTATTAATATAAATTCTTTCTTATTCGACTTTATTATTTAAATGTAAATTAATTTGATTAAGCTTGAGGTCGGTTTTTATATAAAAATATTAATTTTTTTTTTTTTTTTTGTTAAGGTTAAATTAATATTTTTATATAAAAAAGAACTCAAACTTAAACAAAAATAATATAAATTTAAATAATAAAGATTGAATAAGAAAAAAATATTTTAATAAAAATAATTTTTGGTATTTTATTTTAGTGTTTAATTAATTCTTTAATTTAAATTTTTTACTAATAATATTTTGCTACCATTTCACAAATTCAATTTCTTTCTCCCACAATTCGCTTCTATTTTTTCTTTTCTTTTTTGCATCTTTTTTCAATTGACAACCAAATTTGACGTTTTACGTTAGCAATAATTGTCAACGAAAATGGACTAACAATT
This sequence comes from Pollenia angustigena, assembly GCA_930367215.1. Lineage (NCBI taxonomy): Eukaryota > Metazoa > Arthropoda > Insecta > Diptera > Polleniidae > Pollenia > Pollenia angustigena. The sequence continues at coordinate 203,152,386 of OV884059.1, forward strand.
ATTGCAACATAATTTACCGGCAATAAATATGTAAAAAAAACTGCAGTCTAAATTAGAGATAACATAATTTTGATATTTACTGCAATATTGTCGCAATAATTATCTCTGGTATAGATTGTCAGTTACATGCAGTCTACAACTGACATGATTTGCTGTTATAATATGATGTTGCATACAGTCTACAACTGGCATGAAATGCTTAACATTAACACTAAAATCATGTTAGTGTTATGTATAGACTCATCATGTTAGTGCCGGTTCACACACGTCAAGTTTGACACGTCAAGTCTTGAGCGTTTAGGAGAGAAGGGAAAAGAGAATGCCATTTCTTTTCCCCTCTCTCCTATAAACTCAAGACTTGACGAGTCAAACTTGACGTGTGTGAACCGGCACTTAGAGGTTTTCTCATGTTATAACATGATTTGCTGTTATAACATGATGTTATAAAAGCGTTGTTAAAACATTTGCATTAACAACCGTGTTATAACATGAGAAAACCTCTAAAATCCACACCACGCGTTACTCGCTTTTTCGCAGCATACGCAGCTGTCAAAAAAGTAGAATCTGTGTAGTTATACGTAGTAAGTTACATGCACAAAAGCGTAGATGCCTTGAGGCGAAAAGTAGGTTTACTTTCTACTTTTGTAAGCGTCACAAGCAGCGTTCGAAGAAATCAGCGGATTTTGACAAAATAAATTTTATTTTTACTTGTGCTTCTGCTGCATAAAAAGCGTTGCATGACACTAGAAACGTAGAACGCAAGTAAGGTTATAAAAGCATGCGCTGCGTGGAGGCGACAACGCGTGTTATGGACCTTCAGCTTTAATGTTAAGCATTTCATCGCAGTTGTAGACTGTATGTTATAACACGGTTGTTAATGCAAATGTTTTAACAACGCTTTTATAACATCATGTTATAACAGCAAATCATGTCAGTTGTAGACGGGGAGTTACCTTTTAAAAACAGCTTTGAAATGAAATTTGATGGTTTGCGTTTAATACGTTGCTGTGTTAAGCAAAACCAAATATTACCAATACATACATATTATTTGTCAAATCAGTTTAAACGTGGCCATTAAATATTTAAGGCCCTTATTATTAAATTGCTGTTAAAAAATCAGTACTCTAGATCAAGCCGTTTGTGTTCATACACAAAGTATGTATGTACTTTCATATACAAATTATTACCGTTAAAAAGATAAACATATTTCCCGTTAATTGACCAACACTAACCGAAGGAGTTGCCAGATTGAATAAGTCACAAAACAAGTGACAGGGATAAAAATAACAAATGATAAAAAAAAAAATTACTGAAAAGGACATTTATTGAAAACCATAATTTAATTATATTTTCATTTACAATAATAAGAAAAAATTATAAATTTGGCCAAATGCTGCCAACAAATATGCTTGTGGGTGTGTATTTAGTAGTCACATCGTTATGTACATTCTTCGAGGTAACTAGTTCTAGGACATCTACAATGTGGAAACTAAATGCGGAGACTGGAAAAATTGAGCGACTTGATGTGGGCGATGAAGTGAACAATTATGACTCATTTGATGAAGACATGCTTTATAATTTTAAGGCCATGGCCGGGGTATATTTAAGAGATGAGAAGTTTTTTACGATTGTGTCTTCCACGCGTATTGACAACTACAGTGGTTGGTTACGTCAGTCAGCGGAAAATTCTTTGGATTCATTGCTACAATCAAGAAAGTTAAAGACTGAATATGCTGCAAGAAATAAAAATAACAAATCCGCTTTATTTGCAATAAATTCAAATGCGGAAAATAAAATAGCATTAAGAAACAATTCTCAAAACGTGGATACATTAGATTGTGGACAACCAGTTAATTATACTAACTATGATTATATTTTAAATCTAGGAGCACAATATAAACACAAACAAACACCTTTAATGCCTGAAACCGATGTAAGAAAATAGTTTAATTGGTGTTAAAAAATATTTTTTTTTTATTTCTTTAAGGTGATATATTTCTTTTTGCATTCCCATGACCAGGAAGAGTTAAAGAAATTTAATGTTGAAGCCTTAGAGAAACGCTTGAGACGTTTTAGAAAACAAAATCCTTTATCTGCTGAACTGTATCACCACATAGGAAACTACTGGCGTATCATTGGTAAACCTGTGCAGGCCATCAAATGTTTTCGTCGTTCATTAGATATTTTTCCCTCGGCATCAGAGGTTATGTATGATTTGGCTAAAGTTCTATATAATTTACAGTATCTAGACGATGCCATTCATATGGCACGTAGGTGAGATAAAGATTTATTGCATCTTTCAAATTTTTAAAATACATATGTATAATTTTATCTGGTTAGGTCTATAGAATTTCAAGCGCCACCGTTAACCGCGTGGCGTCAATATTTGTTATTAGGTGATATAATGAAAACATATGGAGATTTAAGGGGCTCTATACACTATTATCGTTTAGCATTAAAATTGAATCCAACACAAGAGCTTATCTTGAGGTCATTAAATGAGGCTGAGCATAAACCAGCGACAACGTTGCATGCATATACAATTGTTATAATTGTCATATTGGTAAATACATATAAACTATTAAAATAACAATGGCGTGTCTATAAGTCCATGATTTTTTGAACTATCGCACTAGCAATAAATCCATTCTACAAACCGGACACCAAGCAAGGTACTGAAAAAGATCACGAAGGTTTATCGTCTATTAAAATCGCGCTACTAAAATCCCTTCTGTATCAAGAAAGTCCAAGGAGCATAAATGTATTATCGTAACAAACAAATGTCTTTTTACAGTACCCTGAGAAATCCAATTATTCAAGTGATAAAAAAATGTATAGCTATATAGAATTTTAATTCTAAAATTTGTTCAAAAAGTCGTGGTTTTATTAATCTGCTCTCGTTAATTAGAAATGGCTTTTATAAAACTTTAATTTGTTTCTTTTATTATTAATCTAGGTTATCATGGTGTTAACTGTTATTCTTATATCTATAATAACCGAAGTTCGAGGCGAGCATAATTTTACAAATGTTCACTGTGCTGGCAACCCAGAAACGTATGATGCTAAACCCCATCGTAATTTTAATCGTGCCACAGCTATGCGTTCTTTAAAGGGTTTATCAACATCAGCACGTTCAACGCGTCAACGAAAATATTGAACAATAAAAAACAACAAAAAAATATTAAAATACATACATATCGACCCCTAACCGCGAAAATAACGTAAGTGCCAAAAATCAAATTTTACAGGAGAGAGCTTTTTTATTTTATTTCATATAAATTTTGTATGAAATTTGTCGCTTACAATAAAAATTGTTCTTGCTATAAAATCGTAACGGTACCTTATGTGACCATGACATTTTAGGAGATGATGCAAGTGTTGCCATTAAAGTAATTTATTAAAAAAAAACGAAAATTGAAAATCATGTCGCTTACGTTATTTCGCAGTTAGGGCTCGATATGTATATTTATTATTTTAATATTTATGTATATTTATTATTTTAATATTTATGCTTATTTATAGTACTTTTTTCTTATTATTTCTTTTAATTTATATTGACTGTGATAGCTTTAAAATTAGTCGTTTTTTCTATTTCAATTTGAAATGCTACATACAAATTTTCTAAAATTCTGTCACTTAAAAAAATTACATTGTTTGTAAAATAAAATATTGAACCAAAGAATAAAAAAAACAAGATATAAGATTTAAAAATTATTATGGAAACTTTAAAAAAAATGTACAAAGTTTTTGTACGACTATCGTTAAATTACAATTTTGTCATTAAACAATTAAATTAGACAAATAAAAATATACATATGTATATTCGGTTGTGTTCTTTAAATCGAAATGAAATGGATTTAAACCGAACCAATTTTGAAATCGAGCCTGTAAAGAAAGTTCTCAAAAATATTCCTTTTTATATGATTCATACTTTGAGTACCAATTATATTTACAAGAGCAGCTCTAAAAACAGGAAAAACTACAGTAATTTTGTCAATAGTTGAAATCAAAATCTCGTTCGATTTCAATTCCACTTTATTTCGATTTGTAGAACATGCCCGATTATTTCATATATGTATATGTATGTATGTTTAAAATATGTTAACGTATATTTAATGGTTTTATTATTCATTAAAAAAAAGAAAATTGCGAACAAAATTAAGAGTTACATAATAAAAAAAGAAATTTCATAAAGAAAGTCCCAAGGTTCTTATAAATTGTTTTTTCATCATTATAATTATTATTTATTAAAAATAACGCTTTTGATTAAATAAAAAGAAAAGCACGCGAGCAGGATCATTATTCAACTTGTTTATTTAGGCAGAGTTATGAATATTTAAACGGAAAATATCGTGGGCACAGAAAAATGTTCCAGCCAATGGTCTCAAAACGAAAATTTGAGAGAATGCGTGTGGAGGATCTTCGTCGCACTGAAAGAAAAAAAAGATAAATATATAGGAAATAAAGAACAGTACATATAATCAATCTGTTTGCAAATTTATCTGGTACGCTTTTAATGTGATGAAATCGTTCTAAATTAATGTGAGGGAAATTTTGACAGTAAACAGGATGTTACATTACTTATGTGTATAAATGCAAAAAATCTAGGGTTGGGTTAAATTTCTATGAATGGGGGCTACTCTCAATTGCGATGCGAAAGCAATTTCGATGCGAAAGCTAAATGCCAACTTGGTACTCTCTATCATTTTCAATTTATTGCAGGTAATATAAAAGTCTCATTAGGCCAATAAACTATATTACAAAGAAATATACCTGAGTTAATACTAAAAATATTTAAATTTAGAATTTAACTTAAATTCCTAGGTCCTAAACCAAAATAAATATCAATATATGTATATATGTGCACATATACATTTTTTTGAAAATGAAAAAATAGTGGCAATAAAAATTAAAAATGGCGCAGTTTGACAGTAATGAAATCTAAAATATGTAAAAATATTTGAAATTGGAAAATTTAAATAAAATAAATAGTGGTGATTTGCGAAAAGAAAAAAATTAATAGATGCGAAAGACAAATGCGCAAACGCATTAAAGAGTGCCAATTGCTAGATTTGCTACCATTTTCTTTCGCATCGCAATACGTTCAATAAACGTTAACAAAACAAATTTTCTATGAAAATTTGCCTTAATAAGCGCTTGTTAAATTTAATAATCGTTTATGAACAAGGGAACTAGTCGTTTAAACAGAAATAATGTAACAAGGAAATACGTAAATTATGATAAATTAGAAATTGTTTTCAAAACCTTTAAAAATATAATTTTGAAAACAATCTATTTTCACCACCTTACCTAACATTTCAGAATGGGGGTTTTTTAAATAATTCTTTGCTCGAAGAGCAATTTCATTTTGTTTTGAAAAATTAAGTTTCATACCTTTTTTTCTTATATGTACATCTATTCTAGTTATTATACCATGCTTAGGTAATAAACATTTGGATATTATTATTTCAATAGGCGATTCATTGGATTTTATAAATTTGTTTTGTTTAATATAAGCGATTTCTTAACCTTTTTAAAAAGTTGTGTACAATTTACATTGTACACATTTGTATTTTTAAATGAAATTTTTTGATTTTTATATATTTCTTAAAATTTAATTAATTTGAATTTTATTAATTATTTTGAACTTCTGTTATTTAATCTTATTATTACTGAATTGTATATTAAAACCGCATTTGTGAATTACTGAATTGAATTGTATAACACTTATATTAGCAATCTAAAACTTTGAATTTTCCATCCCTGATAAGTAGTACTCGCTACAAATAGCAAATGTTAATTTTATCCAAACTTCGTTTATACTCATAACCAAAGTTTCACATAAATTAAATTAAAATAAAATGATCACTTGCTATTCGTACCTCAGTGCATACACTTGTTTGTTAACCTTCGCGAAAATATTTTACTGTAAACCATTAAACATACATACATACCACACTTATTTACCTACATATAACAATTGTGAAAGCCCGAGTGAAATAAAAGACACCTTAGATTAAATTAAATACATAAATCTTTAATGGGTTCCATCTCGAAGTGTATAAGAAACCTAAGGTAAGAATCAGCATCTCAATTCCCAAATAAAAGAAAGTTTAATAACTCTTGCTTCTTTCTTTTATCTAAACCTACCCCTGGATTATAATTGCCTGAGGGTAATTATAATCAACATCTTCGCTCTAGCTTGGCCATCTAATTGAACTCAACCCTCACCCCCCAAGAAGCTAGAAGAAGATTAAATCTTCTTCTAGCTTGTTATTTATATGTAACTAGCTGACCCGACAGACGTTGTCCTGTCCAAATTAGGAAAAATATTTGCGTTCGATTTTTAAAATCAGTTAAAAAGATACGAACATTTGAAAGAATAATAAGAACATTAAAAAAAAAAAAATTTTTAAGAAACGCTTTTCTTAAAAAAGAACATTTAAAAAAAAATTCCCCCCCCTAGATTTTATCCTGGCTACGCCCATGTATTCGTGTATTGTCATCGGGAATATGTATGCCTGCAAAGTTTCATCCATTTGCATTGAGTTTAAGGCGGTTAAATTAACGTTACAAGATTTGATTTTCCGAAGTGGCTACGCCCATGTATTCGTGTATTGTCATCGGGAATGTGCATGCCTGCAAAGTTTCATCCATTTGCATTGAGTAAAAGGCGGTCAAAAAAGCATTTTACCAAAAAAAAATGTTTCGAAAAAAGTGGGCGTTGAAGTGGGCGGGGCAAAATTTTCTTTCCGTAAAAACCTAAGTTGGAATAATTTTAAAGAAAAAATCGTCCACATCGGTCAAGCCGTTCTCAAGTTATGCGCTTAATAGAAAAAGTGGGCGTAAAAGTAGGCATGGTAAATTTTTCTTTCGATGAAAACTTTCAATGGATTAATACGAACATTTGAAAGAAAAATTTGTCAAATCGATGGAGCCGTTTTCTGATTTTAGGTAATTCGAAAAAAGTGGGCGGGGAAAAATTTTCTTTTCGTATAAATCTAAGTTGCCCATGGCGATCATTTTAAAGAAAAAATCGTCCAAATCGTCCAAAAACGCCTGGGTTCGAGCCCAGCTTCAGTCAAGAATGAAAAATTATCAGTAAATTTTAATTAATTTCATGTTGTAAAATTCCTTTCTTCATAAAAATAATTTAATGAAAATTAAATTTGATGAACTTAAGCCTAATTAAAAATATTAAAAATTTGGATTAAAAACCATAAATAGTTCAACAAAATAACCACAATACTAATTATTGTTAAAGCTAAGGCACGAGCTCTATGTTTGCATTTGTCCTTCAAGTTGTGCTGAAAAAGGTCAACATGAACCAGTTAGAGTGCTATGTTCGGCTGTGCCGCATCTTTGATACCCTCCACCGACAGTTCGAATGTTTAAGGAGTAATATCTGTATGATGTAATTATCATCTTAAACTGTGACGATTTGTTATTAATTATGGTTTTAGGCGACTAAAGTGTTTTCCGGTAGTAGGGTTTATATGGGGCCTAGGGTAAATTGGGGACCGATCATCACGAAATTTCACAGCGTCATTTATAGTCCTTTAAAACTGTGACGTACCAATTTCTGTTACGCTAGCGTTATTTTTTACGGTTTTAGGCGTACTAAACTGTTTTCCGGGAGTAGTGTTTATATGTGGCTTAGGGTAAATTATGGACGGATCTTCACGAAATTTAACAGCGTGATTTCCAGTCAAATAAAACAAATTTTTCCAAAATCTTATCTCATGCTGTGCCTTGTTCCAGCATTTATGTTATTTTTTGTAACAAAATTATCAATTTTTTTAGGTGGTGGTTCCACATTTTGATTCATAGCTCCGGTCCTGCTGAACCGATTTTGCGGGATTTCAATCCCAACCTGCTTAGGATAACTACAAGCTATTTGGCACCCAGTTTGTTCATTTCTTTTGAGTTGTTCGAAAGTGAGCGTGTTTTCAACAGACGGACAGACAGACGGACATGGCTAAATCGACTTAAATTACTCAAGGACCCAGAATTTATATACTTTATGGGGTCTGAGATGAATAATAAAAAAGTTTCACACGGAATGACAAACTTAATATACCCTCTTCACAACTAATTGTGGTGGAGGGTATAAAAAGAAAGACAAAAAATGAAAAACAAAACAAAATATGTACTTTGGACTTCAAGAAGAATTCTTGACAAAAGTCCGAAAAAACAGAAGTAAGGAAAAACATGTAAAATAGATAATCATTCAAAGCAAATTTCGATCTACCAAAGGTTAAATACAATTTGGTTTAAGGATTGATGTTTGACTATTGACGTCAGCAGTCGTCGATGGCTGCGAGTGTTAAACGGCAAGCCCTCTGAAGAGATTGAGTGGTTGCAATCGAAACATGTAAGGGTAACCTGTCCGTAAAAAACGCCTGGGTTCGAGCCCAGCTTCAGTCAAGAATGAAAAATTATCAGTAAATTTTAATTAATTTCATGTTGTAAAATTCCTTTCTTCATAAAAATAATTTACTGAAAATTAACTTAAGCCTAATTAAAAATATTAAAAATTTGGATTAAAAACCATAAATAGTTCAACAAAATAACCACAATATTATCCAAATTATTAAGAAGTCATTGGTGGTGCAAAATTAAAATTGGATTTTGCCACGCCCCTCCGCCCGCAGAACGAAAATAAAAAATTAGACTTCACAGTGTCACCCGCCTGAATATTCTGAAGATTACCTGAAAATTTCATCAAAATCGGCCCAGCCGTTTTGGTGTCCATGCGTTACATACATACATACATACACACATCCTATTTTATATATATAGATAACTATAGTATTTAACTCGATTTACAAAATACATTTGTCAACAAAATGCCTTCAAATGCATATTGTTTTTTCCTTTAATAAAATATCATAATTTATAGGAATGAAAGTAGATACATACATATATTATTTCTTGAGCCAATAGCCATAATAAATAACTAAATAATTTACTGTGTAATTTTAAGAATAAATATATAAAATGTTCACCCTTACTATGGTTGTCGTTGTCGTAAACGACTGCGTCGTCTTTTGTAATAGATTAAAATTACACACAATGGAATGGTAATTGGATTTCAAAATCGATTTTCGATTTTTTCGATTGACTTTTTTTATTTCGATTATCGTTAAAGATAAATTTAGGGGAATGTAAGAAAAGATAAACTCACTGTTTATTGTTGGTGTTTTGTTTAAGAGTTGATATTAGTACAAGTAAGACTTATCCGCTTTTAGGGTTTTATTTGTATAATATTTTTGGCTTTTCTAATATCTTTGGAAAAGGTTTCCTGATGAGCTGGCCTAAGCAACCAGTGAAATGGGCATAGAAGCTAGCTTTCCCTCAACAATAAATCTCAGTGTATTTATCATATATGAAAAATTGGGAACTTAGCACGTCATAATAAATAATAAATTTTGTATTCCCAAAAATAACTTTGATAAATTTGCTAACTTATACCTTATATAAGTTAACTTTTTAATGATTTTCTATATCTCAACTTAATACATTTTAGCACTTTGTAAATTGTTTTTCCATTTTACCTTATTTGGGTGTGCTATTTCCCTCTTAGTTTGTTACTGTCTGGACCTTTTTTAGGATATTTTTCATTTCTTTTTTTTTTCTTTATTTTTTTATTGCGGCTTGGGAGCCATTAACCATTACTATTATATGTTGTTTTTTGATAATAGCTTTATTATTTTTTATTATTTTTTATTATTATTATTATTATTATTATTATTAGGTTATTAGTGTACAAATATATAATTTGTTGTTAATTTCTCAGGATATATGAACATGTAATATTGTTATTTTGGCCCCTAAGGCTTGATATTGCATAATTGAATGAAATAAATAAATAAATAAATAAATATCAGAAAGGGGGATAGATACCACTGGATTTTTTTAATTTTTTTTTTTCAAAATACCAGAGAAAAGGTAAATACGTAAAATTACAACCGATTTCAAACTTGGCAAACTGCATAAACATACACAAAAAATTTAAATTGTATTTTGCACGCACAAATTTTATCATTTTAATAAAGATTAAAATTAAGAATTTTGCAAAAATTTTGATAAAAAAAACAGATTTTTAAAGACCAATAATCGATTTCAGTATAAAATTGCATAGGTAAATTCGATTGTGAAAAATCGATTTTGTGTTAAAAAACCATTCCCCAGACACACAAATTTTTCATTTTTCAAAGAACCCATAAAATTGATTAAAAGTCCCTTAGACTATTCGTTAAAAATTGCTAAATTAGCAGAAAATCGCAAAAATTAGCTAACAGCGGAATGATATCAAAGTCTACTATTTATTATAAATCGTTAAAGCTGTAAAGAATCAGACAATTAACAGGAAAAATTCGCGAAAAATTGCAAAATTTTTTTTTTTTTTTTTATTATTATGTTCTTTATTTAATCGAGCCCAAAACTAATTTGAGTTTGCTAACACCAAAAATGCTTAAGTAATCCACTTTTGAGTGGATTTGGATTCTAGAACACACCCAATTATTAGTTTTAATGTTTTTTTTTTTTTTTTTGAAATATGGTCAACCTATGATTTGATTTGATAACAAACAAATAAATTACAAAGAAATTTTAACAAATAGAAACTGGGAATTATTTCCTTCCGAAGGTTACTTTATATTATATTCAACATTTTTCATTTTTCGAATTTATTCTATGAGCTAAAAAAAAAATTGAAGGAATAGAACTATTAAAAAAAGCTTAATAAAATACATAACTGAAATTTAGCTCATAGAAGAAATTTTAATAAAATTTATTATATTTTAAAAAAGATGAAAATGGATGAAAATGTTTATATAATCTAGCGTCCAAGGTATTTATTTTTATAAATTAAAAAAAAAAAAAAAATTCAAGTCACATTAATACCAGGAATTCACGCACTTATTCACCCTTATTGTGTTTGGCGTATTTGAAATACGCCTACGACTGTTTGGTAATAGATTAAAGAGAACGTGAACTTTTTTCCTTTAATCTATTACCAAACATTCGTAGGCGTATTTTAAATACGCCAAACACAATAAGGGTGATTGTGTCTCATTTGACGAATTTACGAAACGAATTCTTGCCGACGAATTCGTCGTACTATGCGAAGTTCGTCCCAGTTGTGTTAATACCATTAGGCGTTAACGACAACGCCTTACACAATAAGGCCGATTATTTTTCTCTTACTTCCTTTCTCACTATGCTTCTTTTCGTCTTATTTCTGATGGTTCGAGCACCTTTTGGATTCTAATATGAGTCTTTCAGTGGATAAAGGGAATGAGTCCAAAAATTTGAAATGGAGAAAAACGACAGAACAGTTGACGTTGACCTTAAAACTAGTTGTTACAATACAACTCAAAACAAAAATTGCAAAATTTATTATTAGGGCTTCTTTTACAATTTGTAAATATATAATGTTAGTATGTTAGTGTATGTGTTCACAAAACCTGTTAATATGATACAAATAAATTTTTATTGATAAGAGTTTCAGTGGTTAAAATCGATAGCGTAAAAATTCAAATTAATTATGTTTTGACTTTGGAGTGTATTGGTAAAAAAGTGTGAGTGTATTAAAACTTGATAGGCAAAACTTGATCGTGTAACCCTCAAGTTACCCCGCGTAGTGTTTAAATTGAATTAGTACATTTTGGAAAAAGTACATTTATTATAATTTGGCAAAAAAGGCTGCAGCTAATTTTTTAGTTCAGTGCATTCGCTCAGTTTTATTTTTAATGAAGTTAAAAAAATAACATAAAACATTTCTTCTTTTAAAAACAATAACTAACTAAAAAAATAACAAATTTTTTTCGATCTATCTAGTTTACCGGTTTTACCGCGGTGTTAGTTTTGCGATTGCAAACGTTATTTTCCAAAGATTTTGTAGAGAAAAAAATCAAAACTGGTAATTTTAACCACTCGAAACTGTTCCTTTACTTTGCATGTTGACCACAAAACAATCCGATCGTGCGTATCAGCAAACATTTTTATATATTTGACCAAACAAGATGCGATATCTTGCGAGCCTCTTGAGCCCTCAGTTTCTGGCCAAACAAACATGGCTCTAGCATTGTTTTGAAACTCATGGAAAGCAAAGTTAACAAGTGATTAATGCAATATAAATGCAAGCGTGGACTTATTCCCTTTTTCCACTGAAAATAAAAATTTTGTGTTTCGTACAAAAAAATGTTTTGTCTTTAAAAGGGGGTTAACGTTGAAATTTGACAACAAAATATTTACCATACATTGTTAGTCATAAAAGGAAGTGTATCCTCGCTAAATCTCAAAAACGCCAAAAATGGACTCATTCCCTTTATACACTGAACGACTCATATGGTGTTTGCATCGAAGGTAATCGTTTCTGCAGATGAGTCAGCACCATATTTTGCTAGCCCCGGTCTTTTTTCGTTCACAAACTCGCTGATGTTAGTGTTGAGATAGCCGATTCGAAGATCACTAGGGTTGGATTTGCGAATTTCGTCCCACTCATCTGCAATTACCCCTGCTGGCAGATGAGTGCAGAGCGCACGTCTGAAGGTATTGGTAAATTGCTTAACTTGTTGTTGGTAAACTGTATGAAGCCAGTTTAATCTTCTTTTTTCTGATTTATATAGGTTCGGCGTTCAGAGATTAGGCGGTCGTTTTGTCAAGCTTGATAATTATGGGTAAGAGAAACTATGGGTTACTAAGTCGTATAGTTTATCAGACCTGCAGCACAAATGGTTATGTCTGGCGAACAGGTGTAATCACCCATAACACAGTGTTACAAAATTGAATGAAATAGAAAAACCTGGGACCGGATATTATTTTTCTTGTAGAGCTTGCCGAGTAAAACAAGATTCCAATAGTGAAATAGGCCGGACACCTCCAAAATCCGGATTTACGGTTAAAACCCTGGTTTTTGTACCTTTGCGCTCTTATAAGCCTGTAATTTTGTTGATAATGATCCGATTCAATTTCTTACTAGATTTGGAAAGAATCTCGAATGATATATAATTGATCTTAGAAAACTTGAGAAATTTGGGTGTTATTGTCGAGCAAACACAAATTTGGTAGATTTTTCAAAAATTTTTCAACTTTGGTGACGTTTTTATACATTATTTTATTAAGAAACTATAATACTATTGAACTATTGAAACTATAATACGTTTAATCAATGTTATCCTAAACACAAAACAAAATTTGTAATCAGAGTTTTAGTCATTCATAAATATTGTTTTTTTGTGTTCTATTTAGGCACTTTCTTTAAAATTACAAATCACTGTTAGCCTAAACACAACCTAGAAATAGGGGGGGGGTGCTTTTAAACCATGTGAGATAAGGCCATGATGGCTTTATTGCTCAATTGAATTGATGATAAAGCCATGGGGGGTGTGCTGGAAATCGCAAACGTAAAACGCAAGAACTTGGAGGCTGTTTATAATACACTTTTTATCAAATTTTTATAATTTTTGTTATAAAATTCAGTTTAATAGAGAAATGTTTGTATAATAATTGTCATAAAATTCTTTTATTACAGAAATCTTACTAAAAACGACTTTTAAAATTCTTGCGTTTGCGATTTCCAGCATACCCCTGCATAATGGCCTTATTGCCCAATCAGTGAGAGGTAAGGTCATATTTAAAATTTTGCGAAATGAGAGATATAGCCATATTTTTTTTTTCGCAAATGAGAGATAAAGCCATATTTTTTCAGAATATTGTAATGCATGGTGTAAATATTCTGTAAAAGGGAAAATCCTTAGTTATCATTGGAAAACATTTTTTTATTCTTGTGAAGCACGCAGGAAAACTTTATTCAGCGAAGCCACCTGCCGCGTCCTACTGGAGGAAAAAAACCCTAGCACCCCACGCAAAAAAACTTTAGTATGCGAAGCCACATTTCAATACTTAACTTTATTGTCTCCGGAACTGAAATGAGAGATAAAGCCATTTTCTAATATTGCTAATGTGAGCTGAGGCCATGATGGCCTTATTGCATAACCAAAATCAATTACCTTCAGTTCCAATCGCATATGAGACTAATAACAAAGAAACTTACGAAGTAATGAAAAATATACTAATGTTTGTTAGCTATACCACCCATAAATGGAAAGTCGTCGCTGACTTAAAGGTTTTGACAATTTTATTTGGTATGCAAGGTAATTACACAAAGTATCCGTGCTATCTTTGTGAATGGGATAGTCGTGCACCGAACCGTTATGTTCGCAAAGTATGGCCATCTCGCGAGTCACATAGAAAAGGCAGCAAAAACATTTTAATTGACCAATTAGTTAAAGCTGATGACCGGCCGGCATGAAAATCCTTCTACTGAACCCTCCACGGGGGTGCTGGCTGGAAACGGGTACTGGTGGGTACGCGGCTAAGATCAGGGCCTTGAGCATAGTGTCTCAATGTAATGCCTATTGCCACATTACTGTGATGGGTCTTGATCATAGGTAGAAGGTAATCGTGGGGTTTGATTCGGTCCGGGCGTCTGTTTCCCACATTGGGCGGTTTTCGGGTCGGTGATGTCTCCACGATTCTTGGAACTAAAATCCAGGCGCGTCTGTTCCCATATTGGGCGGCTTCCTGGTGCGCGTCTGTTATCCGGTGGATCGGCGTTAATACGAACATGGCAGTATGTATAAAATGCAACTGAAGATAATGAAATGGAAGAGGAAATTAATAAAAGCCGGGCGTAATATACGCCCAAACGTCGGTGTTAGCAGTGACTGCGACCACCGGCGGGCACGGTGGAGAACCAGTATCTCCTCTGCGTGTCGCCAGCGGTCACACATTCTCTGCCGTGGTTAAGGCGCCTTACGGTGGAAGTATTAAAGATGCCAAAAACGCAACTGTGACACGTACGGATGCCGTTGTCGATTCAGACTCGGATCTCGATAGCGTCAAAACTATTACCTCTAAAGAGGAACGTGAGCTGCTAAATTCACCTAGCACATCTCGGGGAGCCCATTCCATAAATAGGAACAGGCCCAGGAGAAGCAAGGAAGGACTTAGAGCTCTATCAGAATACAAAGCTGCGGTCCGGATACAGCATCGGCTTGGCTCCCAATCCAACCTTTCCAATGATGAGAAAGAGCGGATGAAGTGGGCCAAAGGAGCGATTGCAGAAGGCCGAGCTCACTTTTCAAATAACCCCAAATATGCTGCCAAAAACCATGGTTTCCCCAACTGCATTGAAGAAGCCGTGATTAAGAGCATGCAGGGAAAAAGACAGCGGTCAGTTGATGAGTCTCCATCTGCCGTAAATCCTAAGGAGACGAAAAAATCCAAGAGAAACCCCGAGGAGATCAGACCCTCGACATCTGCCACTGAGCCGTTGCCAAAGGCTGCACGAGTCAGTGAAGTGGCCAAACGTCCTCTGAGCGTGGCACTTCTCGACATGAGCAACCCCTTTGGTCAAATGTCCACAGAGCGATGGAAGATTGTGGAGCTTAAGATTTTCAACGCAATCGTTGCTAAGATGGAAGCTGAACCTGACAGACCGCTGCCCTCTTTTGATGGGGCTGGTTGGTTCAATGGAGTGAAGCTCATCAGTTGCAAGGACGAAATGACGCTGGAATGGCTTAAAGGAGTCATTACTAAACTCAAGGGTTTGTGGTCGGATGCACAACTTAAGATTGTGGATCGATCGCACATTCCTGCTATACCGAAGGCGAAGGTGAATTTTCCGCGTATTGTCAAACCGGAAGTCGCTCTTCGTCTCCTACAAAATCAGAATCCTGATATTCCCACTAAAGAATGGAGGATTCTGCATGTGCAAAAAGGTAATAAGGACGGACAGAACTACATACTGCAGATCACAAAGGAGTCGGAAGACCTTTTGTATCCGCGGTATGGAAAAATGTCATGGGGAGTTGGAAGTGTCTTTCTACGGTTAAAGAAAAGACATCCGCAGGACTCCAACCATAACACACTGGAGGTCGATGAAGTGGAGCGTGATCTAGCAGCTGCCACTGCGGCCACTTCTGGACTGAGTCTGGGTGAGACGGCCAATGAGGATAGAGCCGACCCCGAGCGGGTGATTTTAGTCGATGACGCTAAAGATCCTGCAGGTCAACCTTCAACATTGTAAGATGGCATCGGTCGAACTCCTCCTCACGTTAGAGGAGGGTCGCTACGACGTGGCTTTAATCCAGGAACCGTGGATCTCCACAGGAAATCGGGTTTCTGGATTGAAGTCACGTAATTATAACACGTACTTCTCAAAAGTGGTAGGTAGAATACGTTCTGCAATACTTGTGAGGAAGAATTTTTGTTCATATATTCTCTATAATTACAGCACTGACGATCTCACAGTGGTGGCCTTGGAGGATGGCAGAGATGACATGGTACTTTTTGCATCATCCTATATGCCACACGATAGGGATGCCCCACCAGTAGAACTCCATAGACTAGTCGAGGAAGCTTGTAGAAGGAGACAAAACCTGGTAGTGGGTACAGATGCTAACGCTCATCACACAATATGGGGCAGTAAGGATACCAACAGTAGAGGTGAGGATCTTATTGCTTTTATATTACAGAATAATATACAAATTGCGAATAGAGGTGAGGTCCCCACGTATAGGGGTCCCACCTCAGAAAATGTGCTTGATGTGACGCTTTATACTGATTATAAAACAGTGATAGATGATTGGAAGGTGCTTACGCAGCCATCCTTCTCTGATCACTCCTATATATCATTTTTGTTAAATTATACTATACCTGACAAAACAGTGTTTAGGAACCCAAGGAATACGGACTGGGCCAAATACTCTTCACTTTTGAACAGGGACCTAGGTCACTCGGGAACATTGATTAGTTCAGGGGACATAGATTCGGCTGTAGACACATTGGTATCGGGCGTTACTAGATCCTATGAGAAGTCGTGTCCCCCGACACGAGCTAGGCGTAAGTCCAGACCGCCGTGGTGGAATGGTCAGCTGGACTCTGGAAGACGCGAGCTTCGTGAGCTATTCAAACTGGCGAAAATTGTCGACCGGTCTGAGTGCTGGGGGGAGTATAAGGACGCTCTTAGGGTGTATAAGCGCGACGTGCGAAGGGCTAAACGAGCTTCGTGGAAAAGCTTCTGCGACAATATAGAGAAGACAACCGAAACGGCAAGACTGCGGAGGATGCTAGTGGGCACTCCGGTAATGCCAAGTACGGTTTGTAGGGAAAACGGAGAATGGACAGGGAGCAGCGCGGAAACGTTGGGAGTGCTTGTGGATACACACTTTCCGGGCTGCTCTGATGATCCCATTCCAACTGATGAAAATTCTGTTGTGGCAGATGGTGATAGCGGAATTATCACCTATGAGGGGGTGGAATGGGCAATCGATTCGTTCCAGCCATATAAGTCGCCTGGTCTTGACGGAATTATCCCAGCGCAACTACAGCGGGGTAGACAACGGATAGTACCATGGCTGGTGGAAATTTTTAAAGGATGTCTGAGGGTAAACTATGTGCCTAAAACTTGGAGGATATCTAAGATTGTATTTCTGCCGAAATCGGGCAGGAGCAATCATATGTACCCAAAAGATTTTAGACCTATAAGTCTCACATCCTTCCTGCTGAAAACGTTGGAGAGAATCTTGGACTATCATGTCAAGGGTAACATGAGGCCGACCATTCTCTCTGTCAATCAACATGCGTACACGAAGGGTAAATCAACTGAGACGGCACTTCATTCAGTTGTCTCGCTGATTGAGAAGACCCTGAGCTATAAGGACTTCGCTATGGGTGTGTTCCTGGATATCGCGGGAGCATTCAATAATGTGTCCACAGAGGCAATTTTGGCCAGCTTATCTCGCACTGGGGCACATCCGCATGCTAAAAACTGGATTGGTAACCTGCTACGGTGTAGAACTATATCCGCGGCGTGGGGCAACTCCAGGATAACAAAGAGGGCACACCGGGGAACCCCCCAGGGAGGGGTACTCTCGCCGATGCTATGGACGCTTGTCGTCAACGAACTTCTCAATAGACTTCAGGACGGGGCAGCAAAGATGACCGCATACGCAGATGACGTGGCGGTGATAGTTACTGGCAAGGATCTGAATACTATTAGTTCTGTAATGGAGGCTACATTGGCGATAATCAACCAGTGGGCGGCCGGAGTAGGACTGGGAGTTAATCCCGAGAAGACGGACCTAGTACTATTTACGAAAAGGTATAAAGTTGGTCCATGGAGGAGACCTAAACTAGGGGGTACTAACCTAGAACTTAAACACCACACTAAGTATCTGGGAGTAATACTGGATAGCAAACTGTCGTGGAGACTGAATGTGGAGGAGAGGGTGAAAAAGGCAACGATTGCGCTCTACGCATGTAAGGGAATGCTAGGCAAAACGTGGGGTCTAACCCCTGCTCTTACACATTGGGTCTACACAGCGGTGGCGAGACCAATCCTACTCTACGGGATACTTGTGTGGTGGACGGCCTTGGATAAGATATCGTACCGGAATATGCTAACGGGCGTACAGAGACTCGCCGAACTTAGTATCACCGGTGCTCTGCGTAGTACACCGACTGCGGCAATGGATGTGATCCTGGACTTGCAGCCGATTCATCTAGTGGCAGAAGGAACTGCAAGGAGGTCTGCGATCCGCTTAAGGGCGACGGGACAATTTGTATATGGACCCTATGGTCACGGTAGTATTATAAGGGGAATAGATTGTAGCAGTGACTACACCATTCCGAGACTGACACTTGGAAGGAAACCGCGAGTTACCATAGAGGAGGACGGCTGGTTGGTAGGACTCCGATCAGGCCAAGGGACCTTCAGATTCTACACTGATGGTTCCAAAATGGAGGACGGAGTTGGAGCTGCAGTCTACTGCCGAGAACTGGGTATTCGGGAATCGTATAAGCTTCCCGATTACTGCAGCGTTTTCCAGGCGGAGGTTTTTGCAGCCAAAATGGCTGCTGATTTGGCACGTGTTCCCAGCACCGAGAACTCGCAGGTATACTTTTTCATTGATAGCCAGGCGGCGATCAAGGCTATAACCGCGGAATACTCATACTCATCTGTCGTCCAGGAGTGTAGGGACTCGATAGATAGACTCTGTGTCAATAGGAGAGTGCATATCTACTGGGTTCGCGGTCACCAGGGCATAGAGGGCAACGAGGAGGTGGACGAATTGGCGAAACGGGGGGCCCTTTTACCACACGATAGGATGGTGGTCATCCCGGCTCCAATTCAGAATATAAGGAGAGATACGGACTCTGCTATACGGAGGAGATCAGAGGCGTTTTGGGAAAACACAAGAACGTGCAGGGTTTCCAAGGTTATGTGGGGATCCTATGATCCGGAGTCATCGAAAATGCTTCTGTCGCTATCGAGAAGGGACTGTAGACTTCTGATAGGTTTTATAACGGGTCATTGTTGGACTGCGGTATACGCCTATAGGGCGGGCCGGTTGAATAGTGACAATTGTAGATTTTGTGGGGTACCAGGAGAAAAGGAGACGGTAGAGCACTTGCTATGCTACTGTCCGGCACTCGTGCGCTCCAGGGCGAACTGTCTGGGAGATCATTATCTCCAAGATCTCGGGGAAGTCTCTGGAATTGGGTTAATGAGACTCCTTGCATTCGTCAAGAGAGTGTGGGGTACCTTGGATACCATCACATCTGACTGACCTTTTTACTTTCTTCTGTGGGTTATCGGACAATTGTGGTAACGCTAGGGACCTATTTGGTCTATGCGGGGTCTTTGTGACCGGCCACTCTAACCTAACCTAACCTAAAGCTGATGACGTTACTCTGCCACCACTGCATCTTAAACTGGGATACAATAACAATTTGTAAAAAAATTAGATGTGTTCCCAAAGCGGTGTTCCCAAAACTAAGTGAAGCCAAAATAAAAGGAGGTATTAATTAATTTGTTTGCATATCTAGTACGTTTTTCATCGTTTTTATCTGTTTTGATAACTTTTAGGTATTTTTATTGGACCTCAAATTCGAAAAATTATGAGAGATGCAGATTTCATTAACAAGCTAAGTTCCGTTAAGAGACGTGCATGGAATAGTTTTGTTGCGCTATGCGATAATTTCCTTGGAAATCACAGAAGCAACGACTATGTCACTGCAACATGTCAATAAAAATTAAATTGCTGCATTCGCATTTGGACTTTTTCCCAGATAACATGGGCCAGTTCAGCGATGAACAAGGCGAACATTTTCACCAGGAAATGGCAACTATTGAAAAACGCTTTGAAGAAAAAAATAAGATAAAAATGATTTCAGAATATTGCTGGTCACATAAACGAGAAACTGATGATGCTGATTTAAAAAAAAAAACGGTCAAGCAATCACTTTTGAGTTAAATAACCAAAAATAAAATTTGTATAAAATGTTTAAAAGTTTATTTTCATGAAAAGTTAAATAACTCAGTCAATTACTTATCTATTTTTAAACCCAAATATGCGTTGCAATCGTAAATAAACGTAATTTTTCAATAGTATTATAGTTTCTTAATAAAATAATGTATAAAAAGTCACCAAAGTTGAAAAATTTTTGAAAAATCTACAAAATTTGTGTTTGCTCGACAATAACACCCAAATTTCTCAAGTTTTCTAAGATCAATTATATATCTTTCGAAAGATCTCAGTTTCTTCTTTCCAAATCTAGTAAAAAATTGAATCGGATCATTATCAACAAAATTACAGGCTTACAAGTGCGCAAAGGTACAAAAACCGGATTTTTAACTGTAAATCCGGATTTTGGAGGTGTCCGGCAAATTTCACTATTGAAATCTTGTTTTACTCGACAAGCCCCACAAGAAAAATAATATCCGGTCCCAGGTTTTTTGGACTGTCGGACCGTGTAATTCTGGCGGTGGCATTATCGGTTACTGTGCAAAATGTAGAGTCGTCAAATCTGTTCCGCTAATGCCGTACCCCTCTAATCATCCTCGAGATTCGAGTGCCAGAGTTTGAGGTTAGCGATAAAATGTTCATATTATACACTATCTTTTTCAGCAGTTCTTGACCGATATCCCCTGTAGTTCTCACTATTTGGATCCGGTATGCTCTAATCTGGCGAAATAGAATGGTATTGCTCAGAGTTGTGGACGGTAAAAGCAATGCCTCCACCGCCGTTTCGTATACGATTTGTGACGTGAGAAAGTTGATGGGAACGTCGTTGATCTCGAGGATGGATATGAGGCCGGTTGATACCGCAAGATGCAACGAAGTCCTGACTTCAGGCCGGTAGAGCCCTTAAAACGCTACAGTTAAAGGTAGCCTCTTTGCTGATGTTGCACCACTGGTTGTAAACTATGCACTTAACCGATGGTCTGTTAGTGGCGAGGACTTGTTGGCGAGCAATGCTGATCCGTGGTGGCTCTATTTCGGCACGCACGAAATACATACGAAGCAGTTTAGCCTAAATATACTGTCCCTCGCGGGCAATTTAAAAATATTAAAATTCTCTGGCTCTCTGGGAGGGGTAAGTGTTTATGTTAGAATCACAATACTGATTTAAAAAATTTATAAAGCAAAAATAAGTAATTTTTTTTTTCTTTTATTAGCGGCTAGGTTACTAAAACTTAATAAATAAATTCATAGTCAACATATTTTATGCACCACGAGCTAACTCAACCATTTGTTATCCTTAGCAGCTAACTTAAAGTGCACTCGAATTTGATCGACCAGAAACTAACTCAAAATGAGCTAACTTGTGGTTATCTGAAAGTTATGCACTGTGAGTGAGAACTGACTCGTACTAGAAAATTGCGTGTTAAAACTGATTAGCTTTAACAATGTAAATGAGTTAGCTTTTGAGTCGCCTGTGACTAACTTCTGATTAACAATGAGTTAACTTTAAACTAACTCATTTTCCGACAGGGTAATGTGAAAAACTGTAATGTAAACGCACTAGTACTTGAGTAAGATATAAAATAAAATCTACTAGACTTCGTTGTAATGTAAGGGGCCTATAAATAAAATTATACAAGAAAAAACAATTTTCTTTCATTTTGTCTGAATTACCACAATAATATTTTAATATATTGCAACATAATGAAATAAAATAAGATAGAAAATCTTGTGAAGATATTGATTATTTTATGGGAAAACGTTAACATCTTTGCAAATTACTGAGCAATAGGGAATGATAAATAAAATTGAGCTTTGTGAAAACCAACATAATATTGGTCCTTATTTGCGATTATATCATAAGCGACAAAATTAAAATTTTACAGGAAAGGGCTTTTTTTTTTCTTAAGTACATTTTAAGAAAAACTCGGAGAAAAAATCATTTTTATAAAATAATAAAATAAACCAAAATTAAAGAAAAATTTCGTTAATAATTCAAAATTATTATTAACGTAAACAAAATGTTTTTTTTATGAAAATTCGTATAATTAACCACAATTTTGTCAACTTTTTAAATTTGACTTAAGATGTTTTGTCAAAATACAACAGATTTATTTATTTTTATTAAACTAACAATGGCGCTTTCGATAGTTTTCAAGAGCATTGTTGTCGCTATTGATGTAATCGCAAAATGGGCTCGGTATTATAGAAACAAAACAGATGAATCAAACCATGGCATTCCTGTGGAATCACGCTAATATTTTAACAGACCAGTGTGTGAGCGAATCTAGTTATTAGCAGAGTGGAAAACCCGATTTTGAAATCAATTTTGAGGTGCGGTAAATCGGTTTCAAAAATCGAAATAAAAAAAGGCGATCGGAAAATCTCTACAAAAATCGATTTTGGAATCCATTTACCATTCCCTAGTATTTACCATTTTTCCATCTATAATAAAAGCGAAGTTCACTATTAGGCTTGCAAAAGTGCAAATGCAAAATATCGTATTTATTTATTTATTTTATTTTCTTCAATTACCTAACCGAGCCCTTAGGGCATTTTATGGTTAATAAAAGCTACTTACTAGACAACAAACTTCAGTTATTTATCAGAAACAATATATATAATAAGCAATAAAAAAAATGTTACTTATGTATATAAAACTTATTTCTTTTGTTAAAGGAGATTTTGCATTTGCTATTTTGAAAGCCTAATACTGAGCTCCGCCAATAAACATAAAACAAATTTAAAATGGTTCACATTTTAATAATTTTTCAATTATTTTACAACTTACCTGCAAACGACCAAGAACATTAATTAAAACACCACCATCATACATGGGTTGCGAATCTACAGCTGTGATGACTCGAGTTATTTTTTGAAATGTGAGACTCTATCAAGTATATTTAATGATATAACAACAACAAAACGTAAACATGTTTCATTAACTTACATTTAATTTTTCCATAATTTTTGGTGCTCCCTGGATTTGTAAGCCCTCAAATGACATAAAGGAATCTGTGGTCTAAAAAAAAATATATACTTTTTAATTTCTTTCTTTCGAGGCGTTGAATGAAGATACGTATTTAAAAATAATTTTGAAAATTTATCGTTTGAATGTTTAATATCTCTCAAGCGAAATATTAGACCTTTTTTGTATAATGTTTGTAGGTACATAAGCACATATAATTTTAAAGCTTGTCTCTAAGGAATACCATATAAAATGGATAGCTTAAATTATATAGAGGTTTAATATTAATTTATTTACCATATTTACCCTCTGTATACTTGAACATAGGCCTTCAAGTATTTTTCTTGATTTTATACCTAGTAACTATGGGAATAAAATTTTATTGTTGTAAAATTTTTCTAGCCTTGCGGGTGAACTAGCCACACCCATAAACTAATTTTACTTTACTTTAAACCATTTTTTTTAAATAAATTATTTCTCTTTTGCAATATCCTCTTTAAAAAAATGTATATAAAACGAAAGCTCATGGTAAAGGCACATTTTTAATGAAGTCAATTGTCTTCTAAAGCATTTCAATATATGATCAATTTAATCACAGTAAAATTGTATACTAATACATATACTTAAGTACAATAAATTCATAAATTAGAATTTGTTGCACTTGGCAGATGTAGCTTAGCTAGAAAATACTAAGTAAACTTAAAAGATCTTTAAAAACTTTATGAAAATAAATAACTTTTGGAAAACAAACATTAATTATGTTTCATATACCTAAATACATAAATGCTTAGGTATTTGTTAAAATCTGTCACTTAGCATTTATTTATTGGCCCCATGGCAATTTCTGATCTCATAAAGTTGGTATTCCAATATTTGGAGCATTTTTGAATTTGCATCTCTCGTATTTCCACATTTAGTTTATTTAGTCCCCAACCAAGTGTGCAAAAATCTTTCGAATTAATTAAAAAAGTTGCCCTTTTATGGCATGATTTTTTTTTACTCACGCTATAGAAGTTAACCACATTTGCTCGTTGCAGCGGATCATCGAAGAGGGCATAGTACTGTTGGACAAATCCTTTGCCAATATCTTCGTATTGTGGATTTAATGCCATAATGTTAATTCACTTATATTTAAGAGTTTATAAGAATCGGTAAAATGAAATTTTAATATTTTTCCTTTTTTTCTTTTTCGCAATAAAAATGATTAGTTAAATTCCGACAGTTGCTGGCACACACACGCTCTCGTCCCCCGGCGAGCTGTTGGTTGATTTTTTGCGAATTAGCAATGTTGTCAATTTTTAAATTTCAAAACGCACCAAAATCGGGAAAAACGCGTATTTTTGGAAAAGAAGCACTACATTAAAAATTTTTGATTTTAATTTGTTCATTTTTTTCTTTCATTTGATATCAATAACTCTTTAGGCAATAAGTCTATTATGTAAGGCAATTAAATAATTTTCAATTAAACATTACGAAAAACTACAGTTTCTGACTAAACTCTTAGATTCTATGCAATAGAAGGTGGTGTTTTTTTTCTGTGGTCGACTTGTCAAAGTTTGTATACAAACTAGTTTTTTATGTAAACAAACCTGTTTTTTTTACTAGCAATATTTTTGACAACCCGACCACAGCAGCATTGTAGTTGTAGAGTTGACCTCACCTTCTAGCAAAGAGTATACAGAGGCGTCACGAGACAGAAAATATTGTGTTTTTTTTCTGTCTTTTTCTTCGAAAGCTGCCCTTTTTGCGTTTTTTGTTTTGATTATGCAATTTGTGTAGATAGTAGCGGCCTGTTTTTACGCATTGTCACTTCACTAACAAAAAACGTTTTCTTTCTCTTTCTTCGAAAGCTGCCCTCGCAAATGATTTAGGCATTTTTCATACGTCACTTTTTTCATCTCTGTATACTTTGTGCCTTCTAGTCAATTCGCCTTGGAATTCTACAAGGTATATTTATAGCAGGTAGTCTCGGAAAGCCAGCTGGCTAATTTTTATTTGATTGTTTTGTGATACAAACTGTCAAATGTTCCATAGTAAACAAGTAAAAAGTTTTTTGTCGTTATCTTTTTTGTCTCTTTTCAACCCCTTTGCTGTTTGACAGCTCGTATCACATAACAACAATAAAAAGCCCTGTTGTTTGTTTTATTGTACAATTGTTGTAATCTCGCGGCTACCTGCTATAAATATACCAAGGCGAATTCAACAAGGTAAGTGCAACTCTACAACTACAAAAAGCCCCATGTATTTTTTTGCAATTTAATAGGCGGTTGTCAAAAATGCTGACAAGGCAAAAATTGATTGAAAAACAAAATACAAATTTTGTTTGGGCTATAAAAGAGATTATTAAATTCACTTTATTTATTCGCAGTTTTTCTAAGAAATTTTTTCGTTTATTTTGGCGCAAAACATAAACAAATTTATATTTTGACGTTTCCCTATTATTTTTTAATTCGCCGTGGAGACAGCTGATGAACGGCTGACGAGTTGAGTTTACCTTGTTGAATTCGCCTTGAAATATACCTTGGAATTCTAACAGATTTGCGTGTGAATCACAGAGTGGTGTGAATAATTGATATTGAATGATAAGATTGTCTAGGATAATGAATCCTTGGGGCAAATTACCGCATTCAATATCGATCGAAACTGCAATACAATTTAAATGGGAATTTCGATTGATATCGGATGCCATAATTTGGCCTCGGACTTTCACAAGCTCTACATCCTAAAGAATATCGGGGAAATACATCAGGTAGTTATAATTTATGGTATAATTTTTTGAAGGTGTTTGATTAAACTCATTGTTGTGTTTCTGGCAATGTATCCAGTAACGCCTTAAAGGCCAAAATACACTGGTCAAATTCCCATCCAGCATTAAGGTAGTATTAGTGAAAATGAGTTTGTATGTGTGACACTGACGATGCTTGATGGAAAATCAAAAAATTTAGATATTTAGCATGCTTGACGAATGATTTTGATGAATGTATTGGCGTTACTCTTCAAGCACCCACACACTTTAAACGTGATTTCAAACCGAACAGACACTAAAAATGTCGGATGAAAAACAAAAAAAAATGCTTTGGAGGAAAAACAATGTTATTTAATAATTTTCTCCTTCTTTTCTTCAATTCTTTTTTTATTTATTAAAAAGCAACACAGTTAAAAGTATGTAATCACAATTAAACACTTTTTATCTATATTTTAATATTTTTTGCTCCTGCTGTTGTCACTTCAAAATAAAATGCAAAATCAATGCTTGACAGCTCATCCAGCAAATGTATGTTCTAAGCACACTTACACGAGCTTGATGTCAAGCATTTGACAAGTGTATTTGGGCCTTTAGATTCAAGCCACATTTTTAAAATTGTTTCTGTTTAACTCCAACAAGTTTCTGCAATCTTAATTTATTGTAATGTACAAAAACATTTTTTCATTAGATGAAGTGCCACCGAAAATAAAAAAAAACACCGAAAATTAACCAGAAACACCGATTTTATAATGCTGAAATTGAAAGGCAGACATTTTTTTATTCTCTTTTGATCATGCCTAAAGGCTCAGTTTGCCGGGAGTAACAGTAACCTTACCGTAAAAAAGTAAGACCAATCTATTTCTTACATATTGAGACGTAACATCTTACTGCTAACTGTAATCGTTCTAATTCCTTTACATACAACAAAATGAAACAGCTGATTTTCAACGTTACTGTTACTCCCGGCTAACTGAGCCTTAAACCTTTCACAATCGCAAAATTAACAGACAGACCAAGGTATATTTACACACTACCTGTAAATATACCTTGAGACAGACAGAAATTATTTTTTTCCTTTTTTCGTTCTTTTTCGTTGTTGACAGAGATGAGCATTTAACAGGCATTGATACTAAAATGACATTGGTGCGACTTGGTGGCCACACGATCAAGTTTTACCTTTCAATTCCTTTCAATTTGTAATACACTCTCTGTTTTTTTACTAAGTGCTGGTTCACACAGGTCAAGTTTGACTCTTCAAGTCTTGAGCTTTTAGGAGAGAGGGGTAAAGAGAATGGAAAGGGGTACATACTTGACCGTACCAGTCAGTTTTGTATTTTTCTTTTCTTTTTTCATCCGTAATATAATAAAAAGCTACAAAGTTGAAGGAAAAGAAAAGAAAAATTAATTTTGTGCATGAACGTGAACGCAAGTTCAAAAGAAAATTTAAATAAAACTGTTCAAGTAAACTTGACCTGTGTGAACCAGCACTAACCCACTCACACTTTTTAAATTGACCACGAGATGGCTTTTAATTTCACCTTTCCATTTGTTTGGCAATTTACTTTCAATTTAACAGCTGAGTACAAGTTTGTCAACAACAGTTTTATTTAAATTTTCTTTTGAACTTGCGTTCACGTTCATGCACAAAATTATTTTTTTTTTCTTTTCCTTCAACTTTGTAGCTTTTTATTATATTACGGATGAAAAAAGAAAAGAAAAATACAAAACTGACTGGTACGGTCAAGTATGTACCCCTTTCCATTCTCTTTACCCCTCTCTCCTAAAAGCTCGAGACTTGAAGAGTCAAACTTGACCTGTGTGAACCAGCACTTGGAAGTAAATTGCTTACAGATTGAGTGCAGCCTACGTCACAGCTTTCAATTTATGTAAATTTTGACAAGCAATATATGTAAAAGACTATCAAGAACAACTTGAACGTGTGGCCACAGGGTGAGAGAAATTATATGAAGCAGCAACTTGAAAATTGCGAACAGTGGAAAAGAAACACGACAAATGTCTAGCACAGATAGTCATGTACTACCATTACCATTAAACTTTGTCAGTCTTCCTTTCAATTTTTACAATGTAAAAGGGGATCTAAGAGTTTTTACTTCAATAAATTAAAAAAAAAAAACTAAAAATGGTAAGAAAATTATTAATGCTGCAAATAAAATTATTTACAAAAGTATGGCCATGTCGTTTAAGCATAAATATTTGAGCTATTAAACATTGAATTCTTTTATTACAGCTTTTGAAAAATGTATGCGGTATAAAAGTATATATAATAATATCTTAATATCTAAAGATTAACTTATACATATTTTTTGCAATTAAAAATTTCATTTTATTTATTTACGGCAATATGGCAATATACAAGGTAAGCTACCATATTATTTGTTAATAACCATGGTGGAATAAGCAGGTGGCATCGTTACGGCAACAAATACAACAAAAATAGAAGTTTACGTCAAAAAATACTTTTAACAAAAATCAAAGCGTGCTGCTAAACGTGATGAAGTAAATAATTTTTTTAGCCAATTTTTATTTAATTATGGTCAATATGTTATTTATTTAAATTTAAATTTATCAAAAACTTCAATAAAATACAATAATCACAGCACAAAACGTAGACTTTTTGTAAACATAAACAAAACTTTGACATAAACCTAGACAAACAATGCAAGAGCAAAAAAAACGTCATCTGGCGAGCGCTGCCACCTATTTATTTCACCATGTTAATAACCAAATCATGTGCTGTGTAAACTCGCCCATTGCTTAGTCCCAATTTACATTTTTCTTATTCCCTTTTGAACTTGCTTAAACTTTCACAATCGCGAAATTAAGTGCCGGTTCACACACGTCAAGTTTGACTCGGCAAGTCTTGAGCTTTTAGGAGAGAAGGGAAAAGAGAATGTCATTTCTTATAGACAGCAAATTGTCATGAGTGGCAATCCATTGCGCAATAATTGCTCTTCTGATTGCTTCAGCAATTATTGCTTAGCAATCTGCTGTAAAAATGAGTTGTCATTTATAGGGCCCATACACAACACCATCATGACTGTGCAATCAAGTTATTGTGCCAGCTGATTGACCGTGCATGAGCTTGTGGTGTGATTGTACCAGCTGCTGGTGCTTTATCAGAAATAGTTTGATATTTTTTTGATTGCACCAGCATGATTGAATCGTGTGTTGTAAAGTTAGCTCTTAAAAGTTAAATCGTCAAGGCATAAACATCAAAAAATAAAAAGTTTTAATTATGAATGCCAGAAAAAAATGTTTTGGGGAGAAATTCTCGAACTTTATAAAACAATGCCTTGCCTATGGAAATTTAAAAGTACGGAATACTGCAAATGTGGATTAAAAACCAATGCTACAATAAAATGATAGAACATTTTGTCGTCGTTCATTACGACCTTTTCCACACATGTTTTGGTAAAAATGAATTTTGTACCAGCATGCTGGTGTATTGTGTGCTTCAACCTTAATTGCACAATCACTTGATTGCACAATTATGATAGTATTGTGTATTGGCCCTATTATCTATCATTTCATTTCTCTGTACGTTTGGTTATGGCAAAGCAATTTCACGTGTTCTCCAGCAATGTAATCAGCAATTGTTTTTGCTTGTGCTTAGTCTGGGTTCACACTATGAAAGTTTTCTTTCAGAAAGTCTGAGTTTATAGATGAGAGGGGGAGAGATCTTGCTTTTTTCTCTCCTCTCTCACCCATAAACTCAGACTTTCTGAAAGAAAACTTTCATAGTGTGATCCCAGACTTAGCAAAAAAATAGCTACGTGGAGACCCAGCGTTAAGTTAGTGCCGGTTCACACACGTCAAGTTTGACTCGTCAAGTCTTATGCGCCCCATACACGGTTCAATTCAGTTGTCAACCGAGTCTTTCAACTCAGTTGACAACTTCATCAACTAAATTGAAAGTTTTAAATTTATTTTAAAATTTAATGAAATAAAAGACAACTTTTAAAATACTTAACTACAAAAATTAATTTTGACAGCTGATCAAGAGACTTGAGCACACACAGTACAATCGAATTGAATGACTTAAGGCCAGTTTACACGGTAATACATTGTATTACGAATAATATTGCTGAGCACGTGTATAGATAAACAAAACATTATTAACAGTGTTGCCATAGCTGTTTTATGAGTTTATGCAAGAAATTGAAGAAAATTTGCTAAATGTTAAAATTAAGAAAATATGCTAAAAATTATAACAATAAAATGCTAAGAAAAAAAATGTTTAATATTTAAAATTTGCTAAAAAAAATTTGCTAAATTTTTACAAAAATATATATATACTTAAAATCTTCTAAATTTTGTGACATTTTGACAAAACATCTTAATTTTTATTAAATTTTAAAATAAACCAAAATTAAAGAAAAATTCCCCTTAAATACAAAATTTTTTCAACTTCAAAAATTTGAGTTAACCCTGCGGCCACACGGTCAAGTTGTTCTTGATAGTCTTTTACATATACTACTTGTCAAAATTTACATAAATTGAAATCTGTGACGTAGGCTGCATTCAATTGTTAAGCATCATCAAGAAAACAATTTATAAAGAAAAACGAAAAATTTGCTCACTAACCTTGAAATCAGCTGTTTTCTTGAACGTAAATTGAAACACTCACTGGCAAGAGAATCTTAAAGCAAGTTCGTATCAATTTTTAAAAGTATGAGTGTATTTAATATAACTTTCAATTAATGTTATAACCAAAGTACAATAAGTAACTCGACTCTTTGACGACCCCTCTCAGCAAGTACCTAGTCGTGCATAGCACAAATATGTTTGCGAAACATACACATGTATTGAATCTTTTTTAGTTTTCACCAGACATACAGAGTTTCACAAAAATATAAAATTTGATTTGTTTTTGTTTTCATGTAAATGTTCACTTCTTCGACGCGTATTTTAGAAAGAGCATAAAAATATTAATCGATATCAATATAGGTTATTAGCTGACACTCTTGCGATAAAGAATTATAGCGCAGCAAACTTTAAATTTACAAAATATGTGCATGTACAAATTTAGTTTTTCACTTATAACTCGAAAACGATTCCGCGTGCACATATCTAGCTAGTACCAATCGATAGAGCGTAAAAATCTGAATCGATATTGATATAGCATATTTTCTAAGAGACTTGGGGGAGGGAGTTATGGTGCAGCAAACTTTTTAAATTTTTTATATATGTACAAGTATGAATTCAGTTTTTCACTAATAACTCGGAAACGATTCCGCGTGCACATATCTAGCTAGTACCAATCGATAGAGTGTAAAAATCTGAATCGATATTGGTATAGCTTATTTTCTAAGAGACTTGGGGGAGGGAGTTATCATTCAATATTTTACAAATTAAACGATTAAATATTTGCAAAGGTATTAACTCTAAATTTAAAAAAATTCAGCAGAATCAAAACAATTTTTAATTTATTTTCGTTTTTTTTTATATCCGTGGAATTTTTTATATTAATGAAGTTTTATTTAAAAAAAATAAAAAACGATTGAAAAATAATCTAAAATTACTGATGTTTATTATTTTTTTTTAGTGTATGTATAAATTCAAATATAATATATATAAAATGCAATTTTTTGACTGAGAATATAGAATTATTTAATTAAAAATATTTAATAATTCTTGTAAAAATAATTTTTAATTATTTGTAGTGTACGTAAAACTGTTTCAATTCCATTCGTTCTTGATATTTATATGGCAGCACTGCGTACTTGTTTAAAAATATATATACGGCAACGCTGCTCCATAGAAACATTTCAATTTGCCATTCCTACCACAGAGCACAATTGCTACAAATCACTTATTAAAAAAGAAACTAAAAATTAAAATTATTAAAAATTTATTTTATTATAAAGAATTGAATATAAATTAATAAAAATTGTTAAAACAATATTCTATCATCAAAAACACCAGTCTCAGCCGAAACATACAACAGCAGTATGCAATGGAATACAATGGTCTCAATAAGAAATCCCTAATCCGTATTTTTGACATGATGGAGTTAGTGATTGCACACATTTCAGCCAAATAAATCTCGTCACAAAATGAATTTTAATAGTTTAAAAAATTTACAAGCAGTTTACATTATACAAACAGCTTCTATTCACCCCAATTATGAATAAAAACTCGGGAGTTGTGCCGGCGTTAATACATGTCTACGTGTGTTTGCAAGATAAATTGAAACGGTTTTAAAACAAATTGGTTCTAAAAATTTATATAATCGATTTGTTTACAAAGCGTTTTAATTTATCTTGCAAACACATACGCGCATGTACATATTGTCGGTGGCACCACTAGTGGAGTGGTGGAGTGTATACAAATAAAAGGGAGAAACCCCCGGAATATATATGTATGTATATGCAGCCGTGTTCTAGAAATCACAAGATTTCAAATCACAATTCTGTGGTTTTCATGGGAAACCGCGTATGTCTTAAAATAAAATTTTTCAGGAGAGCCGAAAAAACCATTCTAGATCAAACTATGGGTTAGATATTGCACCTTTTGAACTTTGTAATTGAGTTAAAACATCGGAATGGGTCTATCTGTTTTTAAAAATTTTTTAAGAAATGTAAAGAGCGCTTAAAATTAAGCAATATGTCATCAACATTTCAAAATCGAAAAAATAGACATACGCGGTTGCCCATGAAAACCACAGAATTGTGATTTAAGGGTGTTTTGAAAACCACAAGTTTTGGTAAAAATTTGTTTGTCCAAAACACCTTGTGATTTCAAACCACTTTCGCAAAATCTGATTTTCCGAACATGCCTCATATATCCCCAATAAGCACTCAAAAATAAAATTTAACTGGAAATGAACTCGAGTTCAAAAGTATTTTTGAATGCTATGAAACTGTTTTACTAATACATATTCGGCCATGTTCTGGAAATCGAAACCACGTGAAAGTGAAATTGATCAAGATTTTTAATTGAATTTTTGTAAAAATGAACGCAGCTTTTCCTGATTTCAAAAGTAGTTTAGGTAGAGGAAAGTGGTCCTAAAAGTATGAAACATTTAAAAGGAAATATTCTTATGAACCTTGAACACGGAAAAGTTTTCAAAATTTGTTCGATTTCACTTTCACGTGATTTCGATTTCTAGAACATGGCCGATTTACTTGATTTCAAATTGCCATTTTACTGGAGAATGCTGTTTGTTTTGCACTGGATTTCCAGCAAAATTGCTTATTAGGTCTATATGTATAAGAATAATCCCAATAAGCAATTCGAGTGCAAAACAATTGGTATTCAAGTTTTAATTTCAAGTTTCAAGAGTTGAGATGTACTTTTGGTACACTTTCAATTGCATCCGCCAGTAAAATGGGAATTTGAAATCAAGTGAATATTAGTAAATTATTTTGAAACTTGAATAGCATTTAAAAATTCCTCTGAACTCAAGTATATTTCCAGTTAAATTTTAAGTACATACTTCAAATTAAATTTTTGAGTGCCTATTGGGATAAATAAAAGTTGTTAAAAGGTTTTCAAATAAACAAAAATTCTAATATAAAAGAACAGATTATAAATTACCGTAGGAACACAATTGCACCGTATAAACGTAATAGCGTATGACGTACACACGTTGTCAAATAAAAAACTAATGAGGAGTGTGCTGGAAATCGCAAACGCAAGAGTTTTATAATACACAATCAAATTTGTATAATTTTTAAAAAAAATTCTGTTTAATAGAGAAATGTTTGTATAATAGTTGCCATAAAATTCTTTTATTACAGAAATCTTACTAAAAAACGACTTTTTAAATTCTTGCGTTTGCAATACAAAGGTACGCAATAGTTGGCGCAAACGTAAAAGCGTACTACGTCGTACGTCGACATAGGTCTAATTCTATTAGAAAAATATAAAATAAAAATTTTTTTATTTTTAGAAATTTGCAGCGTTACGTTCATACAACATACGACCCAGTTGTGTTCCTAGCATTATTCAACATTTTTTGTTGAATTAAATAATAAGGCATTTTGTTTTAAATTTATTTCATACAAAATCTGAAATTATTTGATTCAACATTTATACAAAGGTATTTTATTTTTAAATTAAATATTTTTTTTAACAAATTTGTGCGTTTTTCTATTTAATATATTTTTGAATAAAATAAATTAAAATAATAAAAGCCATTTTGGCTTACAAGAGAAGAAATGAAATTTGAAAAACATTATTGTAAATTATTTGAAACTGATTCAAATTTTATTTAAAGAGGTATTAAATAAATTTAACATAGATAAATTGTACATAATTAATTTTAAAGAATATTTAGAAGAAAATAATTTATAAAGAACAGATATGAAAAATATATATACACATATATTTTTGTTTGTTTTTGATTAAATTAAATAAAGAACATTTCAAATTAAAACCATTTTGTTTTTGTTAAAAATAAGAATAAAATTCGATCCGTTTACTTTCACCAACCCCTTACTACTTTAAGTGAAAACGAATAAGAACATGTGGCTGTAAAATTTTAAACGATTTCTACTCGTAATAAGGCTAAACATAAAACGTTTGTTATTTCTAATTTTCTGATACTAGTGGGTTTTATATAAAGAAATAAATCTGTGCCCACAAGCAATAACAAACTTTACTCGGTTTCGCAAGTGCACAGTAGCGCATTTTTAGATTTAAAAAACTTTTCCTTAACACAGATAATTCTGATTAAGCTTATATTTGCAGGCTCTGTATTATCAATTTTATAATATTTACATTTTTAATTAAAGGAAAAGCAATTAGTTAAGGAGAGGGAAAAAGTAATAAGTCAAACTTGTCTTAATTCAACTTTAGCTGCTTTTACTTGTTGGCAAAAAAATATTGTAAAGTCTTCAATTATGTAGGTTTCCACACTACCATTGAGGTACTACACTTAGCGCGTTGCCAATTTTTTTAAATGGCTGGCTTCCCCAATAGGCCTAATTGATTTTTTTATGGATAAAAAAGGGCTTAAATCTAGTTTGCCGATGCAGCTTTAAATAAAAAAACAAGTACATAGGATATTATAAAATTGAAAAATACTAAAAAAAATACATATAAAGTAAAAAAAGTGTTTTCGCATAGTTTTCGAGTTATGGACCTATGGAATAATGGTATTATTTTAAAGCTCTTGAATATATATTTCTAAATACACAAAATTTATTTAAAAATTCTTAATCCATCAAGAAGCGGTTATGAGTTTTCGAAAATACAATAGTTTTTGTAAGCATAATAATGACTATGGAGAAAAGATTTAGTTAGCGAAGCTGTTGTTTGTCATACCATAGAGGAGGAAATCGTTGCTTTAGTTAGCGAAGCCAGTGTTTGTATAACTTAAAATTTTATTTTTTATTTTTATCACCCTTGGTTGGAGCTGCGTCGGTAAACTAGATTTGTTCCGAATAATTTTAAGAAACTCGATTTATTTTTTGGTTTTCTAAAACTTGCGTTTTGTTCTTATTTGCGAAAATGATATTTAGTATAAATAGAAGTTTTAGTTAGCGAAAGCGAAACCAGTCTTGTTATACCATAGAGGAAGAAATCCTTGTGCCCGACCGAAGGCCGGTAATGCATAGAAGTTTTAGCGCAGCCCGTGTTTGTGTGTAGGTTTCCACACTACCTTTGAGGTACTACACGTAGCGCGTTGCCAATTATTTTAAATGGCTGGCTTCCCCAATAGGCCTAAACCATCGTTATTCTGGTATGTGATGGAAAATGATTTTGAAAACAAACCGATTCGAAAACTATATTTTTCATTATCTTTAAAAATTTATTTCCAACCACCAAGTTCAGTATAAACTAACTATTACTTTAACTTCCAGTTAACAATATGTTTCGACAGCTATAACTAATAATTAATTATTACTGAACTTGGTGAAATCGGGTGTAAAACATTTAGTTTTTCAAAACCGATCGATTTCAATCACATACCTGATATGTGCGTAAGTAACAATAAAATAAAACTTATAAATTATATAAATTAATAAAAACATAAATAAATCAACACTACTGTTTTATACATACATATATACATTTTTCTATGCCAAGATATTAAATCATGCAATTATGCCATCCTTTCGTGAGTGTATTTTAGAGAAGTGTGATTTTTTTTTTTTACTCATCTTTGTCATGCATTATGTATAAAAACAAATATGTATACAAATTAATAAAATATATAAATAAGGTAACTAATATGGATGGCATTGGTGGCATTTACAACACACTTCTTTTTTTAAAGCTATTTAATAGCTATAAATTTTGATTATTTTTTTTCGTATATAAATCGGCAATAGTAACTTTTAAGAAATTATATTAGGTATAATTTCTAAATATTTGTTTGCTACATATTTTGCATATTTTAAAATTAGTATTATATATACTAACAATGCAGTCTTTACAAACTCTGTAGTCGCATTGAATGCATTTAGTTTTAATTTTTTTTAAATTTCCACAATGACAACAAAACTGTGAACTATCATCTGCATGTTTTATTAAAATAGATTTGATGGTCTTTCTAAATTGGTCTGGTAATGGTAAATCTAATAACGATTTACCTTTTAAAAAGTTAATAACATAAATAATAACGAAAACTCCACAACTAACACCATCTTTTTGCGTAGTTCTATCTGTTATTTGCATAAATTTCCAAGATGTATCCTTGCAAGCATTTGTAATAAATTTGTTAAAGTGGTATTTTCCTGTGTGGTTATGAAGAGAATCTATGAAAATAAATTCTTTTGATGCTAAATTTAAAATGCAGACATTAAAGTGGTTATTACTTAAAATTGGTATAATAATATAATCTGGTTTGTACAATATTAATTTGTTAACCTTTTCGTAACAAATATCTTTTATTTGGCATGGAAGACTTAAAACGTTTTTATAATTTTCTTTAAGAAAAGCCAAAAGTGCGCTATCTAAAACAAAGTTTGTTAGTTGGTATCCTTGCTTTAAACTGTTCCAATCATCCAAGTCCAAAATATTATAGAAACCAATATCTAATTGTTTCAAAGTTGGATATGTTTTTTTAAATAATTGATCATATTTGAAAAGGTAATACTTTATTTCGTAATGACTTTCTTTTCGTGTTTTCGGTAATTGTATGTAGGTATGTTCTTTGTTAATTCTCGATACTTCTTGATTTTCTTCATTATCAATTTTAATTGTATCTTGTACCTCCTTGGGTTTTATGTTAAATCTTTTGCAAGTTTTCGCATTTGCCAATTGTTTTGGATTAATAGCTTTTCGTTTCTTTTCATCTTTTTTTTCCCAGTTTTCTTCAACGTCTTGGGGTTTTAAATCATTATCAACTTTTTTCGATTTTGATAAAGCTGTTGTCGTTCTTTTTTTGTGCTTCTGTTTCCCCACTGTTCTTCAGGTTCCGAATACTCATTTGGTAAACAATAACAATGTTCTTTTGCCAAAAGGATATTTCTTTCCTTATTTTTAATGTCTAGTGCTTTAAACTTAACATCATCTGTTTTAGTTTCCTTAAACATGTTGTAATGATATCGGATTTCTTTTAATGTACTCATATTGTCTTTTCTGTCTGCTCTTATAAAATCTCCTGGTCGTACAGATGCATTGTTTAATATAATATGCTTTTGTAAAAAAAAACTAAATTCTACAGGAGCATTACTTAGATGATTGCCCGAGGGATCTATTAATATTCCCATAATATTTGTCCACATTGGCAAAAATGAACAATACTTGTTTATTATGTAATTACATATATCATCATTTTTATATTCGTTGTCTTCACCTTTTGCTTCTGAATCCTTTACGTTATTTATATCTTGATATATCTTGAGAAACAGCTTTTTAAATGGACTTCTGGATGCAATGGATTCTAAGTTACTGATTTCTTCATTATCAGGAATGTTGTAATTTTCAGATTCATCTTCAAAGCTTTCTAAAATCTTACTTTTAAGGATTTTAAAACTTTCGTTAAACACATAATCTTTTTTGGGATATAAAAGGACAACAAATAAATGTTTAAACCAAAATTTACTTTCATTTAAAGTTTTAAGATCAAATGCTACTGTTAAAACGTTTTTAAGAAAGTGACGTTGCATATTGTGTTTTCCCACTTTATTATTTAAATCCTTGGATATAATATGTATGTAGTGGGCTTTGCACCATTGTATGATTACTTTTGGCCTTGGATTGGCGTAAGGATTTTCTAAGTGATTAAAGCAATCCTTAAGGTACTCGGAAAAATTTTGATCGTTGCAGCATTTTAAAATTGCTCCAAAGAGGGCATAGCTTACATCTGTGCAAACTCGTTGGAAAAAAGGCC
Source organism: Pollenia angustigena (assembly GCA_930367215.1). Lineage (NCBI taxonomy): Eukaryota > Metazoa > Arthropoda > Insecta > Diptera > Polleniidae > Pollenia > Pollenia angustigena. Next base: position 203,190,728 of record OV884059.1, read on the forward strand.
ACTTAAATTTATGTTCAATACAATATGCCTTTAAATGTTCCATTATAAGGTTTATATCTCTCAAAGTGTGACGAGATAGAATTGCTGTTGCGATAGGAAAAATTTTTTTTATGTTTTTTATTCTTATTACCATTTTGTATATTAAAATTCTCTTTTCAGCGCACTCTATATGACGAATACTTTGTCCAGTAGCATCCATATGAAGAGTAAAATTTGAGTCCTTCAATATTTGTGGGTTACTCTCAAAAGTTTCAAATGTAATTTTTTCCCAGCAATATATTGTTAATGGGGCGGCTAAAAACTGGATATAATTACTGTAACAACATTGCTTCATTAAATAAACTTCATAAAATGGATCGGAATGATAATATCTATCAAAATTGGCTTCTGACTTACACTTGCGCAGCGCATCTGAACTCTGAATGGTTTGCATGTTTCCACATTCAGCAATTTTATCTGACGCTTTCAATATTTGTTCTTTTCTGTACAGGTATGAACTTTTTCCTTTTAGCGCGTTTTTAACAATTTTTCGCGCTACACCGCGAATTTGAGCAACACGTTTTTGATCTTTAGCGTGAAATATTTCACCAGCTCTGTGGACGGTGATGTTGCCATTAAAAGTTATTTTAAACCTGTATTTTGCACAATCTGCAAAGCTACAGTAACTGTATGCTAAAAATCCATACCCCACTTTCTTAATACTATAAAATGATAATATACAGACATTATTAATTTTCAAATATTCTTGTTGAATTGCATCAATAATGTATTTATTTCTGGATAATTCCAATTTTGGATCGCTGTCTAATTTAAATATCAATTTCGGGTCTACTTTAAAGTTGCAGTCTAAAGTGCTGCATTTAAATACTCTTGAAGGTTTCAAGGCATTTCCTTTTGAACGAATCACTTTTCTATTCACTTTTTCTTTTGGATTAGCAACCTTTCGGTAACTTTTAAATTTTGATAGCTCCAAACTACTACCAGTTGTTTCGAATGGACCTAAAGTAACATTTTTTTTTTTTGATACATTTGTACAACTGTTTTCTTTATCACTAAATACTTCTACATCACTTAATACTTCAAAATCTCTATTTTTACTATTACAGTTATAAGTTGTATCATTATTAATTATTTCACTTTTTAGATTTTTATCTTTGTCTACCAATTCATTTTTCAGATTTAAATCTTGTACTTTACCTACAAAGTGTTCCAAAGTTTCTTTCAAATCACTTTTAAATGAATTTAAAATAGTTTTGAAACAAGACATCATTTCGTGATTTTCCGACTTATTTACGTTGTCGCTTCCCAAAAATGATACTAGCTTGTCCACAGGCTTTTCTTTTGATTCATCCTTATGCAAACTCATTAAAGCGTCCAAAGCAGATCTTTCATCACTCGTTAAATTTTCAATAGAACGTTTGACAGGTTTCTAAAATTAATTAAAACCCAAAAATAAAATTAATTAAAACACAAACACTGACAGCATTCAATAATATTTTAAAAATAATGATTATAAAACCATTGCAATCACAAAACATGTAGCACGAATTTTAACAAGAAATATTACTACATAAAATAAAACATTTACACCAATTTTACCAAGTTCAGTTAAAACTAACTACACTCAGGTCTCGTTTTATGCGGATTTTTTTATGGGGATTCAAATATTTTTCAGAATTTTGGAACGAACTACTAGTTTTCATATGAAGCTAGAGTATCGTTTTATGCGAATTCAATTTATGTTTTCAATTTTGTTTTTGGAAGCATCTATCGCATAAAACGAGACCTTAGTGTATTACTTTAAATGAACTTAGTGAACTAATAATGTTGTTACATGATTTTTTTTTTTGTAAAATGTGTTTTAAAGAAATATAAATGAAGATATAAATATATTTGTTTAAAATAGACTTACAGCGTTTAAATTAATTAATGCATCCAGAGCACATTTTTCATTTTCATTCAAATTATCAATTAAATTAAATTCGTTGCAAATATTTTGTGCGGGTTCCATTATTTCGTTTATCTAAATACAATAAAATAAAAAATACATGTATGTAATAAAATTACAAAACAATTCAAATTAAATTTAATATTTTGATATTGACATTTTAAAGATAATATATGTAAATATATGTACATACATATTCCAACAGTATATCAACTTCATTAATACTAACCTGAGTACTTTCGAGACGGTTAAATTCATCAAACAAATTGGAAATATCAGTTTGTTCTGCTTCCTAAAAATAAAATTTTTTGATTAAATATTGTGATATGAATAAACATTTTAGGTTTTTTTTTAATAATTACCGTGTTAATATGAGAGTTTTTTTTAAGTAATCTTTGAAGCTAGAAAGATATTTGATATTAAAAAACTATTTTAAAGTTAATATGTTTATGCTAAACAAACCCTTTTGGAAATCATTAGCCGATTTTTTTTGCTATTTTCCACTTTACTACAAGCGGGTAAATCGGCGTTATACTCCCGAAATATTTTTTCAAACATTGCATTAGTTTTGGTATAGCTTAATAGTGCCGGATCATATCCACTCACTAAAAATCTTTCTAAAATTAATTGTAATTTCGCCGAATCACGAACCATTATAAAAACCCTACAAATAAAGACAGCAAAAATAAAAACATACACATCATTTACTATTTTTACCATGTCAAAATATTTTCTTGACATACTGTATACCTAACAGTGCAGCCACACGATCAAGATTTTCTTGATAGTCTTTCACATATACTATTTGTCAATTTGTGATAGGTAAAACTTGATCGTGTAACCCTCAAGTAACATGCAGTCTACAACTGACATAAAATGCTTAACTTTAACACTAATATGATGTTAGTGTTAGGTATAGACTCATCATGTTAGAAGTTTTCTCATTTTATAACACGGTTTTTAATGCAAATGTTTTAACAACGCTTTTATAACATCAAGTTATAACATCAAATCATGTCAGTTGTAGACGGGCAGTAAAGTATATCTATACATATATATACAGTGCCTGACAAAACAATGGAAACTTTTCTAAAAATTTACTTCCTTACTGTTGGAGGTCTCAAGTCTAAATTATTTCTTGAAAGAAACTAACAAGTGCTTCTGCACGAAAGATGACTAAAACAGAGCGCATTAATGAGAAAACAAAGCAAAATGTAAAAAAATTAACCGTTATCTTTAAAATTATTTATTTAAATTCTTCTTTATTAAATAATTTAAACTCGAAAATTTATAATACGTAAGTGGTGGAATAACGTAAGTACAAAGAAAACTAACGCGTCAGTTAATATCGTACAGTTAAAATTACTTCGATTTTCTTTTTTTTTAAACAAAAGTTTTATGTTAAAATATATTTATTTTTAAAAAGCCAAATCGTCTTTCTGAGGTTATAGAAAATAATGGTTATCCAACCAGATATAAGTTAATTTTTTTTATTTTTATTTAAACAAAAGGGGCTATATGTGCTAAAAACCGAATATTAATGAAGTGTCAATTACAGTGCGCTCGCGGTAACGTGAACTAATTAAAACCTAGGGAGTTCATGTTAGCGAAATTGTTCACGTTAGCGATTGTCGAATTTCATAAAAAATATGTCTGTTTTACACGCTTGAACGTGAAATTTTTTTCAGATTATTTCCATTATTAAAATATAAATGTATATATTTATGTATTTTATTATTATTATTTCCATTACTTAAATATAAAAATAAAATTATTAATTAGAATTCATTACAAACCAAAATGAGATCACGAGAATATATCTATTGAATTCAAATTACATTGCAAATAAAATTACTCATAACATTTAGGCATTAAAAAAATCTGCTGCTTCTTCTTTGCTATTAAGTAGTTGAAATACTGCTTTCTCCCTTAAGCGTCTAAATACACTCATGTCACTTTGATCCACCATTGCATCTCCTGACCGTTGCAATGCATTGTTAAAAATTTCAATTGCCTCACTTGCAGCAATTTTGTTCACAGGATTATCGGGAATGCAAACTTTATAGGGTGTAGGATCAATATTGTAGAAATTACAAACGGAATGACAAAGTTATTAATACCCTTTTACCTTCGGTGAAGGGTATAAACAATTGTTCACGTTATAGAGCTTTCTGAGTTTGTTCACGTTACAGAGTAGTCAATGTAAAAAAAATCTTGTTCAAGTTAGGCGGTGTTCACGTTAGACGGTGTTCAAGTTACCGCGAGTGCACTGTATTTAATTTTTTTGTTTCTATTTTTATTGTTAGTTCAATATTCAAAATTCTGAAATAAGTTTTGTTTTTGATCTCTTAATATATTTTATGAATAAAACAAAATATCCCCGTTTTTTTATAATTTTCTATTAATTTTGTTGACTTTTAATAACTCGGAATAAATATCCGGATATTAATGAGAGTCACTGTATATACTTTTGTTCTTTCTTAACTTTCGAATTCACTTATCAGATTTGAGAAACATATAAATTTACAGATTTTATTCAACTAACAACTTTTTGGAAAATTTTTGAATTTTTTTACTTTAATACAGAACGCCCCCTAAACTGTTAATTTCCCGAAAGTGACAGCTGGTGGCTTTTATAGCCCTGGTTGAGGGCTTTCGAATTCACTTATCAGATTTGAGAAACATATAAATTTACAGATTTTATTCAACTAACAACTTTTTGGAAAATTTTTGAATTTTTTTACTTTAATACAGAACGCCCCCTAAACTGTTAATTTCCCGAAAGTGACAGCTGGTGGCTTTTATAGCCCTGGTTGAGGGCTTTCGAATTCACTTATCAGATTTGAGAAACATATAAATTTACAGATTTTATTCAACTAACAACTTTTTGGAAAATTTTTGAATTTTTTTACTTTAATACAGAACGCCCCCTAAACTGTTAATTTCCCGAAAGTGACAGCTGGTGGCTTTTATAGCCCTGGTTGAGGGCTTTCGAATTCACTTATCAGATTTGAGAAACATATAAATTTACAGATTTTATTCAACTAACAACTTTTTGGAAAATTTTTGAATTTTTTTACTTTAATACAGAACGCCCCCTAAACTGTTAATTTCCCGAAAGTGACAGCTGGTGGCTTTTATAGCCCTGGTTGAGGGCTTTCGAATTCACTTATCAGATTTGAGAAACATATAAATTTACAGATTTTATTCAACTAACAACTTTTTGGAAAATTTTTGAATTTTTTTACTTTAATACAGAACGCCCCCTAAACTGTTAATTTCCCGAAAGTGACAGCTGGTGGCTTTTATAGCCCTGGTTGAGGGCTTTCGAATTCACTTATCAGATTTGAGAAACATATAAATTTACAGATTTTATTCAACTAACAACTTTTTGGAAAATTTTTGAATTTTTTTACTTTAATACAGAACGCCCCCTAAACTGTTAATTTCCCGAAAGTGACAGCTGGTGGCTTTTATAGCCCTGGTTGAGGGCTTTCGAATTCACTTATCAGATTTGAGAAACATATAAATTTACAGATTTTATTCAACTAACAACTTTTTGGAAAATTTTTGAATTTTTTTACTTTAATACAGAACGCCCCCTAAACTGTTAATTTCCCGAAAGTGACAGCTGGTGGCTTTTATAGCCCTGGTTGAGGGCTTTCGAATTCACTTATCAGATTTGAGAAACATATAAATTTACAGATTTTATTCAACTAACAACTTTTTGGAAAATTTTTGAATTTTTTTACTTTAATACAGAACGCCCCCTAAACTGTTAATTTCCCGAAAGTGACAGCTGGTGGCTTTTATAGCCCTGGTTGAGGGCTTTCGAATTCACTTATCAGATTTGAGAAACATATAAATTTACAGATTTTATTCAACTAACAACTTTTTGGAAAATTTTTGAATTTTTTTACTTTAATACAGAACGCCCCCTAAACTGTTAATTTCCCGAAAGTGACAGCTGGTGGCTTTTATAGCCCTGGTTGAGGGCTTTCGAATTCACTTATCAGATTTGAGAAACATATAAATTTACAGATTTTATTCAACTAACAACTTTTTGGAAAATTTTTGAATTTTTTTACTTTAATACAGAACGCCCCCTAAACTGTTAATTTCCCGAAAGTGACAGCTGGTGGCTTTTATAGCCCTGGTTGAGGGCTTTCGAATTCACTTATCAGATTTGAGAAACATATAAATTTACAGATTTTATTCAACTAACAACTTTTTGGAAAATTTTTGAATTTTTTTACTTTAATACAGAACGCCCCCTAAACTGTTAATTTCCCGAAAGTGACAGCTGGTGGCTTTTATAGCCCTGGTTGAGGGCTTTCGAATTCACTTATCAGATTTGAGAAACATATAAATTTACAGATTTTATTCAACTAACAACTTTTTGGAAAATTTTTGAATTTTTTTACTTTAATACAGAACGCCCCCTAAACTGTTAATTTCCCGAAAGTGACAGCTGGTGGCTTTTATAGCCCTGGTTGAGGGCTTTCGAATTCACTTATCAGATTTGAGAAACATATAAATTTACAGATTTTATTCAACTAACAACTTTTTGGAAAATTTTTGAATTTTTTTACTTTAATACAGAACGCCCCCTAAACTGTTAATTTCCCGAAAGTGACAGCTGGTGGCTTTTATAGCCCTGGTTGAGGGCTTTCGAATTCACTTATCAGATTTGAGAAACATATAAATTTACAGATTTTATTCAACTAACAACTTTTTGGAAAATTTTTGAATTTTTTTACTTTAATACAGAACGCCCCCTAAACTGTTAATTTCCCGAAAGTGACAGCTGGTGGCTTTTATAGCCCTGGTTGAGGGCTTTCGAATTCACTTATCAGATTTGAGAAACATATAAATTTACAGATTTTATTCAACTAACAACTTTTTGGAAAATTTTTGAATTTTTTTACTTTAATACAGAACGCCCCCTAAACTGTTAATTTCCCGAAAGTGACAGCTGGTGGCTTTTATAGCCCTGGTTGAGGGCTTTCGAATTCACTTATCAGATTTGAGAAACATATAAATTTACAGATTTTATTCAACTAACAACTTTTTGGAAAATTTTTGAATTTTTTTACTTTAATACAGAACGCCCCCTAAACTGTTAATTTCCCGAAAGTGACAGCTGGTGGCTTTTATAGCCCTGGTTGAGGGCTTTCGAATTCACTTATCAGATTTGAGAAACATATAAATTTACAGATTTTATTCAACTAACAACTTTTTGGAAAATTTTTGAATTTTTTTACTTTAATACAGAACGCCCCCTAAACTGTTAATTTCCCGAAAGTGACAGCTGGTGGCTTTTATAGCCCTGGTTGAGGGCTTTCGAATTCACTTATCAGATTTGAGAAACATATAAATTTACAGATTTTATTCAACTAACAACTTTTTGGAAAATTTTTGAATTTTTTTACTTTAATACAGAACGCCCCCTAAACTGTTAATTTCCCGAAAGTGACAGCTGGTGGCTTTTATAGCCCTGGTTGAGGGCTTTCGAATTCACTTATCAGATTTGAGAAACATATAAATTTACAGATTTTATTCAACTAACAACTTTTTGGAAAATTTTTGAATTTTTTTACTTTAATACAGAACGCCCCCTAAACTGTTAATTTCCCGAAAGTGACAGCTGGTGGCTTTTATAGCCCTGGTTGAGGGCTTTCGAATTCACTTATCAGATTTGAGAAACATATAAATTTACAGATTTTATTCAACTAACAACTTTTTGGAAAATTTTTGAATTTTTTTACTTTAATACAGAACGCCCCCTAAACTGTTAATTTCCCGAAAGTGACAGCTGGTGGCTTTTATAGCCCTGGTTGAGGGCTTTCGAATTCACTTATCAGATTTGAGAAACATATAAATTTACAGATTTTATTCAACTAACAACTTTTTGGAAAATTTTTGAATTTTTTTACTTTAATACAGAACGCCCCCTAAACTGTTAATTTCCCGAAAGTGACAGCTGGTGGCTTTTATAGCCCTGGTTGAGGGCTTTCGAATTCACTTATCAGATTTGAGAAACATATAAATTTACAGATTTTATTCAACTAACAACTTTTTGGAAAATTTTTGAATTTTTTTACTTTAATACAGAACGCCCCCTAAACTGTTAATTTCCCGAAAGTGACAGCTGGTGGCTTTTATAGCCCTGGTTGAGGGCTTTCGAATTCACTTATCAGATTTGAGAAACATATAAATTTACAGATTTTATTCAACTAACAACTTTTTGGAAAATTTTTGAATTTTTTTACTTTAATACAGAACGCCCCCTAAACTGTTAATTTCCCGAAAGTGACAGCTGGTGGCTTTTATAGCCCTGGTTGAGGGCTTTCGAATTCACTTATCAGATTTGAGAAACATATAAATTTACAGATTTTATTCAACTAACAACTTTTTGGAAAATTTTTGAATTTTTTTACTTTAATACAGAACGCCCCCTAAACTGTTAATTTCCCGAAAGTGACAGCTGGTGGCTTTTATAGCCCTGGTTGAGGGCTTTCGAATTCACTTATCAGATTTGAGAAACATATAAATTTACAGATTTTATTCAACTAACAACTTTTTGGAAAATTTTTGAATTTTTTTACTTTAATACAGAACGCCCCCTAAACTGTTAATTTCCCGAAAGTGACAGCTGGTGGCTTTTATAGCCCTGGTTGAGGGCTTTCGAATTCACTTATCAGATTTGAGAAACATATAAATTTACAGATTTTATTCAACTAACAACTTTTTGGAAAATTTTTGAATTTTTTTACTTTAATACAGAACGCCCCCTAAACTGTTAATTTCCCGAAAGTGACAGCTGGTGGCTTTTATAGCCCTGGTTGAGGGCTTTCGAATTCACTTATCAGATTTGAGAAACATATAAATTTACAGATTTTATTCAACTAACAACTTTTTGGAAAATTTTTGAATTTTTTTACTTTAATACAGAACGCCCCCTAAACTGTTAATTTCCCGAAAGTGACAGCTGGTGGCTTTTATAGCCCTGGTTGAGGGCTTTCGAATTCACTTATCAGATTTGAGAAACATATAAATTTACAGATTTTATTCAACTAACAACTTTTTGGAAAATTTTTGAATTTTTTTACTTTAATACAGAACGCCCCCTAAACTGTTAATTTCCCGAAAGTGACAGCTGGTGGCTTTTATAGCTCTGGTTGAGGGCTTTCGAATTCACTTATCAGATTTGAGAAACATATAAATTTACAGATTTTATTCAACTAACAACTTTTTGGAAAATTTTTGAATTTTTTTACTTTAATACAGAACGCCCCCTAAACTGTTAATTTCCCGAAAGTGACAGCTGGTGGCTTTTATAGCCCTGGTTGAGGGCTTTCGAATTCACTTATCAGATTTGAGAAACATATAAATTTACAGATTTTATTCAACTAACAACTTTTTGGAAAATTTTTGAATTTTTTTACTTTAATACAGAACGCCCCCTAAACTGTTAATTTCCCGAAAGTGACAGCTGGTGGCTTTTATAGCCCTGGTTGAGGGCTTTCGAATTCACTTATCAGATTTGAGAAACATATAAATTTACAGATTTTATTCAACTAACAACTTTTTGGAAAATTTTTGAATTTTTTTACTTTAATACAGAACGCCCCCTAAACTGTTAATTTCCCGAAAGTGACAGCTGGTGGCTTTTATAGCCCTGGTTGAGGGCTTTCGAATTCACTTATCAGATTTGAGAAACATATAAATTTACAGATTTTATTCAACTAACAACTTTCCTGATATATTTCTGGTTGTATTGTTATTGTTTGTCGCACACGTGTTGTTGTTTTCAAAACAATAACAATACCACGTGTTTAACATAAACAAAATATTGATTTTGCGGTTGATTTCAAATATTGATTTGTTCACACGCTTCGTACAGACGATGGTCAGATCTCATCGTCTGTACGAAGCTTTATGTATTTTCATCACACCAGAGGTGCATTTTAACGGAGTGGTAGCATTTTTATACAATTACAAAAACAACTAAAATCAACTCAGGAAATGTTCATGTTGTTTTTGTGGTAGTATTTTTATACAATTGTGGTGGTAGCATTTTTATACAATTACAAAAACAACTAAAATCAACTCAGGAAATGTTCATGTTGTTTTTGTAAAAATTGTAAAACTGCAACCATCTGCTTTTTAGTTATTATTTTTGATTTTCTTATACCAGCCGTGTAAACATAAAGTATACTCTCAACAGACTTTTATTTTTTTCTTCTTTTAAACACGGAGAGAATTCCATATTATTTTGATTCTACAAAGTCGTAATACATTGTATTACCGTTGTAGTATGATTTACTTCTTAAACTTAATTCCTTACCAAGTTTATCTTGGAAGCAAGATTATAACTTGGAATTTGGCTAGTTAATAAAACAATTTCTGTCTTGATTTTCAAAACTATGATTGTTTATTGATTATTTTATTCTAAATTTACATTTCTTATATACTAATTTCTTATGGTTATTTTGAGTGAACATAATCACTCAATACTTATTACTACTTATTTTTGTTTGTGTGTATGTTTCATTCATGTATGTTTGTGTGAAGTTCAAGTGCAATAGCCGAATTTATGCTGACTATTTTTAATAAGCAACAGAATGGTTTGCACACGAACATACATGAATGGTTCAGTCAAGTAAAGTGCAGTTATAAACAAAGAATGTTGACACACGCAGAATCAAATTTCTTTATTGCAGTTCAATACACTGCGTTAATGTAAACAATTTAATATTATGTGTCAACAACTTTATGCACTCCACTTGATTTTGGTAGGTATACTACACCGTGTAAACTGGCCTTTAGTAGTCAACTTGAAAAAATCTAAATCTTTTGATTTTTCTTTCAACTGACAAGGCCATACACGCTTTGATTTGGACAACAACCGTGAATCGTGTATGGTCTGCTTTAAGCTGGGTCTACACGTACCAATTTTTATTGCTAAGTACAAGCAATAACGTCGGCAGAACAATGATAGAGCAATGATTGCTGATTATCAGGGCAAGGGACTTCATGCAAATGCATGTTTGTTGTCGGCACTCTGAGACCCACCTAAAGTTAATATCTTTGCGAATCACAATATTTCCAGTAAAATGGCATCAATTTGTTAGTGCATATTTTTGCATATTTTGCTTTAAATGCATGTTTGTGCATATTTTGATATAAATGCATATTTTTCGTCATATTTTGTTATAAATTCACATTTTTCGTCATATTTTGTAATATTTATAAAAAAAAAATTGCTCTTTTCTTAGTTTTTTGTTTAGAAATATCTTTCTGTTCAAGGCGAATTCATTATAAGGTGTTGTCAGTGAATCAGCTGGTTATAGTTGTTTCAGCCCTGAAGCTGTCAAACAGTCAAAATAATATGGGAAAATCTGCTAACTTCGACATTTTCAAGGAGCAAAAACAACATGTTGGTGTTTGGTACTGAATTACCTACATTTTATTATAAATTCACCTTGTTTCTTTTTTTTTAAAAAGTAGCACATACAAAAATTATACAATTTGTATAATTGTGCAAATAATTGTAGAAGTAAAGCTTCGTACAGACGATGGTCAGATCTTACAATATTGGTAAGCAGCGTTGCTTAAATTGCATTAAAATTGGCTAAAATGTCTTACAACTGTGTGAACATTGTAAGCTCGTTTGTATTTGCAGAAGTGCAAAATTAATGCATATGACAATGAACCATTGTCAGAAAAATATTGCTATTGGCAACGCCTACTTACAATATTGTAAGATCTGACCATCGTCTGTACGAAGCTTAACAATAAAACAGTTTTTGACATTTCATTTTGTTCGCGGTTTTTTTTACTTGAAGAAGCAGCAAATAAAAATAATGTTCGGCGAAGAAAAAATAGAACTCAACATATTATTTTTGATTTACGGTGTAAGAAGTATGACCTTAAACGCCCGGGAGACTATCAAATAAATACATCAATCACATAGTTGTGTGCGTGCAGTCGTTCTTTTTCGGGTACGCATACGCGTTGTCGGCAATGCTTGATGAAAATCAAAAAGTTTTGATTTTTTTATTTGATGGCTGATTATTTGATAGTCTCCAGTTGTGATTGACAAAAAAAATTTTATTTGCTTTGTGTATGTTGTCATGTACGGAAGAAAAAAAAATATAAATACTTGACATTGTTTGAAACGAACCCTATGAAATCAAAATTACAAATGTTGATTGACGGGTTTATTTGTACGTCTCCAAAAAAGCCTCAAATAAACGACACTAACACATATGCACTGATTGACGGGTTTATTTGAAAGTCTCCAGAGCCCTTTAAATCCAAAAAGTATTAATAAAATAAATTGTTTTTAAGGAAAAAAATGTCAAAAGAAAAAATATCAAAAAATAATCTTTTAAATAAGTGTGTTTTTGAGTCTTCAAAATAGAGGGAAAAGTACTTTTTTGCAAAGTTTACAAAAAGGTGTTTCATTTAAAAATTTCAAGTAAATCAGCACCTTCAAAGCCAGAAACACAAAGATTTATAATTTATGAAAACGTTTCGCAAACTTTAATTTCAAGAAAATCAACTTTTGGGGATAAGACTAGCAAATTTAGTTTTGAATTGTATAATGCTCTGGTGTCTGCAGATATACCTCTATATATTAGCTAATCAACCAAAATTATAGAATTCTTTTAAACAAATATATGAAACCATTTCTACGGAAACAACCCTTATAAAAACTTATATCGCCAAGTTGTACACTATACAACTATGTGACATTGTTGAAAGAATTAAGTGACAAAATTTGTGGCTATCTATTGACGAAGCAATGGACACTGAACGACGTTTTGATGTCTACGTAATTGGGATCCTGAATGCAGAAGAAGAACAGAGTAAACACAAATTTTTGTTAAATATCGTAAAGTTGGAAAAGGTGGATCATGCTTCAATAGCTCGAACTTTCAAAGATTCAATTTCTCTTTTAGAATCCTTTAATTAAAATAAAATTTTGCTCTACTTGACCTTTTTTTTTAAGATGTCTTACTCAAAAATGTTACATGTCACATGCTAAGCTCATGCTATGCATGAAAGTTTTTAAAGTCACCTTTCCGTTTCAACCATGTATAACAAGATGGGGTACCTGGTTGCAGGCAGTTGAGTATTATGCCAAAAATTTTGAAGAATTTAAAGATGTGTTAAATAATTTTAACGAAAATAATGCAGTCACGATAAAAAAGTAAACAATATTTTAAATGTACCTAATATAAAGGCTCAATTAGAATTTATACACTCAAACAATGGGTTTCTAGTCGAGACAATAACCGAACTTCAGGGGTTTAAATCATTGAACACCTCGGTTAAACTCGTTGATGACGCTGTCATTAAAATAAGAAAAGTTGAAAGCCAAAATTTATGCAGTTTTAAAAAAGAATGCCGGATTTAAAAAAGTTAAAGAAATTTGTAATATTTTTAATTTACGTTCCAGTGAAGAAAAAATTGCAGACAATGAATACTCTACAACGGAGTTGACCACTTTTATGGCGATTTCTTTTCTGAAAACAATATGCTACAGTATATACATGTAACATTTTCTAATGTTACCTATAATCACTGGAAGTGTTACATGTTGTGCAATTTTAATAGAACACAATTAGCTGCATTTATTTACAACTATTACACTTTCATCATTAATGTACTTCATGAGCGATTTTTAAAGCTATTTGAGCGGTTTCTGCACGCAATTATGGCTTGGAAACAAATATTGACATCACTAATGGCTTAGAAAAATTTAAACGATTATAATATAAATAGACTTTTTTTGATTTTAATGTGTAAATATATTTATATTTTCTTTTAAAATAATTTTTTTTACAAAATTATGAGCTTATGAGTTATGACAAGCAAAATAAAACATTGGTTGTACAAACAAAGTAGTAAGTACCAAAGTTGTAAGACAGAGCAGTATGAACACCTTAAGTAAAAGTAAGGGTAAAACATGTAACATGTTTTGCATGTTTTGCATATTCACAAAAGAACTTGAAAATTTTTCCCACAGTTGTATTTTATGTACAAACGAACACAAAAATGTAGAACATGTAACATTAATGCAACATTTTTCTCAGAAAAGAAATCGCCATTAAATATCCACCTATTACATCCGTTGATGTCGAACGAACATTTTCAATGCTTAAAACTGTTTTAAGACCAAATAGAATGAGTTTTACATTTGATAACTTAAAAAAAACTTATTTATTTATATATATACTACTACTTTTTAAACTATGTTTTAAGTTTTTAAAACTGAATGAAATGTATTTATGTTTTTTTTTTTCTTAAATATGGTTAAATAAATATATTTTTAATGCATATTTTTTACTTTTATTTTTGCATATTTCACTATTTTTATTGCATGTTTTATGCGCATATTTTGCGATTTTAAGTGCATGAACTTCCTTGCCCTGCTGATTATATTGCTGGAGAACACTTGTTATTGCTTTCCCATAAATTTGCAATTTTCACCTCGAGTAGTTGTATAAAGTTTTATTTATAACATATGTTTTATGTTGTGTTTTGAAGTGATTGTTAAATTTTCTTTTTTAAATTAATTAATTAAATTAATAAAATAATTAATTGTAATTGTCGTAGCTGTGTTTTGTATTGCTTTTTTGTTTATTTGCGTATGAAAAAAACCTAAAACTAGTATTGTTCTATTGAAAAAATAAAAATATACAAAAAAAAAAATTCCTCATTTGCTTTTGTTGATATTGACGTTTATTTAAAAATATAATATATAAAAACTTTTTCTGTATTTTGTTGAAGTATTTTTTCACTTGCTTTTTTAATAAATAAACACACTAATAAATAACCAACCAAACAGAGAAATGAAATGTCAGATAAATTACAACTGATTAGACAGCAGATTGCTAAGCAATAATTGCTCAAGCAATAAGAAGAGCAATCATTGCGCAATGGATTGCCACTCATGGCAATATGCGGTCTATACGTCGCAAATTTTATGGAGCAATCAAATTTGACGTTTGCCGCAATAAATATTGCTACGTGGAGACCCGGGGTTAGGAGCAAGGGGAAAAGAAATGGCATTCTCTTTTCTCTTCCCTCTTAAAAACTCAAGACTTGACCAGTCAAACTTGACGTATGTGAATCGGCGCTTACCCACAGTCGAGGCAACAATTGAAGCACAGCCGCGAATAACGTTGTAAAAGACACTTTTTGCAAAAACTGTTTTTTTGCAGATAACCGTTAACATTACTCTCGTACACTGTTTAAACCTCAAATCACCCAAAATTATGCACCTTAAAGCCTTTAAAAAGGACATACAAAGAGTCAGCTGGTAAAAGAACGTTGTAAGTTACTTAAAAATGGTACAAAGTAAATGGTTTTAAACGTGGAATAACGTTTTAAAAGCCACCAGTCATGATGCTTTGCGTAGTGGAAGAACGTTTTAAATGACTTCATGATTGTGGATATGAAACGTTTTTCCACTAAAAAAAAAAGTTATAAACTGTAAATTTGCATGTGATTTAACTTTTAAATTTGTTAATATTTTGCATAAAAGTTTTTATTATCATTATTTTTAATAATCTAAAAAAAAAAATAAAAAATTAATAATCTTGCCTGTTAAAAACGTTTTTTTGCTCTCCTGAAAAAAATTATTTTGTAACTTAACACGTTATTCGCGGCTGAGCTTCAATTGTCGAAACATTTTTCATTCTCATTTTGTTAAGAGCAGTTGTTGAGTGAGGTAGAGTTGGGCAAAATCGTTCCTTTTGTGGAATCGTTCCGACCGATCCGAAAGATCAAAGGAACTAGGTCGTTCCTTTCGTCCGTCGTTCCTGTTTATTACTTTAAGGGCCATTATTACAACTTGAAGTTAGCTAAAGTTAAGATTAAATTGACAGATAATAATGTGTTATCTGTCAAAAAGCGTCTGTTAACTGTCGGATAACAGCTAACGCCAAGTTATAATAATGGCCCTAAATGAACGAGGAACGAGAAAACTTTTCTGTCGTTCCGTTAAAACGTCAACAATCAAATATTTGCCATGGTCTGTTTTTATGTTGTGGCGTAACAACTACATATGTATATAAGAATTATGTATTTTTTTAAATGTTTGTAAAAAATAATAATAAGTGGTATATTGCTAAAATATATTGCTTTGGATCACATTCACCCTTATCGTGTTTGGCGTATTTAAAATATGCCTACGACTGTTTGGTAATAGATTAAAGGAAATAAGTTAACGTTCTAATTAATCTATTACCAAACAGTCGTAGGCGTATTTTAAATACGCCAAACACGATTAGGGTGATTATTAATTGATTTAATAAGACATTTTTTTATATGTTACGATAAAAATACACAAAAGCCGGCAGCACTGATCGATACACAAAAAGTTAACCTACAAAAAATTTAAAATACGCCTCCGACTGTTTGGTAATAGATTAAAGAGATCGTGAACTTATTTCCTTTAATCTATTACCAAACAGTCGTAGGCGTATTTTAAAAACGCCAAACACAATAAGGGTGATTGTTTTTTTTCTGTCTTTTTCATCGAATGCTGCCCTCACAAATGATTTGGGCATTTTTCATACGTCCCTTTTTTCATCCCTGTATGCTCTGTGATTAAGGAACGAAGAACGACAAAAAAGGAACTAGGTCGTTCCGGGACGACACAACTCTAGAGTGAGGTGCTTCTGCAATACTCGGAGAAAATATATGAAGAGTTAATTCGGAAAATGGCAACAATTGCAAATTATGATAATTGGAAAACGATTGTAATTGAATATAAAATTTTTCCAAATTTTTGGAACATAAAATGTGATACAAAATATTAAGCCTTTAAGGCCAAAAATCAATATTACAAGTAATTAATGCTTAAGCTATATATGTGTATGAGGCAATCCAAGACAATTTGGACAGTTTGGAGAAATTTCTTTTATGCCCGTTTTCACAACTTACCGATAGCTGAAAGTGGACTTTAAACGGCCTTATAAAAAGTGTTCCATTATTAAAACTTTACTTTAACCTAAAGTGAACGATAAAGTAAATTAAGGTTTATCCTTCCTGGTAGGTAAAAATAAAATTCTAATAATGGAATACTTTTTATACGGCCGATAAAATCCTACCTTTAGCTATCAGTAAGTTGTGAAAACGGGCCTTAATGTGTTTCTTCTCAACAGCATATTTGACAATTTTTTTGGCTAATGGTTACAGAGATATCGAATATTAAAAAATCGCGTTATAACAAAATTATGTTCCAATAAATGCATACTCATAACTTTTTCAATATTAGTCCAAATAGAATAATTTTTTTTTGTATTTTTTTCTTTTTTTTTTTGTCTTATATCCAATAAAAAGTAAAAAAAAATTGCACAGTGGGCTTGGATGTGATTTTTGGGATTTATTTATTTATTTCATGCACAGTAATATATAAAAGCCTAGGCCATTTAACATGTATTAAAAAGATATATTCCTGAATAAAAATACAATTTAATTTTCATACATAGTTTTTTTCGCTCCCCAGCCAAAAAAAAAAAAACAAAAAAGTTATAAAAAAGATCATATGGAAATGTAGTCCAATAAGAATTAGTACGTCAAATTGTTTTATTTAATATATCAAACAAGAAAAGGAAGCGTAAATAAAAGTTTAAAACATGTATGTATATAAAAAAAAAAAACAAATAGTCTATAAAAATGAAAAGTGTCTAAGAAGTTTTAAACGAAAAACATTGTTCGTATGTAAAAACAAACGAAGTTCAAGAGGTAAGAAGTTCTAAAAGCGCACTATTCTTATAACAAATGAAAGCTCAAATACAGAGTACCTAATCCTAGGAATAATTATTTTTGGTTTTCGACTAGAATGAGAAAATATAAATGCGGACCGAAGTTGCACAGGCAAACCACTTCTAATAACCTTGTAGAAATTCAATAGATTACGATATACAAAAACAAGTAAAGGTGCTATCAGACGGGATGTATTTTGCATATGTACTGTCAAATTTTCCATCTGTAAAAGTTGTACACATCGTGTGATACATATGAAACTTTGCATGTGTAAAAAACATGTGGAAATACATATGTAAATTTTTCGATTAGAACACGCTCTATTTTCCTGTGGCAAACATAAACAAAACAGCTGGTTTGTTTTGAAACGTAAACAAAAGTCAGCTTTTGTTTACATTTATAGGTTATGTCATAAGGAAAAACATAAGCAGGTATGATAGCAAAAATTATGAATCGTATGTAAAATGGAAATTTTGACATACATACGGAATTACATATGGGAAAGAAAGGAAAAGAAATTTTCCATCTATAAAAGTTGCACACATCGTGTGATACATATGAAACTTTGCATGTGTAAAATACATGTGGAAATACATATGTAAATTTTTCGATTAGAACACGCTCTATTTTCCTGTGGCAAACATAAACAAAACAGCTGGTTTGTTTTGAAACGTAAACAAAAGTCAGCTTTTGTTTACATTTATAGGTTATGTCATAAGGAAAAACATAAGCAGGTGTGATAGCAAAAATTATGAATCGTATGTAAAATGGAAATTTTGACATACATACGGAATTACATATGGGAAAGAAAAGTGACAGTACATATGTAAAATACATCCCGTCTGATAGCACCTTAAGAGTGCTATATTCGGCTGTGCCGAATCTTATATACCCTTCACCATTGTGCGAGCAGAATACAGAGCAACTAGACAAAAACTAAATAAAACTGGCAAATAATTTTTTTTTAAATAAGAGACAACCGGTTTTGAACTTCGCTTTTCATAAGGGCGCAGAATATATATATACTTTAAAGGGTGTAGGATCAGTATTGTAGAAATTACAGTTATATATACCTTTTTTACCTTCGGTGAAGGGTATAAAAAGAGTAATTTTCGTTAATTCAGGCGCCTAATCACCGCATTCGATACTATCGTATCGAATAAACTTTGAATTTTTTTGCATACGATAGACACTGGCGTATCGAATGAAAACTCGATAAATGTAATGTCGAGTTACTCGATGTCGAATGCTATTATTTCAAATTCAATACATTTCATTCGATATCGAGTTTCAAGATACCAAAATAAATAATTTCGATGAATTTTGCTCGATATCGTATGCGGTGATTAGACCCCAGTATTTCGGTTATAACTCATACAAATTTCTGACATTTTGGTATATAAGTCATATACATAGGACATATGGCAGCCCTAAAATTTAGGTTTTTATAAAAATTTTGATGTTTTTAGCCCATTTTTGAAGTATTTTGCTCATAAATTACCGATTGTCTAACCGATTTGATATTTTTATATACCGACGTGTTAAGGAATAATTTTACCATTTACTTAAGTTATATTTATATATAAACATTTATATAAACTTGTAAATATATATTTTAACAAAGTTAATTATAAACAAGTAAGAGTGCTTTATTCGGCTGTGCCGAATCTTATATACCCTTCCTCATTGTGCGAGCAGAATACAGAGCAACTAGACAAAAACTAAATAAAACTGGTAAATATTTTTTTTTTTTAAATAAGAGACAACCGGTTTTGAACTTCGCTTTTCATAAGGGCCCAGAATATATATACTTTATAGGGTGTAGGATCAATATTGTATATATACTTGTATACATATATTTTAACAAAGTTAATTATAAAAAAGAGTAATTTTTGGGGATTCAGTATTTCGGTTATAACTCAGCCATTTTTTAACCGATTTGGCAGATTTATATACCGACGTGTTGAAGAAGAAATTTACCATTTACTTTAGTTATAAAGCTTGGACTCGGGGAGATCTATGGTTCCCGAAAGTGGGTATTTAAAAAAAAAATTTAATTTTGGTCATAACTTTTTTGTATCTGAACCGATTTTCCCGAGTTTTTTGTAAAATATGTTCTCCTATAAATAAGTCATATCCATAGGACGTATAGCAGCCCTAAAATTTAGGTTTTTATAAAAAATTTTATGTTTTTTAGCCCATTTGTTGAGTATTTTGCTCATAAATTACCCATTGTCTAACCGATTTGATAGTTTTATATACCGACGTGTTAAGGAAGAATTTTACCATTTACTTAAGTTATATTTATATATAAACATTTATATAAACTTGTAAATATATATTTTAACAAAGTTAATTATAAACAAGTAAGAGTGTTTTATTCGGCTGTGCCGAATCTTATATACCCTTCATCATTGTGCGAGCAGAATACAGAGCAACTAGACAAAAACTAAATAAAACTGGGAAAAATTTTTTTTTTTTAAATAAGAGACAACCGGTTTTGAACTTCGCTTTTCATAAGGGCCCAGAATATATATACTTTATAGGGTGTAGGATCAATATTGTATATACCTTTTTACCTTCGGTGAAGGGTATAAAAAGAGTAATTTTCGGGAATTCAGGGGTCTAATCACTGCATTCGATACTATCGTATCGAATAAACTATTGAATTTGTTTGTATACGATAGACACTGGCGTATCGAATGAAAACTCGATAAATGTAATGTCGAGTTACTCGATGTCGAATGCTATTATTTCAAATTCAATACATTTCATTCGATATCGAGTTTCAAGATACCAAAATTAATAATTTCGATGAATTTTGCTCGATATCGTATGCGGTGGTTAGACCCCAGTATTTCGGTTATAACTCATACAAATTTCCGACATTTTGGTATATAAGTCATATACATAGGACATACGGCAGCCCTAAAATTTAGGTTTTTATAAAAATTTTGATGTTTTTTAGCCCATTTTTGGAGTATTTTGCTCATAAATTACCCATTGTCTAACCGATTTGATAGTTTTATATACCGACGTGTTAAGGAAGAATTTTACCATTTACTTAAGTTATATTTATATATAAACTTGTAAATATATATTTTAACAAAGTTAATTATAACAAGTTAGAGTGCTATATTCGGCTGTGCCGAATCTTTGATACCCTCCACCGACACTTCGAATGTTTTAGGACTAATATCTGTATGATGTCTATTTATTATTATAATCTTTGTAAAAACAGACATCTGCATTAAAATTTGTTGCGGTTTAGACCTATATAAAATTATTGATCGACAATCAGAATCAATTTTAAAAAGTTTGAGTAGAATATCAGTTTAAGATGAACTTAAATGATTTTCAAGAGAACAAATTATATAAAAGCCATGGTAAGCTATGAACCAATCATCCCAAATGCTGCAGAAAGATTTCTGGTATTAAAAAACATAAATTTCAATACAGCGGTGCAATTAATTTAAGCGTTTGCAGTAAATTTCAAAAGGCTGCTAAAATGGAATATAAGGAAAATTATGGACCGTATATCACAAAATTGCATAACATTTTTTCTGGCCATATGAAGCTAAACTGGAAGAAAGTTTACCGCGTATTTAATTATTTTACCAGAGTGGGCTTTATATGAGGCCTATGGTAAGCTATGCACCGATCTTCACCAAATTTCACAGTGTCATTTCTAGTTCTTTAAAACTGTGATGTATCAAATTTTGTTATGATAGCATTATTTTTTACGGATTAAGGCGTACTAAACTGTTTTCTGGAAGTAGGTTTTATATGGGGCCTATGGTAAATTATGGACCGATCTTCACGAAACTTAACAGTTTCATTTCTAGTCCTATTTAACTGTGACGTGCCAAAATTTGTTATGATAGCATTGTTAGTTAGGGTTTTAAGCTTACTATACTGTTTTCCGGGAGTAGGGCTTATATGGGGCCTAGGGTAAATCATGGACGGATCTTCAAGATATTTTACAGCGTGATTTCCAGTTAAATAAAACGAACTGTTGCGAAATCTTATATCATTCTGTGCATTTTTCCACCATTTATGTTAGTTTTTGTAACAAAATTATCAATTTTTTTAGGTGGTGGTTCCACATTTTGATTCATAGCTCAGATCCTATTGAACCGATTTTGCTGGATTTCAATCCCAAACTGCTTAGGATAACTACAAGCAATTTGACACCAAGTTAGTTTATTTCTTTTGAGTTTTTCGACAGTGAGCGTGTTTTCAACAGACGGACAGACGGACAGACAGACGGACATGGCTAAATCGACTTAAAATTACTCAAGGACCCAGAATATATATACTTTATAGGGTCTGAGATGAATAATAAAAAAGTTTCACACGGAATGACAAACTTAATATACCCTCTTCACAACTAATTGTGGTGGAGGGTATAAAAAGAGTAATTTTTGTGGATTCAGTATTTCGGTTATAACTCTGTCATTTTTTAACCGATTTGGCAGATTTATATACCGACGTGTTGAAGAAGAAATTTACCATTTACTTTAGTTATAAAGCTTGGACTCGGGGAGATCTATGGTTCCCGAAAGTGGGTATTTAAAAAAAAAAAAATTTAATTTTGGTCTTAACTTTTTTGTATCTGAACCGATTTTCCCGAGTTTTTTATAAAATATGTTCTACGATATTTTGATATATTAGTCATGGCAGCCCTTAAATTTAGGTTTTTATAAAATTTTTAATTTTTTTGTACGGGAGGTACCACGCCCACTTCTCCAATCCCGCCCACATTTTGTAGGATGGTGTGTATTGGCAACCTTAATGTGTGTATCTAATTTGGAAACTTTGGCTTTTGCCGTTCTCAAGATATACGGAAATAAAAAAAATACAACAACAAGGGATTTTTGGAAAAATTTAGAGGTAGTCGTGGTTTTTTGCTCATATCTCCGTCATTTTTGGACCGATCTGGCTGAATTTCAATAGCAAACTT
The DNA here is from genome assembly GCA_930367215.1 of Pollenia angustigena. NCBI lineage: Eukaryota > Metazoa > Arthropoda > Insecta > Diptera > Polleniidae > Pollenia > Pollenia angustigena. The sequence continues at coordinate 203,213,428 of OV884059.1, forward strand.
AAACGGAGTATATGTGACATAAATATACATCAACCTAGTCCACATCATTTCTGGGGTTTTCGGAAATCCCATTTCAACATACACACGGACAGACGGACAGCCGGATTTGAACTTCGCTTTTCATAAGGACCCAGAATATATATACTTTATAGGGTGTAGGATCAATATTGTGGAACATACAAACGGAATGACAAAGTTATATATACCCTCTTACTATCGGTGAAGGGTATAAAAACTCCTGAAAGAACAACCCAAGAAGCATCAAACATAATCCGATATATGCATTCTATCTCGAGCATTGTACACATAACGCACTATCATGTTCATAATACGTTTTAATCTAGAAACACAATAAGCTGCCGTACCAGAAATAACCTCAAGCCCATACATTACATGAGGCATCACAATCGTATGTGCAATAGTGTTCCTTATGTGAACTGGTAAAAAACTCCAATTGAATAAAGCCTACGTAAAATACCAATTACTTTAAAACTTACACGATCAATATAATATTCAAAGTTAAGGCGACTATCAATATAAACTCCTAAACATCGCAATCTATCAACAAAATCAATAATAGAATCACTAATAGAAACAGTCAACTCTGGCAAGTTAAAATTTCAAAATAATATCGTCTTAGTTTTAGAAGAGTTTAGTAACAAATTATTAGCCGTAGACCATTGCAGAAAACGACGAAGAGCGTAGTCCAAATAATATCACCTTAATTTTAGAAGAGTTTACTAACAAATTATTAGCCGCAGACCATTGCAGGAAACTACGAAGAGCATTGTCAATATTAGATTTGCCATTTTTGATAATTGAAGCCCAGCCGCGAATAACGTTGTAAACGCCACATTTTGCAAAATCTGTTTTTTAGCAGATAACCGTTAACCTTACTCTCTTACACAGTTTAAACATCAAATCAACCAAAACTATGCACCTTAACGCCTTCAAAATGGCATACAAAGTCTCAGCCAGTGGAAGAATATTGCAAGTTACCAACAAAATAATGAAACCGAAATGGTTTTGCAGTGCGGAATAATGTTTTAAAAGCCTTTTGCATAAAATTTTTTATTATCATTATTTTTTATAATAGAAAAAAAAATTTTTTTAAAACAAATAATGCTGCCTGTCAAAAAATGTTTTTTTTGCTCTCCTGAAATATTATTATTTTGTAACTTAAAACGTTATTCGCGGCTGTGCTTCAATTTTATAAAACAAAATCATGTTCCGATATTTGGCTGAAGTGCACTTTACGGGGCGTACGAAAAAAAAAAAAAATATGCAACCCGATTCAGAATAAAAAATGAAAAAAACCATAATTAAAATTTAAGGGGGCTGAGGCCCGTGGTGCCCTCCGGACCCAAACAACTGCCCCGCCCATTTTGTGATATGTGTGGGTACTCAAATTAAAGGTAATTTGCTCACGATTGCAAATATGTATTTTGTTTTTGTGTTCGCATATTATTTTTCTCTCTAGGTTAATTTAAGTATATTTTAGGTGCAGAAAAGCTTTAGTTAGCGAAGCCGGTGTTTGTTATACCATAGAGGATAAAATCCTTGCGACCGGCCGAAGGCCGGCTATGCAGAGAAGCTTTAGTTAGCGAAGCCGGTCTTTGTTATACCATAGAGCAGAAAATCCTTGCGCCCGGCCGACGGCCGGCTTTGCAGAGAAGCTTTAGTTAGCGAAGCCGGTTTTTTTTATTCCATAGAGGATAAAATCCATGCGCCCGGCCGAAGGCCGGCTACGCATAAAAGAATTCTTTAGCACATCAGAAATAGGCTATTAGTTACAAAAAAAAAATAAAATTTTTTTTTTTTTAAATCGAACATAAAACATTAAAAAATACAAAATAAAACAAAATATTTACAATCGTGAGCAAACTGCCTTTAATTTGAGTACCTACACATAGATGTGAGTGGATGGGTGCACTTTTTTTACCCAGAGGGCCCCAAAAGTCCCGCCCGCCCTTAATTTTATTATTTTCGTTTTTCTTGTACAATTACCTTTAATTTGAGTACCCACACATTCAACTTAGTGGGCGGGGCGGCTTTTTGGCTCCAGAGGGCCCACGGGCCTCAGCCCCCTTAAATTTTAATTATGGTTTTTTACTTTTTTTATTCTGAATCGGGTAGCATATTTTTTTTATTTTTTTTTCGTACGCCCCGTAAAGTGCACTTTTGCCCGATATATTATTAAAAGTACATCCAGGAAAACTTAAAGCAATATTAGAAATATGTACATAACGTCTAACATTATAAGCAAAACGAATTATTAGATTGAAAATAATTAAGTCTATATGTATTTATTACACGAAAAATAAATGGCAAATCAGCCAACTTAATATCACAGCGGCAACACAGTTTTGCAACAAAAAACAATATTGAAATACAACAACTATAACGAAAACGACCAATATACAACAGGCAGGAAATGTAAAGGGTGTTAAACGCATGGCGTGAATCATTTGCTGTTGAATAAAGTGAATAAACTCAGACAATTTGGTTTGCTTCAATTTCCTTATTTATAACACAGACTGTTAATTCAAAATGAATCTTATCCAACCGCAGCTGCCGAAAGGTTTCACTTTGCTCGAGAATCAGGTCGCCGGCCACACTTTCTCACCCGACACTCAGGCCTTGGGTATGTTAAAAGACGAATCAGTTGGTTGTGTATTAAAACCAATGGGAAAACCACAGTGCGGTGAAAGGGAATTGCATTTTTATGAGAGCATAACAAATGCCACTGACCCCGTATTAGTGAAAGCTCGTGATTTGGTGCCAAAGTTTTACAACAAACTGAAGCTACAAGTGGATTCCAAAGAACACACATTTCTAAAAATGGAAGATCTCTCACATGGCATGCGAAAACCGTGTATAATGGATATAAAAATAGGCAAACGTACTTGGGATCCATTGGCATCGCCACAAAAACGTCAAGTAGAGGAACAAAAATACTTACATAGCAAGCAAGTGTTAGGTTTCTGTTTGCCTGGATTTCAAGTGTACAAAAATGGAGTTCTGCATAAGTATGGTAAAGATTTTGGCAAACAATTGGATTCAGCTGGTCTGCGAGATACAATACGTAAATTCCTAAATTCAGAGCAAGAAGCCTGCTGGCCCTTGATACGAGGTGTATTAAAACAATTGTACCGTATACGGGATTGGTTTAAACAACAGACTGTTCTTCACTTTTATGCAAGTTCCTTGTTGATTGTATACGACTGTGAGGCCTTAGAATTAGTACAAACTGCACAACAGAATGACATTTTTCTGACAAACGGTGAAGTCGATACCGACGCACAACTAAAAAGTTCCAATAATCATATAAATTCTAACCCACCAAATGACGAAAAATGTCTTCATCATTTTACACACAAAAATACTCAATCCGCCAATGAAAAAGATTTCGTTAAAGTACGAATGATTGATTTTGCTCATGTATTTCCAGCCAATGATGGCCAACTTGATAATAATTACTTATTTGGTTTGGAAAACCTTATTATGATTATTAAAGAAATTGTTAACTAAGTAGTTCGTCGTTATAATAATGGCTTTGTGGCCTTTAAGACCTCTCACTTGTTAAAAAAATCAGGTAATCAAACATTGTTAAAAATGTTTGATTGCCATTGTACCATTCCTTTTCATCCAGCTCATTACTTCGTTATTATTACTTATTAATTAGTATTGTAGTATTATTTGTATGTATGTATGGTATTTATTATGTAATTATGTAGTTTGTAACATTTTTATTATTATTAAACAAATAATAACAATTCGATAATGATAAACTTGCATGTGTATTTAATCATTATTTAATTTTTTGTTGATCAGCCACCATTTTAAAATGCGTTTTCCTATTAAAATTTAAAAAAAAAAATTTGTTCGGGGAGTATGTGAACAACTGCCTATCAAGGCTGTTCTGGAAATCGAAAACGCAAGAATTTGGAAGTCGTTTTTAATACACTTTTAATGTACATACATACATAATTTTTGTTGTAAAATTCTGTTTAATAGAAAAATGTTTGTCATAAAATTCTTTTATTAAAGAAATCTTATTAAAAAATTTTGCGTTTTCGATGTTTACCTTATATCTGACATCCATTTGGTAGATTACAAATTTAAATTTCCATGCCTTAATTCGTATTATGCGTCTATTGGGGGTGTGCTGGAAATCGCAAACGCAAAACGCAAGAATTTGGAGGCTGTTTATAATATACTTTTAATCAAATTTTTATAATTTTTGTTATAAAATTCTGTTTAATAGAGAAATGTTTGTATAATATTTGTCATAAAATTCTTTTATTACAGAAATCTTACTAAAAAACGACTTTTAAAATTCTTGCGTTTGCGATTTCCAGCACACCCCTGCATATTTCTCTTATGTAATACACATACATATGTGTTGAACAAATGCCTGTTGCTTTTTTCTACAGGGACTATAATAATCTGAATTGAATGAATGCCTGTTGTGCATTGCAGTTGAATGGCATGGATTTTTTTGGCGTTTATGATAGTGTATATTGTGTAAATTCTATATTACATACATCAAGTTTTTGATGATAATGTGCCTTTACGTAGAGCTATTTGAAGTCGTCATAATAACGGTAATTTTTTCTACTGGGTATACAGGGAGAATAGTAATGTTCATAAATGTAGATATAGAAATAAACTAAAGCCTATTATTCGCAGGACTAGTAGTAAATTTTCTGAGATTTTTTCGGACTGTGAAAAAGTCAGTTGAGGCGTAATATTAAATATATTGGGCTTCAAAATACTTTATATACTGCACAATTCCCCGAATTTTTTGATGAATTTAACTAATTTTCGTAACTGATAGTAAAATTTTTACTAGCAACAATTATTCAAACACCTGTTTCATGTTTGTGTTTACAAAACAAAAATAACTGAGCTACCAAAACAAGAGCGGCAATCGTTTTTTTAAACATGAAAATTTTATTGCCAATTAATTTTTAATAAAATAAAACGACCAAGCGATCTATCAAATAAGATTTTCCAGCCGGGTGTTGTTGAAATCGCGTTCTAAAGGTTTGCTTCGTATAAACTGTGTAGAAATGAAAAGTTTTGACATAAAACAGACGCTTGCCGCTCTTATTTATGTAGGTAGCTCGGTAATTTTCAAAATTTTTAAATTAAAAGTTTTTCAATTGATAACCCTTCGTCTTACTTATGAGTCTGGCCAGACCTTTTTCAGTGCATTTTAAATGAAAAAATATGTGTAACAAGGGGGGTTAAGAACAATTTCATATGTTTTTATTTTATTCTCTTTTGTGCTTTTCGTTTTTTTTTAACATTTTGTAGACAGAGATGTAACAAAAACAACAGCTGTGTACTATCGTTAAAAAAAATTACAGAATCACACTATCGTTACTGCAAGCGAATATAAATGTCGACAAATATTACGATTGTCGGATCGTTAAAAGTTAGTGAATCGCACCACAGGGCTGTCAGATATGGCGATTTCTCGCCAAACGTGGCGATTTTGAAACGTGTTTTGCGATGGGATTTTCCATTTGGCGACTTTTGTGGCGATTTTTGATATTAATGGCGATTTACTTGGCTATTTTTACTATTTATATTATTTCAGCGATTTTGAAATAAAAAATTTGCATTTTTATTTACAAAAACGGAGTTAGGCCTCTCCAGTTAAATATATATAAACATATACATTAGGGGTATAACCAAAATAAGAACCTATCATTACGGTATGGGCAATGTTATACTGATATTAAAAATCGATATCAGGGGTCATTTCGGTCCAAAAACCTTCGGCACCAAATGGAATTTCTAAAACACCAAAAAATTTTTTTTTTATTTTTTTTATGGTGGGTATCCTTTCCTTGTACCGTTTTTTTGGTTTCTTTTTTTGGAATGCAAGGAATCGCCATTTCATAAAAAAAAAACACGAAATGCAAAGACCAGCATGGCTTTCGACGTTAGAATTATGGATTTCCTGTAAAACTGAAAAAAATTATAAGCTAAAACTTCATCGCGATCGGTGCCGAACCTTTTTGAACGTTCGCGAAAAAAGGAAGGCACATTTCTTCATATTTTTTTATGCACTATCTCACTATGATAGGTCCTTTTTGATATTTGCAAAAAAATGCAAATGATTATATCCCTAATATACATACTTATAGATTTTTTTAATTGATTGCCACTTTTTGTTATCATTACTAATTTAAAAAAAATCTGGCTAATTTTTTCACATGATTTTTGTTTTATTATCATTTTAAGTGAATTTTATATTCAGTCACTATTTAATTCCAAGGTTTAAAAAACTGCAGTCGAAACCAAAACCTGTCGAACTAAAAACGAAAATGTGTCTACCATTTTTCGCTTTTTGATTTTGTTTGACAGCGACTTTTTACATTTAATGAATTAGAAGTAAAAGCAAAAGTTTTTTTGGCCAATGACAAATGAAGAAGTGGAAGAACTGGCAGTTTTTCAACTTCGACTGCAGTTTTTTAAACATTGTTTAATTCAGTTTTTGGGTGCTTTTTTACTGTAATATTATATCAGCTTTTTTTGTATGAAAAATGTAATTTAAAAAAAAAGTTTTCGAAAACTGAACAAAATTGACGTTTGGCGATTTTTGGCGATTTCTGACATCCGGTTTGGCGATGGAGCACAAAAAAATCTGACAACCCTGTTCGAGTACACAAAATGCAGTAAATGAGAACATAAATTGAGAGCGAAAAGTGACAGTTCTTGTCCAGTAATGCCAACTTAGTGCTTTTGGCACTATTTATGGTGCTTTTTGGTGCCTCGAAACGCAAAAATGTTATCCATAGTGCCAAACTAAAAAAAGCACTAACTTGGTGCTTTTTAAATTTTTCGTTAGTGCCTTTAGTGCTTTTTACAATTTTTATTATTTTTCTACCATTTTTAAAAAATAGGATTATATATTATTTTTCTACCATTTTTAAAAAATAGGATTATATAGAGGATGATTAAGTTGAATTTTGCTATTTCGGGTACAATTTTAAGAAGGCTTTTAAGATTTCAAATGATAAAAAAGTGATAAATGAAAGTAACATTTGTTTTACCAAAAACTTTATTTACGAGGTTAGAGCTAGGCTTCCTAGCAATTTGGATATTTTACGAAACGTTGCACAGTTTAGCGTTGACAACATATTTAGTAATCGTAATAAAAACGATGTACCTATTTAGGTAAAAATTTTTTTAAAGATGTAGACACTGTTTCAAAAATAGAATATGGATTGAAAAATATTAGGAATTGTTTAAAAAAATGCAGTCGGAAACCGTACAAAAAACGCAAAGACTTCAAAAACAAACAAAAAAAACCCGTAGCTTGGTATATGCAAAGTGTTAAAGAAATTAAAAAGAGCGCTTTAGTTTTCCACGTGTTGTGTACTTCTACCTCTAGTGCTATGGAAAAACGGTTTGACTAAGTATCAGATTGCAAACATACATGTTTTTTTATGTTACACCTTATGTGTGTTCTTTGTTCAGAAGCGTACATATGTTAAAATAATTTGATAATATCGTTAATTGTTTTATTAAAATTTGCACGATTTTAATTTAGATTTATTTAAACGAAAGAATATAAGTTTTTTTTTATCAAATATGGGCTGTCATTAAGTTTAATAAACAATGGTCGGTCATTGCAAATTTTCGGTAATTGCAACAGGGCATATTTTTTAGAGTTATCAAAATCGAGCTCGCACTGTATTACTTTAAAACTGTTTTATGGCCAATTTAAACTCTATATGATTTGGATGATATTATTTTTATATACAGGGGTGTGCTGGAAATCGCAAACGCAAAACGCAACGTTCTTTAAGCTAAGATCCCACTATCGGCTCAAATGGCACAATCTGTGACGATTTTTATCGTGCTATATCGGCGCACATTTAAAAACACTGCACAATTTATTCTTAGGTGGTCCCATTATCGTCGCACATTGTGACAATTTTTTTCGGTTCATATCGGCCAAAACTCAATTGCGACAATAATCGATACAATGCGGTCACACTATCGTGCTATTTGGGCAAATTAAATCAAATGTTTTTGTTTATTTACTTGTTGGCAGACATAATTTTACTTTAGAAATTTGCAAAATTATCCGTCCGAATATTAAATTATGTTTCCTAACAATTTTAAATAATATATTAATATATGTATGTATAATAAAAAATATATTCAATTTCATTCAAACTTACTGCACTTGTTCTTTTTTTTGTAATTGTTGTTTTGTAAAAAGATGTTTACAAACCAGGGATGGCAACATCGATACAACTGCAATGTTTTGGTTAAAGCGAATTGTTTTTTTTCATTTAGTAGTACAAATGTACATTTTTACGTTTCAATACATAAATAATAGATAAAACAAATGTAATTTTGGTACAATTAAGCTCAAAAAAGTAAAATTTTAGTAGCCAGTTTGTGCAATTTAAAAAATTCGTTTTGCCATCCCTAGTATCGGCGCTGATTGGCGACTGTGATCGGCACACAAGTGGCCGATAAAAATCGGTACATATTAAACAATTTGATTGCTCCACATTGTGCAAAATAGTGTTCACATTATCGGCGCATCTAGGTTAATTTTGATTGCCCACAGTCAGCACAATTTCGGCACAGATTGTCGCATATTAAAACATTTTGACCGTTCACACTATCGGCACATGAAATACGCCAAAAATTGGTACATTGTGCCGATAGTGGGATCTTAGCTTTAGTAAGATTTCTGTAATAAAAGAATTTTATTACAATTATTATACAAACATTTCTCTATTAAACTGAATTTTATAACAAAAATTATAAAAATTTGATAAAAAGTGTATTATAAACAGCCTCCAAGTTCTTGCGTTTTGCGTTTGCGATTTCCAGCTCACCCCCCATAAATGAAATGACAAGAAATGAATGAGCCAGTAGTCACATTTTTTATTTTGGTGTTAAGAAAATGATAAAAAGAAATGACCGAATGTGACCGAAAACTTTATTTCGGTCATTTTCTTAACACCAAAATGAAAAAAAAAAAAAAAAAAAAAAATGCATTTTCGTAAAACTGCTCTGGACGGGGAAGCAGCTCGCGCTCGTTGTCATTATTTTAAGGACAATCAGGTCGTTCTTGTTTGTCTGTCTTTCGTGCGTTTTGCGTTTCACCGCATTGGTTGATGTGTGGCGTCGTATAACCGTAAATTGTTACGGGTTTTCGGGTCTCAGCATTAATTACATGCCTTCGTTTTAACCTTACTTTTTACTTGTGAAAACAATGTGGAATTAAGTGGCCAACGATTTTGTACTCAAATTGATAGATATTGGTGGAGGACCATTTAAAACTCGTTAACTACTGGTAGAGTTCCAGTCAAAACTCTTAAAAGGAAAAAATAAAACTAGATACTGGTGGAAGACCATTCAAAATTCAATTCGAAAGTATCCGTGGAGTGGATTTCAGGATTTCCAGCTTCCTATACGACGGTATAGTTCGTTCTGTGCAATCCTTGGAGCACCTCATTTTATAAATAGAAAGCAACTGTATGTGAAGGAATAGCATACAAATCTTTTAGTCCTGGCATATAAACCTAAGGTTTTGCCATTGCAAGCATATGGTTTTTAACATATCTTGCACACAAATCCAAAAAAAAAAAAAAATGAAAAATGTGACTACTCGCTCATTCATTTCTTGTAGGGTAGCTTAGTGCTTTTTTACGCTTTTTTTTGCTCGAAATAGTGCTTTTTTAAATTTTAAAGTACTTTTTGCTCTCAAAAAGTTGGCATCACTGTTCTTGTCTGAGTGTTTAGTCCCAATTTACAACGTTGAAATTGAAAGGCAGACATTTTTCTTATTCTCTTTTGAACTTGCCTAAACCTTTCACATTCGCGAAATTAATAGGCAGACAGAAATTATTGTTTTCCTCTTTTCGTTCTTTTTCGCTGTTGACGGAGATGAACATTTAACAGGCATTGATACTACCAAGGTATATTTACCTTGGATACAGTTATTTCCGCTTAAATGAGTTTCTAAAAATGCACGACTTTTGACACAATTAGACGGGAACTCAATTAAGCAGTACTCGGTTAATTGAATCGCCGACACAATTAAAACGAAAATCGCTTAATTGAGCAAGATGTGCAATAAAGCGATACACCCATGTGTAGATAGAAAATATAACTCATTTCTTTATTTTTTCATATAACATTTATTTATATAACAGAAACATGACTTTCCTGCCGCAAAATCATTTTTTTACGTTTGTGGAGCAAAAAGACATTAAGTAGACGGAAACAAATAACCGAAACATTTGCACTTGTTTTTCACTATGCGGTCTTATTTTTCGAAATAATTAAGCGGGTGACGCAATTAAACGGAACTCAACTAAGCGGGTATTTCTACATTGACAGTTATACTGAATGATTTCGTTCCATGATTTTTAGTGCAATAAAACGGGAAACTCAATTAAGCGGGGCTCAATTAACCGAAAACAACTGTACTACAATAGCATTGTTGTGAGAAAAATGATATGAAGCAACAACATGAAAATGCCGAAAAATGTAAAAGAGAAGCAAAAAATGTCTACAAATGTCCAGTACAGATAGTCATGTACTACACACTCTACCTCTACAACCCCTCACCAATAAACTTCGTCTGTCTGCCTTCCACTTGCCACATTGTAAAAGGGGACTTACAAATTTTTACTGCAGACATTTTTGCAGTAAAATTTAGTAAATTTAGTAAAAAAAAAAGTAAATCAAAAAAACATAAGTATGTTTCAAAAGGTAAGGTGACCATACGTACTCTTTTTTAGAGGACAATCCTCTTTTTTAACTGGCTGTCCTCTATAAAATTTGTGTCCTCTTTTATCATCTTTTTTTCATAATCTGTCATCTTTGTCCTCTTTATTTTTAAAAGCATGACCAATATTTGCTTTTATTTTTATAAATTAAATAAAAATTTTATTTCACGGTGATCAACGGTTTTTTCTGTGCAATCGTATGGAAAATGTTGTGCCATGCTTGTTCTGTTCATACTTCTACTGGGCTCTCATACACTTGCAGTATAAAATTTTGAATAATTTTTTGCAATGATTATTAAAGTTTAGTTGTTTTTTTTGTAACTATTTATTTATTTAAAAAAAAATTTACAAAATTTACAATTTACTTAAGTAAATGTAAATTTTTATACATCGTCGGCTTAATATGCAAACCTGCTTACTCCCTTTCAACAAATTTTACAGGAAAAACTTTTTGTTTTTCCTATTTACTGCTTGAGAGGAGAACCCAAGGTATATTTATAGCAGGTAGCCGCGAGATTACAATTGTACAATAAAATAAACAACAGGGGTTTTTATTGTTGTTTTGTGATACGAACTGTCAAACAGCAAAGGGGTTAAAAAGAGACAAAAAAGACAAAAGAAAAAGACAAAAAACCTTGTTTACTTGTTTACTATACAACATTTGACAGTTTGTATCACGAAACAAGCAAATAAAAAATAACCAGCTGGCTTTCCGAGACTACCTGCTACAAAAATACCTTGGGAGAACCAAAAATATAGTTGATTTGACACACTTCAAGACTCAAATTGAAGAATAACTACATGGTCGACGAGGCATATATTTCTCTACCACACGGCATCAAATCTCAATTTACTTACAGAGGTGTGCTGGAAATCGCAAACGCAAAACGAAAGCATTTTAAAAGTCGTTTTTTAGTAAGATTTCTGTAATAAAAGAATTTCATGACAATTATTATACAAACATTTCTCTATTAAACTGAATTTTATAACAAAAATTATAAAAATTTGATAAAAAGTGTGTTATAAACAGCCTCCAAGTTCTTGCGTTTTGCGTTTGCGATTTCCAGCACACCCCCCTTAAAAAGTGGATTTCGCAGGTCTGCATATTAAGCCGACGATATGTAATTCTTTTTAAATCTTCTTTACATTTATTAATATGGGAATGTAAATTTGTTTGTAAAATATGTAAAAAAATCTTGAAGTCAACATTTTTTTTTACTTTTTTTCCTTATGTCCTCTATTTTTATTTTCAAAATCTGGTCGCCTTACAAAAGGTAAACAAATAAAATGCATACAAACTGTGAAAAAATTGTTAAATAAAGAAAAGTTGAAATAAAAATTAAACCAAAACAAAAAGTGAATAAATATTAATTAATTAAACCTGTTTGTGAAGCATTTATTTGGCTAAATACAAACTTTTGAAATTTTTTTTGTTATGTTAATTTTTTAGAGTTGTAAAAGTGTGAAGTATTTGGGTACTTAAGTAATCAATAGCAAAAAAATTATTCATGTTCTTTTAAATAATTTAACCGGCTGCAAATTAGTAAAATCAAATAAAATAAAAAATAAACAAATATGAAAGATTACATAAAATAATTTGTTTGTATTTTCCAAAAATGTTCGTGTTATAAAAAGTATTTAATCGAATACCGATAAGAAAACGAGTTAAGTAGTCAAACGTGTCAATATTTTTCAACACTTCAATTATTTACCATCAGCTGTTGCCTTTATTTTACGAATTTTTACAAATTTTGCGTTCGCGTACTTTTTTGCACAGAATATGTGCTTTTTTGTAAGAGAAAATTTTTTATTTTACTTATTTACTGCATTTTACTGTAAAAGTATTCAAACACACCTATTGTCATCAGCATTACCGTTCAAAACTTTCAAAAAGGGGCGCAAAAAGGGGATTTTCAAAATAAAAGTGGCACAAAAAGGGGAATTCTGAGAAAAAAAAGGGGCAACTTTAAAAATAAGACCATTTTCAGTTTTATTAAGTTATTTTCACTGAAAACATAAACGTTACAAAAAATAAGCCTCTTCTTATGTATAAATATAAGGCCTAACTCCACTTTTCGAACATTTCTCAATTTTGTTATATTGCTATCTAATTAGCTGTGAACTCTCTGCAAATGATTTTGTTCTTTTATAATTTAAATATTTTCCATTAAAAAAATATGAAAAACGGGCATAGGGTTTTAATCTTATTTGATTTTTTCAGAAACTACCAGCCAGATAAAAGGAAAATATATATAACAAAATAGGCCATCATATATTGCTTAAATATGAATTACTAAGCTTCGCGTGCTTGGCAAATTTCTTTTTGTAGCATTTTAAATTTTGAAAATCCATTTTTCAAACAATAATAATTTTCTCTACTTTTTATTTTGTGGAGTAAGGCCTTTAAGCTTTTGACACATTTGACACAGAACTAACATTTTTTCTACTTTTGTTTATAAAAACTGGTATTTTAGTTCGATTATCGATTTAACATTTGCTTCAATAATATCCTTATAAGGAAAAGTTTGAAGACTTTTGCGTTAAGTGTACATATAATTGCTTGTAAGAAATAAAGTGTTGGAAAATAATCTGCTAGGCTACAAAACCTTTTGTGCTGCTTATTTAACTTTTAATGATCAAATTTATTTTAAAAGAAAAGCTGCTACATTTTTGTTCACTAAAACGAGCGACAGTTGTTAAAATCTGTATCAAGAAACTAAGATACTGCCATGCTACCTTTGCGCTTAGTTAATTTTATACCATACCCAGCAAAAAACTTTGGAATTTGTTCAAGTAGAAGGGATATTTTCATGGCTTCTTTAGCACCTAACTACTTGAATGAATTAAAAATGCCTTCCAAAATTCGAATAAATTTTAAATAAGTGAACCCATGAAAAATTACATGCAATGCACCCATTCAACTCTTATGTAGAAATTACAATTTTTCACTATAATTAGGAATTCTTTTAGGATTGAAAGGGCACGAATATTATATACAATTGACTTTAATGATTGAGTTAAATTTGTTTAATATATACATACATATATTAATACATTTAATTTTAATATGTATTTAAATTTGTTATATTGCATATATCAAGACCTTTCCAATAGGTCTGCTTACCTCTACAACAAAACAAAATTCATTTTGTTTGTGTAAAATTTACCCGCCGTTGTCAAAATCTTATTACTACATAGGGAAAACAAAAGGAAAAATGTAACTTATAATACATTCCCATAATGCATATAAAAATTAATATCGAGCACCAATGAAAATACGTATTAAGATCATTAAATTTTCATTGCTTTTTATTCACAATCATTTCAGTTAATATTCCAGATCAATGAAAACCCCGATCTAATCACTGAACTTTCATTGGTTCTAAGCAATGTTTTTAATGACGAGCTGTTTACCTAAATGTGAACCCATGCTCGCCAACGACACGCTAATGTTAAAATCATGCATGTTTCCCCTAAAAAGAACCAGTGCATTATCCGCGGAACCCATGCATTTACTACTTCTTTTGCATGTCTTTTTTTGCTGGGTAGTTTTAGGTAATTTTACCTATGATTTTTTTTTGTGTGTAAGGAGATCAAGTTATTATAGGGGGTGTGCTGGAAATAGCAAACGCAAAACGCAAGAATTTGGAGGCTTTTTATAATAAACTTTTAATCAAATTTTTATAATTTTTGTTATAAAATTCTGTTTAATAGAAAAATGTTTGTATAATATTTGTCATAAAATTCTTTTATTACAGAAATCTTACTAAAAAACGACTTTTAAAATTCTTGCGTTTTGCGTTTGCGATTTCCAGCACACCCCTGAATAATTTTTGAAATTTGTTCATTATATGAGTCGTTTATTTTGAAAGTGGTTTAAGTCCATTTTTTTAAAAAAAGAAGTTAATGATAACAACAATCGCAATCCTATATAATATTTTTATTTATAAACAATTTAAGTCTATTATCATTAAAATCGCTATGATTTTGGGCACTTGAAAATTAGTTAGCTAACGAAATCCAAAAAAAAATTATTTTGAAACCGGTTTAAGTCCACAAATTTTTATTAACTAAAATGAAACGTAAAGATTTTTTTATACAAAACCTATGGAAGAAGCAATTCATCAATGGTTTAAAAACACTAGTGGCGAACCTGTAAATTGGCTAAGGATATGTTGGATGCGATTTATAAAAAGTGAACCCTATAAAAAGTTTTATAAAGAATCTATGGATGTGGATAAAGAGTTCAAAATACTTGACTTATAACCGTGTCGGGGAAGACTAAGGAACTTCAACAAAATAAAACTAACACCATTATTCAAAAATGTACGTCCCATTTCAACTCCTAAGTATAAGGATATAATGGAGTTACTAAGGTATATACCACCTATGCACCATGAATATTTAACAAAACCTCACACATAACCTAAATGAGGAGAAATAATATGGCAAAATCTTTAATATTATCCTTAATAAATGAATGTTAATTTAATTTTTTAATTGATGAATTCATATTTATTTTTAAAAACATTTTTATACCCACACCACAATAGTGGAGAGGGTATTATGCATTTGTGCTGATGTATGTAACGCCTTAAAATAGTGGTCCTAGACCCACCTTAAAGTAATAAATAACGAAATAACGATGTCCGTCCGGCTGGCTGGCTGTCCATGTAACCTTGTGCGCAAAGTACAGGTCGCAATTTTGGAGATAATTTGATAAAATTTGGGTCATAGGTTCTTATTGGCACAAGGACCAAGCCTATTGAAAATGAGCCGAATCGTAGGACCACGAGGCAAGATAGGGGGAAATTTCTTCCTCTCAGAAACTATCGAACCGATTTTAATGAAATTTAAAACATATATAGAACCATATCTATGTGGACACAAAATGTATGTATTTTTAAAAAAATAGGGCCACGAGGGGAGATAGGGGCAATTTCTGCCTCTCAAACCGATTTTAATGAAATTTAAAACAAAGATAGATCCATATCTATATGGACACATTAGCTATCCAGTTTTTCAAAAATAGGACCACAAGGGGAGGTAGGGGGCAATTTCTGCCTCTCACAAACTTTCAAACCGATTTTCATGAAGTTTATAAACATAGATAAATCCCTATTTATATGGACACATAAGTATGATGTGTTTTTAAATACTGTGGTGCTGGGTATCATATGGTCGGGCTTGACCGACTATACTTTCTTACTTGTTTTAATTACATAAATAAAAATCTGTATTTGAATTGAAAGCTTCCCTATTTATTTTAAAGCTATTACATTCATATACATCAAACATAAAATATTTACAATTTCAATTGCTTAATTTCTTTAAAATAAGTGGACTTATTCCTTTTCACAAACAAAAAAGTCATTTTATTAAGTTTGAAAGTGGTTTAAGTCCATTTTAGGTTCTGAAACACAGCTTATTTTTCTAGTAAAGTTTACAAAATGTATTACGTTAGTTATTCTAACATGTTTAAGGTCACAAAGCCATAAAAAAAATTAATACCACTTAAAAATATTTTTGAAACAAATCAAACACCAACCCTTAAATATCTCAATATAAGAAAAAATGGACTTAAACCACTTTCAAAATAAATGACTCATATAGAAAGCTTCATTTTATAGAACTTCACTATAGAGATGTTCGAATGTATATATACACAGTGCAAAAAACACACGTCTTGTTTGCAAGTTAACGTGTATGAACTGTTGCATATAATTTTACCCTTCACCACAGCTAGAAATATATAAGTTCGTTATTATATAAGTTTGTCATTCCATTTTTAATTTAACAAAATCGGTTACTAATTGACTTAGTAATAGACTTATTACCACGTTATTATTTCCAAAATAAGGGCTTTGGCACAATAGAGCCTTTATTATGAGTGATAGGTGGACCAAATTTAGTTCTGATATTTCTTATTAGGAGAAGTTAGTAGTGGTACGATTTATATTAATGCATTATAGTGCTATGCTGTTTCTTTAGTTGTTGTATAAGTATATAATTTTCGAAAATATGCATCTATATATACATATATTTATTAATAAGTTCAACATGGACTGCCAGGTATCTACTTTCAGTCTATTTGACCACTTATTGTTTTATAATGCTAATTAAAAAAAAAAATCCGTTTAGCGAATGCACTTCTATGTGGTTAAGTAAAAACATACAATCATAAAAAAGCTGGAAGTTCAAAAAGGGGCAAAAGGGGCACAAAAGCAAATAAAATGATACAACAGGGGATTTAAAATAAAGGGGCAAAGAAAGTGGCAAGGCATTAAAAAAGAGGCAAAAATGTGACTTTAGTCGCATAACGGTAACGCTGATTGTTATCAATCAAATCACTATCCAATTTTTGAAGAAGTATCGGTTTAAATTTTCTCAAATTATTGTTTTATGATGGATTTTTATCGTTTAACAACATTTGACAGGAACACAACTTAGCAGCACCTTTTAATGAATCCTACATTTGCCACATAATTTTCTTCATTCCGTGTGTTTTTAACAGCGTTTAAAAAACTGCAGTTAAAGTAGAAAATCTGCAATTTCTTCCACTTCTTCATCTGTCATTGGCTAAAAAACTGTTTTTTTAACTTCTAATTCATTAAATAGTTGCGTTCGAGAACACAAAAGTTTTTACTATTTTTTACTAAATTTTACTGCATTTTACGAAATTGCGTTCGAGTAAACAAAATGCAGTAAATGAGAACATAAATTGAGAGCGAAAAGTGACATTTCTTGTCTGAGTATTTAAAAATTTTTACTGCAGAAATTTTTGCAGTAAAATTTAGTAAATCAAAAAAAACATAAGTATGTTTCAAAAGGTAAACGAACAAAAGTAACAAATAAAAAGCATACAAATTGTGAAAAAATTGTTAAATTAAATAAAAGTTGAAATAAAAATTAAACCAAAACAAAAAGTGAATAAATATTAATTAATTAAACTTGTATGTGAAGCATTTATTTGGCTAAATACAAACTTTTGAAATTTTTTTTGTTATGTTAATTTTTTAGAGTTGTAAAAGTGTAAGTATTTGGGTACTAAAGTTATCAATAGCAAAAAAATTATTCATGTTCTTTTAAATAATTTAACCCGCTACATATTAGTAAAATCAAATAAAATAAAAAACAAACAAAGGGACAAGTCTAGTTTACCAACACAGCTCTAAATAAAAAAAGTACATAGGGTGATAGAAAATTGAAAAATAAGAAGAAAAAATAAAATGGCGGCTTAAATCTAGTTTACCGACGCAGCTCCAAATAAAAAAAAAAGTACCTAGGTAGATAGAAAATTAAAAAATAAGAAGAAAAAATAAAATAAAAAAGTTGGCGGAAACGCTTAGTTTTCGAGTTATGGACGTTTTAAGTTTTTATATAAAAGTGTGATTTTCCACTACATTTTTATCTTTATATGGTCAATATTGGTATGTATCATTTTAAAGCTTTTGACTTAGAGAAGCCGGTACTTACTATCCCAAAGAGGAGCAAATCCTTGCGCACGGCCGAAGGCCGGCTATGCAGAGAAGCTTTAGTTAGCGAAGCCGGTATTTGTCATACCAAAAAGGAACAAATCTTTGCGCACGGCCGAAGGCCGGCTATGCAGAGAAGCTTTAGTTAGCGAAGCCGGTATTTGTCATACCAAAGAGAAGCAAATCCTTGCGCCCGGCCGAAGGCCTGCTATGCAGAGAAGCTTTACTTAGCGAAGCCGGTTTTTGCTATACCATAGAGGAGAAAATCCTTGCGCCCGGCCGAAGGCCGGCTATGCAGAGTAGTTTTACTTAGCGAAGCGGGTACTTGCTATACCATAGATTAGAAAATCCTTGCGCCCGGCCGATGGCCGTCTATGCAGAGAAGCTTAAGTTAGCGAAGCCGGTATTTGTCATACCAAAAAGGAACAAATCTTTGCGCACGGCCGAAGGCCGGCTATGCAGAGAAGCTTTAGTTAGCGAAGCCGGTATTTGTCATACCAAAGAGGAGCAAATCTTTGCGCCCGGTTGAAGGCCGGCTATGCAGAGAAGCTTTACTTACCGAAGCCGGTTTTTGCTATACCATAGAGTAGAAAATCCTTGCGCCCGGCCGAAGGTCGGCTATGCAGGAGTGTTTTCGTTTGCGACGCCCATGTTTATAATTTGATTACGTTTGTATTACACTTATTTAAATAAACTACATACTAACCTGGTGCACTTCTGTAATATTTTGATGTAAAATGCAAAAAGAATGTAATGTGAGGTAAAGAGATAGTAATTTTCAAATAAATTTTATATATCTAAAAAGATATGGTCAAAAGCTTTAAAATGATACCAATATTACCCATATAACGATAAGTATACCCAGTATTTATTGCTGAATAATAAACACAATTTAATTTTAACTTATTTGAACATTAATGAGTGTAAAATAAATGTAAAATAAATATCATTAAATGTTTTTTTTTTTTTTTTCTTCATTATTTATTTATTGAATCTTCATATATTAAATATGAACTAACAATAATTAATCAAATCTTAACCTAATATTATTTTTTGTCCTGCCAGTGCCAGACAAAAATTTTGTTCATCGCGGGTTCTGTTCACTTTTATAGGTGTTTATCGCTCATCTAATTGGACAAGTGCCGCAGTGTCTCTTCTTCTTAAGCGAGTGTGGCCGCTATCATTTAAAATATTTCGTGCTAGTGGGTTCGGGTGCAATTCGAGCCTTTTTAAGTATTTTACTGCATATTTCGTAATCATAGTTTTAACTAATGGAACATTGAGATCCTTGTGAATATTTGAGTTTTTAACATACCAAGGGGCAGCTGTGATTATTCGAAGTAGTTTATTTTGGCGCCTTTGAATTTTTTCGATATTAGAGGCCGAGGCAGTGCCCCATAACTGAATGCCATAGCACCAGATTGGCTTTAAGATGGAGTTGTAAAGAAGAAGTTTGCAGTCGAGACTAAGGACAGAGTTTCTTCCAATAAGCCAATGAATTTGGATGGCTTTTAGTTTCATTTGAGTTAATTTTGCCTCTATATGGCTTTTCCACGTTAAACGGCGATCTAGATGAATACCGAGGTATTTTACATGCGAATTTTGAGGTATTATTTGATTATTGATTTTAATAGGGGGGCATGATTCCTGACGCAAGGTGAATGTTATATGTACGCATTTTTGCTCATTGACCTCTATCCTCCATTGCTTTAACCATAGTTCGAGTTGAAATATATGATCCTGTAGGTATCGAGATGCTTCTTGACTGTTTTCGTGCACGCTCAAAAAAGCTGTATCATCAGCAAATGTTGAAGTTTGTGTGTAGTTGTTTGTTGGCATATCCGAGGTATATATTAAGTATAAAAGTGGGCCCAGGATGCTTCCCTGAGGGACTCCAGCGTCAATTTGCTGAGGAGAGCTTAAATAATCACCTTCTTTAATAATAAACTTTCGACCGACTAAGTAGCTTTCTAACAGCTTGTGTATGTTTACTGGTAAGTTTAGCTTCAATTTATGTAATAAGCCTTCATGCCAGACTTTATCGAAAGTTTGAGAAACATCGATGAAGAGAGCGGAACAATATTTTTTTTCTTCAAAGGCTTTTCTTATTGCGTTTACTATACGATGGGTTAGCTCAATTGTGCTGTGTTCTCTTCTAAAGCCGAATTGGTGGTTAGGAATACATCTATTTTCATTTAAAATTGGGGTTAATTTTGACGCTAACAGCTTCTCAAACAGCTTTGATATATTAGAAAGTAAGCTTATAGGCCTATATGACTCAACTTTTGTGTGATCCTTTCCAGGTTTAGGTATCATGGTGACTAAGGAGACCTTCCACTTTTGAGGATAGTATTCAAGGCGTAAAATAGCATTAAAAATTAAAAGAATAATTTTCTTTGCTATGCTGGGTAGCTCCAAAAGCATTTTGTTGCTGATCTTGTCAAACCCAGGAGCCTTCTTGGGGTTTAAATCACAAATAGCCTTTTCGATTTCTCTTATCTCAAATCTTAGCGGAACAGCTGCTCTAGCAGCAACAGGTGGTAACTCGACCGCAATATCGTGAGATATATTTGGGGTAAATACGTTTTTTAAATGATTGACAAACAGATTTCCTTTTTCAACATCATTTCTTGCCCAACTTCCATTCAAGTTTCTTAATGGTGGTTTAGAGACAACTGGCCTTTTGAGATTTCTAGCTGCACGCCATAATGAGTAGTCTGATTGTGGGGTTGCATCAAGTTCCTTAAGATATTTTTCCAGAGAAGCCGTTTTCTTAGTCTGCAGTAACTTTCTTAGTCTTTTTGTACACTCTTTAAGTAAGTTCTTAAGTTGAGGGGATCTGTGCAATTGCCACTCTCTTCGAGCCCTCCTTTTTTCAGACAAAAGATGCTCGACATCTGTGGAATATATTTTAATAGTTTTTGTTTTTTTTGGGGCAATATTGGAATGTTGAACAGCTAGTTTCAGAAAACTGTCAAAATTGTCAATAGAGCGATCTACATAATCCGGTGTACTGAGCGGAATATTTTCTGTGCAATGGGTACTGAGATATTTTTTATATTTCAACCAATTAATTTGCGTAGCTGTCGTCGGAGGAACAATTCTATTGGGGTTCATTATAGTAACGATTGTAGGTGTGTGGTCGGAAGATAAATCTAGGGAGGCTTCAACTTGAATCGTTTCTATGGGAATGTTTTTAACCACGCCGAAATCTATGACATCTGGAATTTTTTGAAGATCAGTGGGCCAATATGTTGGTTGTCCGCTCGCTACCACATTTAAATCCATTTTAGAAATTATGTTAAATAAAACACGACCCTTTGGTGTTATAAGTCGCGACCCCCAGAGGGTATGTTTAGCGTTATAATCGCCAGCGGCTAGGAAACACGGTCCTAATGATTTAAAATATTTACAATATTGGTCCTCCGATATTGAAAATATAGGCGGGGAGTATAACGATGAAATTATTAGGTTTCTATTTAATTCCTCAACGCAAATGTTCGTTGCCTGGAGATAATCTTCACGATGATCACACATTAGGTAGTGTTTGACTCGGGCCTTTATTAAAATGGCAGAACCTCCACAAGCTCTATCTCGAGGGTCCTTGGTATCATATAGTATATAACCATTTATTTTAAACGTACTTCTTGAGGTCAAATGAGTTTCAGAAATCATCATGACATCAATTTGTTTATTTTTAAGAAAGTATTCTAATTCATTTTTATGTTGGCGGATGCCGTTTGCGTTCCAAAAACAAATTTTTAAACAGTTCATGGTTTGTTAATTACAGCTTGCAATAACATCGATTGCATTCTAAGCATTTCCTGCATCATATTACCCATTGTGTTCGTAAAATTATTTACTGTTTGCACTAATGTTTCCATGGTTTTTTCTAAACGACTTAAATTAGAAAATTGAGTTTCATCATTACTTGGCGAGGCACCTTGCATTGGCTCATGGTTTGATTTTAGGACGTTAGCGTAAGAGGTTCTGTTATTACTAGGCTGGGGGGCGTGAATTGCATTTGTGTTAACCTGATTTGTTACCTGCATTTGAGGGGGATTAGTTTTCGGTCCGACCGACTGCTTGACGATAGTATATACAGGGCATCCTCTATAATTGGCAGTGTGATTACCGCCACAGTTGCTACATTTTTTTACGTTGGGGTCGGTTTTAGACTTGTCGCAAAGAACTGTTCCATGTAATTCACCACATACTACGCAAACAGGGGGTAAGTAGCAGTATGCCTTAGTATGGCCAAATTCCTGGCAGTTTAGACATTGAACAGGACCATTTCTTTTGTGCGGCTCCTCAATAGTTACCCTTCTGTACAGAATATATTTCAAATTATAAATTGGATGCGTTTCATTTTTTTTGAGCTTAACGTCGCCGGGTTCAAGCTCCACTCGAAATAGTGGTTGGGGATTTTTATCCCTATTTTTGATATTTGTTACGTTTTTGATTTTAAAGCCCTTCTCTTCCAAAAAAGCTTTAATTTCCCCTGGGTCTACGCATGAGTCTATGCCCTTGATTACTACCTGAAGACCTTTACTGCTCTTCAGTTGATACGTATAAAAGTTTTTATTCAGAGTCTCAAATCTTGTAATTACCTTTCGAAAATCATCCTCGTGATTAACCTGTATTTTAGTCTCGTTAATGATACCGCGCTTTATTGCAGCTACATAAAAGGAATTTTCACCAATCACCGAAATTAAACTTTTTATTAACTCATTAGAGTTTTGCTCTCTAAGGTATATCGGGGGTGGCTTAGACGATTTAATGACGTTTGGTGCTTCAGAGGATTCATCCTCCAGAATCGCGAAACGATTTTGTGTATTTATTTTATCAAAAGATGGTACTTTTGAGGCCGAAGCAACTGCTGCAGAGGTAGGGCTGCGTCCCCGTTTAAGCACTGTTATGTACCTGTCCATACCAACTTGTACTGTAGGCTTTTGACAACTTTTTACAGGGGGGTTTTCCATTGCATTTGTGTTTAAGTTCATGGTATCATTGCCCACTAAATTTGTTTTTGACGTCACGGCAATACTTGCTGGCCTGGCAACACTTGTCACCAAATCTTGTTGTAGTTTTTTTAATGAGTCACTATCCACCGTTTGTGTAAATACCGAGGGTGAGAGGGAACGTGTTCGAGTAATTGGCTTAGCCGTTAGGTAGTTAATATTGTTTTGTTTTATTTATTTCTGCATTATTTTCATTTGCATTAACTAAAACGTAAACGTTTCTTTCATTTTGTCTTAGTGTTGTTTCACTGTTTGTACTCATGCAAAGAGTTGTTTTTGTTTTTCACCGTTTTGCTTTGCTTTAATATTTTTATTATTTATTGTATTTTACAACAACAAAAGAAAAACCAGAATTTAAATGTTTTTTTTTCAGAATATGTATACACATGTATGAACATTCATACGTACATATATATTTTTACTGATTTATTTTATTTAATTTGATCGTTTTAAATTGTTCACTATTATGTTAAATAATTTAATTAACAAAATATATTATTTTGTTTTTTTTTTAAGCGTTAATTCGCTGCTTAGATTACAAAATCAAATGTGATTAATTAATAGTTTAAATTGTATGCGGGGCTTAAATACACGTCTGTATCACAACAAAGCACAAACCGAACTGAAATATACTTTGATATAAATATCATCATATATATACTAAGAATATTTCTTCCACAAAAAAAAAAATCAAACAAAAACAAACAAACAAAAACAAACAAACAAACAATTTCATTAAATGTTTTAAATTTTTTTATATTTTTTATATTGTTGCCATCTTATGGGCTACCTCAGTTTTGCCATAGCTTTCTTCCCGAAATTTTTTATTGCAGTAGGTGTGTGTAAATCCCAATATTTTTTAGATTAAGTATTATTGTTAAGTGAAATTATTATATGAATTACATTTAGTAATTATAATTTAAGTTCTTAATTTTACTCTCGTTCTCATTGTAGACTAGCCAACTAGGCCCTACGGGCTTGCGGCATCCATTTTTTAATAAATAAAATAAAATAAATAAAATGTAGTGGAAAATCGGACCTTTATATAAAAACTTAAAACGTCCATAACTTGAAAACTAAGCGTTTCCGCCAACTTTTTTTTTCTTCTTATTTTTCAATTTTCTATCACCCTGGGTACTTTTTTTTATTTGGAGCTGCGTCGGTAAACTAGATTTGTTCCAAAATGGCAAAATTCTCGGAAACGCATAGTTTCCGAGTTATGGACCTCTGAAGTTTTTATATAAACTTGCGATTTCCCTCTACATTTCTGAACGTATCTGGCCAATATTGGTATTATTTGAAAGCATTTGAACAGATCTTTCTGGAAATGCAAAATTTATTTAAAACTTTTTAAATCTTTAGCTCCAAATACTGTTTTTACAAAATTTATATCAAAATGTTACGGAAGTGCACTAGGTAATACAAATGTCATCAAATAAACCCCAGCTTCTCTAAATAAAGCTGCTCTGCATAGCCGGCCTTCGGCGGGGCGCAAGGATTTTATCCTCTATGTTATAACAAATACCGGTTTCGCTAAATTAAGCTTCTCTGCATAGCCGGCCTTCGGCCGCGCGCAAGGATTTTATCCTCTATGTTATAACAAACACCGGCTTCGCTAACTAAAGCTTCTCTGCATAACCGTCCTTCGGCCGGGCGCAAGGATTTTCTCCTTTATGGTATAACAAACACCGCTTCTCCGCAAAGCCGGCTCCTTAATCCTTAATGGAATAATAATATTTAAATAAAATGTTTATATCTAGAAAAATGAATTCAAAAGCTTTTAAATGATACCAATATTAGCTATATACGTTCAAAAATGTAGTGGGAAATCGCATACTGATATGAAAATTTCAAAGGTCCATAACTCTGAAACTATGCGTTTCCGAGAATTTTGTCATTTCATTTATTCTTCTTATTTTTCAATTTTCTATAACCCTATGTACTTTTTTTTTTTATTTGGAGCTGCGCTGGTAAACTAGACTTAAGCCCAAACAAATATGAAAGATTACATAAAATAGTTTGTTTGTATTTTCCAAAAGAAATTTTTGAAAAATCTTATCTCATTTCGTGCCTTGTTCCAGCATTTATGTTATTTTTTGTAACAAGGTATATAAAAAAGAAATTTTAAACTAACAGCTTTAACTTGTAGTTAACTATAAATGAAATTGCTGAAATTAGCCGTTAAATGTATCAAAAAATGGTCGAGTCCAAAGGATTAACAAGTTTGGTCGAATAGAAAATCTTCAGTGGCAACGCTGATCTGCAACAAATAAAACGAAAAATATTATGAATAAATTACAATAAGATTCATACTTAAAATTTTAATGTTTTTTGAATTAAAAACAATTGTTTTTCCACTTTGTTTTCCATTACAAGTCCTATGGAGGTTTTAGGAAAGTGGCGCACAAACGCATATCAAAAATAAACCCATTTTTCACTTGCACGAGGTGGTCACATACACAATTATGTTTGTTTTTATTTATTATTTAAAACAATAACAATTAGCACAAATAAAGACGCACATATAAAAACCAAATACGCTTTATATTTTGCAAATATTTTAATTGTTATGCACAATTTTCATTTAAAAACCGCACAAAAATGATTTTTATTTAAATTTTTTTTCAAGAATGTAAACATAAACAAAAAAAAAATGACATCTTTGGGTTTTCACCACAGTTAAGCATATGTTGTGCAACTTCCTTAATTTTCGAAATAACGGAATATCTCGAAAACCAAAGCCAACATAAAGAAACGGCTAGCACCACTGGATTCAGCGACCCCGAATTAGGTTAAAAATGTTTCGCTCGTATCATACTAAAATATTAAACAGCAAATACTTTAATCTATCTATACAATATATAATTTCTTAGTATGTCAGGATGTTTGCATGTATGTCCTATTCTTTCCGTAATTTTCTGAAGCCATCTGATGACATAGGAAGCTGAAATTTAGCACACTTGAAGTACCTTTTCTGCGGAAGATCGTAACGAAGCCATATTTTTGATTTTCGGCTGTTCAACTAGTATAACTATAAATATCTGATAGAAAATGTTTTTTTTAATAATATGGGGAACTTTGGGCCCCACCCGGCACGACTAGGCACCGTCGAATTGACCTGAAAAATTAGATCATGATTTCTTACACCAAACCTCATATTTTAAGCAGCGCAAACAATTAAATTAAAAAAAAAAAAACAAAATTGCGACCAGTCTAATGGATTTTCCAAAAACAAGCATGCAAAATATTTTAATTATCAGGCCTGTCACAGAAATCAATTCCGATCGAAAGTGATTTCGTTTTATATGCAGCAAGATACGAAATCACTTCCACTTTCGATCGGAATTGATTTCTGTGACAGGCCTGTATAATTCAGTTCAGAATCGGCTTTCGCTATTTAAATAGCCCATTAAAAATTTCAAATTCATGTTCAGCTTGCAAAAAATAGTAAAACAAAGGCATTGCAGGAACAAGTTATTCCAAAAAATATTTGAAAATTTATTATTAGAAAAGATAGAGGGTTTTGCATTCAGAAAAATTAATTGTATAAGATAGTGAAAATACAAAAATGCAAATAAAACAGCAAAAAAGAATATTTTTGTTATGAAAATCACACCATAGATGAGGGTTGCTTTACTGAACATTTTACCATTAAAAAGTAATTTTCGTGAAAATCAAAGATAGACGGTTTTGAATATAGGCCCTCGATATGTATGTTTGAAATTAAACTCATTAAATTTATCAGAAATGTATTCAGATTAAATAAAACTTTGATTAATTTTTTTAGAAGAAAAACATTTTATTAACTCCTTTTTTTTTGTCTTTCATATTGTAATTTTGAAAAGTTTGATTACATTTTTTATTTAAAAGTAAATCTCTAAATTAATTTTAAATTAAATACAGCATTATGCTGCTGTAATTGTTTTGCTCCAAGACCCTTAAAGTGTATAGTCAAGTTCATAACGTTCATATTGATTTTTCGGATCATTTGTTATACGAGGATAACCAGCTATCAAAGCATCCTGACCGCCAATGTAAAGAGAATTATAAATCTTCCAGTAGACATCGCGCACTTTGCGAGCCGGATGAAATAGACCCTGCAAAGTGTATTGCAAAATTTTAATGGGTCCCAAAGAAACGCGCAAACCTTCAACTGCATCCATAAAAGCTTGGACCAAATGAGGAGATGTTTCAAATATATTCGGCCATACATAGTTCAGCAAATGAACGAGAGCATCTTCACAGCCAAATCCGTAAACACCCAAAGACATGTGCTTAATGGCAGCACAGGCCGTTTGGCGGTGTACTAAATCTCGGTCCATGAGAGCATCTTCCAGCAGAGGACATACTGCATATATGTAATCTTTTCCCATTTCGCCAATATACTCGAAAAGGAATGATAAGGATTTAAGAACGCCGTTTTGTACGTTCAATTCCGGTACACGATATTCATTCATAAGAGCGGGCAATACGGTAAAAGGACGACAGGTTTCGGCCACAATTGCTATAGCTACGGTGGTACAAACACGATTTTGACGTTCCTGAACTTTAAGATTGTTAAGTAAAGTGGCCAACACATCGTGCGGACCAATAGCCTTGGCGATATAGCCAAATGTGTTGACAGTAGCGCGACGAATTGCCTTCTTATGAGCCTTTAACAACTCCAATAATTCAAAACAAATACGCATCCATTCACGGGCGGATACATACTCGGGACCTCTATCGGCAATACGGCCCACTAGATCAATACAATTTTCTTGCACCTTTTCATGACGATTTTTCAAAATGGGAGTTAAACGTGGCAACAGATCTTTAATAGGTGGTGTCATTTTGGTCATTCCAATGACATTAACGATGGCTTTAAGAGCACCTAGAATACTGCCCAATACTTCCGGATATTCTTCGCCCAGGTATTCATACAGCACTACGCCCAAATGACCCATTAGTTTTTCTTCCTGACAGGTTTTCATGACAATAGCAATGCGGGAAATCAAATCAGCCGCTTGTTGCCTCACTTTAGCCGATTTATTATTTAATCGCCAAAGTATGGTCCCGCAAATTTGTGGCAAATAAGGTTTGACACGTTTACCAAGTTGATTGACAATGGTGCCAAAACCATTCAACATTACCACATCCTCTGTGGTTTGTTCTTGGAAGGCGTAGAGTATACCATCAATAAGTTGTTCTTCAAGGCGAGAATCTATGTCGGCTGCTCCTAAATTGCCCATGATTTTTTCAATGGTTTCCATAACCATTTTACGATATTGTTCATTTTCATCCTTAAGATCGTCTACAATACGATTTATAATTTCGGACGCTCCCACTTTATTGGCTATTTCAACCGTGGTATCGACCAACTGGCGATAATTGCGACGATCAAGAGCCATGCGATGGTTCCAAAAGAACTTGAAGAAATGCGGCAAAATTTCCTCTTTTATGTATTGAGCTTCTACACCATCAGTAGCACAACATTGTTTGACTACTTTCAAAACTATTTTCTTCATTTCCTCGTCCGGAGACTGAAACTCACGAATCAAAATAAGCATTACTTCACGTGTATAATAATTAGCGTATTCGGCGTCCATTAAAGGAATCAAATAACCGATGGCCTTTAAAAAGGCAGCAAGACCTTTACCACGATGTGTGCGTATACCTTTCCACAAGGGTTTAAGTACAGAATCGAAAGATTCAATGCCATAGGGAGTTGCAGCTTCGGCTAAAGCAGCAATAGCTAAAGCTGTTATAGTGCGCACCTTCTGCTGTTCATCTACTAAGCCATGTTCAATAATTTCCACAAGTGCTTTAAGATGAGGCAAAATAGCACAACCCATTAAAATAGCAATTTGTTGAACAATTTTGATACCAGTATGACGAGCTTGCCAGGATTTTTTTGATTTGCAAACAGCTTTAAGAAAAGGCAATAAAGATGGTATACCCAAAGCGGAGGCGACCACCGCAAATGCACGAGCGGTTGTGTTACGCACATATTCATCAATGTTATCAATATCAGGACGCATAGTAGAGATCATAGTGGCCAGACCTGCAGCTTTAGCAAGATTCGATATAATCTCACGACCCTCAACACGGGCGTAGTAATCTTCATCGATTAGCAAAGGTTCAATGACCACAAGAATCTTATGAACATAGGGCCTTACCAAGTCGTCCAATTTGTACAAAACGCGATCGATAACTTTCACCAAAAGATGTCTTTCTTGATCTTCTAGTGTCGGAGACATGAGCAGAGGTAAAATTTGATTGAATAGAGGACCAGCACCAAATTCTCTAGCTTTGTCAGTTATTTGTCTTAAAGCTGATTTACGCATGGGTGGTGAACCATTCTTAATAGTCAGCAAAAGTTTCATTATTTTACGTTCCTTCATTTCTTCGGGCGATAAGGAATCTTCATCCACATCTACAAGCAGTTTATCAAAATACTGTGCATCTTCGGGTTTCATAAAGGGTAAGTTTTGTCCTTTCGGTTGATTGTCCATAAATTTGGCATTTTTATCTTCCACTTGTATAAAGAAACCCGCTGGTGTGCCCGCTATAGGAGTGGGAGTGGCCATTAATTTTCGACCAGGCGTTCTGAGTGGCACATAACCGGCTGGAGGTGGTAAGATTTTATAACCAGGAGGAAACATTTGATCTAATTCCTCATCTGTAAAAGGGCGATTTCGTTCATCGATTTCTTTTTCCCAACGATAGGCCTGCAATTGTTCGGGAGTCATTGCTGCCAATGCTCCGGGTGTTGGAGTTGCCATTGTCATAGCTTTTACACCAATGGGCGTTGAACCACCAGGTGTTAACATTGGTGTTACATGTCCTGGTGTAGCATGTGGTGTCATACTAGGTGTCATGCTAGGCGTCATAGCTGAAGGTGTAGTATTAGAGGGTGTCTCGTCCCAACGTGATCTTCTCTTTGAAGTTCCTGGAGTGGATTCGGCAACAACATTATCACTTGTTCCTCTGTCGGGCTTAGGTGTTTCCGCCCAACCACTATGACCAGGTGTTTCTCTTTCGGTCTTTGGTGTTTCATCCCAACGATTACGTCTAACAGACTTTTCATGACCAGGTGTTTCGTGACCCGGTGTCATAGCATGAGCAGGTGTTGCATCCCAAATACGTGTACTAATTCCTGGAGTAGCGCCTGGTGTTTCAGAGCCGGTTTTATGAGCTGGAGTTTCATCCCAACGGTGATCAGCAGGAGTTTTCTTAAATATGATACGAGAAAAATTTAATAATTTTATCTAAGCATTGAGTACCATTAGTCTTACCTCTTCCCATGTCGGTGTGGCGGCACTACTTGGAGTGGCTGATATTTTAGCTGGTACGAAACTGTCAGTGACTGTTTGATCCCAACGTCCACGTTTGCGACCACCTTCTTTTGGTGGATCTGGTACAGTCTTCAACAAAGTACCATCTTTTGACTTTTCAATAATTTTACGTCTGAGCTCACTTTCTTCTCCCTTTAACATTTGTTCTCTCATAATGTCTGTGTACGTACGAGAACCAACATCCGGTGTTTTTCCACCTTCTGCAAAGGGATCAGCCCGTTCTGGTGAAATAATAACACGACGACGTTTTTGTTTGTATTCATCCTCACGATCGGCTATAGTTGGACGCCTACGATCTGCCAAGGGGTCGACATCTTCCTTTCCCTGCAATAAAAAATCGTTAAGACAAAACTTTATACATTTTTTTATTTTGAAATAAATTACTCACCTGGGTTACATCGTTTAAAATAGATTTGGGGGCCGTGTAAGTGGTACGCTTTTGTGCTACCGGTAACCCCTCATCCTCATCTTCGTCGGCTTCTTCATTGGCCGCTATAGAAGTGTGGTAGCCATCATAACGATTCTTATTTTTTGCACTTTCATCATAGAATTCAGTATCATAAAAGTTGCCACTATCCAATAATCCTACACCTTCACTCGAATTTTTTTGCACTTCTTTCTTTTTTGATTGTATATCAGCAATTTGAGCCTCAATGTCTATAAAAAAAATAAATATTAATTTACAATTTTTGTATAAATTAATTGTCTGTTGCTAATTCTACAATTTATATTGAAAATAATTCTTCATACCCTCATGTGTACGCGGTATATTTTCCATTTTTTTTTTCTAAAAACGTTTACAAAAATTTACAATTTTTATAAATAATAAATATTTATTTGGTGATGCCAGACTGCTGTTTATTTTGAGAGGGGACCAAGGTATATTTACACAAGGTAGACTCATTTGGGAGTGTATACATGCTGCTCTATAAAAGGAACCTATTTGTCAGAATTGTCTTCATACCAAGGCCTATCCAATAGGTCTGCTTACTACTACAACAATACAACAATACAAAAAACAACAGGCATTTTGTTTGTGTAAAATTCCTCGCGGTTGTCAAAATCTTACTACTACATAGGCAAAACAAAAGGAAAATGTGTTTTGTGTGCATGTATGTGTGGCAAAAAACCAAAAAAGTAAACAAAAATATACACGTATAAGGAAAATGTAAACAACTCTTGATATCGTTGAGGAAAAAACCAAATAAACATCTGGCTTCTTAAGCAGACCTATTGGATAGACCTTGTCTTCATACAAAACAAAAACAATTTAACGCACACATGTACAAATTTTGGCTCATATACACGAAATTTGACGTTTATGTTCCACCTAGGGGTAATCAGCTGACAAACATATGGGCCAACGAGTTTACCTTGTGTAAATATACCTTGGAGGGGACGATTCTTTTTCTCAATTTTATTTTACCCTGCAGCCACACGTTCAATAAACCACTTTCAAGTTGTTCACACAAACTGCTTGCAAAAACTTGGATGAATTGAAAGCTGTGGGTAGGGTTGTTAGGTGTGACGATTTTTCATCATTTTGACGATTTTTTTGAGAAAATACAGTATAATGACGATTGACGATTTGTTTACTAAAAGTTCATAATAGTGTATGACAAGGCGAATTTATACAAGGTAAGTGCAACTCTACAACTACAAAGCAAGGCGAATTAACTCCATGTATTTTGTTTTTGCAATTTTCTTACTTGTTGTCAAATTTCAGTATAAAAACAAAACAATATTTTGACGTTTCATGATTTTTGTGGATACAGCTGATGAACGGCTGACGAGTTGAGTTTACCTTGTTGAATTCGCCTTGGTGTATGACATGCAGTCTTTTTGAGTTTATGCCATAGACTCCTTTGAGGGAACACACACGACGCGACTATTTTGAGACCGGTTTGAAATTCATTGGAAATCAGTTGCATTGAAACCGGCGAGCAGGAAACTCGTGTTTGCGTTTCATCTGTTCTCAAAGAAAATCGAAATGATTGTGATAATTTCATTACATTCTGGTACAATCTAGGTTGCAGGGTGTGTGGAAAAAGATTGGAACTGGTTTTAAAACAATAATTTCCAAAGGGTTTCGTTGCATTTACGTTTTACCGTCTGTTCTGGGCCTAACACTAATATGATGTTAGCGTTAGGTATAGACTCATCATGTTAGAAGTTTTCTCATGATGTTGTTAATGCAAATGTTTTAACAACGCTTTTATAACATCAAGATATAACAACACATCATGTCAGTTGCAGACGGGCAGTGACGATTGCTGGCATCAATAAAACACTTACAATAAATATTTACAATTATATTGGGAACAGTCCAAAACGTAAAAATCAATTTTTCAAAATACAAAAATTATTGAAAATTAAACAAAAAAATTCTTCCCCCTTCACAAACCAGGTGGCTTTCATTAGAAGCATTAGTAATTCGAATTATACAATTATATGAATGCCATCGATACTGCAAAAAACATACACTAGAGCTCCGATTTGCGTCGGTCCTATTTGGTCCGCTTTGCGTTTTTATGATTTCGATTTGCGTCGCCACATACGATTGCATTTTTTCGCTGAAGTTATAATCACATGTGAAGAATTTTTTCACTTTGCGTGTAAAAGTCCGAATTCCCATTAAATTCTGTTTAGTTAAGTAAAGTTGCTTATTAGGAAGTAAGAAGCTAGTTCTTAATAAGAAGTTGTGTAGATAAGTTAATGTGCAAAGAGAAGAAAATTCATTAGTTTGGAATTAAAATTGGACGTAATAAAACGTTTCAAGTCGGTAAAAAGACTGTTGATATAGACAGAATCCTTGGTTTAGCACTTTCAATAGCGCTAAAAATTAATAATTGAATTGAATAATTGCTCGAATTAATAGCAAATGAGATTTTATTTTTTTATTAAATGTTTTTGTGAATATGGATAAATTAAATAAATAAATTTTTGTTATGTTTTTAAGAAAATATATTTTTTCTTAGTCCCAATTTGCACTAGGGTCATTTCTTGCCGGACATTTTTTGAATTCTCTTTTAATCTTACCTGAAGCGTTTACATATGAAACATTGAAAGTCAGACAGAAATTAATACTTGTATGTAAACTACGAAAAGTAAGAAAGAGAAATTAAAAGAGGTCCAGTACAGATAGTCATGTACTACACACTCTGCCTTTTCGACCCGTCGCCATCAAACTTCGTCTGTCCGGCAAGAAATGTCCCTAGTGTAAGTTGGGACTTATGTATTTCTTTTCAAGGGACATATATTTCAGCACATTTGCTGAAATAAATATAATAAAACTTAACCATATCACTTTCTTTATCATAAATAAAATTTCTAGCTTAAGATTTGTATTTTTGAACCAATCAATGCAATAAATTGTCTCTAATTTGTAAAATTTAAATATTTCGTGACGAATTTTGTTAAAACTTTTGACGATTTTTGAACAAAAAAGCATGACAACCCTGGCTGTGGGACTCAATTTAATAACTCCCCGTCTACAACGGACATGATTTGCTGTTATAACATGATGCTATAAAAGCGTTGTTAAAACATTTGCATTAACAACCTTGTTATAACATGAGAAAACCTCTAACATGATGAGTCTATACTTAACACTTACATCATTTTAGTGTTAATGTTAAGCATTTCATGTCAGTTGTACACTGTATGTGAAACAACTCAAAATAGTAGCTTGATTCAAAGTAATTTGTATAAAAGCACAAGAATTTTTAAAAACACAATTTATTTTTAATAAAGCACATTTACTTTTGAAGAAATATAGGTTTTATAAAGGAAGCGACAAAATTAACTCAGATCAGCTGTTAAATTGAATGTAAAACTACCAAACAAATGGAAAGGTAAAATTGAAAGCAATCTCGTGTGTGTTAAGCGGCCCATACACTAGCAATATTTTTGTGTATGACATTCGCCATATTATTTTAATTTTGTCCTATATTATGCAATAAGCCGCACATTGGTTAAATTCATTCAGTAAAAAGGTAAACATAACCTACAGGATTTACATAAACAGCATTGAACAATGTTGCCAACTCACATCACTTTCTTTTCGTTGTTCAATAAAAATCAAGGCGATTTGACAGTTCGGGCTTATTTGTTCTGATTTGTAAGTGTTTTGCCAAAAATGGTTATCATTTCGAGCTATAAACACTAACAATGTAATGCAAAAAACCCTATGTTGTTTCTGTTGTTCTTGGATTGTTGTAGTATTGACACCACCTGTAGTTGAATTCGCCTTGATATAAATCAAGTCTTTTGATTGTTGCCAATATATTGTGCAATCTTCGAATATCACATACACACTGGCGATATCATTATACAATACTAAAATTGAACAATTTTATTGCAAGTGTATGCGCCACTTTATGCTAATACCATGTTCACACGGTCAGCAATATTCGTGTTTCGCTCTTTTATTCCTGTTTCGCGCCCAAACATGATTGAAACGACTTGTTTTGAGAGCGAAACAGGTCGTTTCATTTTGAAACAGGCTGCGAAACAGGAAAAATGTACAATCATCTCCAATTTTGATAACAGTTATCGTTAGTTTATCTGAACTAGCTCTCAAAAAAAAATCAAAACAAAGAAAAAATTAAATAAAAATTGATGTTTAATAAAATAAAGTGATAATAATATTAATAACAGTATTAAATAATATATTTTTAAGTTTTATTTACTTTTTTTATCTATTTTCAAAAGAATCACACTAACAACACAAAAAAAATTTCTAAATGAAATAAGAACGAATCGTATGAACAGCATGTTTGGCAATCTAGCTTCAGAGAGCAAAACCAGTGGTTTATATCGTCGTATGAACATAGCATAAATGTATTCATTTCATGCTCATGTTGCGATAAATGTTGACTCATCTGTGGGTAACTTTAGGCATTAGAGGGTTAAATTCAAGAGTTAGCAACAAAAATCTCCCTGTCTGACCCAGCACTAACTTGGTGGGCACACGATCACGTTTTGCCTTTCAATTCCTTTCAATTTGCAATACACTCTTTTAGTCCCCTTTTACATTGTGACAGACAGAAGGCAGACAGACGAAGTTTGTAGGCGAGAGAGGAAAAAAGTAAAGTGTGTCACGCATACAGCGTCGCCCCCTTACCAACAAACTTCGTCTGTCTGCCTTCTGTCTGTCACATTGTAAAAGGGGTCTTACTAACACACTCACACTTTTTAAATTGACCTCGAGATGGCTTTCAATTTCACCTTTCCATTTGTTTGGCAATTTTGCTTTCAATTTAACTGCTAACGATTTATCTGGCAGCATCAAAACAAGAACAGGCTAAAAAAAATTTAAAATAACAAAATATAACAATTGTTTTTTGTTTATTTTCATCATATAAATTATTAATTCATCATTTATATTCCTTCTATTTTTTTTATTTTTTTTGAAAAAATAGTATAAACTTTTCGCAAAATATTGTTATAGAAACACTTTTTCTCGCATCCTTAAAATAATTGCTGGGAAATTATTTAAATGACAGATAATTCTCGCTAAAAAAATATACAGAAACACTTGTGTGAGAAAAACCATTTTTTGTTTCATTTCACACTATTTTTGTTGCAATTCACACGTTTCATGCGAAAAGTTTTACGATGTGAGAAATACAGAAACGGGCTACAGTATACGTAACTTGAGGGTTACACGATCAAGTTTTGGCTATCAAGTTTTAATACACTCACACTTTTTTACCAATACACTAATACTTTTAAAAATTGATACGAACTTGCCTCTAAAATTCTCTTGCCAGTGAGTGTATCAATTTTCGTTCAAGAAAACATCTTATTACAAATCTTTTGAAGTTGTTTTTGTTTTTTTTTTCACAAATATTTTGCCGGCAAAAGCTGAAGTTCTTTTTTTTCACAAATTTTAAAATTTTAACTAAAAACCTAAAAAATAGTGAAATATGTATGTTTATTAATAAAATTTATTTATAAAATTAATAAGCAAAATGATGTTCTGCGATTCATAGAGCTGTACAGAAGCCATGAAATTTTATGAATCTTTCATCATATAGGCGAAATGATTTGAAAATAAAAGCCTACGAGTCTACAGCTTCTGAAACAAAAATGCCAGTGGAAGAAGTAAAGAAAAAAATAAAGTCCCTTCAAACAGCCTATAGTGCAGAAAAATCAAAAGTGGAAAATAGCAAAACATTTTGAGTTGTTTTCTCGGCGACGACATCTTGAAAAAGTAAATTGCTTTCAACTTGCGTGCAGCCTACGTCACAGCTGTCAACTTTTGCATATTTTGACAATCAGTATATGTAAAAGACTATCAAGAAAATCTTGATCGTGTGGCTGCACTGTAAAATACTATCAAGAACAACTTGATCGTGTGGCCGCAGTTAAAATATATAATAACAACTTTCTATGGTAATGCAGTTTTCTTTTTTTTTAGCGATTTTGAATAAATTTCATTGTTTAATCCTACCTACATTTAAATGCAACTGTGTGCATTATCATATAATTAACTTTAGGCTGTCAAATAAAAATTTTACATTTTCTTCGACGTAATTTGTTGTTTATTATTTTGCAGTGCCGTAATAAAATTTTATATTGAATAAATATTTTCTAAAAAAGAATATTCATATACATATCAATAATTAATGTAAATAATATAAATTCATCATGCAAATGAAATACAGTGCAACAAAATAATACTCCCCCTTTGTTGACGTTTAGTCATTATGTAGTGGTAGCCTCTTTTTTTCAGTTGTATGTTTTTTAATATAAAAAAAATAAAACCAGTTAAGTAGAGAACTTTGTACAGTGAGTGTATATATTGAAAAATAAAACGGAAATTGTAAGAGAAAATAAAAAAGTGAAAATTTTAAAGAAATTTTTTTTTAACCAAGTTTAACAACAATGAATAAAGTTTCGTTAATTTTTTGCTAAAGTGATAAGAAAATAAACAAAATTTAAAAGAAAAAATTACGTGGTGTTCATTGTTGTATTACAATTAATTTATACATAAAGAAAAAGTGATAATTTGTATAAAAATTGTGAAATCAAGTTAACGCCTCAAAAAAAAAAAAAAAAAAAAATAAATAGGAATTTTAAAGCAAAAAATTTTTAAAACTGGAGAAGTGGAAGAGAACTCGCTCCTCTACCAAACGCATGGATCATCCAAATAAGGGAGGGGGAGGCACTGGTGGTACAGGTGGCACATCAACACCTGATAAGCCTTCGATTTTATACGGTAATTGAACTTTTTTAAAATAATTTTTTAACATTGACCATCACCAACAGTTAAACTACCATTGTCAGTATTGAATATTTGGAACAAATCTAGTTTACCGACGCAGCTCCAAATAAAAAAAAATGTACCCAGGGTGATAGAAAATTGAAAAATAAGAAGAAAAAATAAAATAAAAAAGTTGGCGGAAACGCTTAGTTTTCAAGTTATGGACGTTTTAAGTTTTTATATAAAGGTCTGATTTTTCACTACATTTTTATCGTTATATGGCCAATATTGGTATCATTTCAAAGCTTTTGACCATATCTTTTTAGATATACAAAATTTATTTGAAAATTACTATCTCTTTACCTCATATTACATTCTTTTTGCATTTGACATCAAAATATTACAGAAGTGCACCAGGTTAGTATGTAGTTTATTTAAATAAAAGTGTAATACAACCGTAATCAAATTATAAACATGGGCGTCGCAAACGAAAACACTCCTGCATAGCCGACCTTCGGCCGGGCGTAAGGATTTTCTCCTCTATGGTATAGCAAAAACCGGCTTCGCTAAGTTAAACTTCTCTGCATAGCCGGCC
Organism: Pollenia angustigena; assembly: GCA_930367215.1. NCBI lineage: Eukaryota > Metazoa > Arthropoda > Insecta > Diptera > Polleniidae > Pollenia > Pollenia angustigena. Next base: position 203,251,844 of record OV884059.1, read on the forward strand.
TTCGGCCGGGCGCAAAGATGTGCTCCTCTTTAATATGACAAATACCGGCTTCGCTAACTAAAGCTTCTCTGCATAGCCGGCCTTCGGCCGGGCGCAAGGATTTTCTAATCTATGGTATAGCAAGAACTCGCTTCGCTAAGTAAAACTACTCTGCATAGCCGGCCTTCGGCCGGGCGCAAGGATTTTCTTCTCTATGGTATAGCAAAAACCGGCTTCGCTAAGTAAAGCTTCTCTGCATAGACGGGCTTCGGCCGGGCGCAAAGATTTGCTCCTCTTTGGTATGACAAATACCGGCTTCGCTAACTAAAGCTTCTCTGCATAGCCGGCCTTCGGCCGTGCGCAAAAATTTGCTCCTCTTTGGTATGACAAATACCGGCTTCGCTAACTAAAGCTTCTCTGCATAGCCGGCCTTCGGCCGGGCGCAAGGATTTTCTCCTCTATGGTATAGCAAGAACCGGCTTCGCTAAGTAAAGCTACTCTGCATAGCCGGCCTTTGGCCGGGCGCAAGGAGTTGCTCCTCTTTGGGATAGTAAGTACCGGCTTCGCTAAGTCAAAAGCTTTAAAATGATACCAATGTTGACCATATAAAGATAAAAATGTAGTGGAAAATCACACTTTTATATAAAAACTTAAAACGTCCATAACTCGAAAACTAAGCGTTTCCGCCAACTTTTTTATTTTATTTTTTCTTCTTATTTTTTAATTTTCTATCTACCTTTTTTTTTATTTGGAGCTGCGTCGGTAAACTAGATTTAAGCCGAATATTTAATTAATAAAATTTTTTATATAGCGGTAATTCTAGCATTTTTATACCCTTCACTAGAGGTGGAAAAGGGAAAATATAAATTTGGGTAAAAGTGTAGTTTACGGGGCGGCGCATACAAAAAAAAAAAATAAAAATAAATTTGAACCACTCTAGAATTAAAAACAAAAGAAATTTAAGGGGACTGAGGCCCATGGGCCCCCTGGATCCAAAAAACCGGGCCGCCTACTTAGTGGAATGTGTGGGTACTCAACTTAAAGATTATTGTACAAGAAAACCGAAAATAATATAATCTATGTGTTGGTAGGTATTCAAATTAAGGTAATTTGGTCACGATTGTGAAAATTTTGTTTTATTTTGTATGTTTTAATTTTTTATTTTCAATTTTTTTTTAAAAATTTAAAAATTTTTTTTGTAACTAATAGCCTATTTCCGATGTGCTAAAGAAGGCCTATGGCCGTGCGCAAGAATTTTCTTCTCTATGGTATACCAAAAACCGGCTTCGCTAACTAAGCTTCTCTGCTTAGACGGCCTTCGACCAGGCGCAAGGATTTTCTGCTCTCTGCATAGCCGGATTTCGGCCGGGCGCAAGGATTTCCCCCTCTATGGCGTAACAAATACCGGCTTCGCTAACTAGAGCTTTTCTGCACCTAAAACTTACTTAAATCAAACTAGAGCAAAGACAAAAACAAAATACAATCGTGAGCAAATTACCTTTAATTTAAGTACACACACATATCACTAAGTGGGCGGGCAGTTTATTGGTTCCATTGGGCCCCACCGTCTGGCTGTTGAATTGGATTTTCCGAAGAACCCAGATATGATGGAGACTTGGCTGTTATATATTTCTGTCACGTCTGCTCCTTACAATTTTGCTATTGAAATTTAGTCAGATCGTTCTACAAACTGGGCTGGAAATTTTCGAAAAGAGTCACAAAAAAAAAAGGTTCAAGTTTCTTATTAGCAGTATTTCCTATTTTAAAGAAAATATTAAGACCAAGTTTTTTTAAACAAACAAAAAATATTTTGTTCAGGTACGAAGTGCTATTTCCTATTTTAAAGAAAATATTAATACCAAGTTTTTTTAAACAAACAAAAAATATTTTGTTCAGGTACGAAGTGCTCAAAAAACTAATGCTGTTTTCTTTTCTACAAAAATGTGACATTTTATTTAAAAAAAATTCAATTTGGAGTCTGTTTCTTAAAAATTTTGCTCCCGAAAAGGGTGGCTTGTTTTATTCTAAAAGGCTCACCTTTTTTTGGAAGCAAAATTCTTATGAAACGGACACCAAGTTGCATTTTTTTGAATAAAATGTCACACTTTTTTGTAGAAAAGAAAACACCATAACCTTTTTTGTGGTATGTATGCCCTTTCCTGTTTTTAACACCTGACAAAAAGTTTGTTCTTAATCATTATAGCTAATTTTTGCTATCCGAACATTTTCCGACATTTTTTTTTTTTAGCGATTTCAAACAAATTTTAGGGTTTGATTCCAATTTTGCAATTGTTCGCGAATTTTAGCCGTGTTCGCTATTGAAGCGATTTTTAATAATTTTGATTTCTCGCAAACTGTTAGGGCACTGCTACACGTTCAATAAATATCGATGGATCACGAGCGTATGCTACATGTTCAATATTTATCGCGTCGGTATTTATGTTATTTTTGTGTTGTGCGGGTCGTTTATCAATGTCGCGAGAAAACCAAAAGAAAGCCTGTTTAGCTATTTTGCTTGCTTTTTTAAAAACCTTTAATAATTTTTGCAGTGCAGTCGCTCTTTTTCTTTTGTCGGAATAAGCTTTAACCGATGAGTCCCACAATTCCGGCAATGCCTTCAAATTAAAAATTAAATCTTTTAAAATAATTTTTTCACTGCTTAGTTCCGATTCCACCGGCAGAACCCACTCGATTTCACTGTTTTACATTACCATTTATTTCAATAAACTTTACACAAATTTTGTCAATTGTTTTACTTTTTATTTGTTTAATTTTTTCACAGCGTATTTTATTTTTTTTATTTTGACACTTTTTACTGCCGTATCATGACTATTTAATATCATGAAAATGCTACACGTTCAATATTTATCACGCGATCCACGATCCGCGATCTGGATTTCTGGATTTCATATTTTAGGCCATTCTGCGATATGGATTGCGATCCATCAATATTGCATGCTACACGTTCAATAAATATCGTGATACTAGAAATATCACGATATTTATTGAACATGTAGCAGTGCCCTTATATATAATGGATCGAATTTTTTTGTTATATTAGTGGGATAGTAGTCTTTAAGAAATGGTTGGTTACATCACTATATCATTTATACCTGATGTGTTATTAAAGGATTCCCCAGGTGCTATATTTTAGTTAAATCCTAATTTCAAAAGAATAGAATTTGTTAGTGTCAAAAGGGTAAACGAGATTTTAGTACTACCGGAAAGCTGAAGGTGTCCTCTTTAACCCCATATGTACTTTTGCAACTGTCTGTTGAATACTTTTTTCATTTTAATGAAATTACTCGCAACATTTTTTTGCTCTTTTTATTTAACTGAAATATAACACAATGGTTTACGAACGTTTTGATTAAAAAAACTGTCAAAACCGTGCAGCTTTTGAGTTGATTTGAAAGAACACGGGTCCATAGAGGACCGTGAGAGTGACTTTTGGTCCTCTAAAATTGATAGCCGGATATTTAACAGCCAGTCCCACGATGTCACACGTTAACGTTCGCATAGAAAATAACATTTAAAACAAAAACAAAGTTTAGAAATTGTTTTTGTTTTAAAAAAATTCGCCAAAAATATATGTATGTATTTATGGATTGCAAAATAATAGAGTTAATCGGTCCTACAAAAAATATGCTTAAATATTAAGTTATCTCGTTTGCCTTAAGAGATATTCGGATAAAACGGATTCTATGGGTTGTTTTTTTTCTTAACGATTTTTCTAATTTTGTAATCGGGTGGACTAAATTTCAAACTCTTATCAATAGTGGGTTTACCATTTTTTGTATTGGTAGAAAAGCAGACGTTAAGCAATGGTAAATGCTTATGAATTTTTCTATAAGTATAGTCGTATATTCGAGGCGAATGTATATGCGTATAAAGGGAATACATCTGTTCATATGTTTTTACTATTTCGCCAAAAATAAATAAATAAAAATGTTTATAGTTTTGGAAAGAAAACTTTATGAGTATTTGTGTGTCGCAAAAAAATTTTTTTTTAGATGGTTAAAGGTACTCCAGCATTTTTTTAAAGCTTTTAGGGTAAAGTATTTTTGTGATTTTTTTTCAGATTTTTCGGAAGAGGTTTAGAGGTCGCTAAAATCGAATTTAACCCAAAAACCGGGTTTTCTTGACTTTTTTTGAATTTTGCTCATTACTCGGCCCATAACCAAGGTTTTCCTTACTACTAAGTTAACTTTTTAAAGAAAACTAATTAGACTTTACTTCTCTGTGCAGATTTAATATGTTTTTATGTGTGTGAAGTTAGCTCCGTCAATTAGCTTCGTTTTGCTGCATATCAAGTCTCCTGTACACAAGCAACTTGTGTTAACATAGTTCATACACAAAGACTGTTAAGACAACAAAATGGATGTTTTTTGCCAAAAATAAAGAATTTGAAACAAAAATAAATTTAAAAATGGTAATTCAGAATAATTAATAAAACATACATATATTTTTTATTTAAACAATTTGGCCCGGAAATGAATTACAATTAAAACAAGTCCTCCTCTAATATGGACTAATAGGGTTGATCGTTTAGGTATTCTAGATTTCAGAACCTTATGGTTTTTATTCAGAATTTTTATAGATTTTTTTAGAGCATAGCTGAAAGTGAATTTATGAGATTTCTACTAAAAAAAGTCCTACTTTCAGAACCCAAAAATGGGTCAAAATCGAAATGGTGCTTTAATATGGACTAATAGGGTCGATAGTTTAGGTACTATAGATTTCAGAACTATATAGTTTTTATTCAGAATTTGTTTGGTTTTTTTGTAATAGAGCATAGCTGAAAGTGAATTTATGAGATTTCTACTAAAATAAAAGTCCTACTTTCAAAACCCGAAAATGGTTCAAAATCGAAATGGTGCTCTAATATGGACTTATAGGCTTGATAGTTAAGGTATTCTAGAATTCAGAACTATATAGTTTCTATTGAGAATTTCTAAAGATTTTTTCTAATAGAGCATAACTGAAAGTGAATTTATGAGATTTCTACTAAAATAAAAGTCCTACTTTCAGAACCCGAAAATGGGTCAAAATCGAAATGGTGCTCTAATTTGGACTAATAGGGTCGATAGTTTAGGTATTATAGATTTCAGACCTATATAGTTTTTATTCAGAATTTGTATAGATTTTTTGTAATAGAGCATAGCTGAAAGTGAAATTATTAGATTTCTACTAAAAAAAAGTCCTACTTTCAGAACCCGAAAATGGGTCAAAATCGAAATGGTGCTCTAATATGGACTAAAAGCGTTGATAGTTTAGGTATTCTAGATTTCAGAACTATTTAATTTTTATTCAGAGTTTGTATAGATATTTTGTAATGGAGCATAGCTGAAAGTGAATTTATGAGATTTCTACTAAAAAATAGTCCGACTTTCAGAACCCGAAAATGGGTCAAAATCGAAATGGTGCTCTTATATGGACTAATAGGGTTGATAGTTTAGGTATTCTAGATTTCAGAACTATATAGTTTTTATTCAGAATTTGTATATATTTTTTGTAATAGAGCATAGCTGAAAGCACCATTTCGATTTTGACCCATTTTCGGGTTCTGAAAGTAGGACTTTTTTTAGTAGAAATCTCATAAATTCACTTTCAACTATGCTCTATTACAAAAAATCTATACAAATTCTGAATAAAAACTATATATTATATTAAACATTTTTTCATTTTTCGAATTTATTCTATGAGTTAAATTTCAGGTCTGTATTTTATAAAGCTTTTTTGTAATAGTTCTATTCTTTTAATTTTTCAGAAATGACTTTATACACTATCAGACTATTATATTGTATTTTCTTTTTACATTTTACCTTAGCCTTCCTTTGGAAAGCAATGAAGTATATTAGCGGAATTCACACCGAGCTTGTTAGTTTGTTAGTCGTTAATCGTTACTTTTTTACACGCATTTTGTTTTTGTATATTTAACGCGCTACCGTATTAACATTTAACAAATTAACGACACGGCACCCCTGATAAAATAGTTGTTAGTTGGTAACACACTTCTTACCGTCAGCAAACGTTATTTCTGTCAAAGCATGAGTAATTAAATGGTTGACAATTGTTTTTTTACACTTTCTCGTGGCATGTTTTATTTTTTTCAGAATAATAAATTGGGTCAGAATAATAAATCAGTTGTTTTACTACGAAAGTTACCAGACTAACAAAGTTTTAAAAAGGGGGTCGTTCACAGTTGGTAACTTTAACAAATTAACAAACTACCGAGTAACAAATTAACAAGTTCGGTGTGAATACCACTATTGAATGTACAGAAAAATTTATTTACAATTATTAGACACCAGCAGAATGTAATGCATTTTCTGGCCCGCTACGGCCTTCGTCAGCATTCTTTGTGTCTCACTGGATAGTGTTACTTTATAAATTGAATGTATTTAACTCAACTATTTTAACAATTAGAAACTGGGAATTATTTCCTTGTGAAGGTTACTTTATATTATATTAAACATTTTTTCATTTTTCGAATTTATTCTATGAGTTAAATTTCAGGTCTGTATTTTATAAAGCTTTTTTGTAATAGTTCTATTCTTTTAATTTTTCAGAAATGACTTTATACACTATCAGACTATTATATTGTATTTTCTTTTTACATTTTACCTTAGCCTTCCTTTGGAAAGCAATGAAGTATATTGAATGTACAGAAAAATTTACAATTATTAGACACCAGCAGAATGTAATGCATTTTCTGGCCCGCTACGGCCTTCGTCAGCATTCTTTGTGTCTCACTGGATAGTGTTACTTTATAAATTGAATGTATTTAACTCAACTATTTTAACAATTAGAAACTGGGAATTATTTCCTTGTGAAGGTTACTTTATATTATATTAAACATTTTTTCATTTTTCGAATTTATTCTATGAGTTAAATTTCAGGTCTGTATTTTATAAAGCTTTTTTGTAATAGTTCTATTCTTTTAATTTTTCAGAAATGACTTTATACACTATCAGACTATTATATTGTATTTTCTTTTTACATTTTACCTTAGCCTTCCTTTGGAAAGCAATGAAGTATATTGAATGTACAGAAAAATTTATTTACAATTATTAGACACCAGCAGAATGTAATGCATTTTCTGGCCCGCTACGGCCTTCGTCAGCATTCTTTGTGTCTCACTGGATAGTGTTACTTTATAAATTGAATGTATTTAACTCAACTATTTTAACAATTAGAAACTGGGAATTATTTCCTTGTGAAGGTTACTTTATATTATATTAAACATTTTTTCATTTTTCGAATTTATTCTATGAGTTAAATTTCAGGTCTGTATTTTATAAAGCTTTTTTGTAATAGTTCTATTCTTTTAATTTTTCAGAAATGACTTTATACACTATCAGACTATTATATTGTATTTTCTTTTTACATTTTACCTTAGCCTTCCTTTGGAAAGCAATGAAGTATATTGAATGTACAGAAAAATTTACAATTATTAGACACCAGCAGAATGTAATGCATTTTCTGGCCCGCTACGGCCTTCGTCAGCATTCTTTGTGTCTCACTGGATAGTGTTACTTTATAAATTGAATGTATTTAACTCAACTATTTTAACAATTAGAAACTGGGAATTATTTCCTTGTGAAGGTTACTTTATATTATATTAAACATTTTTTCATTTTTCGAATTTATTCTATGAGTTAAATTTCAGGTCTGTATTTTATAAAGCTTTTTTGTAATAGTTCTATTCTTTTAATTTTTCAGAAATGACTTTATACACTATCAGACTATTATATTGTATTTTCTTTTTACATTTTACCTTAGCCTTCCTTTGGAAAGCAATGAAGTATATTGAATGTACAGAAAAATTTACAATTATTAGACACCAGCAGAATGTAATGCATTTTCTGGCCCGCTACGGCCTTCGTCAGCATTCTTTGTGTCTCACTGGATAGTGTTACTTTATAAATTGAATGTATTTAACTCAACTATTTTAACAATTAGAAACTGGGAATTATTTCCTTGTGAAGGTTACTTTATATTATATTAAACATTTTTTCATTTTTCGAATTTATTCTATGAGTTAAATTTCAGGTCTGTATTTTATAAAGCTTTTTTGTAATAGTTCTATTCTTTTAATTTTTCAGAAATGACTTTATACACTATCAGACTATTATATTGTATTTTCTTTTTACATTTTACCTTAGCCTTCCTTTGGAAAGCAATGAAGTATATTGAATGTACAGAAAAATTTACAATTATGTATTAGACACCAGCAGAATGTAATGCATTTTCTGGCCCGCTACGGCCTTCGTCAGCATTCTTTGTGTCTCACTGGATAGTGTTACTTTATAAATTGAATGTATTTAACTCAACTATTTTAACAATTAGAAACTGGGAATTATTTCCTTGTGAAGGTTACTTTATATTATATTAAACATTTTTTCATTTTTCGAATTTATTCTATGAGTTAAATTTCAGGTCTGTATTTTATAAAGCTTTTTTGTAATAGTTCTATTCTTTTAATTTTTCAGAAATGACTTTATACACTATCAGACTATTATATTGTATTTTCTTTTTACATTTTACCTTAGCCTTCCTTTGGAAAGCAATGAAGTATATTGAATGTACAGAAAAATTTACAATTATTAGACACCAGCAGAATGTAATGCATTTTCTGGCCCGCTACGGCCTTCGTCAGCATTCTTTGTGTCTCACTGGATAGTGTTACTTTATAAATTGAATGTATTTAACTCAACTATTTTAACAATTAGAAACTGGGAATTATTTCCTTGTGAAGGTTACTTTATATTATATTAAACATTTTTTCATTTTTCGAATTTATTCTATGAGTTAAATTTCAGGTCTGTATTTTATAAAGCTTTTTTGTAATAGTTCTATTCTTTTAATTTTTCAGAAATGACTTTATACACTATCAGACTATTATATTGTATTTTCTTTTTACATTTTACCTTAGCCTTCCTTTGGAAAGCAATGAAGTATATTGAATGTACAGAAAAATTTATTTACAATTATTAGACACCAGCAGAATGTAATGCATTTTCTGGCCCGCTACGGCCTTCGTCAGCATTCTTTGTGTCTCACTGGATAGTGTTACTTTATAAATTGAATGTATTTAACTCAACTATTTTAACAATTAGAAACTGGGAATTATTTCCTTGTGAAGGTTACTTTATATTATATTAAACATTTTTTCATTTTTCGAATTTATTCTATGAGTTAAATTTCAGGTCTGTATTTTATAAAGCTTTTTTGTAATAGTTCTATTCTTTTAATTTTTCAGAAATGACTTTATACACTATCAGACTATTATATTGTATTTTCTTTTTACATTTTACCTTAGCCTTCCTTTGGAAAGCAATGAAGTATATTGAATGTACAGAAAAATTTACAATTATTAGACACCAGCAGAATGTAATGCATTTTCTGGCCCGCTACGGCCTTCGTCAGCATTCTTTGTGTCTCACTGGATAGTGTTACTTTATAAATTGAATGTATTTAACTCAACTATTTTAACAATTAGAAACTGGGAATTATTTCCTTGTGAAGGTTACTTTATATTATATTAAACATTTTTTCATTTTTCGAATTTATTCTATGAGTTAAATTTCAGGTCTGTATTTTATAAAGCTTTTTTGTAATAGTTCTATTCTTTTAATTTTTCAGAAATTACTTTATACACTATCAGACTATTATATTGTATTTTCTTTTTACATTTTACCTTAGCCTTCCTTTGGAAAGCAATGAAGTATATTGAATGTACAGAAAAATTTACAATTATTAGACACCAGCAGAATGTAATGCATTTTCTGGCCCGCTACGGCCTTCGTCAGCATTCTTTGTGTCTCACTGGATAGTGTTACTTTATAAATTGAATGTATTTAACTCAACTATTTTAACAATTAGAAACTGGGAATTATTTCCTTGTGAAGGTTACTTTATATTATATTAAACATTTTTTCATTTTTCGAATTTATTCTATGAGTTAAATTTCAGGTCTGTATTTTATAAAGCTTTTTTGTAATAGTTCTATTCTTTTAATTTTTCAGAAATGACTTTATACACTATCAGACTATTATATTGTATTTTCTTTTTACATTTTACCTTAGCCTTCCTTTGGAAAGCAATGAAGTATATTGAATGTACAGAAAAATTTACAATTATTAGACACCAGCAGAATGTAATGCATTTTCTGGCCCGCTACGGCCTTCGTCAGCATTCTTTGTGTCTCACTGGATAGTGTTACTTTATAAATTGAATGTATTTAACTCAACTATTTTAACAATTAGAAACTGGGAATTATTTCCTTGTGAAGGTTACTTTATATTATATTAAACATTTTTTCATTTTTCGAATTTATTCTATGAGTTAAATTTCAGGTCTGTATTTTATAAAGCTTTTTTGTAATAGTTCTATTCTTTTAATTTTTCAGAAATGACTTTATACACTATCAGACTATTATATTGTATTTTCTTTTTACATTTTACCTTAGCCTTCCTTTGGAAAGCAATGAAGTATATTGAATGTACAGAAAAATTTACAATTATTAGACACCAGCAGAATGTAATGCATTTTCTGCCCCGCTACGGCCTTCGTCAGCATTCTTTGTGTCTCACTGGATAGTGTTACTTTATAAATTGAATGTATTTAACTCAACTATTTTAACAATTGGAAACTGGGAATTATTTCCTTGTGAAGGTTACTTTATATTATATTAAACATTTTTTCATTTTTCGAATTTATTCTATGAGTTAAATTTCAGGTCTGTATTTTATAAAGCTTTTTTGTAATAGTTCTATTCTTTTAATTTTTCAGAAATTACTTTATACACTATCAGACTATTATATTGTATTTTCTTTTTACATTTTACCTTAGCCTTCCTTTGGAAAGCAATGAAGTATATTGAATGTACAGAAAAATTTACAATTATTAGACACCAGCAGAATGTAATGCATTTTCTGGCCCGCTACGGCCTTCGTCAGCATTCTTTGTGTCTCACTGGATAGTGTTACTTTATAAATTGAATGTATTTAACTCAACTATTTAACTATTTAACTCAACTATCCAGTGAGACACAAAGAATGCTGACGAAGGCCGTAGCGGGCCAGAAAATGCATTACATTCTGCTGGTGTCTAATAATTGTAAATTTTTCTGTACATTCAATATACTTCATTGCTTTCCAAAGGAAGGCTAAGGTAAAATGTAAAAAGAAAATACAATATAATAGTCTGATAGTGTATAAAGTCATTTCTGAAAAATTAAAAGAATAGAACTATTACAAAAAAGCTTTATAAAATACAGACCTGAAATTTAACTCATAGAATAAATTCGAAAAATGAAAAAATGTTTAATATAATATAAAGTAACCTTCACAAGGAAATAATTCCCAGTTTCTAATTGTTAAAATAGTTGAGTTAAATACATTCAATTTATAAAGTAACACTATCCAGTGAGACACAAAGAATGCTGACGAAGGCCGTAGCGGGGCAGAAAATGCATTACATTCTGCTGGTGTCTAATACATAATTGTAAATTTTTCTGTACATTCAATATACTTCATTGCTTTCCAAAGGAAGGCTAAGGTAAAATGTAAAAAGAAAATACAATATAATAGTCTGATAGTGTATAAAGTCATTTCTGAAAAATTAAAAGAATAGAACTATTACAAAAAAGCTTTATAAAATACAGACCTGAAATTTAACTCATAGAATAAATTCGAAAAATGAAAAAATGTTTAATATAATATAAAGTAACCTTCACAAGGAAATAATTCCCAGTTTCTAATTGTTAAAATAGTTGAGTTAAATACATTCAATTTATAAAGTAACACTATCCAGTGAGACACAAAGAATGCTGACGAAGGCCGTAGCGGGCCAGAAAATGCATTACATTCTGCTGGTGTCTAATAATTGTAAATTTTTCTGTACATTCAATATACTTCATTGCTTTCCAAAGGAAGGCTAAGGTAAAATGTAAAAAGAAAATACAATATAATAGTCTGATAGTGTATAAAGTCATTTCTGAAAAATTAAAAGAATAGAACTATTACAAAAAAGCTTTATAAAATACAGACCTGAAATTTAACTCATAGAATAAATTCGAAAAATGAAAAAATGTTTAATATAATATAAAGTAACCTTCACAAGGAAATAATTCCCAGTTTCTAATTGTTAAAATAGTTGAGTTAAATACATTCAATTTATAAAGTAACACTATCCAGTGAGACACAAAGAATGCTGACGAAGGCCGTAGCGGGCCAGAAAATGCATTACATTCTGCTGGTGTCTAATAATTGTAAATTTTTCTGTACATTCAATATACTTCATTGCTTTCCAAAGGAAGGCTAAGGTAAAATGTAAAAAGAAAATACAATATAATAGTCTGATAGTGTATAAAGTCATTTCTGAAAAATTAAAAGAATAGAACTATTACAAAAAAGCTTTATAAAATACAGACCTGAAATTTAACTCATAGAATAAATTCGAAAAATGAAAAAATGTTTAATATAATATAAAGTAACCTTCACAAGGAAATAATTCCCAGTTTCTAATTGTTAAAATAGTTGAGTTAAATACATTCAATTTATAAAGTAACACTATCCAGTGAGACACAAAGAATGCTGACGAAGGCCGTAGCGGGCCAGAAAATGCATTACATTCTGCTGGTGTCTAATAATTGTAAATTTTTCTGTACATTCAATATACTTCATTGCTTTCCAAAGGAAGGCTAAGGTAAAATGTAAAAAGAAAATACAATATAATAGTCTGATAGTGTATAAAGTCATTTCTGAAAAATTAAAAGAATAGAACTATTACAAAAAAGCTTTATAAAATACAGACCTGAAATTTAACTCATAGAATAAATTCGAAAAATGAAAAAATGTTTAATATAATATAAAGTAACCTTCACAAGGAAATAATTCCCAGTTTCTAATTGTTAAAAACTATATAGTTCTGAAATCTAGAATACCTAAACTATCAACCCTATTAGTCCATATTAAAGCACCATTTCGATTTTGACCCATTTTCGGATTCTGAAAGTAGGACTATTTTTTAGTAGAAATCTCATAAATTCACTTTCAGCTATGCTCCATTACAAAATATCTATACAAATTCTGAATAAAAATTAAATAGTTCTGAAATCTAGAATACCTAAACTATCAACGCTTTTAGTCCATATTAGAGCACCATTTCGATTTTGACCCATTTTCGGGTTCTGAAAGTAGGACTTTTTTTAATTGTAATTCATTTCCGGGCCAAATTGTTTAAATAAAAAATATATGTTTTATTAATTAATTAGTATTGTGGTTATTTTGTTGAACTATTTATGGTTTTTAATCCAAATTTTTAATATTTTTAATTAGGCTTAAGTTCATGAAATTTAATTTTCATTAAATTATTCTTATGAAGAAAGGAATTTTACAACATGAAAATTAATTAAAATTGTTATTGATAATCTTTCATTCTTGACGTGGCTCGGGCTCGAACCCTGGCCGGCAGGTTACCATGACATGTTTCGATCGCAACCACTCGATCTCCTCAGATGGATTTGCCGTCTTGCACTCGCAGCCATCGACGACTGCTGACGTCAATAGTCAAACATCAATCCTTAAACCAAATTGTATTTTAACATTTGGTAGATCGAAATTTGCTTTCCTGAATGATTATCCATTTTAATTGATTTTACATGTTTTTTCCTTACTTCTGTTTTTTGAAAAACAAAAAAATGTACTTGGACTTCAAGAAAAATTCTTGACAAAAGTACGAAAAAACAGAAGTAAGGAAAAAACATGTAAAATCAATTAAAATGGATAATCATTCAGGAAAGCAAATTTCGATCTACCAAATGTTAAAATACAATTTGGTTTAAGGATTGATGTTTGACTATTGACGTCAGCAGTCGTCGATGGCTGCGAGTGCAAGACGGCAAATCCATCTGAGGAGATCGAGTGGTTGGGATCGAAACATGTCATGGTAACCTGCCGGCCAGGGTTCGAGCCCGAGCCACGTCAAGAATGAAAGATTATCAATAACAATTTTAATTAATTTTCATGTTGTAAAATTCCTTTCTTCATAAGAATAATTTAATGAAAATTAAATTTCATGAACTTAAGCCTAATTAAAAATATTAAAAATTTATTAATTATTCTGAATTACCGTTTTTAAATTTATTTTTGTTTCAAATTATTTATTTTTGGCAAAAAACATCCATTCTGTTGTCTTAACAGTCTTTGAGTATGAACTATGTTAACACAAGTTGCATTAATTTGAAAAATAATGCCTTGTAACTTTTAAAATGTATGTTGAAGTTAAAAAAAAACTAATGATTCAGATTAAAAGGTGGATAAATTCTGAGTCATTTAAAAAAAAAAAATAATTAAATTTGCTCTTACCGTTCCAAAGTTATACCCTTTTTAAGTTTTGTACCCATTTTGTGAAATTAAAAATATTGTAATGTGTTTGCCAGTTATGCATCGAATTTGTTTTAATGTTAGATATTTTTATATTAGATATTCTTTCAAAATATTAAATATGGGGTTTTTTGTTTTGTTGCGCAAACTTCAGCAATGCGAGCCCAAAAAACTCTAGCCCCCGTATTTATAAATGATTATTAAATTGAACAAACGTTTATTAAGGCAAATTTTCGTACAAAACTTGTTTTGTAAACCTTTATTAAATGTTTAAAATTTTTTTAAATACGGGGCTAGGCAGTTTACATCTCATACCCCAAAAAAAATTAAAAAAAAAAACTATTTTTTTTAGCTTTTTAATTATTTATTAGAGCTTTTAAGATGAAGCTCTATGCCTGCAATAAATTCTGAAAGTCATCCAATTGCTTTAATAAACTTAAATCATTGAGAGGAGCGTATCTAGGGCAAGTTTTAATGTATATTCTCAAAATAAATGAATTAAGCTCAAGTTTATGAAGGTTTGCAGCTGTTTTGAAAAATGCATATTTTAAAAAAAATTTTAATTTTCATCATCCAGCTTGTCCGATTAATGGCTTCAGGAGCGTTTATTGTCGTAGGGGGTCAGATCTATCACCCAAAAATAAGGCTCAGTTGAAGCAGTTCTTTGTTATCTTCTCTTGGGTGCATTTCCTAAAGTTTCGCTTTTATAAAAAAACTTAAATCTTCGCGTATATATTTCATTTTTAATATTTTGAAAGAATACCTAATATCTAAATATCTAACATTAAAACAAATCCGATTTATAGCTGGCAAACACATTACAATATTGTTAATATCACAAAATGGGTACAATCCTTAAAAAGGGTAAGAGGAAATTCAATTATAGTCAACTTTTTAAATTGAATCAGAAGAACTTAAATATAAATTTTAAAATTTAAAAAGCATTATTTTCCAAATTTATGTTAAATTTACAAAAAAAATGTCATTAAGGGGACCCAAATGAGCATAAAATAACCGAAACTTAAAATTTTTGCACAGAGAAGTAAGATTGAGAGGTTTTATTTAAAAAAATTGACTTAGTAATAATGCAAATCGTGCTAATGGGCCGAGTAATGAACAAAATGCAAAAAATGTCGAGAAATCTCGATTTTTGGGTTAAATTTGGTTTTAGCGACATCTAAACCTCTTCCGAAAAATCACAAAAATACTTTACAAAGAAGCTTTCGAAAAAAGGTGGGGCATTAAATATTTTTTTTTTCGGGACACACTAATGGCCATTTTCTAAATGTATCAAAAAACTGGCTGTTACTTAATGTCAACATAAATTTATTGGACCGATAAACTGTCCGTTAACGATTTTGGTTTTCTCAATATACCGACAAAAAAACAAAGTTTTCAGCTGGCAACACCACTCAAAATACATGTTAAAGTTGGAAGTCAGCTGATTAAATTTATCTGTACGGCAAATAAAAGGAAATTAAATAATTGGTAGATGAGTGCCGGTTAGCTTTGCGATAAAATCGAAGCAAATGAGACATTGAGAAAACCAAATTTCTTTAATGTACAGTTTTTCGTTGGGAAAAAAGATAATCGCCTAATGAGAAAATGGCCATAAAGGTGCTATCACATGGGATGTATTTTACATATGTACTGTCACTTTTCTTTCCCATATGTAATTCCGTATGCTTGTCAAAATTTCCATTTTACATACGATTCATTATTTTTGCTTTCACACCTGCTTATGTTTTTCCTTATGACATAACCTATAAATGTAAACAAAAGCTGTTGTTTACGTTTCAAAACAAACCAGCTGTTTTGTTTATGTTTGCCACAGGAAAATAGAGCGTGTTCTAATCGAAAAATTTACATATGTATTTCCACATGCAAAGTTTCATATGTATCACACGATGTGTACAACTTTTACAGATGGAAAATTTGACAGTACATATGTAAAATACATCCCGTCTGATAGCACCTTAATGAGTATGCTTCTAGAATCTAGAAGCAATTTTTAGTCAATTTGACATTTGTTTCTCCCACATGCCCAATCAAAAAAAAAAAAAAAAAAAAAAAAAAATCGCATAATTGTTATACCACTACTAATACATATTTTTGTTTTAGGTTAACAGAAAAAACTTTATTTATGATGGCACTTAAAAAATATTGTGCGGTCAAAAACGATTTTGGTAACATCCAATGCCTTATATGCCATGCAACATTTAAGGAAGGAACGGAATATGTTATAAAACGGCATTGCGATCGTTTTCATAATAATATAAATAATTTAAATGATAAGGAAAGAGAAGACCTGTTTTATAAAAATAAAACCATTTTTTTAAAAAAATTGAAAAAATGGTTATTAGAAGAAGTTTATGAACAAAAATCAGTTCCCAAATTGAAAAAGGAGATTTCAAATTTAGTAAGTCCCCTTTTAGACAGGCAAAGTTTACTTTGCAAAGTCTTGTGTAGTTCTCTTTTAAACTTTGTTTGGTGTTTAGACACACAAAGTTTAATTTGACAAATTTTTGTATACAGGGTTGATAAATGGCATTTTTTTAAATGTACTTAATACCGAAAAAAATTTACATATTTTACGCTAATTGTACTTAATGCCAAAAAAATATTTTTTACAAGTTTTATTATTTGCATTACAAAAAATTTACATTGAAATGCACTTGTGCTATACATTTATATTTGAAATATACCTTTGGCAATTAACAAAAAGAAAAATTAAGTGAATAATAAGGAATTTAGACGAAGAATCTTGAGCTTGTTTTTTTTAGATTTGAAAGTGGAACAGGTTAAAAAAATGTTTAACCTACCCAGTTAAAACTTCGCCTGCAAAATAATGTGTTAAGTAATCAGGAAAATGTTAAAATACTACTTCCAATTCTTCTGAAAGAACCAATGAATTTTACAAGGGATGTCCCAAAATGAATGCATTTTTATGTAAGTCATTATTTTTTTCCTACATACATCTGAAAAATAAGTAGTTATAGAAGTAATTATAGTAGTTAGAAGAAAGCTACTAAATAATTAGTGCAAGAAGCTATTCATTTTAAAAAAGTGGGCGAAGTTTTACTGGGTAGTAATGCCCGTAATTTCTACTAAAATTATCTAGCTGTGTATAGATATCTATGGTGCAAGGAATTTTTCATAATTTTAACACATATGACTTGCTGTTGAATCTGCAGCGCTCAAAAAACCAATAAAACAAACTGAAACGTTTTGTATTAAATTCACGATATTATGAGTATATTTATTTCATTTTACTTTACAAACTAAGTTAATGTAATGTGATTAAAAGATTTAATTATTTTTGTATTAAATGGCGGAGGAGCAGTAAAAAAAAATCACATTTACAATCTTTCGAGAACAATTGAAGACGGAAGTTAAAATTAACAAAAGAAGATGAAAATAAAAAACTGAAATTTTTATAAATAACAAAGAGTTGCCACTTCATTCAGAAAGAAAGAAAATGTAAAAGTTAAATAATATTACCATATTACAACACTCCTCCATAATAATATTATTTTGATAATTTTTACGATTCAATATTAAGTAATTTCCTGAAGAAATAAAACTTTGTCCTAAGAAGATGTTTCGTGAATACATCAGCCATTTGGTCATCGGATTGAATATATTGTAACTGTATGTTCCCTTCCTGGACTTGTTGTCTTATAAAATGATATTTCAGATCAATATGTTTAGACCTTTTCGTTTCCAGCTGCTCAGCAATACATTTAGCCCCTTGATTATCAACATATATCACGAATGGTTTAATCTGGAGAGTTATTTTAAATTCATCTAACAATCTTTTTAACCAGATACCCTCTTGTGCAGCAGTACTCAACCCAACATACTCCGCCTCTGTGGATGATAAACTGATGGTTTTCTGCTTTGTAGTTTTCCATGACAGCAAGTTTTTATACGATTTAAAGCAATATCCAGTTGTGCTCTTTCGGTCTTCAGACTCTCCCCAGCTTGCATCTGAGAAACCACATAAAGGGATACCTTGCTTTGATTTTTTATATATTAGCCCTTTATCCTTAGTAGCATTTAGATAACGAAATATTCTTTTAACTGCATTAATATGTATATTTCCGAATCTTTCTTGATGTCTGCTCAGGGTGTTAACTGCATAAGCGATGTCTGGTCGTGTCCAGATACTTAAGTAGAGCAAGCTCCCAATTGCCTGCCTATACTTTTGTTGGTTCCATTCTGCACAGTCATAGCTTATATTTCCAGCATCCCAGTTTTTTTCAATAGGAGTATCTTTGTGCTTAGAGTTCTCAAAACCAAAACGTCTCAATAAGGTGGTTAAATTACCAGTTTGATCTAATTTCAAAATCTCATCTTCAAGTTTCGTTATACGCATTCCGAGAAAATCTTTCAGTTCTCCCATGATCTTGATTTCAAATTGCTTTTTCAAAAAACATATGATGCTCTCAATTTCCTTATCGTCATCCCCACATATAAGGATGTCATCAACATACAGAAGCAAAAAAATATTCTTGTGTTTGTATAAACAGTGGTCGTTTTCCGATCGTACGAAACCATATTTTGAAATCTTTTTATTAAATTCGTTGTTCCAACACAGTGCACTTTGTTTCAACCCATAAATTGATCTTTTTAATTTACATAACTTACCATCAAATGGTGGAGGTACTGTCATGAAAATATCTTCCTTTAACTCTCCGTTTAAAAAGGCACATTTTACGTCCAATTGATGAATGATAAAATTATTTTGAAATGCCATTGAAATAAACGTACGTACTGTGACACTATTAGCTACTGGTGCATATACATCACTATAGGTATCTATCCCTTGCTTACAGCCGCGTGCAACTAATCTCGCTTTCTTACGGATACAGCCATCACTGCTTTTCTTAATGCTGAATACCCATATGGCATCAATTCTATTCTGACCTTCATCTTCAACCAGCGTCCAGGTTTCTCTTTCATTAATCATGGCCACTTCATCGTTTATTGATTTTCTCCATTCCTCATCTTTATAGGCCTCTTCAAATGTATTGGGTGTCTCAGATAAAATGGTAGAGTAAGCACACATAGCATCTTCATATACTTCATAGTCGTCCAAATATTTTGGTTTTTTTCTTAAACGTGTTTCTTGTTGTATATCTACCACATCATCTGTTTTATTCTCTTTAGCTTCATCAACCAATTCGACTGCCTCCTCCACTTTGTTATCTTTCTTATTTTCTCTTTTATCTGTTTTCTTATCATTTTTCTGATCTTTCAACTCTTCTTCACCTTTATCTATTTTGTTATAATTTTTCTCATCTTTCACCTCTTCTTCATGATTTCTCATTTTAACATTTTCATAATTTAAAAACCTTACATCCCTGCTATTTGTTACCTTTTCGTTTTCATCATCATAGAATCTGAATCCATTAGTTGTATAGCCAACCAGCTTCATTTTTTTCGATCTTGGTTCGAACTTGCCTTTTTGAGTTTGTTTTGGGATATTAACATACGCTTCACTTCCGAATGGATGTACTTTACTAAGATCTGGTTTTTCACCATACCATAACTCAGCAGGTGTTTTGCCTTTATCAATTGCAGATGAAGGACAACGATTTGTTACATAAGCCGCATGCTGAATTGCTTCACTCCACAGCAATTTTGGTAAGTTTGACTCGAGCAATGCACATCTAGTGGCATTTACAACTGTTCTATTGAACCTCTCAGATACCCCGTTAAGCTGTGGTGAGTAACGAATTGTAGTTTCTATAACTATGCCATTTCTCGAACAATATTTTACAAATTCATTACTTTTGTACTCTGTTCCTCCATCTATTCTCAGAGTTTCAATTCTACGATTAAATTTATTAAATACTTTTTCAGCGTAATCTCTAAAGGCTTCAAAAACTTCGGACTTATTGCGCAATGTATAGACTACTGCAAAATGTGAGAAATCATCAATGAATGTGACGAAATACCTTTTATTATCATGGCTTAAAATATTTATGGGTCCAACTACATCACTGTGCACTTTTTGCCCACAACGAGTTGCTATTTTTCTTGTACCCTTAAATGGGGACTTTATCATTTTACCACCCAAACACGTCTCACATTCAACACCGTTCTTGTAATAACAGCTATGACCAAATTTTCGATGTAATTCACCTGTGTCTGGAGTTGCCTCAACTTCAAAAGTGTTTGTGCTGTTGATTCTGAAAATCTGTCTACTTTCATCGTTTCTGATCTCAACTGTACCACCACAAAAATTTACACTGTATCCCTTTTTTGTTATTTCTTTAACTGAGATTAAATTTTTCTCTAAACCTGGTACCATCAGTACGCCTGTCAAATATATAGGGCCACCTTCAGTTTTTAACAACAAATTTCCTTGGCTTTTACAAATCAAGTATTCACCCTTTTTGGCGATGTTTATTTTCGATGGCTGTTTTAACTGGCATGTGTCATTCATATATTTAAACAATTTTTCACAAACCATGTGATTTGATGCACCTGAATCTAAAATAAACTTCGTAGACTGTTCATTTTGAGCTACATTACACTCATCTACCATAACTTCACAATTAAAAGTTATTGGGCTAAAATCTGCACACCTTGCGTTACCTCCTCCTCTATGACTGTGAACACCACCACGATTATTCTGTTTGTTGTCTCTGAATTTATTTTTGCAATATTTACTGGTATGACCGAACAAATTGCATTTAAAACATATGACTTTTTTCATTTCTGGACAATCTTTGATTTTATGATCGCCTTTACACTTGTAACACATTGTAAATCAGTTCTAAAAGCACCATTGTTACACTTTGAAACATTTTGTTCGTTTAATTTAAGCTCCTCTTTCAGTAGACGACTTGTCAAATTATTTAAATTTCTTTCTGAAGCAGTTGTACTTTCCCAGGCCGTACTAAAATTTGAATATTCCGTTGGGAGGCTTGAAATAATTTTATTTATTACCATGGTATCTGATATTTCTTCACCTTGTGCCTTAATTTGCGCCAGAACACATTCAACCTCTGCCAGAAAATTCTTCACATTGTAAGAAAATTCTAACCTAAAAAATTTCTGCATCAAAAATTGTAGTTGTGTTTCATCTTTTTGCTGGTATAATAAGCACAGCTTATCATAAATTTGTTTGGGTGTTCTGCAATTCAAAATATTCTTCAATTCTTCAGGCTCCAACGAAGAAACTAAAACTCTTGTTGCCTTTGCGGATCGCAAATCAAAATCTCTTAGAACACCATCATTACTCACTGGCCTCACCTCTGAACCATTTACAATACCCCAGGCATTGATACTTTCTAACAGCGCCTTCACTTGGAAACACCATACTTCAAACCCATATTTCTTAATGCTGATAATCTTAATGTTTAAATCTTCCATCTTCTATTTGTTCTTGGGATACTGGGCCCATAACCTGTTGAATCTGCAGCGCTCAAAAAACCAATAAAACAAACTGAAACGTTTTGTATTAAATTCACGATATTATGAGTATATTTATTTCATTTTACTTTACAAACTAAGTTAATGTAATGTGATTAAAAGATTTAATTATTTTTGTATTAAATGGCGGAGGAGCAGTAAAAAAAAATCACATTTACAATCTTTCGAGAACAATTGAAGACGGAAGTTAAAATTAACAAAAGAAGATGAAAATAAAAAACTGAAATTTTTATAAATAACAAAGAGTTGCCACTTCATTCAGAAAGAAAGAAAATGTAAAAGTTAAATAATATTACCATATTACAACACTTGCTTAGTGGTTAAAGTGTATTATATGTTCCACCATCGATAAAAATACAAATGTTGTCATATTTAAAAGAAAACTTAAAGGAAAAAACTTATATGGGCATTTCCTCAGAATGGTCTACCAGGATGAAAAAATAAAATGTTGATTATCATCTTCTTTTATTGTTTATTATTTAAAAAAAAAATTCTATGTTTTTTTAAAATAATGGTTTCATAGCATATCTCAGCTATTTTACTTGAGGAAATTACGCTGAAAACTGGAACATTTTATATTTTCTAAGTATTTAAGCTACTTCTAAAGACATTTTTATATACTAATTTTACATGGAAAAAATATGTTATATTAACACTCGTTCTTCATAATCTCTCCATTACAATCAATTGTAAAAGGAGTATTAAGATTTTTAATAAGGAAATTTGAAGATATTTATGGTAAAATGCATGGTGATAATAATAAAAAAACATATGGAAAAATCATACGTTCGCGACCCGTACGTTAGCGTCCGGTACATAAGCCAATTAAAAAAAAAAAACCAAGAAAGATATTCTATTTTGTAAATACTGGATGGAGACCTACATTAATACACTCTTAAACTAAATTAATCACTTTTGAATATTACGATCCATTACGCAGATTTTTACATTTCACTACTGTCAGCCAAAGTTGACTTCTATTTTGCGTACGTTCGTGACCACATGTTTATAACTATGTATTATTATAAAAAATTTAAACTCGATGAATCCATCCATCTTTTGCACTTAACTTAGAGCTACCCAAATGCTATCGAATCGCCAAAAAAAATGATAGGAAAAGTTTTGTTTTCTATTGTATACATCAAAAGCGTACGAACGTACGTTAGTGACCCCAAGAAATGCCCATATATAAAATATTTAATTAAAAAATTACAACAATCAGGTATATTAAGGAACATAAAATTATTATTTTTAAAGAAGATGAAGGTTCGGTTGGTGTATGAAATTAGTTTTGTAACATATTTCTATTTGTAATTTTTTTTTATTTTAAACTATAGCAACAAGATTCATAAGACTGTAACAATAATGTGTTTGAATTAAATTCGATACAGTATTTACATAAAGGCGATTTCTTTGCTTTGTTGTTATCATATTTTGGTAGGAAAAAGCGTTTGCAATTTTTAAATTGTACTAAATTTGCATTGGAGTACTTTATTACTTTTGCACTGCTAATAAATAGTAGTAAAAAAGTACAATTGTACTAATAACTTTATCATCCCTGCTCAGAAATAAACTACGAACGAAAAACAAAAGGAATTTGCGAGTACAGCAAAGAGCGTACTCCCCCGCTATTCTCTTTTCCCCTTCCTTCCATAAACTCAAGACTTTGCAAAGTAAGCTTTGCCTGTCTAAAAGGGGACTAATATTGGAAATTGTTAAGAAAGGAAGACCATTGTGGGATGGTGTTTTTATCAAGCAATTGCTGAAAAAAATTTGGGAAAGGCTTAATTATAACACTAAATTTATAGAGTATCTTCCCCTGTCCAGTCAAACTGTAGGCCGTCGTACTGTTCAATTAGGAACATGTGTAGAATCTGCAATTAGGGAAAAAAGTAATTAATTGCGAATTTTTTTCAATTTGTTTAGACGAAAGCACTGACATAAATGATCTGTGTGAAGTTGTAATTTGTATTCGATGCGTAGACAGCGAATACAATATTTTTGAGTCAATGTTTACTTTAGAAACATTTTATGGAAATGTAACTGGTACGTTGTTGTATGACGTTGTCACAGAAAAGCTTCTTTCCATTGTAGACATAAACAAATTTGCTGGAGTCTGCACAGATGGAGCGAATGTAATGTTGGGCAAATATAATGGGCTTATAGGCCAATTAAAAAAACACGAATTTGCAGTTCATAATTTTCACTGCATAATTCATCAGACCGCTCTTGCATCGAAATTCATAAGTGATACCCCAGCTATGAAGACAGCAGAGGACATAATAAATAAAATTCGAGGCGGACATCAAGCGCTTACCCACCGAAAATTTGTAACCTTTTTAAAAAATAAAAATGCTATGATCTGTGACCTGAAAATGTTTACAGAAGTTCGGTGGCTAAGTCGCGGTGATTGCCTGAATAGACTTTATGATTTAAGAGAAGAAGTTATTCAGTTCCTAGAAACTGAGAAAATAGAAATAGTTTTAGTACAGTGTTTAAAAGACAATAATTTTATTTTAGACTTAGCTTTTTTGGCAGATACGACAAGTATGTTAAATGAACTAAATTTGGAATTGCAAGGAAAAGAACGCAATATTTGCGACTTGTCAAAAATCATTCACAATTTTAAAACAAAACTTTTTCTAATTTGCTCCCAAATTAAAACTGGTGATTTTTCCAATTTTCCAAAAACTTCACTTGTTTATAGAAATCTCGAAATCGACAAAAGATATGAATATGCCGAAATATTTGAAACACTTTTCAATAATTTTCAAGACAGGTTTCAAGATTTTGTAATTTTACAACCGCTATTAGATCTTTTCGAAAGTAAATGCTCCAGACGAAAATAATATTGTAGAGTTCTGGAAAGATTTGGATGGCGAGTTCTATCCTGAACTAAAAAAAAATTCATTTAAGTGCCTCTCTTTATTCGGCACTACTTACCTATGCGAACAAATTTTTTCGGATTTAAAATTTATTTGTTCCAAGCAACGTAATAAATTAAGTTCATCCCATTTGAAGAGCATTCTACTATTACGAAACTGCCATAAAAGTATAAATTTAGAAGATTTTATTTTATAAGTTGTATAACACAAGGGAACAAAATTAAACATTTTTTGTGTTGATAGAAAATTTTTAGCAGTTTTTAGGGGGGGGGGGGGGGGGGTGATTTAAAACCACGTGAGATAAGGCCATGATGGCTTTATCCCTCGTTCAATAGGCAAATAAATCCTTTTTATTTTTTTTTTCATTTGAATGGGCGATAAAGCCATCATGGCCTGATCTCACATGGTTTTAAATCAGACCCCGTTCTTTACCAATTCAATGTCGCTGATTTTAAAACTGCACTTTTTTCTATCAGCTGTGATTTGCGTGCAATAAAATCTTTATTTTTTACAATTGTTTATAAGATATTTGAACCTGATTTAGAGCCAAAAAGCTTCCGAATAAAAAAAAGGTGCAGTTTTAAAATCAGCGACATTGAATTGGTAAAGAATTGCTACAAATATTTTATCAACACAAAAAATTTTTATTTTGTACCTTTGTGTTATACAACTTATAAAATATATTACTAACATTTTATTTCGGCTGTATTCTCTCAATTTTTTACTCTCTGGTACTCACTAATACACAACCAAAAAATTTTTGCAAATGCCTGATGTAAAGCAAAAACACGAATAATTATTATTATTATATAATTGTTACTAACAGAAACAATACATTCCTTGTTCTGCAAATGTGGGAATATAGTGGTAATCAGTGCTTAAATTTTGTGTCTGATGAAATTACCTTCTCGATTCCAATGAATGCATTATTATTCTTTCGAAAATAATGCATTATTTTTTTAATTATTTATGTAATCAATTCCTCATTTTCCCGCTGCGTTGTTTACTGTAAATGAATTTGAGAGTCATTCATAAGTCCCAATTTACACTAGGGACATTTCTTGCCGGACATTTTTTGAATTCTCTTTTAATCTTACCCGAAGCGTTTACATATGAAGCATTAGAAGTCAGACAGAAATTAATAATGTAAACTACGAAAAGTAAGAAAGAGAAATTAAAAAATGTCCAGTACAGATAGTCATGTACTACACACTCTACCTTTTCGACCCCTCGCCGTCAAACTTCGTCTGTCCGGCAAGAAATGTCCCTAGTGTAAATGGGGACTAAATAACAAAACAGTGGAATAACCAGGGTTGTCAGATTGATTTTGACCTTTTCCGCCAAATTCAATGTCAAAAATCGCCAAAATCGCCAAAGCCTTTGTTTACAAGTTTTTGACAATAAAATACATATTTTTTAAATTATTAAAAATATTTTTTATAAATCCTAAAAAATAAATTAGTTCGGTATCGCTAAAATACGCCAAAACTTCAAAAAAAGTCGCCATAATATATATTTTGTTTAATTTTTATATACAGCGAAATAAAAATTGTTAGTAAACACAAAAAAGGTAGGATATTTACTATAAAATAATTTTTAGTAGTCTACTTAAAGCAGTCATAACCACTCCATAGACTCGCGAGCAGTCAATAATTGTATTTTTCACACAGACACGGTCGGCAATTCACATGTACACAACAAGTTTGTTCGCGCCACTCCATAATCTAGCGAGGCAGTCAATAATCTTATTTTTTACACAGACACGGTCGGCAATTCATATGTATAGAACAACTTTGTTTGTTGCTTGGTTATCACTGACTTAAAGCAACAAATAAAGAATTTTTGCGGTTAGTACTAAACAAATATTAGAAATACAATAGTTGCACTTTTATTATATATCTAAACGCTTCACCGGCAAGACTCGCTATCTTCTTATTTGGAATACTTTGTGAGGGTACTACATTTATTCAACGAAAGTACAAAAGAAGTGCAACATGTACTATTCCCATTCATATAACTTATAACTCCTAATAACGCGTCTAGAAGTTCGTATTGCATTCTAATTTGAAGGCGAGTTTTAGTGGAGTTCATAGTTTCAATACAGGCATTACTAGTTGTAATTACCGCATATAAAGGACAGCTAAAGTAAAGTCCTTGAAATTGAAAAATTTTTTCCCTCGTAATTTGTTCACAATTCCCTTAGATTTTCTCACTTTATTTTTGCTAGGGAACAGAACATGTATGTAAGTAGCTCCTCCTATAAATCGAATATAAATGGTTAATAAAGTTAATAAGGCACAAACCGATATATTGCTCAACAAAATGCAAAACAACAGGCCGATTGCCTGCGGATTTGTGAAGCTTTTGATTGACTTGTTGGCAGAATTTTGGAAAATATTTTAGTACATTAAATTTAAAAAGTGCAAAAAACTAACGTTGTAATTAAACTATCCCTCCAGTACTAAATATTTTGCTTTATTATTTTAACTTTTCTTCAAAATATATACTTGTATATTTTTGAACCAAATTTTCATTGATTTTTAATTTTTTTAATCTTTCTTCTTTTTTTACACTCACTGGAACTGATAGCGTGGAAAACTTTTCACATGAGATTCACGATTGCTTTTTTCCCTTCGAGGAGAATGAAAATTTCATGGGAACAAAAATTCCACTTGTTATTCACGATAGGGGTGATAAGTGTTTTAAGGAATTCTATTTATTGATTTTTTCAAGTGCAATTTTTAATATAAAAAACACTTTTCTAGAAGATTTTCATTCACTTCATCAGCCATTTGAACATACTTTCAAATACCTATCATATATATGATTGCCCGAAATTTCATTCAAAATACGAGAATTAAAATAATATTATTTCTAAGTATTGAATTTAATGAATTTCAAAACAAATTCATAGGTCATCAAAAATAGCCAGTTGGCGATGTTAACAATTTTATAAATCGCCAAAAAATCGCCATGTCGCCAAATCAAAAATTAGGTCGACAAAAATGTTTGAAAATCGCCACGTTTGGCGAGAAATCGCCACATCTGACAACCATGGGAATAACCCGTTAGAGAGAGCAAGTTTACAAAAAATATTCGAATAATTTTTGAATTATTGAATGTCCATACATTTATTTGAATACATTGACATAATATGTGTGTAAGCTTGAGGCTTCTTTTATTTGTAAGAGTTAAGCTTACACATACATACGTAATGTGTAGGTACAGAAATTTTACATTCAAATTATATTTGAATATTTCATTCATTTGATTTGAGTTGACTGAATTGAATGAGTTTTTATTCGTTTTGTCTTTGGTTATTCTTTCATTTGTTTCTTTATTATTGGGTGCTCGACACATTGTAGTTAAAAAAGAAATGAGTGTGTTGAAATTGGTTTTTATTTATTATTAGTATTGTGGTTATTTTATTGAACTATTTATGGTTTTTAATCCAAATTTTTAATATTTTTAATTAGGCTTAAGTTCATTAAATTTAATTTTCATTAAATTATTTTTATGAAGAAAGGAATTTTACAACATGAAAATTAATTAAAATTTATTGATAATTTTTCATTCTTGACTCAATCTGGGCTCGAACCCAGGTGTTTACGGACAGGTTACCCTGACATGTTTCGATTGCAACAACTCAATCTCCTCAGAGGGCTTGCCGTTTAACACTCGCAGCCATCGACGACTGCTGACGTCATTAGTCAAACATCAATCCTTAAACCAAATTGTATTCAACCTTTGGTAGATCGAAATTTGCTTTGAACGATTATCTATTTTAATTTATTTTAACATGTTATTCCTTTACTTCTGTTTTTTCGTACTTTTGTCAAGAATTCTTCTTGAAGTTCAAAGTATGTACATATTTTTTGTTTTTTTTTTTTTTAATTTTTTGTCTTTCTTATTCGTGTTGACCTTTTCAGCACAACTTGAAGGACAAATGCAAACATAGAGCTCGTGCCTTAGCTTTAACAATTATTAGTATTGTGGTTATTTTATTGAACTATTTATGGTTTTTAATCCAAATTTTTAATATTTTTAATTAGGCTTAAGTTCATTAAATTTAATTTTCATTAAATTATTTTTATGAAGAAAGGAATTTTACAACATGAAAATTAATTAAAATTTATTGATAATTTTTCATTCTTGACTCAATCTGGGCTCGAACCCAGGTGTTTACGGACAGGTTACCCTGACATGTTTCGATTGCAACCACTCAATCTCCTCAGAGGGCTTGCCGTTTAACACTCGCAGCCATCGACGACTGCTGACGTCATTAGTCAAACATCAATCCTTAAACCAAATTGTATTCAACCTTTGGTAGATCGAAATTTGCTTTGAACGATTATCTATTTTAATTTATTTTAACATGTTATTCCTTTACTTCTGTTTTTTCGTACTTTTGTCAAGAATTCTTCTTGAAGTTCAAAGTATGTACATATTTTTTGTTTTGTTTTTTTTTTTTTTTTAATTTTTTGTCTTTCTTATTCGTGTTGACCTTTTCAGCACAACTTGAAGGACAAATGCAAACATAGAGCTCGTGCCTTAGCTTTAACAATTATTAGTATTGTGGTTATTTTATTGAACTATTTATGGTTTTTAATCCAAATTTTTAATATTTTTAATTAGGCTTAAGTTCATTAAATTTAATTTTCATTAAATTATTTTTATGAAGAAAGGAATTTTACAACATGAAAATTAATTAAAATTTATTGATAATTTTTCATTCTTGACTCAATCTGGGCTCGAACCCAGGTGTTTACGGACAGGTTACCCTGACATGTTTCGATTGCAACCACTCAATCTCCTCAGAGGGCTTGCCGTTTAACACTCGCAGCCATCGACGACTGCTGACGTCATTAGTCAAACATCAATCCTTAAACCAAATTGTATTCAACCTTTGGTAGATCGAAATTTGCTTTGAACGATTATCTATTTTAATTTATTTTAACATGTTATTCCTTTACTTCTGTTTTTTCGTACTTTTGTCAAGAATTCTTCTTGAAGTTCAAAGTATGTACATATTTTTTGTTTTTTTTTTTTTTTTAATTTTTTGTCTTTCTTATTCGTGTTGACCTTTTCAGCACAACTTGAAGGACAAATGCAAACATAGAGCTCGTGCCTTAGCTTTAACAATTATTAGTATTGTGGTTATTTTATTGAACTATTTATGGTTTTTAATCCAAATTTTTAATATTTTTAATTAGGCTTAAGTTCATTAAATTTAATTTTCATTAAATTATTTTTATGAAGAAAGGAATTTTACAACATGAAAATTAATTAAAATTTATTGATAATTTTTCATTCTTGACTCAATCTGGGCTCGAACCCAGATGTTTACGGACAGGTTACCCTGACATGTTTCGATTGCAACCACTCAATCTCCTCAGAGGGCTTGCCGTTTAACACTCGCAGCCATCGACGACTGCTGACGTCATTAGTCAAACATCAATCCTTAAACCAAATTGTATTCAACCTTTGGTAGATCGAAATTTGCTTTGAACGATTATCTATTTTAATTTATTTTAACATGTTATTCCTTTACTTCTGTTTTTTCGTACTTTTGTCAAGAATTCTTCTTGAAGTTCAAAGTATGTACATATTTTTTGTTTTTTTTTTTTTAATTTTTTGTCTTTCTTATTCGTGTTGACCTTTTCAGCACAACTTGAAGGACAAATGCAAACATAGAGCTCGTGCCTTAGCTTTAACAATTATTAGTATTGTGGTTATTTTATTGAACTATTTATGGTTTTTAATCCAAATTTTTAATATTTTTAATTAGGCTTAAGTTCATTAAATTTAATTTTCATTAAATTATTTTTATGAAGAAAGGAATTTTACAACATGAAAATTAATTAAAATTTATTGATAATTTTTCATTCTTGACTCAATCTGGGCTCGAACCCAGGTGTTTACGGACAGGTTACCCTGACATGTTTCGATTGCAACCACTCAATCTCCTCAGAGGGCTTGCCGTTTAACACTCGCAGCCATCGACGACTGCTGACGTCATTAGTCAAACATCAATCCTTAAACCAAATTGTATTCAACCTTTGGTAGATCGAAATTTGCTTTGAACGATTATCTATTTTAATTTATTTTAACATGTTATTCCTTTACTTCTGTTTTTTCGTACTTTTGTCAAGAATTCTTCTTGAAGTTCAAAGTATGTACATATTTTTTGTTTTTTTTTTTTTTTTTTTTTTTTTATTTTTTTAATTTTTTGTCTTTCTTATTCGTGTTGACCTTTTCAGCACAACTTCAAGTGACATGTTTCGATTGCAACCACTCAAAACGGCAAGCCCTCTGAGGAGATTGAGTGGTTGCAATCGAAACATGTCAGGGTAACCTGTCCGTAAACACCTGGGTTCGAGCCCAGATTGAGTCAAGAATGAAAAATTATCAATAAATTTTAATTAATTTTCATGTTGTAAAATTCCTTTCTTCATAAAAATAATTTAATGAAAATTAAATTTAATGAACTTAAGCCTAATTAAAAATATTAAAAATTTGGATTAAAAACCATAAATAGTTCAATAAAATAACCACAATACTAATAATTGTTAAAGCTAAGGCACGAGCTCTATGTTTGCATTTGTCCTTCAAGTTGTGCTGAAAAGGTCAACACGAATAAGAAAGACAAAAAATTAAAAAAAAAAAAACAAAAAATATGTACATACTTTGAACTTCAAGAAGAATTCTTGACAAAAGTACGAAAAAACAGAAGTAAAGGAATAACATGTTAAAATAAATTAAAATAGATAATCGTTCAAAGCAAATTTCGATCTACCAAAGGTTGAATACAATTTGGTTTAAGGATTGATGTTTGACTAATGACGTCAGCAGTCGTCGATGGCTGCGAGTGTTAAACGGCAAGCCCTCTGAGGAGATTGAGTGGTTGCAATCGAAACATGTCAGGGTAACCTGTCCGTAAACACCTGGGTTCGAGCCCAGATTGAGTCAAGAATGAAAAATTATCAATAAATTTTAATTAATTTTCATGTTGTAAAATTCCTTTCTTCATAAAAATAATTTAATGAAAATTAAATTTAATGAACTTAAGCCTAATTAAAAATATTAAAAATTTGGGTTTTTATTTATTCTTGCAGACCTCTAGTGTGAAGTTAAATTTTGAAATTTATGAATAACAAAGTTCTGTTAAAGCACTAACATAACACTGTTAACCATACAGAATTGTGATATATGTATGTATTCAAATTGGAAATAAACCTACATTTTGGATCAAATAAACTGGAAAAAATAAACTGCTTAATACATATCCCGCTTATCAAAAACTTTTATTATTTTAGGTATATAATAGCACTTTTCATGTTTTTTTTTATTTTTTAAATTTACAATTTCTCTGGAATATTTTCCTGAATTCCATGAAAACGGTAGGAGACGGGCGGATGAAATTTGTGGACAAAGTGGTCTTTTATCAAAACTAATTATCAGAAGCTTCAACAAATTCCATCAAATTTCATCATCCCATCTCCTCCCGTTTTCCTGGAATTCATCTAACAGTGAATTTCCAAATTTTAATATATGGACAAATTGAAAAAGTCATATAAAGACGCAACACCTTAAAGCTTCTGATAATTAATTTTGATAAAAGACCACTTTGTCCACAAATTTCATCCGCCCATCTCCTCCCGTTTTCCTGGAGAGAAATTGTAAATTTAAAAAATTAAAAAATCATGAAAAGTCCTACAGCCGTATTCATAGCAAAAAGTTAGCCACAGTTTGTACACTACGTATAACGAGCTGCTAACTAGAATGCTGATTAAGCTTAGCAGCTTGTTGGCACAGAGTTAATTCATAACGAACTTTTCTCCATCTGCCAACTTTTAATAAATCAACTCCGAATTTGTATGATGCCACATTGTATTACTCAAAAATGCAACACGTTTTGCATTAATCATCGCTGAATTTGTCATTTTTTCCTTTTTTTGTTTTTCCCTTCACATATAAAAATTTTAAAAAGTTTTTAAAATTAAATAAATAAAGTAAAAGACAGTAAATTAAAAAAAAAAACAAATAATTAAAAAACGAACAAAATTGTTTGACATTAAACGGCTGTTTTTCACAAGTTGATAAACGTTTGGCAGCTCGTTAACAAGAGATTAGCAAAACGTTAGCCAGAGTTTGATTAGTGTATTATGAATAAACTTTTTGCTAACTTTATGCCAAATTTTCGTTACGAATACGGCTGCTATTTTATACCTAAAATAATAAAAGTTTTTGATAAGCAGGATATGTGTTAAGCCCTAAACTTTTTTCATGCCCATGTGATTCAAACAATGTAGGTATAATTCCAATTTGAATACATATATCACAATTTTATTTATAAAGTAGTAGTCCAAGCAAAACCAAGTCAGCACTGGCAATAAAATCATCCTTTATCCCACTTAATATATAAGTGTAAAGTTAGCATATTTGTTAGTTTATGAATTCGTGAGTTTAAGTAAATGTTAGTAGCGCAATTACAAAAGACGCTAAACAATATACATATGTACACAGAAAAAATTATTTTTCCAATTCAAACAAAAAATTTGTAGAATCAAACAATTTTTTGTCTAAAATCGGTCCTACAAACAAATTCGCATATTCAAACATTTTATTTGCATTTTGTTTATTGAAAAAAAACGCCGATTTTTTCAAACAAATAATTTTACAGAATCAAACAAAAAGTTTACTGAAATTAATATAAATTTCAAACAAATAATTTTGCTGAATCAAACAAAAAAGTTTTGGCACAAGCAGTGACGCGCACACAAGCAAGCACTGTTGGCGAAGATGAAGCATATTTATTATATATATTTATACTCACAGTGTTTTTCTTCATCACTCACTGTTGCTTTTTCCTTTCCTTTGTTAATGAAGAAGAAATGTAACCAAAAACGGCGGCAGACCGACTCGATATGTTTTCCGCCATCATTCTATTTTTGTATTTGATGTATTTAAACAAACTATTTGAAAAAATTGAATACGGGATTTTGTTTTTTTTTACCAACTTTGAAACAAACCAAAAATTTATTTTGTTTCTTATTATGTGTTTTTTCTGTTGTTTAAAAAAATGAAACGTTTTTTTTACCTGCTATTGTTTTTGTTGTTTTTTTACTACAAACCTCTTCACGCTATTTTATCATTTTTCTTATTGCTGTACTTTTTTAAAGCGTCCAAAAATAGACTGCATGTGTTTTTTGTTGTAGTTCTTATATTTCACATAAAGAAGTGTTGCTTACAATTAATAAAAAAATGCAAAAAGACGACAACATTAAAGAGCGTTAAATATTTCATACAAAATTATGAAAACTTCAAACCAATAGCGCGCTTATTAAATTTTTGAAGAGTTGTCCAGATTTTTGTTGGTTAAATAAAAATCAAACAAAAATATTGATTGAATCAGCAAAAAAATTTGTAGAAATCAAAAAAATTTTCAAACAAGCGTTTGTTTGAAAATAATTCGGCAATAATTTTTTCTGTGTATGTATATAAAAAAAATAAGTATTGATTTACTGAGCAGAAAAGTGAAGAGAAAGCTTCAAACGAAATGAATTATTATGGTAGAGTTAGCCGAACTTCCACGTCCCCTAGAAGAACATCTGGTTCGTTTTGTTATTTGCAAACAATGCAAATGCTTACTGAATTTAAGTGTCACGTTGACGGAACGTCTCGATCTGTATAAAACAGATTTTTATGCCGTTGTTACGTGACACTTGTAAAGCAGTGATGGGCTGCTTGTATGTTAAATTGAATGCAGGAATTTTTTCTCTTTTTTTGGTACTTTTTTCAGTATGACTATGGAATTGCGCCAAATCAACTTAAAATACAACATATTTCCATATAAACAAATATATATGTATATATATACAGTCAAAGCCCGGTATAACGAATACGCAGTTTAACGAATATCCGATATAACGAATGGCCAAATTTTTACATTAACTACCTTGTATAGCGAATGGCAAAAAAAAAAAAAATAATCCCGATTTAACGAATGACAAAGCAAAATAAAAAAATCGTAATAGAACCGTTAGATTTTTGTATGTGTTTTTGGCTTCTTTGCTATGTATTAAAGCAACACGTGTGATGTGTTGCTTTTTTCGTTAAAGTTTCAGTAGCTTTGTTTGGTTCATTGTGAAAACGAGATGTCACATCGAAAAAGAATCTCTTTTTTAAAAAATTAAAGATTTTAGAAAAGTGTAAGAAAGGTGCAAATCTTTCAGTAAGGGTTGATTCACACACGTCAAGTTTGACTCGTCAAGTCTTGAGTTTTTAAGAGAGAGGGGAAAAGATATGACATTCGCATTTCCCTTCTCTCCTTAAAGTTCAAGACTTAACGAGTTAAACTGGAAGTGTGTGAACCGCAGTTGATATTTCAAAAGTATGGAATAACAAAATCTTATTAAAGTTTTATATCTACACCAAATTATGAATACAATTAAATTTTGATGTTTTTTAAATTGTGAACCACCATTTTTTATAAAATTTTAAGGTAAAATTACTGATCGATATAACGAATATCTCGGTATAACGAAAGGTCTGAACATTATATCATTCGTTAAACCGGGCTTTGACTGTATATATATATATATATAAATACTAGCTGGCCGCCCCGTCTCCGCTCGGTAGCTGATTACTAATGATCGATGGAGCCGTTTTCTCATTTTAGATAAATCGAAAAAAGTGGGCGGGGCAATATTTTATTTCCGTAAAAACCTTAGTTGGACCGATCATTTTAAAGAAAAAATCTTCCAAGTCAAATAAATAGAAAAAGTGGGCGTAAAGTAGGCGTGGTAAATTGTTCTTTCGATGAAAACTCAAAATGGGTTAATACGAACATTTGGAAAAAAAATTGTCAAATCGATGGAGCGGTTTTCTGATTTTAGGTAAATCGAAAAAAGTGGGTGTGAAAGTGGGCGTAGCATAATTTTCTTTCCGTAAAAACCTAAGTTTGACAATGGCGATTATTTTAAAGAAAAAATTGTCCAAATCGGTCAAGTAAATAGAAAAATTGGGCGTTAAAGTAGGCGGGGTAATTTTTTCTTTCGTTGAAAACTTAAAATGGATTAATACCATTGGTGTCCAGCCCATACCACAATTGTGGAAATAAATTCACACACATTCTTCACACGCATTCTTACGCTCTTTCATTTAGTCCACGAGAGTACACAATTCAGTCGTCGATTACCAAGCGACGAGTGCACATGCGGCGGATGCTTACATATTTTTTGTATTATTATTAAGAATTTCTGTCTCTTTATTCGCTAATACTAATAAAAAGCAATACAACCACAATTAAAATTTTGGACGTCACTGATTAATACGCACATTTGAAAGAAAAATTAGTCAAATCGATGGAGCCGTTTTCTGATTTAAGGTAAATATATATACATATGTTTATGTTTAGATGTACAAAATAAACCAATGCATATACACATACAATGTAAAACAAATAAAAGTTTTCACGTGGTATCAAAACCTTGTTTTACATATGTATGCTAAAAATATAAATGCTAAAATATAAATTTGTTTATTGTAAATCTTTAATATAAATATTAAACTATTAACGTTTTTTACATACACAAAATACTGCTTTAATACCATTTAAATCACTTGGTACTTTTTCTGCACAGCGGACACCATTAAAACATTTTTGACACCCATCACTGTGTATTGTTTTATGTATATTATTACTTTTTGTTTATGTATGGGAAAATGGACTACTCCATGGACTGGTCCAATGTAATGCAAGCATGGACCATGTCATTCTTAAAAAGTGTTTGTAGTGAGACGACATGTCTTCGTTTTTTAACGACGTGCTTTCGTTTTTAAACGACTTCAAAACTAATCCTCTTGTTAACTCCTCCTTTGTAGTCCAAAGCTGGGTTATATGGTCCTGCTCTAGGACATCGTAATGTTAAATAGACCCTGTTTTTTCTATACGTTTAGGTTACTTTTGGACTAGTCCTAGTCCCTTGCGGGCTACACTTTACACGGGTGTTTGAACTGGTCCTATTACAGTACGGTGCGGTACATTACGGGTATAGCAACGTTCGCCTAACTGGGCCTTTAAGGTGAGAAAAAGTACGGAGAACAAGAGGCAAATAGTTCCAGTTCATTGCCACCCTCACAACGAAAGACCTATTAACTATATCTCATTCTAGGGATAAAGATCTGGGGATTCCTACTAGAAGAGGAAAATTTAAAAACCCTATAAAAAAGTAATAAGCAGGGAAACCATAAATATGTAAATGCATATTTTTTCTTGTGCGACCAATGAAGGCACAAACAATATATTTATCCGTTTTAGAGCTTTTTATGAATTTTGGCATCGATTTGTTAGTACATATTTTTGCATATTTTACCGTTTGCAGCATTTTTGTGCCTTTTTAAGGCATATTTTGATACATGTCCAATTTTTTTTAGATGCTTATAGGAGCTTTCGCAGGAAATAATTTTTTTTTTTTTCGAAATTCTGTTACAAACTGGGTATTATTTCCCTTCGAAGGTAACTTTATATTATATTCAACATTTTTTTATTATTCGAATTTATTCTATGAGCTAAATTTCAGTTATGTATTTTATAAAGCTTTTTTGTAATAGTCCTATTCCTTCAATTTTTCAGAAATGACTTTATACACTACCAGAGTATTATATTGTATCTTCTTGTTACATTTAACCTTAGCTTTCTTTTGGACAGCAATGAAGTATATTGTATGTACAGAAACATTTACAATTATCCTCGAGCCAACAATGTCGATACTGCGTCGCTCGAATTCATCCATTAGTCTCTTCTGCAGCTCTGCTTTATTACATACAGTTGGTAAATCGATCTAACTTGGTCAACTCTATCTTGAACTGTTCCACTTTTAGTTCTTCAAATTTCATTGCTGTCTATTTAATTTATTTATTTATTTTTCTTTTTTTTTTACTTTTTTCACTCTTATTTATTTTCTTTTGCAATCCTACTTCTGACAGCAATTGTTACGTAACTGCTTTTTCAATAACGTATTCGGTTTATTTCCTTTAAAATAAGCCTCTTGAGTTCTTTTCTTGCAACTTTAATAAAATAAAATAAACACAACACTTTAATTTATAACACTTATTTCTTATTCGGAATGTTTTCCGAAGGTTCGAGGCTTTGCTATTAACGATTAATACATCAGCGATCTATGGTTACATAGTTGCATCACTTATACTATAGCTTTTAAACGGACTTTTTAACATTAAATTACTTTTATACTAGAGCATTCTTGACATTGGGATTGAAGTAGATTGATGTATAACAATTTTTCAATAACAATGTAAACAAATAAAATTACTTATAACTTCAAGATAACTAATAAATACATGATAACTAATAAATACAAGATAACTAATAGATACAACTAATTCATAACTAAAGATACTTTCGTAACAATATTTATGCACGCCTGTCTTGAAAGTGAATAGTTTTTTTCTCTCGAAATTTTGCTTTCCCCATTCATTTTTTAGAAAAAAGGGAACAAAAACAAAGAGGGATATTTTATTCACGATAGGTGTGATGAACTTTATTTTTTAAATTTCACATGAAACAAAATTAGTACAATACTTTAAGTAAAAATGAACGAAATCGGTTCATAAATGAGCGAGTTAAAGACAAATAACTATCTTTTTCTTCCCGGTACATATAATGGGTTTGACACAATAGCGTCTATACTATATGAGTAACCAAATTTGAATCAGATATATCTTTTATATCTTAATATGAAAACTTGCTAAATCCACTTTTTATGTAAATTGAGATTTTGATGCCGTGTGGTAGTGAAAGATGCGCCTAATCGACCAGCATGTAGTTCTTCTTTAATTTGAGTCTTGAAATGTGTAAAACCAACTATTTTTTGGTTTTCCTCACAAGCTTCAAATATAATATGTATATAAAAAGTTTTTTCTATCTCCTGTAAAATGAGCTGAAAGGGAGTTCGCAGGTTTTCATACTAAGCCGACGATATGTTAGGTAGATAGGCTGGTGTAAAATCAACTTCGCACCCTAACCCAGAGTCCAATAGGGTCCATTGTGGTGCCTTATGAAATAAAAAAAAAACTAAAAAGAAAAGAACAAAAAAAAGAATAAAAGCACAAGAATTAGTGGAAGATAATTTCAGACTAAAATGAAAACCAACAGTACTAAACATGATAGCCCTTATTATATCCTATTGCAAGAGTCCTGTCAATAAAAAAACAAATTCCCTTTCTACGCATGTTTTCCAAAAGAACATTTTATATCTCTGGACACTTTCAGTTTTCTAACCACTTCCTTCAAAAGCTTGTAATTCCTATTTTAAAGAACATTTTTGCTACATTTAAAATTTCCTTAAATGTTCTTGTCTTACAGAAATAGTTATTTACTACATTTTCAGAATCTAGTCCAAAAATGAAGCTGCTCTGCATATAAAATTTTTTGAAGCAAAGTACGAACAACTTTTTTTTTCTAAATAGTTTTTATAGTTTTCTATACACAGGCTTTCAAGGTCATTAATTAAATGTAAATAAAAGATTATTTATTTCATTATCAATAAAATCCGACGTTTCGCTGGTATTCTTTCCAACTTCTTCAGGGATTGAGTTTTATTAAAATCTGGCAACATTGTAAAGATACAAAGTAAAAAAGTAGTCAATAATAACAATAATTATAATCTTAATTTTTTGACAAATTAACTTACAATAATCTTTTTCGTCAGTTTACATCATTTATAAAATATATCACAGTATTTTGTATAGGTGGACAACACAACACAAAACTTAAAATATTAAAATAAATATATGTAAATTTAAAAATTATCACAGAAAATTTGTCCTTTTTAGATCACAGTTGTTATTATTACTAAAGTATTGCAATGGTGTAGTTTGCATTTGTATTGTCTTTGTCTTCTTTTGTGTTTATTGCACTTGTCGATTTTTGTTGTATTCTTAAGCTCTCCAAGGTGTATCTCTTATTTTCCCTTTTCTCTTTATCTAAAATTCTCACTTTTTCAAAGTTTGGCTTGTGTCCGTTTTCAATGCAGTGTTGTGTTTTTATAAAAATTTTAAATTGTGTTAATTTTGACTCCTTTTCTTTTAACATCTAGTTCGAAATTTCAGAGCATCAGACATTTAACATTGCCTTACTTATCGGATTTGAATTTATTGTGGTGTTTATAGAACACGAGCGCCTTACTCGTCCGTTTAACTTACATTAGAAACAAAAACAAATTTCGAAATTTTGTTTTTGTTTTAAATGTAAGTTGAACGGACGAGTAAGGCGCTCGTGTTCTATAAACACCACATATATCTATTTCAAACAAATTTCCCGTAATTTTTATCCCGAAATAGTGTGGGATGCTGAGATTTTTGTCCCGGGATATTCCCTAATAATATGGTTGTGGCTTCTTGATGGAGGACTAATTCAACCATAATATGGTTGTTGGTGACAACAATATGGTTATATTAAACATAATATGTTAAATTTTTTTTTTTTTAATAGTTTTGTTGGTGGTGAACATATTTAAACATGTTTTTTTCTGCGTGTAGGGCCTGTTGTAGATTGGTTGCACTCCATATATAACAACTGTTTATTAACAAACCCTTTAAGCCCAAAATAAGCCTTATCTCTAAACACAAATTTGCGATAAAACATCGATTACTGATTTTCAAAGAAAATGTTGTAGCTTTGTTCAAGCGTTTATCAACTTATGATGATTTGCATGAGTATACTGATCATAAATGTCAAAAAGTGTGCGCACTATGTCAGTTCTATCAGGATAAAAAACCACCCTTTTACAAACATTTCTTTTTATATAACGCACTTGATCAAAAAGAGGGTATTACCTCAAAATTTATGCCCTCTTGTTGTTAAAGTGCGATATATTTTTATTGTTTTGAAATTTGTTTATTATTAATTTTGGTTTTTTATTTAAAAGTTACTATTTAAATGATATTTTGTCAAACATTTTTACATATCGATACCATCCCATAAGAATGTATTAAGCGACATTTCTAAAATTGTGTAGGAAACGAAAAAAACGTCTCATTTAGTTATTTATTGATGTATTTTATTGAAAGGAACATATTTGGAAAGCGATTTTCAGAATACAAAACTTGGCATCATTGCAAATCCAAAATTTTAATCAGATAAAAAGTTTTTGTCGCTTCGTACATTTTGTGGACAAGACATTGGCGCTTGATACAGTGGTAAATGGCGCTTAAAACATTGGCATGGACACAAAAAATAAAGGTTTGAAATAAATTGTGTCGTTTAATTCATTTGTTTTTTCTGATAAACAATAAAAAAAAAACCCATATATGTAAAAGTAACAAAACATTTATTTCAAAACAAAAATTCAAAAATTACACTTAGAGATCAAACCGGAAATTTTAAGATTATTAATAATCATTTTGATTGTCAGACAAATCATCTCCTTCGTCTGTCTCTGCCAATTCGTCTTCCTTCTCACCAAATGTATTTTTAATAATATCATCGTATTCTTGTATGTATCATAATCTGGAGTGTTATAAGCGACAAAAATGGATCAAGTTCTAGTTGGATGAGTGTGCTAAGCGACATCTAGCAAAATTTTTGTGTGGACCTTTTGTTGCTTACAACAATTACATTTTTAAAAATGTGGCTTAGAATAATTCTTTGGCGGATAATACAAATTTCAGGGAGCAACATTATTCCAGTGATAAAACTTGACGGTTGATACAATTTCATTTTCTTTCTAGTTTCCTTTGCATCCATGATAGGGCAGCGAAACCCAGGCCAAAATGTGGCGCTTAACTTCTAGTATAGTTCCACATCAAAAAGTCATTTTCGAAAAAAGTGTCGCTTAATACATTCTTATGGGAAGGTATCGATATGTATATATACTTAACACAGGGGTCTAATCACCGCATACCATATCGAGCAAAATGGATCGAAATTATTTATTTTGGTATCATGAAACTCGATATCTACTGATATGTATTGAATTTGAAATAATAGCATTCGATATCGAGTAACTCGACATTACATTTATCGAGTTTTCATTCGATACGTCAGTGTCTATCGTGTGCAAAAAACTTCGATAGTTTATTCGATACGATAGTATCGAATGCGGTGATTAGACCCCAGTATGAAAATGCATCTATCTTAGGATAATGGCAGTCGTGATCGAATAATGTTTCGATTGTAAAGCAATTTTTTTTCTTTTCTTTCCGTCGATTGATTTACATGTTCTTCCTTACTTCTGTTTTCCGGTACTTTTTGTCAAGAATTCTTCTCGAAGTCCAAAGGACATTTTTTGTTTTTGGACTTCAAGAAGAATTCTTGACAAAAAGTACGTGAAAACAGAAGTAAGGAAGAACATGTAAATCAATTAAAATAGATAATCATTCAAAGCAAATTTCGACCAACCAAAGATTAAATACAATTTGGTTTAAAGACTAATGTTTGATTATTGACTGCCAGCATTCGTCAAAGGCTGTGAGTGTTAAACGGCAAAACCCTCTGAAGATATTGAGTGGTTACAATTGAAACATGTAAGGGTAACCTGTCCGTGAAAGCCTGGGTATGAGCCCCGCGGCAGCCAAGAATGAGAAATTATCAATAAATTTTTATTAATTTCATGTTTCAAAATTCCTTTCTTCATAAAAAATAATTTAATGAAAGTTAATGAACTTTAGCCTAATTAAAAATATCAAAATTTGGATTCAAAACCATAAACAGTTCAACAAAAATAACCGCAATACTAATTAAACAATAATAGTTTTAATTTTGCATTTCAAACTTGCTTCATTGCACAAAAAGTGGCAAATGAAGCAAAACAATATTTAGAAAACTCTTAAATTATGAGTATGAGCCAATGTTAGATCTGAAATATATTGTTACGTTACTGCCGTTCAACTGGTTGACCTTAGGGTTCCGTTGTTCTTGGTCGAATGGATAACTATGATGCTTAGCAGCAGAGTTATTCACTCGGACTGGGGAAACGAACGCTTAAGGAAATCAGTGACTAGGGGGACCCCACAGGGGGGAGTTCTCTCTCCCTTATTGTAGCTCTTGGCCGTCAATGTCGTTCTGAGACGTTTTGACAGAATGGGTCAGAAGGTCGTGGCCTACGCGGATGATGTGGTGATATTGGTGTCGGGCAAGTTTCTGTCGACAATTAGCGACATCATGCAAGGGGCGCTGGGCGAACTGGCGGCATGGGCAAGTGACAGGGGACTGGGAGTTAATCCGGAGAAGACGCAGTTGGTTCTTTTCACTAGGAGGTACAAGGTGGAGGAGTTTAGACTGCCGGTACTGGGAGAAGTGGAGCTTGGACTATCTGATAGT
The DNA here is from genome assembly GCA_930367215.1 of Pollenia angustigena. NCBI lineage: Eukaryota > Metazoa > Arthropoda > Insecta > Diptera > Polleniidae > Pollenia > Pollenia angustigena. Next base: position 203,294,890 of record OV884059.1, read on the forward strand.
GCTAAGTATCTGGGGGTTTTTCTGGACAGCAAGCTGTCATGGGGTAGGAATACTTAGGAGAGACTCAAAAGGGGTCTCAATGCCTACTATGCTTGCTGATCATCGATAGGTAGGAGCTGGGGACTCCGGCCGTCAGTGGTGGGATGGCTGTACACTTCGGTGGTTAGCCCCATTCTTACGTATGGATGTTGTGTTTGGTGGGAGTCATTGAGATTGGCAAGTCGTAGAAACCTTCTTTCTTTTCTGACAATAATGTTCCATATATGCTACCATTCGTGCGGGTTTTTGTTCCATTCTAAAAATATATGCAAAAATGTGAGAAGTTGTCGATTTCCTTTCTAAACATGTTGCAACAATAAATGGCAAATTTGTTCCATTTCTTACCCGCAGTTATAACTGAGTGTGAGATAATACCCTTTTTTGCATCTGCGTAAAGTACTTTTTTATGCAAGCAAATATTTTTTTCTTGTGTTTGCGGACAATTTGCGTTATGTTGTGATTTTTAGTTATATTGTGATGGATATAAAAACTTTTTGTTTTTCGTTTATTTTACTTTTATTATATTTTTTTTGTTGCAAAATTTTTAACAATAGCTGACATTAATTATTAAAAATCAGTGCTGTTAACGCTTATTGGAATTGTAAGAAAATTTAATGTTGAAAATTGCTACAAGCGTGGTGAATATCGCTTTTAGTACAAACTTTGCATTCAATATTTAACACGCTAAATACACATTAGTGTTGAGTGTAAAACGTAGCTATTATTTTGTTCCATTGTAATATAGAAAAATGTATCACTTTGTAGGGTTCGTGTAACCTAATAAATATATTACACAACTATAATGCATCATTATTTTTTAGAAAAGAAAACACCATAAGGCTCAGAGGTGTGCTTCAATTGGCATGACAGGTGCCATGAGAAGTACTCCTCAGGCTGCCCTGGATGTCATTCTACATCTTCTGCCTATTGAGCAGTATGTGATGGGAATGGCGGCCAGGAGCATTCTTAGACTGAGGGAGTTAGGACTGACGAGGAATGACACTCAGGGTCACTCACGGATCCTGGTGGCTATTGCCTGGGACCGTCGGGATCCACTGATTATGTTAGCACCAGAGTGGATTTTGGTCGGTTGTCAGAGGTAATAATGCCCTCTAGGGAGAGCTGGTCGGGCAGGAGCAGATTATTTGGTGGATTTGCTATTTTCACTGATGGCTCGAAGATTAGGGGCACGGGTGCAGGGGTCTACATTGAGGATCTGAACATAAGAAGGTCATATAGGCTTCCTGACGACTGCAGTGTTTTTCAGGCGGAGGTTCTGGGGGTCTGGAGGGCCGTGGAACTGATGAGGGCTCGGAGGTCACTGTATATGTGGACAGTCAGGCGGCTCTTATGGCCGTAAGGGGCTGTTATGTGAACTCCAGGCTGGTTGATGATTGTAGGAGGGCTCTGAGGGGAGCCTTAGGGGAGTATTTGCTAAGGTTGTGCTGGGTGCCGGGTCATTGCGACATAGGCGGCAATGAGATTGCTGATGAGTTGGAAAGACAGGGCTCAGAGATGGAGGATCCTGACTGTGTGGAGGCGGTTAGGCCTCCATTGGGATTCTATTTTGGTAGAATTAGGGAATGGATACTGAGCGTGACCAATCGGGCCTGGGGGAGCCGAACGGACTGTCGGGTATCGCGGACACTGTGGCCGGTGCTTTGGAAGTCCAATTCGGTGTCGCTGTTGGGCAGGAGCAGGGTCTGCGTTAGGACCATGATAGGAATTATCACGGGCCACTGTATGATAGGCAGGATGGCGGTGAGGATGGGATCCGACTTATCGGATATATGAAGGTTGTGCCAGGACCCTGAGGAGTTGGAGTCAGTTGAGCACTTTCTGTGCCACTGTCCCAGATTGCAGGGTAGCAGGTTGAGGTGGCTGGGCAGTAGATTCCTGGGCGAATTAGGGGATGTCTCGGGTTGCGGAATCGAGAATCTGATAGGATTCGTAATGGGGATGGCCTGGCTGCGCGAGGGGAGACTGGGTGCTAACCGCACGTAGGGCGGATTTGGGATTTCTCTCGGGGTTGGTCCTTTACCTTCTTTTTTTTCCTTTCTTTCTACCTATCTTTCGGATCTGTCTTGTGCTTTCGCTGCTTATTTCACCTACTTTATGCCTTCTTGGCTATCTCTAATTAAGGCGTCACAATGGACCATATTGGTCTCTGGGTGAAGGTGTGAAGGAGACTTCACACCGGCCTTTCTACCTACCTACCTACCTACTGCCGTTCAATAACGTTTTGGTTTATTTCCTTTATAATAAACCGTTTCGAGTTCGTTAATTGCAATTCAAATAAAACTAAATAAAACACAACACTTTAATTACTGTTTACAATTTACACAACTTTATTTAGAACTTAGTCACTTCAACAATTGTAATTTTATATTGCAAACTCTATTAATGATCTGTCAAACAAAATGCTAATTTTGCCATGGTTTAAAGTTATACTACATTTACATTAGGCCGAAATCTTGTAGATTTGATTTAAAATCTTCTTCGAAATCAAGTGCGTTTACATTATACTTTTTTGACATTAGCGCGATTTTTTTTTTGTAACAAAACAACTGACTAAAAGTTTTTTCGTTACACATACAAACACGAAAAGAAATATACATTAACAAATTTGCATTACCTTTTATTAATAATTAACGATATTTATTTTATCAATATTATTCGTCTCTTATATTTTTTTAAAATTTTTATAAAACTTTTTAATTTTTGTTTTGTTTTTTTTATGTCATTGTTTTCTTGTGCAGGGAAGTATTTTTTAGTGATATATTGAAAAAACAATAGTTGCATCATTAAGTACTACTAGATTTTGAGTAGATTTCGTCGAAATCGAGTCACGAGGTAGATTTTGTTTTGTATGGGAAATCTAGTCAAAAACAACTAGATTTGGCTCGAAATCTCGTTAGTACTAAATTTTGCGTAGGTTTAAATGTAGTATTATACTCATGTGACAACGTCATTTCGCAAGTATTTATACTCAATCACATTTATCCAGAAAGCTCCAGAATGTTGCCTGTATGTTCGAGCTTTTACTATTTGATTTTAACGACTAATACATTGGCTATGTTATGAAATTTAAACTTAACGTCTACTATGTTAATACTAACGCCATCTATGGTTAAATAGTCGCATCACTTAAACTATAGCTTTTTTAACGGACTTTTTAACATCATCTAGAGCATTCTGCACATTGGGGTTGAAGTACACAGAAAAAATTTTGCCCCAGTAAACGCATTAATCAAAAATAAAATCAGTTTTAATTAAAAATTGAATCAAGTGAATTAAACGTTAAATCAAGTGAATTAAACGTTTAATCAAGTGAATTAAAAGTTTAATTGATATTATTAATTTGTATACTGGTGCAAATTAATGTTGTCAATTAAACGTTTAATACACTTGATTAAACGTTTAATTCTCTTAATTAAACGTTTAATTCACTTGATTAAATTTTTAATTAAAACTGATTTTATTTTTGATTAATGCGTTTACTGGGGCAAAATTTTTTTCTGTGTATGTATAACCTTAAGTGGTCCGTTTAAATATATTTGTGGCTTGGCAACTAATTTTCCTTTGGTTGTTGATTCATTGGCAAAATCAACTGGGACTCCATAGGTCCCTCAGAATTCACCGCCCGATCGTATCTGGACAACTTACAACGCCCACGCGCGGACTTTCTAAGGACGTAAGGATTTCTCCACTCCAGCGAAGATACCTGCTTATCTTCTGGTATAGGTAGCGCATTACGATTGCACTGCGGAAGCGGCGTACAACCTCTGTATATTGTGCCCCTAGCTGACATGCGCCTTGGACAGTTTATTTTACAAATTTGTCTTCCACCTATACTCTTGGCCTTATTACCTTGGCCTATACGGGTTCAAATCTTTTCGCCGTTAACCAGTCTTTACTGGGCTCTTCCTGCAACGAGCGACCTTCACTGACGCATTCACTTCTACACGCAGAGAAAAAATATGGTTGGGCATGGTTACGGCAACAACACTATGTTTAATGTGACAATATATTGTTGTCGTACACAAATAATTGTTATTTTTATTTAATATCAACAATATTATAGTTACTGTAAACATATCAATGTTTATCGCAATTATAAATTTGAGTATTGTTGACCGAAAAATAATTAAGGGTCTTCATGATATCGCTTAAAATTGCCATTTGTGCAAATGGGTAAACTTGCGAGACTCGTTTCATGAAGATCCTTTTTAATTTTTGTGTAATTTTAAACAATTACTGTCATTTCAAACTGAAACGTCAATAATAATAATATATTAAAAAAAAATAATCAAAAATATAATAAAAAAGTTGAAATTTGTGAATAATAAATGAAATTTGTTTTTAAACATGCATAAAGAAAGCCAAAACACTAATATGCTTATGTTATTACAAGAATTTATTGTTTGTGATTTATTAACACTTGAAGTTTTCATTGAAAACGGCGGTAAGCATTAAAAAAATTTGTTTGTATAAATGCACAATTGAAGAGCGCAAGTTTGTGTAAATTAATTCTCATACAATTTTTGACAGTTCATTTACGAGGGCGTAAGAATGCACAGTTTGCACACATTACGAGACTTATAAACGATATCATGAGGACCCTTATTATTTTTCTAACAACTTAATTATGATAACTTTCTAAACATATTATATTACTCACAACCATATCATGATATTTAATAGCCATAACATTATAACTTCCTATGCATTTATCATATTATGTTAAAGATGCAATCAAACTTTTTTTACTCTAATAATATTATGATAGCGCCATTTGTAAAATATTTTTGAATCAGTTGTGTCGTTTATTTTATATGTGAGCGGTCAAACAATTTAAAGATAAATTCCCATAAGAAATAATAAGTTTAAAGAAATTAAAAAAAAAATTACAATACAAGCGGAGTTCAGTAGTGCGATTCACTAACTTTTATTTATAACGATAATCGAATCGTTAAAATAAATATAACGAAAATTTATCGAATATGCTATTCAGTAAACTTTTTAACGATATTCGCTGTCGTCTAAAATCAGCTGTTACTTTAAGCAATTTTTTTGTCATTATTTTAGCGACAATAATTTAGGTTGTGTTTATTTAATCGATAAAATGTATTTTATTTTTAAAATAGCTTACTTACAAACAAAGATATATATATGTATATTTATGAACAAAAACAAAATCCTAAATTTAAAAATAAATTCTAAATGTAAAATTCACAAAAAAAATTTAAAAACCATAAATTAACTCTTCGTCTTACTCATGAGTCTGGCCGGACCTTTTTCAATGCATTTTGAATGCAAAAACATGTGTCACACAGGGGGTTAAGAACAATTTCATTTGTTTTTATTTTATTCTCTTTTGTGCTTTTTGTTTTTTTTTAACATTTTTAAGACAGAGATGTTACAAAAATACAGCTGTTTACTATCGTTAAAAAAAAGTTACAGAATCGCACTATCGATACTGCAAGCGAATATATATGTCGACAAATATAACGATTGTCGGTTCGTTAAAAGTTAGTGAATCGCACCACAGTATTAGTGATGTAATAGTGCAAATGCAAAATATCGTATTAAAATCCAACAACAAGACACACAGAGATTTCGTTTTATTTTTTTAAATATCGTATTAAAGTCCAACAATAAAACAGACAGAGATTTTGTGTTATTTTATAAAAGTTTGCAAGCCTAATATTGAACTCCGCTATTTCAGTTCCATTAAGAAAAATTGTAAAAAGCCACAAAATAAAAAATCGATGCAAATTAATTTCAATTTATTTTGTGTTATGACAGTTGTGAAAGGTGCTGTATCATAATATGATTGCTTCTAAATTTATTATGGTTAACATGAAGATAATATGATTACTTCTAAGCTTATTATGATTAACATGACAATAACATGATTAATTTCTTAGCTTATTATGATTAACATGATAATAATATGATTGCTTCTTAACTTATTATGATTGACATGACAATAATATGATTAGTTCTTAACTTATTATGATTAACAGAATAATAATATGATTAAGGGAAAAATATTATGATGTAATATTACGAATATATTTAGCCATAATATGATTCAATAATAATCTTAATATGATGACTACAATCATGAATCTTATAATAATATGTTGCTCTTAGAATATGTTTACCACAACCATGTTTTTTCTTTGCGTGTATCTGCCTCCGTACACTGCCTGGCTTTCAATCTGCTAAGCTGTCTTACTTGAGCAGCCGCTTCTTCACATTTTTCCACTTTTCTCTGAGGTGACGAGCACAATCGAGAAGCTGTCCCATACGAGCCTCACTTTCATACCCAACATCCAGGGTATTTCATATTCACACAAATACATGGTTGGTTTTCCCATATTCAGACTTATGTTATGACTAATCATAAAATCTGAGCCAATCAGGGGTCTAATCACCGCATTCGATATTATCGTATCGAATAAACTATCGAATTTTTTTTGCATACGATAATCACTGACGTTTTGAATGAAATTATTTCAAATTTAATACATTTCATTCGATATCGAGTTTCATGATACCAAAATAAATAATTTTGATAAATTTTGCTCGATATCGTACACACAGAAAAAAATCAAGTTAAAAACGTCGAAAACAAGGTTGATTTAAATTTTTTCGGTGGTGATTTTGCTTCATACGGGTTTCATGTTAATTCAACCTGATTTTACAATAACTGCGAACAACATTTTTTTCTTTTTATATAACTATAATTCATGTTAATTTAACATTGCAGTAAAGTTAGAACAAAATGTAATTTATATTGAAATAACAATCGGAATCACGTTGAATGAAAGTTATTTCCAGTTGAAACAACGTGAATTTCATGTAGAATCAAATGGGTTTGAGTGTATTTTAATAGTGTGAAGAAGCTTCAGACAACATTTGCGTTTATGTAAGAATAATTCAAAACCCTGTAACACATGTTTCACTTATTTTGTATTCTCCTTTGTTAACAGAAGCATCAGCAGAATCGCCCGATATGGTCATCATTCTACTTTGAAAACTTGATGTACTATTTAAATAAACAATTTTAATTAAAAGAATACGGGAATTGTCTTCTTTTTATAACATATTTTAAAAGTGAAAATAAAAAATGTACATAATTAAGTAGGTATGCATGTTAATTAAACAAGATAAACTTTTGATTTTAATACAAAACAGGTCTTTATGGGTTCAATATTGAATCCAGATTTATTTATATTTTAATTTTTTTTTTTATTTTTTTAACAGTGAATAATATTAAATAAACGTAATTTAAGGTTATTTTGATATTTTTTATTTAAAATTAATATGAAATAATGATAAATTTAAGTAAAGGGCATAATTTTTCTGAAATTTAACATGATTCTCAATCAACATTTTTCCATGTTAATTTTACATGGGTATTTTTTTCTGTGTGTATGCGGTAATAAGACTCCAGTACTTCGTCTACAATATTGCCAATTCTTAACACCACGCGTGTCTTGCCATAAATAGAAGCAGGCTCACCTGTAGCTGTTCGCAAGCTCACTCCGCTTGGTGGTTCGACAGGTTCCATCCATACTTAACGGCGACTCCTGTGATGACTGATGACTAGCTCGTTGGTTGTTTCTGTGCGGCGAAGCAGACCTTGTTCGCTTTCTTGGTGCTTTAAAATTCCGCTGCATGGGACCAACCTTTCCGCAGTTATAGCATTTCACTTTGTTTCTGCCCAGGTTCTCATTTAACACCCGCAAAACTTCTTCTTTAAGTCGATTTAGTTCATTCATGATGTCTCTATCATCACCAGAAGTTACCTCGAGCCTTTGTACCTTATACGACTTCTGCTTTGCAGCTATTCTTGCGGTTTCCTGAGCCAAGGCAAACGATACTGTTTCTGAAAATGTTGACTTCAAAGATGCACACACCGCATACTTAACATCAGCATCTCTTAAACCGTTAATAAATGCTTCTGTTTTGAAGCTGTCCAACAATGGATGACTTTCCCCTGGGTATGTCAGCTGCACCAACTGTTCAACCTCAAGTGCGAAATCCTGCAGCGTCTCGTTCGCCTTTAGCACTCTGCCACGCAACTCCATTTTATAGATTTCCTTTTTGTGTTCGTCACCATATTTACGCTGCAGTGCAACCATCATGTCATCACTTTTGTTTCTGCAGCTACTTGGAACACTTTGTAGAACTTCCGATGCCGTTTCTTTTAAGGACAAAATTAACGCGATTGCCTTTATTTATTTATTTATTTATTAATATCAATACAAAGAAAGCCTCCAGGGCCAATTATTTATGTATTGTTGATAAATAACAAAGTTCACGAGTATACCACTTACAACTAAAAACTTAAGATAATATAGCAAGTTAGCTGTTATATACATATACTTATATATATTGAAATCCAATAAAAGTAAAAAAAAAATAAAACTAAAAATTCAGATTATTCCATACGTTTTTGCTGGCTACTGTTTCAAACTGAAATTTAAACACATGAAATGGAATACTACCATCAAAACTTGGGGCTTTAATTCTACTCGATGTTAAAAGTCCGTTAAAAAACGGATAGATATCGATACTAATAACATAACAAATGAATTAGTCGCTAACATCAAATAGTAAAAGCTCGAACATACAGGAAACATTCTGGAGCTTTCTGGATAAATGTTATTGAGTATAAATACTTGCAAAATGGCGTTGCCAAATGAGTTTTACTTTAAACGTTTAAGTGTGCGGATCATAAATTACAATTGTTGAAGTGACTAAGTACTTAATTAAGTTGTGTAAATTGTAAACAGTATTTAAAGTGTTGTGTTTTATTTAGTTTTATTTGAATTGCAATTAACGAACTCGAAACGGTTTATTATAAAGGAAATGAACCAAAACGTTGTTGAAAGGCAGTAACGTAATAATATGTACTTAGTATAATGGAGAGGTAATGTGTCTATGTTTGTCTGTAGAAGGTTATCTCCTAAACCGCTCTACCGATCTAAATGAAACTTCCAGTATATATGTAAGTGGTCTGGAAGGATATAGAGGCTATATATTTTTTTGAAATTTTAAGTGGTCGTGGCTTTTTTACATTTGCACTAAAGACCTGCACAGATACATCTGTTTATATCTGTTTCTGTGTTTTTTCTAAAGTGGATGCGTATGGATGAGTGCTCTTGTGTTTCTGATATAAGTTGATGTTGATATGATTTGCAAAAGAGTGGTTGATAAAAAAGCGAAAGAGAGTATCATATCTGCTAATATCTGTTTCGCAAAAGCAGACTAGTGGATACTGATGGAATACAATAAGTTACTTATTGTACGATACCGTTATTTTCAATTATTTTTCAACGCAAAAGAGCCGACCCTTTGGCTGGTTAAAAAATAATTTTTTACAAAAACAAAATATGTACACATGAACTGTTATTTTTTTCAATAATTTTTGCGTGATGTGTTTCGAGCACAAAAAAACAAACAAAAAGACTTTCTTTGTTACAAGATTTATAAGCGATTCATAATGATTCATTTGAAACAACAAGAACAAAATGTTGCTTGTTTTTTTGGAAGGCAAACATTTTTGAAATTTTCGGTACCGATATGTATTTTGTTTGTGTAAAAAATTCTTTCATGAAATTGAAAGGTCGCGTTTTCTCCGTTCAAGTGCCAAGTAGACAAATATTGTTGAAAAAAAAAAATTCTGAAAGAACTGAACACGTGTACATACTTTGTGTTTGTAAAAAATAAAAACTAGCAGAAAGCGTTGTGATCAGGCCTACCATATTTACCAATAAATCGGCATTTTGACGATTTTTTTCCTCTAAGTTATCAAAGTGCTTATTTTTTGATAAACACTTACAGCACGGTAATTTTTGGTTTGTTTTATACAAATTATAAATTTTGGGTAACTTGTTACACAAAGAGACAACTTTTATTAATTAAGCGCTTATACTTAAGGAAAAAATGGTTATGCATATTTATTTTATATATGCAGTGTATGTATTGTGTCTAACCCAACAAACACATTTTGAAAAATATACAACTTCATATGAGAAGCTTAAAGGAAATGCGGTACATATGTTTTACTTGACCTAAGAATTGTAACCAGAAAAATAAATAATTTTTTCCAATAGATATTTGTAAACAAACAAAAAATACTTAGGTTATTAATAACCAAAAATAAATAAATTTTACTTTAATTGGTTACCACAACCAAAAAAAAAATATATAACGATAATGGTTAAAGGTTCCCAATTGAAAATAAAGGAATTTTTCTCGTAACCTTTACAAAAAATAATAAACGTAATTATTTTTAGTCCCTGAGTTATTTTTGGAATAAAAACAAAAAAGTCCATATAAAAAAGCTATTTTTCAACGTAAACATAAAAGGTCGAATTTAACTCTTAAAAAAGAGTTTTATTAAGCCGTCATAAATTAAAACTCATTTCAGGACTTTGATTTTAACCGACATTTAAATAAATTCATATTTTGTACATGAACACCCAAAGCTTGTAGCTGGTCAGATCACTACAATTTGTAAAGCAGTGTTATCTAATCAGCTTGCACTGCAATTAAACTAATTGTCATTAAAAAGAAGAAGAAGAATTTTAGGCCGACAATTTTATGACTGCGAAATAAAACTCTCTTTTTAAGAGTTCATCCATACCTACTTTTATTTTTTCGTTGAAAAATGATTTTTAACTGTGGAGTTAAGATCGTTTATTCTAGATCACCATAGGTTCTTAAAGGGACGAACCTATTGGTATAAGACAGTATAGGTCTCCGCTGACTCTAATATGGAGAGTTTTCAAGCTAAAATTATATGGATCACTCTTATTAACGGTCCCTGCAATTTACCCTTAAGTAAATTCTATTCATATAAAGGGTGTCTGGTGGCAAAATTATATTTTTATATTCGATTATTTCAAAAAGTAATAAACGTTGCGGATTGAGGTTGGAGCCGTTGGAATTATCGAAATAGCGCGTTCGCTGAGAAGACATTTTTTAAGGGTAATGATTCTTACGTAATTGCTCGTCGACAATTTTGTTCAAAGTTCATTTTCACTTAAATAGCCACGTCAACAAACAAATCTACCGTTACTGGTCTCCAAGAACCTAAAACCCTCGATTGAAACATCAAATACCTTTACATTGCCCCAGGGCAAATGTTTGGTGTGCCTTATCCACGCATGAGAAAATTGGGTCATTTATTTTTTTAAATTCTCGAAAAACAAGGCTCCGTTTTGAACAGTGTGTTCAAGTCGACAAAAGACATGTGGATGACATACTCTTTAAAAAATAAAATCCGCATTTCCATTCTACCGTTCAATGCTTTTAATAAAACTTTGTGTCAATTATTAAATTTTTTATTTAAGTTTGAAAATATAAATCTGCTATCAGATACCCCGTATTTTTTTAATTAAATTAAATTTATTTATAAAACATTTATTTTTATTTATTTTTTTTAAAGCATTATTAGGTTAATGGTTTTGCTTTGTTGTTTTTGTCATTAAAAATATGTTTTATGTGTTTAAAACAGTAATTTTAATTTGCCGTTTTTTCATAATATGATTTCCGATTTGTTTTTGAAAATATGCCGATTTTTTACTAAAACCATCTGGCACCCCTGGTTGAGATCTTATACAAATTTTTCAGTGATGCCAACTTTTTGAGAGCAAAAAGCACTTTAAAATGTAAAAAAAGCACTAAAAAGCACTATTTCGAGCAAAGAAAAAGCGTAAAAAAGCACTAAGTTATTTTTACAATTTAATTAAACACATAACAAGTTGCATTCCGCTGTGCCGAATATTATATAACTCCAAAATTTAAAACAAAGGCGACGGTGGTGATGTGGACCATTTTCATTTAAGATTAAATCATAAATATATTGTTACGTTTTTCCTTTAATAAACACGTTCGGTTTACTCCCTTTATAATAAACCGTTGAGTTCTTTTAATTGCAAATAAAAATAAATACACACACTTATTCAACTTAACAAACTTTATTGAAATTAATTATTTTGTTCACAATTGTTAGTTACGAACAGAACCGTTTTCCAAAACAGACTAAACTAATTTTACATGAGTCACCCCTTTTTATATTTCATAATTATTTCTAGATTTTTCCTGAACCTTCCCGTAAAAACTATTTATTATGTTCTATAACCATTTCTAGAAATTACTGGGAAATTTATATAGGAATTATTTTTAAAAAAACAGTTGTGTTGAAAATTATACATGACAATTTTAAGTAACATAAAACTATAACTTACAAGATAACTTATAACTATAACTATAATTCTTAGATAATTTAACTTTTGTAACACTGCCCTCCACTTAAGCCTGTTCGTCCCGAATAGGCACAGATTCTCCTTTTCCATAATGGGCTAGTCGTTCTAGATGTACCACTTTCATGTTTGATCTTGGGCTCTTATATTTCTGGATCCGATACACCACGTCATTCAATTTCTTTATTACTTTATATGGGCCATCCCAATGAGTCTGCAGCTTTGGAGTTAGTCCTTTCTTCCGTTGCGGATTAAAAAGTAAAACCAACTGGCCTTCTTTGAAGCCTTCCGAATTTGCCACTCCATTGTTTCTGGCTTTCATCTGGTCATTTGATGACTTAACACACCTTCGTCTTAACTCGTTTTTCTGCACTTGGATAGAGTCATTATTATTCGCTGGTACGGATAGTTCACCAAAGTTGTACTGCTGGACCGGATTTCTACTTTCTCCAATTAGACCGCTGTCTGCAACGCACTGTGGGCATGTAATTACGCAATCAATCACGGCTTGCTTGCAACCGATCCAATAGTAGCTTGCTTTTAACTTCTTTATGGTTTTCGTAACGCTTAGATGCCCACCACCAGTACCTTCGTGGAATTTCTTCACAACTTCACATACTTTAGAAGTCGGTAGTACAATAAGGTTTTTATCAGTTTTGCCATCAGATCTTTCCCATGTACGGTATAGGCAACCATTTATCATCCGCAGACTACTCCACTGCGCCCAATAATAGTGGACCGTTCAATTTAATTTCTTCACGAGTCGGCCTTTCACCTACTTTCTTAGCCATCATAATTTGCGCTAATAAGGGGTCACTTTTCTGCGCCGTTGACCAGTCTTCGCTGGGTTCCACATCTAATAAGCGAATCTCATTTATGCGTTTCTTGTTTTTAGACTCTATACCGTGCTTGCTTTTATGGTCACTGGGCCGTCTTGAATATGTGGTCGCTTTCCCACGTTTTTCATCGTTTCTTTGGGAGGACAATTTCTTATGATCACTAGTGACTAGTTGTCTTACAAGGGCTTCACTTCCATTCCCAACGTTAAGGGGTACTTCTAGACCATGCCAATTCATAATTTGTCGTCCCATGTCTAGACTAATGCCTTGACGAATCATAAAATCTGCTCCAATTATGACCTCGTCCATAATTTCAGCCACAATAAACTCATCAAAAACGATCATATCAGCCATTCTTATTTCCACTCTTGCTTTACCATAGACAATAACAGGCTCTCCCGTAGCTGTTCGCAAGTTTACACCACTTAGCGGCTCGACAGCTCCCTTTATCAAATCAGCTCTTATAATGGAATGTCCTGCACCAGTGTCGATAGTCAAAATGCGGATTTCACCATTTATGTAACCACAGGTCGTAATATTTCTGTTACTCGTTTTCACTACTAAATTTATCGTGGGACCTTCAGTTTCCTCTGCACTGCCAGCTCTTCTCAACTTTAGCGGTGGCTCCCGTGATGATTGTTGACTTGCTCTTCGTTTGTCCCTTTGCGGCGAAGCAGATCTCGATCGTTGTTTGGGTGCTTTGCAGTTTCGCTGAATGTGGCCAATCTTACCACAATTATAGCATTTTGCCTTGTTTTTACCTTGTTTCTCGCTCAAAGCTCGCAAAACTGCCTCCTTTATGCTTCTCATTTCCTTTAAAATATCTCTTCCTTCTTCAGCAGCAAAATCAAGTTTCCGCACCATATACGTTTGTGGCCTTGAAATTATCCTTGCGGTTTCTTGTGCTAGGGCAAATGATACCGTTTCTGCAAATGATGGCTTCTGTGATGCACATACCGCTAGTTTTACATCAGCATCCCGTATACCGTTTACAAATGAATCGATCTTAAAATGATCCAGCAATGGATGACTTTCACCTGGATAAGTAAGCTGCACCAAGCGCTCAATCTCTAATGCAAAATCCTGTAGTGTTTCGTTTGCCTTTTGTACTCTTCCCCGTAATTGCATTCTGAATATTTCCTTTCTGTGTTCACCACCATACTTGCGCTGCAATGCTACCATAATGTCATCATAATTGTTTCTGCAACTTACTGGTACACTTTCTAGAATTTCAGCCGCAGTTCCTTTTAAAGCCAGAATCAGCTCTATGGCTTTTTCTTCATTGTTCCAAGCATTTTTATTGGCAACTGTGTCAAACTGGAACTTAAACACATTCAATGGTGAGCTGCCGTCAAAACTTGGAGCTCTTATTCTATTCGAGACTTCTGGAAAAACTCGCACCACTCCCTCTTGGCACTGAAGACTATTTACTCTTTCTTCCAGATGATGAAGTTTTCCATCAAAAACCGTGACTTGTGTTTTCACATTAGTGACTTGAGTTTTTACATCAGTGACTTGTGTTTTTACATCAGACAATTCTATTTCCATATCGTCTACTCTTTCGTTTATAACAGTAGAAATCTCTTGAAGCTTCTCAAGTTTTTCATTAGTAGCCTGAAGTTTCTCGTTTGTCACTTTAGAATTTTCTTGAATTTCGGCTAAGATGGTGCTTGCATTTTATTTTACCATCTTCTCCATATTTTTAGAATTTTCTGCTACGATAGCTTTTGAATTTTCTTCCATTTTTCTAGAGGTTACAGCCGAATTTTCTTTTACCATTTCCTCCATTTTTCTAGAATTTTCTTCCATTTTTCTAGAAGTTTCTGCCGACATTTTTTCCATTTTCTCCATCATAGCAGCAAACATTGTACCAAGATCCATGTTGCTTGTTACTGCACGGGTAGCAACTTCTATTTCTTCTTTTTCTTCAAATTCATAAGTTGCGATGTCGATATTGCGTCGCTTAAATTCATCGATTAATCTTTTCTCCAGCTCAGCTTTATTTCCAGCAGTAGGCAGATCCAACTTGCCCAACTCTTTCTTCACCTGTTCAACTTTTAGCTCATCGAATTTCATTGTTGTTTGTATAGTTTTTTTTTTTATTATTTTATTTTATTTTTTTTATTGCAATTTCACTTCTGACACCAATTGTTACGTTTTTCCTTTAATAAACACGTTCGGTTTACTCCCTTTATAATAAACCGTTGAGTTCTTTTAATTGCAAATAAAAATAAATACACACACTTATTCAACTTACAAACTTTATTGAAATTAATTATTTTGTTCACAATTGTTAGTTACGAACAGAACCGTTTTCCAAAACAGACTAAACTAATTTTACATGAGTCCCCCCTTTTTATATTTCATAATTATTTCTAGATTTTTCCTGAACCTTCCCGTAAAAACTATTTATTATGTTCTATAACCATTTCTAGAAATTACTGGGAAATTTATATAGGAATTATTTTTAAAATAACAGTTGTGTTGAAAATTATACATGACAATTTTAAGTAACATAAAACTATAACTTACAAGATAACTTATAACTATAACTATAAATAATTCTTAGATAATTTAACTTTTGTAACAATATTAACATTTGTATATAAATATTTTTAAATCTTTAATAAAAATAATATCATCGAAAGCATTTGGATCATCATCAGCTGAGTTTGAATTGGCCATAAAACAGTTTTAAAGTAATACAAAAGCGCATGAAAAATGGCAGGTTACACAACGTTCGTTATAAAAGCAATTACTGTCAGCTGTTTTTAATTTATTTAACACTTTGCTAATACCAAGCTACGGCTCTTTTTTTGCTTTTAAAGTCTTTTCGTTTTTTTGTACGGTTTCCGACTGCATTGTTTTAAACAATTCCTTAAATTTTCTAAGCCATTTTCTACTTTTGAAACAGTATCTACATCTTTCAAAAAATGTTTACACATTGTTTTTTATTACGATTACTTGTCAACGCTAAAAAGTGCAACGTTTCATTCTTTTAAAAAGGCACTTAAAAGCACTGTGAGAAATTGTTAAAAGCACTATAAATACCATTTTTTCAACAACGGGTGTTTAACAAAATTTCGGGTATTGCATAAACAAAAAAGCACCAAAAAATACCCGAAAGGCACCAAAATGGCAACGCTAAAATTTTTACAAACTCTTATTTTCATCAACTCGCCAACAATATTTAAAAATACAACAGATTACCACAGATGTTGTAGAAATACTTATGGTGACAGCAGATATTTGTAAGCAAAAAAAAAAAATGTTATGACACACTCAATCCAAAACCATAAGCATCTGTTTTTGATTTTAAGATATGGTGAGTGGGCAAAAGCAAAACCATACAATATCAGTTACACTCATTCTCTCATTTATATCAGTAGTAACAGATATATATGTGGTGTATCTGTTTAAAAAATACTTACTGATACACTCGTGCAGGTCTTTAATTTGCACATCTTAACACTGCCAAAATGTACAATAAATCTCTGTCATTTCACATGGAATAAAATTATAAATCTTAAGGAAAAAATTAAACTTTTGACAGGCTTACGAATTAATAAGCTTAGATCTAATGTATTTTACTACGAGTAGATAATGAAAGATAGATGAAAAAACACTGACATTAGTTTTGATATGCAAAAAAGTTCAAATTGTTCTATTCAAGTAGCTTCCTTTCCTCGTAAACTTGGTTTTTTAAAGTTTTGTATCGTAGGCTTAGATATCAAAACCCATAATTTTATTTATTTTTTTTGTTAAACAAAGCGTACATTTTATTTTTTAACAAACGAACTTTTTTATTTTTTTTTTTAAACAAAACTTACTTTTCCTAACATAAACGTGGTTTGATATAAAACATTCTTGACATTTAATGTGTTGACTTATGGCTGTTTAATGCATTTTTGATAATTAAAAATTCTGTTAACATTTTCATGTTCACGCGGTTTTTTTAGGGACGAAATAAATAAACGTCAATTTTTTCTTATTCTTTTTTGGCAACAATTATTTACTATTGACAGTCACTTGGTAGTTTCCTGCGCAATTTTAAATTTACGTAGAGTAGAATTGACTCTATTTAAGGCGACAAGAAGATTTAGCAACGACTCAAAAGTTATTAAAATTTTAGTTAGAACGCCGGTAGGTTTATTAAAAAAGACAAATTTAAATGCACTTAAGGCCATGTCAGTTAAATTGCTTCGCGTGGCGTTACAGATTCGCTTTGAAATCTAAGATGAAATATACAAACTTATACACTGAAAATAAAAAATCAATCCATCCGTACTTCAATCAAGCCGAAGCGGTGTCATTAGTACGGTAAGTACGGATTTCCTTAAACCAAATACAGAACGCTTGATTCAAGTACGGATTATTCAAGTGCGAAATACTTAACTTATCCATATATAATCAAGAATTCGTAATTAAAATAATCCGAAAACAGGATTGATTTAATAAAAAGTGAGATAAAATTAATCTCAAACTTTGCATGATTCCAGAATTTTTATGACGGTTTAATCTCGATTTGTACTTAAAAAAAATCCGAAAGTGAGATAAGATTTATTCTAACCTAAACACTTACCCCACAGAACCAGAGAGAAAATTATTATTTTACTTACTCGTTACATATGTTTAGAAGAGGAAG
Organism: Pollenia angustigena; assembly: GCA_930367215.1. Taxonomy (NCBI): domain Eukaryota; kingdom Metazoa; phylum Arthropoda; class Insecta; order Diptera; family Polleniidae; genus Pollenia; species Pollenia angustigena. The sequence goes on from OV884059.1 coordinate 203,312,700, forward strand.
AATTTCCATTTATAAGACAACAGCAGCATGCCCAATATATGTAGATTCCGTAATCATTTTACTTTAAAAATTTATGTATTTAACTAAATAATTTAATAAGATAGAACATGGGAATTATTGCTTCTTTTTTTACTTTTAAAACAAAAATAATCAATATTTTTCTTGTAGTGTTGTTGTTGTGTCTACAACAAATTTTTATAAGCACATTCATTTGCACGCATATTAGTTTTTAAAAGTTATCCCATTTTGGATTGTTTTAAGTACTTTTAAATGTTATCTGTACTTAAATTTTTAAGTACGACTTAAGTACTAAGATAAAAACTTAAATTTAGTACGACTTTTTTCTTTCTGTGAACGAAACATGTCACATAAAGTACTTTTAACGCAGAGCGAAGTGAAAAGTTAAGCATCTTTCTCCGTGCTTTGACATTCAGATAGTATAATTTTCTTTCATTTTATTTGTTTTTTTTTTTTTTGCAAAATTTAATTCCAATCAATCATCCAATAACATTTTAAACTTTTATTTTTATAACAAATAACTAAATGTTAAAATTACCAACCGCTTTAATTGATAAACAAACAATGCGTAAGTGTTGTCAAAGTTGTTATTGTGTCCTACACCTTTTGCATTACGCTTTTCTGTCAAAGTTAAAAAAGTCACTCAACGCGATGAAGTTGTATCCGACACGGCCTTTATGAACACAAATATTATTAATAATTGCTAAAATGTAATGTTTAACTTTTTTATACATAAAATACATTTTAAACTTCAGCCACTATGGAGTAACACTTGAATAACTTAAGCCGTCAGGAGAAACTTTTAGTTTTTTTTTGTTTACATATTTTTACTTTTATTTTGTATAAAATTTTTTTTTTAATTATATTTAATATACATTTAATAGAAAACAAACACTTGAGACCTATGTAGCTATAGTATTGTTACGTTACTGCCTTTCAATAACGTTTTGGTTTATTTCCTTTACAATAAACCGTTTCGAGTTCTTTATTGCACTTTAAATAAAACTAAATAATCACAACACTTTAAACACTGTTTACAATTTACACAACTTTATTTAGTACTTAGTCACTTTAACAACCGTAATTTATAGCTCTTATTCACAACCAACTATGTATAATTTTCTCAGTGTGGTACGGTTTTGACAAAATCTGAACTTAGAATGCCATCTCTTGCGATCCTATTTATACTCTAGCCCAGACGTGTAGATGATACTAGTAACGTCTAGGTGGCTCTAGAAAGTTCACCGCATAACGGCTACTTACTCATCTATAGTTACTATATATATGGCTGAATTAATTTAGTTATTAGGCATCATAAACTAAGGCATACTTTTAGGCGGTACCAAAAATTGATAATTTAATAACGAAATTTCGAGTATTTACAGTGGGGTTGAAGTACAATTATGCACAACAATTTTAACATTACATCTGTACATTGATTTTTACACTAGAAGTGTGCATAACTTATACAATAACAATTTTAATTAATAAAATAACTAACAAATACTTAATAACTAATCAATACAAGATAACACATAAATTAATCTAATTCATAACCAATAATTACAACTAATTCTTAGGTAGTTACTTTCGTAACACTCAGAATCACCTCTTCCATAAGGGGCTAATCGTTCTAAATGAACAACTTTCATTTTAGCTCTTGGACTTTTGTATTTCTGTATTCGGTATACAACATCATTTAATTTCTTTATCACCTTATATGGCCCGTCCCAATGTGTCTGTAATTTGGGAGATAATCCTTTCTTACGTTGGGGATTAAAAAACAAAACTAACTGGCCCTCCTTGAATCCTTCCGAATTTGCCTCTCGATCGTATCTGGCTTTCATCTTGTCACTAGACAACTTAATACGGTTTCGTACAAATTCATGGAGTTCATTAAGAGTTTCTTGTTCTTGTGAGGTGGAGCCTTTATTGTTTTCACCCGTTGTTATAGGCTTAACACCAAACTCTAGATCTCCTGTTCCAAACACAATTTTGGCGGGTGTACAAGAGGCGGAGTCGTGAACAGCCAACAGGAATTTTGAAATGTGTTCATCCCAGTCTTTTTGTTGTGTGCTGACTACTTTTCGCAAATGTTCCTCTAATGTACGGTTAAATCTTTCAACCATGCCGTCAGATTGCGGATGCAATGGGGTTGTCCTTGTTTTCCATATTCCGTACAATTCACACATTTCCTTGAATATAGCAGATTCAAAATTTCTGCCCTGGTCATAATGTACTTCTAATGGAACACCATAGCGGCACACCCAATTGTTCACGAAGACGTCTACCACTGTTCTTGCTTCTTGGTTTGGGATGGCATATACCTCCGGCCATTTACTAAAGTAATCGTTGACTACTAGTACATATTTGTTTCTGGCATTACTTACAGGAAATGGCCCAGCTATATCCATTGCAATTCGCTCAAATGGGGCACCAGAATTATACTGCTGTAGTGGCCCACGACTTCTTCTTACTGGACCTTTGGCGGCAATACATTGTGCGCAATTTGTTATCCAGCGTTGTTTTAATTTTTCTAGGGTTTTCGTAACACTCAGAACTTCTTTTAAGGTCCCATGAGCCGACCGTAAATGTAGAAATGTAAATGTAATGTAAACAGCTGATCGTGTCTGTTATATGGAAAGCAATGCAAATGCTTAACTGACTGTAATGTCATTTAACCGGTACGTGCCAACCTGTAGAAAATAGAATTTAATTACGAGGTTACGTGACAGTTGGAGATAGTGATGGGCTGCTTATATTCTAAATGCAATGCGGGTAAAATCACGCTTTTTGTTTGGTACTTTTTCAGTTATAATATCTGTGGACTTTTCACAAAATAAGTAACAATCCATACATATTTTCATTTATACAAATACATGCTTAGATGTATAAAATTAACAAATGTAAACATATCCACAAACAAACAAAGTCTGGTTTTTAATGGTATCAAAACCTTGTTTAGGTGTATGCACATTTTGAAATTAATGTAAGAACATGTGTACGAATATGATGTAATACATATTTGTTTTTTGTAAATCTGTAATATTAATATCAAATATTAAATTATTTATTTATTTATACATGCAAGAAATACAGTTTTAATACTATTTAAATCACTTGGTACTTTTTCTGCAAAACGGCCACTATTTCAACATTTTTAATTCTCATCACTGTGTGTGTTGTTTTATGTATACTAATGCTTTTTTGTTTTTGGCTGTGAAAAACAGCTGACACGTTCTTACATGTGCACAAACGAGCTTACAGTACGTTTCGGTACTTTACATTGCATTTAATTACATTTACGGTCGGCTAAAGCGGCCTTTACTTTCGCCGACGGCACTACTATATGGTTTTAAACTGATTTTCCGTCAGCACTTTCCCAAGTACGGTATAAGCAGCCATTTACTACTTGAAGGCTGTTCCACAGAGCCTAGTATGCTTTCATCAGAGGGCTTTTAGGCGAAATTTCGTTTCGGGCGGGTCTTCTGCCTTCTTCCTTAGCTTTCAGAATTTTTGCTAAAATGGGATCATTTTTCTGCGCCATCGACCAGTCTTTATTGGATTCTATCTGCAATAGACGAACGTAACAGATGTTTTCTTTTCCTTCAGCCATTACGCAATGATTGCATTCCAGCTTACAGGGTCGCCTTGAGAGACGACCGCATTGCCATGTTTTCCACCTTATCTGTGTTCAATGCTAAAATCGTAGCTCTGAAGGCGCTCAATCCAACGAGCTATCTGGCCTTCCGGATTTTCTAATTGCAGCAACCACCTGAGTGCAGAATGGTCTGTTCTTAAATGAAAATGTTGACCATACAAATATTTGTGAAAATGTTTTATGCACTCTAGTACTGCCAGAAGCTCTTGCCGAGTCACGCAGTAATTTCTCTGAGGCTTCGAAAGTATTCGACTGTAATAGCCTACAACTTTCTCTACACCGTTGACCACTTGGGACAGCACACCTCCAATTCCAAATCCGCTCGCATCAGTAACTAGTAGAAATTTTTCGCCCGCGATTAGATAAGCCAAAATTGGTGCTGAGCACAATAATTCTTTAAGCTTCTGGAATGCCCGTTCCTGTGCTTCACCCCAGTCATAAAGTGCAATAAAGAACTCGAAACGGTTTATTATAAAGGAAATAAACCAAAACGTTATTGAAAGGCAATAACGTAACAATATTAATAATACATTAATGAAGTTAAATACACATATCGTCGCTGTTTTTACCCTGAAGGAAAAATGGGTGCAAGTGTCTCCAAGTCACCAGTTTTGTCGACTATATTGGTGACATTGTCAACGAAGTGTCTACACTACATTACATTTGCAACTATATTTGGCTTTAATACGAAAAAGATTTTATCAATAACAACTGAGAAGTACAATTCCTATAAAAGCTGAAGAAATAATAAAAAAAGATTGTTTTGATTTCGTATTCTTACAAAAAGTGTAGACTACTTTTATTAAAATGTACTAGCGATTCTCTGGTTCCAATGTCTACATATGTTTTCAAAGTGTAGTAGATTTCCAATAACACTCACGCATTGTATAATAAGTCACTAGTACTGGTGACTGTGTCAATAGTGGATCAGTACAGATTCACTAGTGACATTTCCTGCAGGGTACTAACTGACCTAACTGAAATTTTTTTGAAAATTGAGTTAAGTATTTAAAATAAAACATTTGTCTTTTTCTTTATTTAACACAAAATAAAAAATGTTATACTACATAACAAATAATGCATAAACCCAATTTCATTCGTATTTTGGCTAGGGAATTACTACATTTAAGACAAAAAACATTAAAAGTGCTCTCCTGTAAAATTTGTTAAATGTTAGTTAGGTTAGTTAGTAAAAACAGCGACGATATCTGCACTTACAAACACATTTATAAATATATAAATACATATAATTTTATAACATATGCATATTAATATACATACATAGATACATATGTACGTAAAGTAAAGTAAAGTAAAGTAAAGAAGATGCATTAAAAATATTTTTTGTTTTATTAAAACACTTGTTTGTTATGTCTATATGTACATATTTAAATATGTAGGTATTATTGATTTTTCTGTACTATATACAGTTAATATTTTTCAACCTGTTGCGTTTGTTTTGTTTTATTTTAAGAAATTTAAGAAATTACTGTTGCATGTAAAAACAATTCATTACATTTTAATGGCGTCATATTGTTGTAAAAATACACATGTAGTAGTTGAACAAGGTTGGTACTTTGATTTACATTTACATAAACTACCCTAGAGGAAAGGGAACTAACACTTAACTTGTCACGTGACAGTTCTATAGTGATAGGGACGGGTTCGAGTTCTAACACTTTATATGAAGGGGACTTGTCACTTTAACATGGCGATGTCCTACGAGGGGGTTAATTGGCACCTTTTTGACGCTTTGTTACAGGTCACAGAAACAACCTAAATGGACACATTCAATTTCAGTTAAAACAATGCCTGTCGCAAATATTGTCCCAAATGAACCATGTTATTAGGGCGGATCCCCTTTATTTAAAGTAATAGAACCAGGTAGAATGAACCCACACAAATCCAGTTACATGACAAGTTGTTTGTCAATTACCTTCTGGAGTAACTACTCTTTTAGCACATTATCACCAGTTAAGTGATATGTTCTATTTTAACCTATCACAATTCGTTCCTTTTTATTATAAAACTGCTTTCACTTGTCACGGGATAAGTGCCTTAACACCAATTGACACAAATTTCCCGTAGGGTATCAAACGCAATATCTACTATTATGTAACACAATAATAAATCCCAGCGGTAACTAGAATGAGTAAAGAGGCCTAATAGAAGGCCTTATTTAGCAGTCACAAGCAGTCAGAAGCCCTTCTGGCCGCATTCCATACTTATTTATTTTTTACACAGGTTGTCATTGGGCGCAAGGCCTTCCACACTTCCTTTAAAAACAACTTCGATCCCTTCCCAAAGAAGGGAGTAAGGAAGGTCACTAAAAATAAAAAGTAAATAAAACTGAACACCTTCCTTTCTCCCTTCTCAAAGAAGGGAGTAGCGAATGTGTACTGAATATTTCAGAAGGTATTTTAAAAAGAAGTTTATACCTTCTAGAAGGCATACTTCTGAAGGCAGGATATCATGCGAAGCGAATCTTTTAGAAAGGAGTATATAGGCCTTCAAAAAGGCTTGCCACTTGCGGTCCTTTCAATATTTACCGCTGGGATGCTATTAAGGAAATAAACAACTATGTAAGTATGTTTTTACAATAACCTACCATAAACATCCCCTAAAGGTGGAACATTTTGTAACGGTTGACTATTTAACGCTTATAAAAGTTTTCTCCTTATGCTTTATTAATTTTTTACAACTATATGTCTGGCGTTCACTTTAACCCGTTGCCTCATGCAAGTTCGAAAAACTCAATATGTATACACAGTTTTTAACTAACACATTCAACTTTTTCAATTGTTTTTTTTTTTTTTTTTGGTAATACGGATATTCTACTTGCAAGCAATTACTTGAATATGGCAACAAGGATTAATGGTTTTTTTTTTTTGTAAAAACAATCAATTTAACAGCTGATAGTTGATTTTTGTGTAGTTTGCTTTCGAAATTTTTAATCAAAATAATTCGGCGAATGGGCGAACCACAAATTGATATTGATTTTGAATTTCCATTCAAAATTTTATATTCCGATGAAGCACATTTCTGGTCGAATGGGTACGCTAAAAAGCAGAATTGTCGCATTTGTAGTGAGGAGAATCCACAAGCTTTTGTCGAAACAACTTTTTTTCAATATTTATTTATTGAATCTTCATATACTAAATATGAACTAACAATAATTAATCAAATCTTGTCCTAATACTTTGTTTTGTGTTCTGCCAGTGCCAGACAACAAATTTCGTCATCACGGTTTCTGTTCACATAACGTTTAAGCGAGTGTGGCCGCATTGATTTAAAATATTTCGAGGTAGTGGATTTGGGTGTTGTTCAAGTCTTTTTAAATATTTTACTGCATATTTTGTAATCATAGTTTTTATTAACGTATTTTTGCTCATTGACCATTATCCTCTATTGTCTTAACCATATTTCTAGTTGAAATATATGATGCTGTAAGTAACGAGATACTTCATAACGGGTTTCGTGGATGCTTAGAAAAGCTGTATCATCTGCAAATGTTGAAGTTTGGGTGTAGTTGCTTGTTGGCATGTTCGAAGTATAAATTAAGTATAATAGAGGGCCCAGGATGCTGCCTTGTGGGACTCCAGCGCCAATGGGCTGAGGTGAACTTAAGAAATTTCCTTCTTAAATAATAAATTGACGACAGACTAAGTAGCTTTCTAGCAGCTTGTGTGTTTTTGCTGGTAAATTTTGCTTCAATTTATGTAATAAGCCTTCATGGCAGACTTTATCAAAAGCTTGCGAAACATCGATGAAGAGTGCTGAGCAATATTTTTTTTTTCAAATGCTTTTCTTATGACATTCGATTGTGCTGTGTTTTCTTCTAAACTGATGGTTTGGAATACATCTATTTTCACTTTAAATCGGTGTTAATTTTTAAACTAATAATTTCTCAAACAGCTTTGACATATTTGATAATAAGCTAATAGGCCTATATGACTCAACTTTTGTATGATCTTTACCTGGCTTTGGTATCATGGTAACTAAGGAAACCTTCCATTTTTGAGGATAGTATTCAAGGCGTAAAATAGCATTAAAAATAAAAAGAATAATTTTCTTTGCTATGCGAGGTAGCTCTAAAAGCATTTTATTACTGATTTTATCAATACCAGGTGCCTTCTTAGTGTTTAAGTCACAAATAGCCTTTTCGATTTCTCTTATCTCAAATCTGAGGGGAATAGCTGCTCTAACAGCAAGAGGTGGTAACTCGACGGCAATATTGTGATATAATTTGGTGTAAATACGTTTTTCAAGTGACTAACAAACAGATTTCCTTCTTCAATATCGTTTCTCGCCCAACTACCATTCAAGTTTCTTAATGGTGGCTTAGATATAACTGGTCTTTAGATTTCTAGCTGCACGCCATAATGTGTAGTCAGATTGTGGAGTTGCATCAAGTTCCTAAAGATATTTTTCTAGAGAAGCCGTTTTCTGAGTCTGCAGTAACTTTCTTAGCCTTTTTGTGCAGTCTTTTAATAAATTCTTAAGTTGCGGGGATCTGTACAATTGCCACTCTCTTTGAACTCTCCTTTTTTCAGTCAAGAACCGCTCGACATCTGAAGAATATATTTTATTATTTTTAATTTTTTTGGGGGTAACGCTGGAATGTTGAACAGCTAGTTTAAGATAACTGTCAAAGTAAACAATAGAGAGATCCACATTCTCCGGGATACTTAGCGGAATATTTTCTGTGCGATGGGCACTGAGAAATGTTTTATATTTTAACCAATTTATTTTTGTGGCTGACGTCGCTAAGTAACCTGACGGAGATACAATTCTATTTGGGTTCGATATAGTAACAATTGTAGGTGTGTGGTCGGATGATAATTCTAAGGAAGCTTCAACATGAACCGTTTCTGTGGGGATGTTTTTAACCACGCCAAAGTCGATAACATTTTGAATTTTTTGCTGATCAGTAGGCCAATATGTTGGTTGTCCGCTCGCGACCACATTTAAACCCAATTTAGAGATTGTGTTAAACAAATCACGACCTTTTGGTGTTATTAGGACCAGGAAACAGGGTCCTAATGATTTATTATATTTATAATATTGGCTTTCTGATATGGAAAATCTAGGTGGGGAGTATAAAGAACAAATTACTAAGTTTCGATTTAGCTCTTCAACACAAATATTCGTTGCTTGCAGATAATCTACACAATGATCAAACATTAAGTAGTGTTTGATTCGGGCTTTTATCAAAATGACAGAGCATCAACAAGCTCTATCTCGAGGGTCCTTAGTATCATATAGTATATAACCATTGATTTTAAACGTATTTCTTGAGGCCAAGTGAGTTTCAGAAACCAACATGACATCAATTTGTTTATTTTTAGAAAGTACTCTAATTCATTTTTATTTTGGCGGATGCCGTTTGCGTTCCAAAAACAGATTTTTAAACAGTTTATGGCTTGTTAAGTACAGGTTGCAATAACATCGATTGCATTCTTAGAATTTCCTGCATCATATTACCCATTGTGTTCGTAAAATTATTAACTGTTTGCACTAATGTTTCCATGGTTTTTTCAAGACGACTTAAATTAGAAACTGGAGTTTCTTAATTAATTGGCGAAGCACCTTGCATTGGCACATGGTTTGATTTTAGGATGTTAGCGTAGGAGGTTCTGTTATTACTAGGCTGTGGAGCTTGAATGTCATTAGTGTTTAGTTGATTTGTCATCTGCATTTGAGGGGGATTAGTTTTCGGTCCAACCGACTGCTTGACGATAGTGTATACAGGGCATCCTCTATAATGATTGGCAGTGTGATTACCGCCACAATTGCTAAATTTTTTTAACGTTGGGGTCATTTTTAGATTTATCGCAATGAACTGTGCCATGTAATTCACCACATACTACGCAAACAGGGGGTAGGTGGCAGTATGACTTAGTATGACCAAATTCTTGGCAGTTTAAACATTTCTTTTGTGCGGCTCTTCTATAGTGATTCTTCTGTACAGAATATATTTCAAGTTGTAAATCGGATGCGTTTCATTTTTTTAAGCTTTACGTCGCCGGGTTCTAACTCCACTCGAAAAAGTGGTTGCGGATTTTTTCCCTATTTTTAATATTTGTCACGTTTTTTATCTTGAAGCCTTTCTCTTCCAAAAATGTTTTTATTTCTTCAGGGTCCACGCATGAGTCAATGCCCTTTATCACTACCTGAAGACCTTTACTGCTCTTCAGTTGGTATGTATAGAAGTTTTTATAAAGTGCTTCAAATCTTGTAATTACTTTTTGAAAATCATCCTCGTGATTGACCTGTATTTTTGTCTCGTAAATACTACCTCGCTTTATTGCAGCTACATAAAATGAGTTTTCGCCTATCAACAAAATCAAAATCTTTATTAACTCATTTGAGTTTTGCTCTCTAAGATATATTGGGGGTGGCTTAGACGATTTGATGATGTTTGGTGCTTCCTAAGATTCCTCATCCATAATTGAGAAACGATTTTGGGAATATGTTCTGTCAATTGTACCATCTTTTAAAACTTTCGGTGCCGAAGCAACTGCTGAGGAGGTAGGGCTACGACCCCGTTTAAGCAACTTACATTCACAGAAAATTAGTGTTTGGTGCGCTTTATGGGCTGGCAGAGTCATTGGTTCATATGTCTTAAAAAACGATGATGGTCAGAATGCGAAAAGTTGTTGAAATTTGGTGTTCCAAATTGCGCCTTCTACGCGCCATTTATGTCGGCCACATGGCAGATATCATATTTAAACATTAATTTCATAAAATTTTCTTTCCAAAAAAAAACCCGTTCCATTGATATTAAAATATATTTCATTGTTTTATTATGATTTAAACTTGTGTCACTCTATAAAAAACACCCTTTACATTCATTCGAAAATTTTTATCTGTGGTTTCCTCAATAACCAAGTAAATACTATTTTGCTGACGTAATTCTAAATTTATTTTAAATAGTTTTTAACACTAACAAAGTATAGGAACAAAATAGTTAACTGTTTAACGATCAAAATAAAACATAAAAAATCATTTAATTCATTGCTCACTTAAACGACTATACCAGAGCAATTTTCCAACCTGTTAAAGGGAAAACGTATATGTTTCGAATAAAAAAATACATTTTTCAATCAGTTTATAAACAAAAAACTTGTGATACTGGTCAAAAACGCTACAAGCAATCTGTTTGTGAAAATATTTCAGACATAGATATGTTCAACGTGTCATTTGTACCACTGCGATTGATAAAGAATTTGAAAGACTCGGAGCCTTCGACCAGTACGATGCAAACAAAGGATATTGCAGAAATTTAATTTAAACAAATAACTAATGATAACTTTAAATAAGAAGTCGGTGATATTTGAGCATAAATTGCAACACTAAAGCCAATAGAATTAGATATTGACGGCCAGACAATTGAAGTAAGCTTCCAATTAGTGCTAACGACG